>JAAWXA010000001.1:5312128-5635169 GCA_038090715.1 Florisuga fusca | reverse complement strand
TTATACAAAAATACTGCAATTTATAAAATGCTGAAGTAATGGAAGCAAGCAAGAGGTAATGAGAATAGGTTCAGGCAGATGATAGAAAGCATAATGTTACAGTGAGGATAGCTGCTGAAAGAACCCAAAATAATGAGAATACAAGAGCACAGTTTCTGGTAGTAAAGACAGCTTCAGATCTTACTTACCTTTACTGGGGAGCAGAAACCAGTTGAGCAGCTGGTCTATAAAATAAAATTATGTGAGATAAAAATATTTCCTTTTTTCCTAAAGCCTTTTCTTCAGCGACCAAATGGGGGTGGAAATTTGCAAGGGACATGGGCATTAATGAACAGAGAAGTTGAGGAATGTGGTAAACCCAGTCTACAAGTTTCAGAATGAAATACTGGAAAGGCAGAGAGGGCTAAAAGCAAAGTGAAAGGAAAAGAATACAGTGGTTGTGAGCATCAGAAAAGATTTTGTTTAGTATTTTTTTCATAGGAGTAACAAATTTAAGTGGTTTATCTGCAAACATTGATTTTATGGGTCTCCCCTTATAACAATAACTGCATCTTTAAAAAATGATACATTAACTTATCTTCATAATGTGACTTTGATTTGGAAATTTTGCTCACACAGGAGAGGAAAATATTGCTTACATTTGCATAGGGAGTCTGAGTCAGAGCAGGAAGCTGTAATCTCACTGCTGAACAGTCTTTTGAGTTTCCTCATAATTAAATCTCTAGGACAGTTTTCTTCTGGTTTTTGTTTGAGTTTTAACCTTCAAGCAGGTCTGAATACAGAAAGTGGTGGAAATGCTCACAGAGACTGGGTTTATGGAAATAGTGTTTTCAGTGTGGAACTAAAGCTTATTGAGGAAACTTGACTCATATGAGAGGAAAGAAGCTTAAATTGCATGATAATTTGGTGATTTTGTTTGAATTGGGGACCCGAGGCAGTCAACGTAATCCATGTAGGATGTGTGAAACTCTCCCAGAAGTCTTGCATTTTTTGAGGTTTCCTGCTCACAGAGCTATTCACCCTAAACTGGCTCAGTCTTGCAGGCAACCAGAAGGCATAAGATGTTGCTGTGTGGCAGCTGAGGTGTAGATAGAACTGAAACTGCATAATCTGACCTGTTAACTGAACTGAGAGAACAAAAAAGAAAGCAGCCTGTAAATTCCCCATTGGCTGTGAGATGATTTAGTTTCATGCACGTGGATCTGGGTGAGCTGGTGCTGTTTATGAATCAGACCTGTGAACATCAGGAAGCCAGACAGTATTTAACTGTGATGGCAGGATGAGATTTCAGTTGCATATATGGCTTGAATTTTGCTAGTTTCATTTTCTTATAATTAATGAGTGTTCCCATATGAAAACTGCAGTTGCATAACCCTGAGATCTAATTAGAAAAGACCAATGTTGTGAAATGATTGACTCTTAAATTCTGTCAGTAAATACGATTTTAAAAGGAGATATGAGGTGCTCAGTTTATTTAGTGCCTGGGGGTTGACATCTATTTTGACAGCAGAATAGGTTGGTTTTGTGTTTGTTTTGTTTTTTTTTTTTGGAAAGTACATATCTAGATGTAGGATATAAGGAAATAATCTTACCAAATAATCATTGTTTAGGCTGAATGATAAATATTGTAAGTAGCATAAATAAAACTACTTCTTTTCAATGTTTGGTCAGATCAATATCTTTTCTTAAAAACTTTTCTTAGCTTTCTTAAAACTTTCCCTAGGTGGAATTATGACTTCTAGCTAAAGAAAATGATTTGCTTTATCATTTAACCTTTTTGATTTTTTTGCTTACTCCTCTAACCTTAATACAGTTTCAGTTTACCAGGGACAAGGGGCTGGAAGAAAGTGAGTTTCCAATGAGGAATCCTTCTCTCTAAAATGATAAAACCTTTTCGCTAAAGCTTGATGGCCTACAAGATAAAAACATTAATTTATATATATATATTTATATTAAAACTGAAGTTTAGTATAATTGAAAAAAAATCTCAGTACTTTTGAAATGTTTTTAAATGCCTGAAAGGTTAAAAATTGACATATGTGTAAACAGTTAAAAATACAAGAAAATCAGAAGTAGCTGCAGCAATGACAAAGATGAGAACCGATGAAGAACAGCATTTCAGTTCCCTGCACAAATCAATATGCCCATATTTCTGAGTGTGTAATTAAAAAATACATCATGTTCTAAAGTGAACGTTTACTGAAACTGTTGAGAGGATTACCAAAGTAGCTGGACTCTCTCAGAATGTGATGGTGATGATCAGTGCAGGGGTTTTACTGGCAGGTGTTCCTTATTAGCAGAGCTGTAAGGCTGCATTTTCTAGAAACCTATCAAAAAAGAAATTTTACATGTTGAGCTTTGCAAGAAGATATGAATACTGCACTAGGTTAGTAACAGAGCTGTGCAAAAAATGTGATGCCAAATTAAGCTCTGCAGAGTTTGCAAGGTTTCCACTAAACTAAAATATTCTGTGCCATGCTTTTAGCAGAAAACCTTTATTGGGAATTTTTGTTTAAGTTGGGTGCATTAACTTTAGTAATCTTCCTTAACAGGCTGCTGATTTTAACTGATGCATTGGGTTTTCATGGGAAGGTTTTGGTAGCAGGGAGCTACAGGAGTACCTTCTGTGAGAAGCTGATAGAAGCTTCCCCCATGTCTGTGAGAGACAATGCCAGCCAGCTCCAAGAGGGATCCACTGCCCAAAGCCCAGTCCCCCAGTGATGGTGGCAGTGCCTCTGGGATAACAGTTAAGATGGGGAAGAAGTTGGTGCAGAAGAGCAGCCAGAGAGAGAATACGTGAGAAACAACTCTGCAGTGCTCACCAATGAAGAAGGAGTGGGAGGAGCTGCTCCAGGTCCCAGAGCAGAGATTCCCCTGAAGCCTGTGGGGAAGACCATGGTTAGGGGAGATGTCCCTTTGCAGACCAGGGATGTCCATGGTGGAGCAGATATCCACCTGCAGCCAGTGGAGAAGGTGGATGCCCAAAGGAGGCTGTGGCCTTGTGGAGACCCCATGCTGGAGTAGGCTCATGGCAGGAACTGTGGAGAGAGGAGCCCATGTTGAAGGGATTTGCTGTGACAATGGTTTTGTAAAGCTGAAGTTAGGGTGTTTGCTTTCTTTGTGGATATATGATTTGGGGAGAAGGACATATGAACACGATTAGCAGAATAAAAAACCTACATATCTGCATCCTGACTTCTCCTCAGGTTCTGATAAGTGAATTCTGAGGCTTGGTAATTACAGTCATGCATAGAAAGGTTGTAATAAGTGAAGATGGCTACATTTCACATATATTTATCTACATTTTCACTGTTTTTCCCATTCAGAAGTATTATATAGGTAGAAACTGAAAACTTTGAGCACTTGTCTTGGGGTATCTGAACAGCCTGAAGTCATTCAGGCAACCTTATATCTATGCCTGAAGTTATGTGGATGGATCAATGGAAAAGGACTGTGTGTGGTGACAGAAGATGAACCTTGGACAAATCAAACTCACTAAGTATATATTTCACATTTCAGGCAGATTTCCACCTGTGAAATTCTGGAAAGAAATATGAAAACTCTGATTTTCCACTCTGCACAGATATATTGAAATGAAAGTGAAGTTGTTTTTTTTTTTTTTTTTTTTTTTTTTTTTTTTTTTTTTTTTTTTTGCTTTTGACTAAATCCTTCAGTCATGTTCCCTTTCTCTAGCAGCTGGGATGAAATACAAGAGGGAGAGGAAAAGAGGCTGCACTCAAAGACAGCTTGGGAGACAGGTTTTATTCTTAGCAATGCTATATATTGGATTGAAATACCACTCTTCCTATGGCATTTTGAGATTCTAGGGCTAAAAGCAATTGTTAGGAGGCTTTATTATTATTTTTGCTGTTTTTTTATTGAATCTTTCTCCACTATTATATGGTTCTAATTAAGAGAAAAAAAAATGAAAAGCCTATACTCTCTCTCACAAAAAATTCTTTTCATTGGGGTGTCAGGTTTGTCACCTTTACTGTAAATTACAAGTTATTTTCTTTCAGAGACTGCAATCAAGTATGCAACTTTGGAAAAAAAATTCAGTTAAACAACTGTAAAACGCTTTATTTTAATTGTAATATGTGTCTTCCTTTTTATCGTTCCAAATAATTTCCTCTCTTTCTGTTTTCTGTTTTCTTATTCAATGCAGAACATAACAGTTTTCAGTCTTGCAGAATTCATTTAAAACCTTGTTGTTCTCTCTGGAAATGTGATTGGTAATTGAGATTTGGTGGGGTTTTTGTCTGGTTTCTGTTTTTTTCTTTTATCTTTTCTCTCTTTTTCTTTTTTTTTTTTATTTTTTTTATTTTTATTTTTTCTTAATAGGCAGTGAGCTGAAAAAGGACGCTTCATATTACTTAAATAGTCTATCTGACAAATTATGCTCTTTAATTATACTTAGGAAACTGTCTTTTACATTAACCAAACATCACCCCCCTCCTCAACCCTACTTGACATTTAAAGCTTTAAGCAACTACAGACTATTTCTAACAAGTCTATTTCTAACAAGTTCTCCTTCAGTGTTAACAAAAATGATGTGTTGAACAAAATCAGCCAGTATGAAGCAGTGCAGTCCTCAAGGATTTGTTTTAATACTGTTCATGTACCAATAGAAGAATTCAATTAAAAAATAGCCCTGGGCACTATGCAAAATTGCAATATTAGCAGAATGTGAAGAAACTTCTCAAATACTTAATCTCATGTGTTGCTTGTATATAGATACACATGTATATGTACATACAGGCACACATGCATAGGCCTAGAATGCTCCAAAATGAAGAATGTCTTCTGCCCTCATGATTTGTGATGGTTTTATTTTAGTTAATACTATCTCTTGATGTAGTTGCCTCATTTAGACTTACTTCTGTGAGCTTCCCCAACAGCAGTATCCTGGATTTTTAATTTCTGGATATAGTTAGGCAGCAGCTTTTTTGAGGTATGATCTTTGTACATTTAAATAATTGGCATAAAGATTGGTTCAGAGAATAGCTTGCAAAGTAAGTGCTGTCAACTAAACTCTCCAGATTTTACCCAGACCCATCTCCACAAACTCGGTTTTACCCTCTTCCTGGGGGGTGACAAATCCAAAAAATGGTATTTGATACTTGAAAATACCATTGAATAAATGACTTCTGCAGATTCTCTGTAATTTGACGAGTTGCTCCAAGTCAAGTCTGATCTCTTTAGAGCCCCTTTCATAGGCCTCTGTCTTTTGCAGAACAGGAATGAATAGATAAACTTCCTCACAGAATGTGAGGCAAAAATGGACTCATCTTGAAAAACAGGTTGGGACATAATTATGATTAGACTCTGTGTTCACTTACAATCATCTCTGTGCAGTTTCAGAAGATTGTTTATGGCAAAGATGCCTCTTTTTCCATTCACATCTGTATGTTAAACCTAAGCAAGACATCTGTTGAACTCTGCTTTTTGTTTCCTGTTCAATGCAAATGCATACTTTTAAAGTAGATTGGTGATACTAATAAAAACATTGCAGTTTTTTTATATATCACACATCCAAAACTATTCTGTTGTGCATTGATAGTGTACTTACAGGGGCAGCAGATCATCACCTGTAGCTCCTGCAGATCCTCTCTGTTTCAACATTAGTGTCTTCAGTAATTGTATCAAGTGGAAATTCAGTGAAATAGCTTGTGATTGAAATACTAAATGGTTAGATATCTCGAATCCTTAATTTCTATTGTCTACTCAGGAATTCTAAAGACAAGGCTAATTTTACCTTTTTTTTCTTTTTCGGTGATGAAAATGAATAAATGACAAACGCACCGATGCAAAATCCTCTTTCTCTGTCATTTCATACTATTTTTCTTCCAGTGACAGTTCTTCCCATGGGTTAAGTTTTTGTTTGTTGGGGGGTTTTTTGGGGAGTATTTGATGGCTAAACCACCGATATTTTCTGGAAATGGGATCACATTCTTATTGAATGTTACAGAAAGAGATCCTGAAAAACACTACAAAAAACTGGACCTGCTCAAGGAAACAAAATATAAACCTAATAGCTAAAATTAGATTTTCTTTCTTCAGCATTTTACTATTTGAAAATATATTGTCCCGTGTCAGTCTGTCTTGAAGTCTTAAAAGAGTATTAAAGTAACACCTTGGTTGCTTACTGCTATGGTATATATAGTTTGGCAGTTAGAGAACTAATTCAAAGAAGTACTTAAACATGTGCTTATCTTTAAGCACTGCTTAAATCTCATCAGCTTTAATGGAACACAATTACATATGTAAGCACCCTCAAAGCACAAGATAGTTTCCTGTAAATAATTTTTTTTTTTTTTAAAGAGTTTACTATAGAAAAAAGCTTTAACTGTAAATTTTCTGTTACAGTACTGTGTCTGCCTAGTAAATGAACTGTTTTAAAGTAAGTTTAGCTGACTTGCTTTAGGAATAGCAAAAGTAGTGAATGTTTATCTTTTTTATTCTTTAATGCAGATGAATGGAAAGAAGCAGTAAATATGATGCATAGCTGGCTACTTTCATCCTTGGAGCAACTCCATTGGCTTCTGTGGAGTGTAGCTAGGGATGAATTTGGTCCACTGTTGGCAGAATACTTGTTCTGACTGCATGCGACAGCACAATTTAGTAAAAGCATATTAAATATCTCATTTAAGCACCAAACTTTTAGCATTTTTGGGATCCATAAGAAAGACGTTGAAGCACATATGTTAAATTGCTCTCTGGAATTAGTGGTCTGGTTTGATTGTTGTCTACATGATTAAAAATAAGCAGGAAGTTTTTGAATCAGAAATTTCATAGGAAAACTGTGAGACTTGATAAGCGCACTTAATATCCTATCTAGATGGACCATTGGTTTGATCTGGTATGCTGGTCCCTATGTTCCTGCAAATAGCTTTTCAGTACACAAATGCCAAAAGGAATTAGGTCTCAAGAAGAGGTTAGAACAAATTAATTTTATTTTAAATTCTTGTGGTTTGAGATTATTAAAAAGTCGAATGATCAATCTGAGTAGAATGTATATCTCTTTATGCATAAGTGCACTGTATTTAAGAAAGCACAAATCACTTCAGCCTCCTACCTTTCTGAGGCTGTGGGGATTCATCTGCTCCCAGAGTCAGACCAAGAGTTGCTGATGATTTAGGAAAGAAATGCAGACTCCAGGTATATTTGAAGTTTAGCTTATTTTATTTACTGCACTTCAGTATCAAAGTGTGAATATTGTTTTCGAAAGTGATTGTTTTTTGTGATCCAAGGGACAACTGCTAAACCACCCAAACATGTAATTTATAGATACTGACCCTTTTATTAGAGATCTATAAAATGCTCAGTTTTTAATACTGTGAATACACTAAATGATGAAACTCATCCTTTACACAGGAGGACAGTACAAGATGGATGATCTTTCAAGATGTACTTGAATACTCAACTGAAGTGAGATCTGCACTAGTCTTGTGTTAGTCCTTTACATGTGAGCTTTTTTTAGATATATTTTTGTACAACTGAAGCAAATTTACCTATTTTTAAGATAGTTCAAGTATTGCACCATGGCTAATATTATTGCAAGGCAGTATCTATCTACAGTGTCTAAAAATCAGTCAACAAAAGAACCAGTTGAGAGTAGGATTTTGGTTGATATTTAGATGAAGTCAGCAATGGTCAACTGTATAATTTGTTTCTCAGGCATTGGTTTAAATTGTTTGAAATTTAAAATGGAGAAACACTTTTTTTTTTCTCAAGTTAGTATCCATTACTGACAAAAAAAAATAGTTAAGGGTGAAGCAATAGAGTAGTGGTAGACAGCTATCATCAACTTGTTCTGGGAAGTCAGTATGCAACAAAATCACAAGGTCTCAGGCTTACCCCAGTGAAGAGCTGTGATTTCTGTCATTAAGTCCACGGTTGGCACGGAAGCTAACCGAGCTACACATTTTGTTTTGTTTTGTTTTTTGGTTTTTGTTTTAATTTTTTTTCCTGCATGGTAAATTCCAGCTATGCCCATGAATGGCTGTGACCACCTGTTCTCCCACACCTGTTTCAATTTATAAACCATATGTTGCAGTGACAGATTAGAACTGCTATAGACATGATGTGCTTTCTTGTAAATATTTCATAGACTTCCTAGTTGCTGCACTTCAAAATAATTTCAAAGCGTTGATTTTGCTGAAAATTGGGACTGAGACTGGTTGTTTTCTCAATACTACTTCTGCTCCTTGTGCAGAGCTGTAATGATTGCTGAATTATAAAAAACCCCTCATAGAATTATTAGCATATTGCTATCAGATATTAGTGCTATCAGGTATTAGCACCACCATATCAAAATGATCCCTACTTTGATCATTGGTAAGGGAACAGAAGATACAATAAATCTTAGTGTTACACAAGTACATTTGCAAATAAAAATTTGCAGAATGATCATGCGTTCAAAACAGTTTTGCAATCACATGTACAAATAGAAAATATCTAAACTTTTATTACATAATTTGGATAGTTGGCTATATCTGTACATGGACCTTTTGAAATTATTTTCAACAAAGATGTAACAACTTGTACAGTAAATGGGTGTAAGTACAATAAGTGCTCCATCCACTGGTTTGGTCATCTGTAAGTTCATTAACTTTTAAAAACATGACAGGCTTGAATATTCAGTCATAATGTACCTTGCATTCTGTTGGAAATGCAATAAAACCTCGTTCTAACTATGTTCTGCCCTCTGGACAGTGAGGAACCATACACAGGGAAGGCTGATGAATGCTGATGGTAGGGAGTGAAAAAACTTCTCATTAATTAGTAGGCTTTGTATTAGATTCATTCTTTGGACTTTCAATCACTTCCCATACCCAAGTGTGGATTCCACTGCTTTCCATAGCCATATTTCTTCACCAGCTTGAGTTGGACTGATTTGGAAAGGAAAGGAAACTTTTGTGCATAGACATGCTTTCTGAGGCCATTTGCCTGTGATGGAGACTGAGATGGTCTTATGAAAGCCCTTTCTGCTTCACTGACTTTTATCTCCTCTAAAGCATTTGGATGAAGTGGAATTGCTTGCAAAATGATTTGTTATGTCATGGACTCTGTCTCACATTTACCCTTCATAATGAACTAGGAATGTGTATTTATTACACTATGCAGAGGTAGTGTATCATCATGGGTGATGCAGAGCTGAATGTTTAATTAATGTCATAGATAAACCAGAGTAATAGTATGCTCTCTGACTGTTCTTGTTGAAAGAGCAGCATGCCAACATAAAAAGTCTATTATGTTTGTAATAGCTTGTACTGGTGAAAAAATCAAGGCTACTGAAAGTGGTATGTATTCCTTTGTCCCTTCTTTCTGTACTCCCCTTTACTTGTCTTTTGCTTCCCCTGTTTCTCTACTGTATGTTTGGGTCGGTCGTCACTTATTCAGAGGAAAAGTTGGAGTATCTGATTTGACAGGGATGCTTTTCCAGTCAGAAAGAAGCATGCATATAGTTTGCTACTGGAGTACAATTGCGTTCCAGTAAACATTGTAGTGACAAATACCCAGGGTACTTTTCTACAGCCACGGGGTTTATAGGTTAAACAGCCTTCTGTTATGTAAACCTTGAAGCCAGTGCAAGTTATTCACTGGGAAGTTTGAAGAGAGGTGCTCAAAGTCATGACCATTGATTCTGGTTAGTGATATAATGATTAACTACATGTCACTGAATATAGTGATATGTCAATAACAGCTTGCTAGACCCCAGTAGAAGGTATCATCAGGTAAAATATTATGTGATTTCTAAACCATCCTACTGCCACTACCTTTCACAATAAAGCTCAGAAGCCCTCTAACAATAGCAGAGCTGCTTGGCTTACACTCAAATTCAAACACATAACAGAAGATCGTTCACTGTCACTAGTTCAAAGCCATCTAGAAGAGGCAGAAAAGGGCAGGAAGAGAAAGAGAGTGAGAGAAATGATGCAGCTAAGGTAATGAATCGTGCTGTCCTAGGAGCAGGTTAGCCTGAGTGTTCCCTTGTGGATCTGACTGTAATGGAGGCCTGGAGAAATTCTCCTGCTGCAGCTTTGTCTCACCTTCTTTATGTTCATGAAAAGCTTAAGGAGCAGAAGGAACGTCCTAACGATGGAAACAAGGTGTTGTAGGGGCATACATTTTTCTTTGATTCTGGCCTGGAATGACTTCTGACTGCTTTCAAAATTCAGTAAGATCCGTGATGGACACAGAAAACTTTCCTGTAAGTACTTCAGGCACCTGTATGCCAGCATACCTTAAGAAACTTAATTTTAGTAACTAGTTGTTAATAACTGTGTTTTCATGTTCAGCCAAAAGGAGGACGGTACCTGGACAATATCAATACTTCTTTCTATGTGGCAGCCCAGCTTTTTCAAGGGGGTCCAGTCATTTCTACTTATTTGAATGAGTAAACACAATCAAATATAAAATCGGAATGAGAACACCTACAAATGTAAAGGTAAATGTAAACCTCTCTATTTAGCATTATCTTTAAAAACAGATGCAAAGTGAACAGTTACATGAATTCTAGATCTCCATCTCCACAAAATCAGACCAGTTAATTGTCTATCTCATCACACATAGTTCTGATTCAAAACTTATTTGCTCTGCTATAGTTACTCAAGCAGAGACATTTGTTTTTTGTTGTTCTTTAGTGCAAGACCAGGAATATTACACCAATAGGAAGGGTTCTGAGAAGCAATAAATCAAGTGCATGATTACAAGCTGGCCTTAGTGGTTATCTATGGAATGCACTTAGCTAGGTTTTGTGTCCCACTGACACAATACTTGGAGAAAGTGATTTTCTGAATAAATCTAAACCAAAATGGCTATTCAGAAAATATAATGAAGCAGTAATTAGTAGTTTTGTTATGACACTAGGTTAGATGCTGTTCTATCTCTCCATGCTCTAATAAAACAATTTAAAAAAAACCCCGAACAGTATCATTTTTGGTGAGAGTTCTTTATTTTTCTTGCACATGAGATTCTGAATTACATTGACAGTGGTTATCTTCAATAAAATTTCTGACTTATATGGTGATATTACAATTTAAAAGGCTTCACTAGTCAGATATACTTATTTTGTTCAGTATTGATCTGCCTATCTCTGATATAATGTGTCCTCATAAAATAATATTAGAAAATGTATCAGCACCTTCAGAAACAAAAATCACAAAATGTAAGACTGGCCACTAGAAGATAAATAATGCTAAAAACTAAATATGGTATGTTAAAACTGAACAAACTGACCTACAAAGACATGTTCCTAAGAACACATACTCAAGAATATGAAAAGCTTTTCTTTTTTCTGTTTCTGATAAAGCTTGTGATAAAGCCAAGAAACTGCGATGAATATTAACTCTGAAATCCTTTATTGTTCCTATCCAGGTAATCTTATGGTCATACTGAAATAAGCCTATTGCAGATTTGGATAATCAGGGAATCACAGAAAGGTTTGGGTTGGAAGGAATCATGAAGAGCATCCAGTTCCAACCCCCCTGCATGGGCAGGGACACTTCCCACTAGACCAGGTTGTTAAAAGCCCCATCCAACCTGTCCTTGAACACTTCTAGGCATGAGGCATTTACAGCTTTCCTGGGTAACCTGTTCCAGTGTCTCGCCAAGCTCAAACTAGATGATTTCTTTCCAATATCAAACATAAATCTACTAAATCTACTAAATCTACTAAATCTAAATCTACTCTACTGAATCTTTTGATTCAGTCAAACCTATTTATTGCTGGTGTGACTACAGGGGTAATTTGGTATGTTGTTTAGCTTGAGATATGTGCAAAGGCAGACTAAATGCCTCAGTGATTCCTCTTGATCTTGAAGTGTTTTATTAGACAAGTCTGTTCAAGTGGAATATAAATATTTTAAGAGTTGAAATTTTATAGGAAAACACTTTATTATTATTTTTATTTTTACTTTTGAAGGTGTCAGTTTCTACACTGAGACAATTTAGACCTAAAATATTGTACCCAATTGCTCTAAACCTATTATACCTTCTGTTGATAATGTTACCTGGTTTTAGTTTTTGCCTTTTAAATTGACTTCTGCTAGTTCTACAATAAAACAGGGAGTTTTGGTAAATTGCATCTATCTCTAATGATGCTGCTTTAGAGGCCTGTATTATATTTTTCATGACCCCTTTGCATTTTTAGTTGCTTGAAGCAGAAGCAGCTCTAAACCAAGGGTCTGCAGTGGTATGGGAGGACTCCAGGCTAACGTGATTTGTTGGCAACACTGTGTTAGTGCAGCTACAGAGGTACATGTTTCACAGCATATTGGAGAAAGCTTAAATCTGTGAGCCATATAGATCATAGAGCTTCTTAAGAAGTGGCATTTGTCCCCTAAGAGCTTTCACTGAATGCTTTTGTTTACATTTCAGTGCGTAAGTTTTAGGACAGCTGGAAAAGAGGGGTGGGATTTTTTGTCAGAGAATCACAGGATGGCTGTGGTTGGATGGGACCCATAAAGAGCACCTGATCCAAGCCCCCACAGAAAGCAGGATCAGCTAGAGCAGACTGCTCAGGGCCATGCCTAATTGGGTCTTGCCTATTTCCAGAGATGGAGAATCTTTGGAGTCATGACTCTCAATTTTCTAATTTCAAAAAAGTATTTGGTGACTGAAATACTACTCTGCAAAATAATAGCAGTAACATGTTTGCTTCCAGTCTTCCGGACTGTTCTGCAGGAATTGCTAGAGGCAGCTAAATCTGGTAGAGTAGGACTCTCCTGTTCAAGCTCAGTACATGTGAAGCTGCTGTGGCTCCCTGTCCCCAGAAGCAAGGTACTCCCAGTATGTGCATGACTTTAATGTGGCTGTGGCCACACAGAGCACTGTGAAGAATGGTCCCTGCACTGGCACCTACAGAAGTGCACACAGCCCTCACATAAACCTGGGTCTCATAAACAGCCTATTCCTCCCTCCCGTGATCAGTACAGACAAACATGCCCAGCAGACACCTGTTCATACTAAATTGGTTTTCTGACCTTTCCTTCCCGTTTTCCTATGCGTGCTCCTTCCCAGTTCACCTTGGTCACCCTCCTTCCCTATTTTCAGTTCTTCCCTTAAGCATCTTATAAAAAGTATTGAACGTTCTCACAATTTACTTGAAACTTCCCATAATAACCTTTATGCAGTCCAAAAATCCTCTTCGCCTTTCATCCTGTAATAAATCCTGTACCCTTATAGGCACTAATCCCCTTTTAGTCTGAAGGCCTAGGAGAGAGAAACTTTCTGCTGCTGACTCATCTCGGTTCAGGATCAGCTTATCCAGTGTGCTCTAATTTTCAATGATTAAGTTTTCACAGATTATGTTGCTACTGCTCCTCCACTCATCTCTCTTCCTCAGATCCTTGTTGTGATTTGCTGTTTATTTTGCTTATCCTTTCACCAGAGTGTGTACAAGTAAACTTGTTTTTAAAGGAAGCAACTGTGGAACTTTTAAAAGAACTGAAAGAGAAGTTCAGGTTCTCCTTTCACCACCCTGCTCTACCTACCTAAGAAGTTACCCAGTTTGGGAACTAAAAGAGTGTATTCCCAGCTTTTCATTCAAACCATAGGATGGGTAGAGTGGGGAGTTCAGCTTCTTTCAGGTTTTCTCTAATCTGTGCCAGAGAAGCAATGTCTGCTACTGAATTCATGTCTCTATGTTCAGTATCACTGGATTTGTGCACTCAGTTCCCTGAGGGTCCCAAGCTGATCAGATATAACACAGTTGCATTTCTGTTCACAAAGATGACCTGATACAGTGTTATGCAGGCTTTCTGCAAGGAGTGGAAAGGGTGATTTGTGATCTGGAATAATGTCTATATGAAAAAGAGTTAGCCCTTCAAAATTTTGGAAACCTTTTGAACTAACAAAGTGAATTTTTCAAAGCTTTGTCTCACACAACTGACTTATTTTACTTCCATCTTTGGTACCTTTCTATTTAATATCAGATTGATTATTTCATGGAACCATTGTGTGAGCTGTACCTCAGGAGAGTGAAAGTAGGTGGGAGGAAGGGGTACAAGAAGTAGCTGCTCCTAGAGAGCTATAAAAAAAAGAATGTTAAAAGCAAGCACTTTGTATTTTAAAAGCAAATGAACATACTTCATCCACTTTCCATTAATTCTCATATTGCTCAATATTTAGTGCTATATAATTTGAAGATAAATTAATGCCTTCACTTCAAAGTAATGGGATGTTAAGCGGGACTTAGAAAGGCAGTTTGTTCCACTTTAACTACTGAGTTCCCACTTATAATTTTTGATTAAACTCGTCTATGAATTTATTAAAGGTCACTCATTGACTGATGTCATTAATCGTTAGTTTGTATTGCTCTTCAGGAGCACAGCTCCTGAAATTTGATTTGTTTATTCATTATGAGTTGTGGGGTTTTTAAATGTCCCCTATTTGACCTTTATATTTGACACTGGTGAAAAATTATACAAGTTTGCTCCTTATCCTAAATCTGAAGTCATCTAATTGGAAAAAAGATACTGCATAAGGTCATTACTTATAGTTGCTATATGTTAGTAAGGAAAACGTTCATAATTAAGTTTTAATGCTAAATGCTAAATGTGGGTAAAATTAGTCAAAAGAAGCTGATTAAGGGATTACTTTCAGTTCTTGCTCTTTTGAAATTCATCTAGTTTCACTGACTTCAGACTCTGTAATTGCTCATGGACAGTTTGATGTTTCATGAAGCCAGCAGTTGGATCACTGGACTGAAACACAGATATTGAAGTTCGTCTTCTACAAAACCATTGTATCATCATTGTTGGTGTAACACTGGCAGAAATCTATTACTGTTATACTTATATACTTTGCTTACCAGTTTTACAGAGTTTAAGGTATGGAATAAGTATCTCATTTCACTTCTATTATATATTAGAAACTATATACTATACTTCAAGTGTGGTGAAGTTCAAAGGATCCCTTTATTGCTTCAAATCATTCTTTGTTATAACAAGTCAAACAGGCAAAGGCAAGCAAGTACCTCTCAGATGCTATATGTAAAGTCATATTGACTAAAAAGATGGGCTGTAAAAGCATGTATTTTCTCAGTAAAAAAAAAACAACCAAAACCAAGTTGCACCCTAAGTGCTGTAGCACAATGCATTAAAAAGAGTCAATGTAAGTTAAGAGAAAGTGATTACGGTTTTAAAGCCTAGTCAAACTTTTTTTTTTTTTTTTTTACCTTAATATCACCATTAACAGTGTACTGGCATCGCTATTTTCACTGGGAGAAACAGACACGTGTTTTCTGTAAGCTTTTACCTGACCTGTTATGTGTAGCAGAATAGTGTTTATGCCAATAATATTATGAAGACACAGAACTGTTGCAAAAGAGAGGCCAGCAGTGCTGCTTTATGGAAGTGAATTCTATCCTTCTTTCTGCTTCAGAGCTCTGACATGGTACTGTAAAAAGTGTCTTCAAAGACTTATAACCTCGTCATATGTGAATGAGGTTCACTGAGGAGTCAAAGATGCATGAAGACTTTTGGTTACCCATTACCAGCATCACCAGCACATTGATGTATGTGGTGACAATATGGGCTCAGTGTATCTACTATGTGTGTATTGTGTGTGCTTCAGTTGTGCAACTTTGCAATTAAAAAAAATTCATCAATTTTATTTAACAGACTGTTGTGATTGCTCCTCTGCACAGAGTATTCTTAAATGGACTTTACAGAGCATCGTTTGTCTCTGTTGGAGACCTTATGTATCTGGGAAACTAAAGCTCATATCTCCTCTGTATCTCAGCCTTTTGTGACTCCTGGCAAATTAATATCTGAAGGAGAGTCCCATTTTAGTTGCTTAATTCTGTCTTTTTCCCGTGTTATTTTTGTTCTGGTTTTGAATTTTTTTTTTACTGCCTGGGTGGCAACCCTTCCCTTTGCTGGCAGTTGAAAATAGTCTGCTTACTGGGTGGTGCTTGCATGCAGTAAAAGACCAGGAAAACTTTAAAACAGTCTTAAAATCAGTTAGAAAACCTTGAAAGAGTCTTATCTGAATCAGAGGGATCATGAGTTGCCCAGTGTGGCAACATGTTGCTTAGTAGATTTGAATGTTCATCTGAGTTACATTAAAATATAGTTCTGAAATAACTGACACCCAATTTACATATATTATGGAGATTCCTCCTGCTAGTCCATGGTAAAAAACAATTGAGTTTTTCCATGTCTTCAAATTCTCTGCTATTTTAAAAAGGTACCAGGCTCAAGGGAGCCCTGGTTAAGGAAATGGAAACTGATGAGTCATAGTCAGCAAACAATTTGAAAAATTTCATTTTGATGGGTTAGTAGGTGAAAAAGTTTAGAGAGTTATCAGACAAAAACTCCAGGCAGCATGGGAATACTTTTCCAGAAAACTAGAACTGAAATTTAGGATATGGCTTTGTATCAAAAAAAGACTTAGGTGAGATTTATAAGCACAACTTCAGTGGTGGGATTACTTCTCCAACCTGATAAAAATAAACAATTAAATAAAATAACCTTGTATTAAAGGAATGATTATTTCTGGATTTAATTGTCTATATTAAAATTAAAAAGAAGCATGTGATTCTTTTTGAGTGCAATATATAGCTGTTAGTAAGCCATTATTTTAAAAGGACTAGAACATAACTTTTCTGTATTGTTCATTTTTCTGATGAAACTGTAACTGATGACTAGAATGTAAAATTAGTTGACATTGAGGGAGAAGTAATTTTCAAAGAAAGTTTCATATTCTTTTATAGTAAGGATGAACGCTTCTTAGTGCCTCTATTGCTATAAAGTAATTGTGAATTTTATGTGTATGGAAATGATAAATGGATTTTTTGTTTGAAATGCATCCCTACAGAAATGATGAATTCCCAAAGAAAAGTTTAAAAGCTTCACAATTATTATAAAAATCATTTATTAGTATTCTATCCTCACACGCTTTCTTAAGAAACTACATACCTACTTACTATTGCTTATTTTTAAAATGACCATTACTGAAATTCTTTGACGTTTCCTTTTTTTTTTTTTTTTCAAATAATCTTCATCAAAATGTCTATTGCAGCTTTAGACAATGGCTAGAAACTAAATTCTCCACTGATACATAAATACATAAATGTTCTCCCCTAAAGTGTAATTGGAATGTGTAAATACCAAAACGAGTGACTGCAAATATTCCAACTGTTAGTTTGGGATAATGCTGTGCAGAAGGCAAATACTAAAGGCTGCTTAGTGGAGTCTTCCTCCAACATTTCAAGACCCCTCATATCAGCCTATACTGTGCAGTATTATTTTTTCTTATGACTGGTCTCTTTTCAAGATGGACATGGCTAAAATTGTAGCTGGAAGTTATTCTGGTAGGATGACAATCCCTCCTGTCTGCTCTGGGTATCAGAGGTGATAGCATTCTGCTCTTTGACATCTGCACCAATCCATGGTGTACAGAACAGTGTTATTGCATGCTAGCATGCCAACAGAAGAAACACAGTACTAATGAGTGTTTTTCTACTATTGTATGCAGTGCTGTAAAGCTGCCAGTGAACTGCTTTCAGTCAGTGCAAAGGACATCTACTGAAATTTGGAAGGGATCTTATTACATTGTATGTATATTGTACTTTTATTTGTTTCTCCTGCTATTTAGGAACAGCAGGAGCTTCAGCTTGTATCTACCAGTTCTCAGGGCAGGTATTTCACTGAGGTACTTGTTTTCTCCCTATCTAATTGTTGTATGTGTATACATATACATATAAAGAGTGTTTGTAAATGTTCTGAGGGTTTTGCAGGGGTTCTCTAGTCCCATTTCAGGCTTTCAAAAGCTATGCAACAGGGATATCTTAAAATACAGCCCCATAAACACATAGATCTGTGATACAGGCTCACTCTCTGAAATGATGGGTTATGTCAAAATATACTGTAGAAAAGGATGTTGCCAGAGAACACTTGCTGATAAGATTAGTGGTAGTACTGATACTGGCTGTGTTTGACATAGCATGACAGGCCTTCACAAGCTCTGTTATAGTAACTCTGCAATTCAGTTTTAGACAGAAAAGCATGCAAAGAAATAAAATAGCTGATCAGTCTATTCTTTTATTTATATTTGTCACCACTTACATTTAATGGTAAGGATACCAACACAACATAAAAAATGCTATATCTAGGAAACAGTTTAGACATCTCAGATCTTCTTAATTCCCCTGTCAGGTCCTCAAATCCCAACTATGACCTAAAAATACCATTTTAGTTTCCACACAAGGTATAGATTTCAAAACTTGCCACTGTTACAAGTCTGTGAAAGCAGTAAGTTTGCCTCAAGAGTAAAAAATGTTGTACAGTGATGGTGGCCATGTCAGGAACACAGCTTTTGATATCTATGTGCTAAGAGCTTTATCAATCTGAGACTCTTAGTAGTCACCTATTTAACACTATGTCCAAGTGATAGTCACATGACAGGCCAACAAGGACCCCAGATCAAGGTGTGTTCAGAGCATGCTGAAACTGTGAAAAAAGGTCCACACTGAATATGGTGTTATGATAGCTGGTTTTTGGTGTCAGATATCCTTGTCTAAGCTTTAAGCTAGAGATCAAAATATCCCAGATGCTCACTGACCTGGGTGTAAATGTATATTGTGTCCTTATAGCTGCATAATGGAAAATGGCCAAATGTGGTACAAGCTGTGTTACTCTCACTGTTCCAAAAATTATAAGAAATGTTACGTTTCAGCTCTGCACATGAAGGGTCCCTGTACTTGATGAAGCCTTTATCTTGACCTATATGTCCAGCAAAGTAAAGCATGAGCTTCATGCACAATTAGTTTACCGGACTGTCAGAGTCACACTTTTTGAAGAAGAATTACTGTCTCTGGGTTTGTAGCAGTTCCCAGTAGAAGTGACTTTTCATAAACGAGATTAAAACAAAAATAGACTTTCAGTGCCTTAGATACAATCCTAAAATCCCTAAATTCTGGAGAACTGCTTTTGTCAAGAGACTAGCAATAGCATGCACAATAAGGTCATTAATATTTCACTGCTTATCACATTAGTTTAAACTACGAACTCCATGTGCAACAAGTGTGTTTGATTAGTAGTGCGATTTATTGCAAGTAACTCATCCCAACCATTGGCTTAAAAAGAAATGTAACCCAACACAAAGTTGTCTTGCCAGACTCAGCATGTTAAGCCTGATGCACAAAATCACTTCAAAATAAGAAGGGTCACAGGTCAAGACAGATATAAGCATGTGCCATACTGACTTTGGCAAAATAGGCTGATTTTTAACTGCCTTTATTTTGGGCAAAATAAGTAGTCTGGGAACAGATTTTTAAATCCAATTCTTACTGCTCGTGCTTTGCAGAGCAAGTGCAAGCAAACTGGCATTAGTGGAATCTTCAAATCTGACAAATAATAAAATATCACACAGACAGCAGGAAAGACCACCTTTTGTATTTAGCTTTTCTTGTCCTAATTCACATGCCACACTATTTACTGTTTATTGCAGTTTAATCTTAGAAAACTTCAGTCTCAAAAAAACTGTTGATTTTGAAATCCTTTGTGGCTGTGGACATGCTAATTGGTAGTTGCAGATGCATTTTTTTTCTTTGCTTTGCTACAGTACAGCTTAACTTGTCTTCCTTTCTGGAATGAAAGTTAATCCTTTGTGTGAAATAACAATAGCAAATAGAAAGACAGGTAATTATTTCCAAAAACATGAACTGATTTGTGTGAAACTGACATCTCTGGACTAAGCTATATTAAATTTAGAAACTGATGCTGAAAATTATAGATGCATAGTAAATCAGTACCCCAAGAGAACACAAAGCCTGAAAGACAAAAAATGATGTCCCATTTTCCCTTTAACAATCTGCTATAAATTATTTCATAAGATATAGTAGTATTTTGGAATGTGGGAAGAGTAGCTTATGAGCAGTGCAGAATTCTTTATCAATTGCTTAAATAGGAAAGAAGGTAATCCTCTGTCAAAAGGCTCTCATTTGTAAAAGTGAAATGGTTAAAGTGTTACAAAGTGGATGATTATTCTTAATTTTTGGATTACTATAATTTGGCAGCTCTGTTATCTAGCAAATCCATATGCATAAGACAACTGACCAGAATATTAAATATAACCTCCAACTGGATAAGAGGAGCCCTCAGCTCCATAGATGGCTTTTCACTACTAATAGAGCTAAAATAGATCTCAATTAGCCAGCAAAAAAGCTTTCTCAGGGTTTTTCAGATGCTGAATTGTAAGAGAATGTGAATTCAATGAGGATTAAGGCGACATTCTGCAAACGGCTGTAGGAGTAGGAACAACATACCCTGAAATCTCACTTTCTCCTGGATTTAGCAATCTGTGTGAAGCTGGAATCCACAGATTCAAACCAAGCTTAGGCATATTAATTGTTCTTCTGGGTGCCAATAAATTATTGGCATTTTTCCTCAAATATGTGGTGCAAAGTTGCCGGCTGTGGTCTGTGCTATGAGAAGACCAGCTGGAGAGGGCAGAGGGCAGAAGTGGTGTGCACTTGGCTTGCAGCAAAGCTTCCTCAAGCTGAACAGATCACAATGTGTCTTCTGCCTCCTTGCAAAGGGATGAAACAGCAGGTGTAAAGGCTACAGTGATATCAGGTGGGAGACAGACTCTCTGTCCCGGTGTAATTGTGCGTTAGGCACTACAGACAGTGGAGAGACAGGATCTGAATTAAAACTTGGGACCCAGGTCCCTCTTCTTGTGACCCAAATGTTTTCCCTGCTGTGTTTACAGAAATCTAAAGTCCTCTGTTGCATCACAACCCAGCTTTAACATGAGGAGTGAAAAAGGTACCCACTGACTGGAGCCAACAAAGTGGTGGGCTTGAGTCACTTTCTCTTGGCTACAGAGAAGGGATTTAACTTAGACTCCATTAAATTACTGTAGTTTGGAGGTATGAGTCTGGGTCAAGAGACCTAAAGTATTTTTCAGGAGATATTGTGGTAGTGATAAAAGTGGTGTAGTCATTTCTGTTCTATGCTTTAAAACTGGGGTAACTAAAAAAGAGTTATTGTATCAAGAAAAAGAGAAAATGTATCTGTAGCTATTGATTAAAGTGTCTGCAGATTTTTTTTTAAAAAAAGGAATTCTAAAAGTAAATAAATAGTTTTTATAAAGCCTTGTCCTGTTAAATGGCAGGAATCTACATTCAGCTAGCATAGTGTGATTTATGCCCATGGTAACAGGAAAACTTGAGGCAGAAAATAATTTTCCGCATCCACTGAACTTGCATTCATGTGAAAAAATCTAATGATTGTAATAGAACTACCTCTGGGAGTAAAATTTATTGCAGAGTATGAAACGTCCAAGGTTTAACATATGCTATATAATATTACACAGGTGTTATCCAATAAGGGTTAATCCTATGAGGTGCTGTCTGCTTTCTCTGTACCTTCCTGGCTCCTTAGACCCACTGCAGCTTACAAAGATTTCAAGCTTTTGTAAAATTTTAACCTCAGTGTGCTCACTTCAGAAAAGAGTTAAAAGCTACAACTCCTTTCATCCATTAGAAAGTGCATTCAGATGTACAATAAGGACATTTGAATACAGTTTTTAAAAATATCCGCTTTTACCTTTTAGTAAAAAGAAGTTGAGCTTGGATTCCTTTTTCTCTAGGAATGTAGCTCTAGATGTTCCAGAGCTCTGTTATATTTTGCACGAAGTTACTTAGTGCATGGTTCCAATAGCTTAGCAGTAATCTTCAGAAGGATGGAGGAGGTCCTTATTGCTGCTTCCAACACCTGTACATTTTAAAGCAGTCAGTTTATTGATTTCATCAGCCTTGAATATTAATGTTGACTATAAGCCAAATCCTGTCTCTTTGACATGCATATGGTAGTTTCAATATTCTAAAGAATTTTATGGAATTAACAGGATTTGGCACTTTCTAGTTTTAAACCAGTTGAATTTCCTATGCTATACATCTATTTATTTACCTTTGTTATACTAAAAATATGCAAGAAGTTGATTCTGTTTACTGCAAATGCTACAGTGCCACTATTGTATAAACTGAATGGGAGTAATTTATGAGCAGACTTTGCCAGCCAGTCATTTTTGCAGTAGACATATATGCACTTCCAATATGATACACTGAAAATGTCACTGAATGGTATATGTAACTGGTATAATATTTAAGGAGTATTTCTTTATAAAAATATTTATGTATTTGCTATACTTATTTTCATATTATATCTAGAAACAGTGTGTATGCAGAGATTGTTTTTGTTGAGCATATTTCCTGTGCCCCTGCTGAAGCCAGGTATTGTTAGTGTTGCTGAATCCAGTAGACAGATAGAGGTAAGACTGCTGTAGTTTCCTTTCCCAAGGTTCAGCTGGTGACAAGCACACATCCCTAATAGGCACGCATAGTCACAAACCATATATTTATATTTAGACACATCCAGCCACATAGATCAAAACAGAGACTTTCAGAACCCATGCAAAAACAAACACCCCATGTGCCCTCATCCTGCTACCTGCTGTGGCTGATCAGGATGAAGATCCATTAATGGGAACATATGTGTATGTATATATATCTATGTGAGTGTGTATATATATATATGTATATAGATATATAGTCTGGTCTCTCCAGTGACTGGCACCACAAATGCACACTCCCTCTGACCCACTGTCTGACTCCAGTTTCTGGCACTCAGATCCCCCACCAAGTTCACATACAGGAGTCCCTCACGAGTGTAAAGAGTTAGAAATGGGATTTCATAAGAAGAAAGGACAGACTGTGCTGGTAGGCACAGGACATGGCCAGGGAAGCATGTTGACCAGCTGCAATACAGATATATAAATTTCACTATTTACATGTGACCAGTCCCTTTTATTTCCTTGTCTGTCTATTTTCCCCATGCTTGTTCCTTCCCAAAACACTGTGATCTGTCCCATTCCTTGGCTACCCCCTTTAGCTTCTCATAATAACTCTCGTGTAATGTCAAGAAGACTCTCTTCTGTATACGGTCACAAATCCTGCACCTCTCTCTGTCTGAGAGGTTTCACTGCCTGCTCCATGGGGCTAAAGCTCCCCTGGAACACTTTGGAGGTGAGCAGATGAGGGCTTGTGTCTCAGAAGGGGTTATTGAGGTTTTCCTGCCTGACCCTGTGCCTCGTGTGTGTGGGGAGAGGACCCCTTTTTTCATATAACTTAACAGATGTAGAGGTGAAATTCCACCCTTCTCACATTGGTTTTGGATATGACAACAGCTTATTTCAAATAGCAGAAAAGCAAAGAGACAAAGGAGAAACCCAAAGTAGAATCTGTATACAAGATTTTCCAGCAAAAAAAACATGTCAGTGGTTGAGCTTTAACACCCCCTCCTCCCCATACCCCTTGGCATCAAAAACTCTCTTGGTGCAGCTGACAGACCTGTGACCATAGCAGTGCTGATGGATATCTCTATAATTCACAAGTAGTATTCATGGGATATAATCCAGTGGACACTATACTCAGTAGTGCATATTCCCTGCTAATGAAAATGCCAGTTGCATGCCTTGATTCATAATAATAGCAGCATCTCTATTTTTAAATTTGAAAAGTAAAAAAAAATATCACCTTTTGTTTATACATTAAAATCTGCTTTACTGTAGGAGGCTGAAAGTCAGTGTGCAGCTCAAAGGTATGAAGGCATCACACAGTTGCTTAAAATAAAACATTTTTATAGTTACAGTAGTTGCTTAAAATCATTTGTGGTGAAAATGAAGGAACTATTTAAGAAAAAGCAATCATATTCTATTCTGTGTATCTGTGGAGCATTACACATGGTACCTACAAATAAAATAACCTCATTCAAAAAGAGTTCAAGATTATATGATTATCAGATAAGCAAATGAAAATGAGTAAGTTGCTTTTTTTTTTGTTTTGTACACTCCCTTTGGAAAAGTTTTCATACAGCTTTTGATATAAAAAGGGTTACAGAATTTATGAGAAAGAACAAACAGAAATGAATACGATTCAGACCTTTAAACTTGGTGATATTTTTCTGAAGAGTGGCAATAAAAGCATGATGACATATCATAAAAGGAATGAAAAAGCAGAACTATTCAGTGTTTTTAAGACTAGGTCTTTCTGGCTGTTTTGGCTCAAAGACCGGTGTGAAAAAGGCAAAGAAACCAGTAATTCACAAGAAGTAAGAATAGACTATTTGGTCTGAATTTTGTATTTTTCAGCAAGAACCCTGTCACCAAATATTTAGGACCCCTTCTTTGTTTTTAATAGTAATATACTTCTGGATTTTAGGGAATAGTATTTCCTTGTGATACTTTTATATTGTTACTGCAAGTAGCTAGTGAAAGGGCAATGGCAATGACTTAAACACTCCCAAATCGTCTTGTTTAAGGCTTCAGCATATTCTGTATCCAGGGATATTAGAATATGTGGGTGCAGAGCACACCTGACTGCTGGTTTAATCAAGAGGACTGATATTAGAGAAACTCATAAAAGTTTAAGGGTGCAATCTGCATCTTCTGAATTTAGGAGCTGGCTCCTTAAATGGCAGCTGCTGAAATCAGAGAGAGAAATTCATATAGATTCTTCCTGGATGTAATAGCTTGAGAAGTGAAGCCAGGAGAAATAGAAATTCAAACATATATTGTGAAGTTTTGGGATTTTCTCTTTCTGCCATCTGTCAGTGCCTGAGCAGACAGCTTCAGAGGCTAGAATAAGTATGATATTTTTACTAGACTTTTTCTTTACATAAACCTGAATCACAGAGTTGAATAAAATTTTAGTGGGTTAGATAATAAATGTGGGAGTAGTTCCCTCTTTCTGACTATTTCTCTAAGTCTCATACATCCCTGTTTTAGGGGCCTTAAATCCTCTATAAGGTATCTAAATAGCTGTTACTTCATGGATGTAACCTCAACATTTTTAATTGAAATGGTAAGCAAATAATATAATCTTCCAACCAATTGCACTTACTGAATTTTGCTTTGGTTCAACGGGGTGTTTTGGTACACACAGACCAGACGTCCATTACAGGAAATGAAACTGGGAGCTCTGCTTTAGCTGTGCCCTGCATCACTGTAAAAGTTCAAATGAATGACTGAACCTTCATAACGTATATATGGTGAAAGTGTTTGGTTCAGGGGATGAGATGAAAGCTAGTCTGAAGTAATATCACAGACCATGCAGGGTGTTGATGCTGGGTCTCATCAGCTGTTTTGGTCTACTGGTCTTCCTCTGTTGTGCTAAAATTACTTAGTCACAAAAACCCCCAAAAAACAAACAGCCCTACAAAAAAACCCTAGGTCAATAAATGCCTTTAGATTTATAGAATGGAATATGAAATATTACTTTTTTAAAATGTTATTTTCCTTCACTGAAGTTGTTTTAAAGCTATTTTTTCTCCCAGCACACGAACCTGGAGATGGAGATACTGAAAGCAAAGCACAATGTGTTTGATCTTCCCTGACCTGATCTGTAGCTCTTTTGGCAGTTGTGGAGATGACGAGCAATCTTTGATGAATTTGTTCCTGTCTCACTGAGATAGAAAGTCAATCCAATTCTCCATTTCTCAGCTCTGTGTGATAACAATTAGTGCCAATGTCTTGTCAACAATGTTGTCATGCAGGCCTTTTACATGGCAATCAGTATATATTGAATGGAAACCGTATAAAACAAGAAGGTAGATAACAACTGTGTCGATATTTTAGGGTCAAGTGCATCAGGATTCAGTGTCAAACAAAGCCCAAAAGTGAATATCAAGTCCTTTTTTTCCTTAAGATTATAGAGGTTCTCTATTCAAATGTTATATGAAGGTCATGCTGATCTAGCAAAAATTTAAATGATTATCATAAAATTATTCTTGCAGGGTAGAGTACATGTTTTGAAGTTATATTGCTGGATACATGTGGCATACAGTTAACCTATTGAACACTTTCTATAAGCACATTCATGAGGAAGATAGTAAAGAAAGCAAGCTCTTTCATTTAGCTGCAAAGGTATAATGAGATCCAAGGATCTTTTTTCAAGGTGAAGCTAAATAAATTCAAGGTTGAAAAAGAAAGTACATATTTCTAAAAGTAAAAGTAATTAATCTTCATAAAATCTCATCTGGGGAAGTTGAGGATTTTCACTGCCTGAAAACTTTAAATAAATTCAATGTCTTACAAAAAGAAGTGTTCTAGCTCAAAAAGGAGATATGGGTTTATATGGATTATAATAGAGAAATTACTGGGGAAACTTAGAGTGTGTAAATATAAGAGGCCAGACTGCATAATTGTCATGTTTCCTAGCACTCAGAGGAGCACTCAGCTTGTCTGTTAGTAACTTAACCAACATTTGTGTTCTAAAAAAGGAGAAAAGAAATTATCACTTTGTGTTTCAGGAGGTTCAAAGCAATCACTGCTCTCAGTTTAATTTAATTTTTGAAATATGTTTAAAGTGTTCCAAATATAAAAATTTGAGATAATCAGTGACAGGTTGCTATCATACTTTGATTTCACAAAGTATGTTTTATGGTACAATATATTTCTAATACAAACAATGGGCATGTATATAATATATCATATATATATATATATATATGTTATATAATACGCTATTTGAAAACTTTCTACTTTTTTTTTAAATCAGCATACACGTATCCTTAACATTTCACTGAAAAATTTCTGAACTATTCAAAATAAAGGAGAATAACTGACTCTGCACAAGCCTCTTCACATACAACTGAAAAAAAAAGAAAAAAACCCAAAAACTAAACAGCAACTTCCAGGAGATTTCTTAGTAAAGGACAGTTTAAAGAATGGTCAACAGGTTTGAAGACTTCAAAGTATTGTGA
The DNA here is from genome assembly GCA_038090715.1 of Florisuga fusca. Lineage (NCBI taxonomy): Eukaryota > Metazoa > Chordata > Aves > Apodiformes > Trochilidae > Florisuga > Florisuga fusca. Next base: position 5,608,395 of record JAAWXA010000001.1, on the reverse strand, counting down.
ATTAATTAAAAGACAGTGAGAAGAGAACCATTTAAACAGGAAGTTTTAGCTTAGATGGCAAGAAATGGTAAACAAAATATATTATGTGTAATGTGAAAAACTTTTTTGAATTGTAATGACTGTTATTTTCAATTTCACTGACAATAAAATCAAGACATTCTGAAACAAATGCACAGGTATTTGCTGTTTGGCTAGTAGACGCCCTGTGCTAGTGACTTTAGGCAGAGGCTAATATCAGAAAAAGTCAGATTTTAAACTGTATGACTATCCTTGACACACTCAGTGTGTGATATAGTCAAATACAGTTTATCAGAATACCAGATATTGCATCCTTCCTATAAATTTCTACTAAGTATTTTTATTGCAAACATAGTTGAGCAATATAAAATGCCAACTATGTGTCATTGGGTTTTAGGCCCTTTTTACAGGATAAAAATGCATAAATTATTCAGGGATTTATAATTTTGTCACAACTACTTACTTACTTCAGAAAGATGTGATTGCTGGGCAAACTCAACACAAATTTTGACAAAGTCACCAAAGGCAGGATCTTGGAAAGAATTTAAGTACTTGAAGTGGAAGAGCAGAATATTTTGAAGTCTTAGTCTAAACCTGTGAGGTCCAGAGCTCCCGCAGAGCTTTTTTTTTTATTTGACAGGTCTGTAATCTGTAAGCACTTCAGTTCTTGACCTTAAAGTTGCCCAAATGCTTAAATCGCTGTTACTGCAGTTGTCAGAAGTATCTCAATCCTGGTAGTTCAGCAATTCAGCCTTAACTCAAGGATCCAACAACTAGGCACCCACTGCTTTCCCCTTTGAGGGGTATGATCTGCTAAGCTTCCTCAGACTTACAGATTACTGAGCATGCAGTGATAGCTACTGCTTTCTTTTAAAGCATAGCTAGAGGATAAATCTCCCTTTTCACTCAGAGATTTGGTTATTTTATTATGACAGTGTGAACCCTTTTCCTGAGAAAAAAAATAATAAAAAAAAAATAAAAAATCTTATGCTTATCTCTCTAGACTTACCAACTTGGCTGAGACTCTATGAACCCCAGTGCATATGTTTGTGAGCAAAAATGCTCTCCATCTCAAATACTAAGCCTATGTCTCTGTGAGGAATTTCTGAATCAAAGCAACTAGAAAACTGAAAAGCAATTTGACTTGTCACCCATGCAGCTCTCCCTTAGGAGGGAAGTTTTGTATGATTTAATCCAATGATGACATCAGTTCAAACAAATGGGTAAATCACTAGGACCGTATCACATTCAGCCACAGAACTCAGATAGAAAATAGCTGAATATCTAGTGAACCTGTGTAAACTACTTAATACAAACAGCCACTCTGTCAGAAGACTGCCAGGTTGCCAGCATAACTTTTATCCTTAAAAAATTTCGTTAAAGGAAGATTACAAACTACAATGAAGACTGGGTTAACGAAGCACATATGTAAACTCATTGTTTTCTGACAGAGACCATGGAGTTCTCTAATAGTGAGTGAGCAGGTGGGTAAAGGAGAGGCAGAAGGCATAACATGTATGGTTTTGAAAAGTCAAATCCTTGAGCAGTTTGAAGGCCATTAAAGAAATGGACAAGTGGTCTCTGTTATGGTGGGTGGGGAACTGGCTGACAGACCATGCCCAGAGGGTGGTAGCAAGTAGTTCCTCATCCAAATTGCAACAGGTCACAAGTGGAGTTGCTCAGGGATCAAATCAGGCCTGATGCTGTTTAACATCTTCATAAGTAACCTGGATGTTGGGATCAAAAGCACCCTGATGAAGTTCACTGGTGACACCAAAATGAGTGGAAAGGCTGACACCCCAGAAGGGAGACCCGTCCTCCAGGATGACCTAGGAAGACTGGAGAAGTGGCCTAGCAGGAACTTTATGAAGTTCAACGTGGAGAGATTTAAGGTCTTGCAACTTGGAACACATACCCCAAGAGTGCAATTCAGACTGGGATCCACTTGGCTAAAGAGCAGCCTTGTGGAAAGGGTGTGTTGGTGGACAACAGGAACCAACAGTGTGCTTCAGCAGCAAAGAAAGCCAACAGGGTGCTGGGCTGTATCAACAAGGGCATCACCAGCAGAGACAAAGAAGTCACCATCCCACTCTACTCGGCTCTTGTCAGATCACATCTGGAGTGTTGAATCCAGTTCTGTTCCCTGCTGCATGAAAAGGGTGTGGACAGCTTGGAGAAGGTCCAGAGAAGAGCCACGAGGATGATCAGAGGACTGGAGCAGCTGCCATGTGAGGAAAGGCTGAGAAAACTGGGGCTGTTCAGCCTTGAGAAGAGAAGGTTTAGGAGAGACCTTACAACAATGTTTCAGTACATAAAGGGGGCTACAAAGAAGATGGAAGCTCCTGATTTACAAGGAGCCACATGGACAAGACAAGGGGAAATGGGCACAAATTGCTCCTGGGGAGGTCCTCTTTGAATATAAGAGGAAAATTTTTCACTATGAGGACAGTCAGACATTGAAATGGTCTCCCAGAGGAAGTGCTGGATTCCCCCACTTCGGAAAGTTTTAAGTCTCAGCTCAACAGGGTGCTGAGATATATTATATAAACAATAATATTAGAAGGGTTGGACCAGATCATCCTTGAGGTCCCTTCCAAGCCGACATTCTGTGATTCTATGAAATTAAGTTGCCCTGTCTGTTTTGTGGGTCCCTCCACAAGTGAGAGATGATAAATATTGACAAAGTAATGAAGACAGTAGATAAGACAAATACACTGATATTATTCATCAAATCCCACAGTACTAGGACAAGGAGACACTCACTGAAACCAGCAGTATGAGAGTTTGGGACAGATAAAAGAAATCACTGCCTTACATAGTGCCAAATGAGCTTTTGGCATATATTGTCACAAAAAGTTGTGGAGATAAAAAATACTAAGCAGATTAAATGGATTAAATGCCCAGTTCCTGGGCAAGAGGTTGATAAATAGATACGAAAACTAGGGATGTACTCCCTGCAATTCCAAATGCCAGTGGTGGGAGAAGTGGAGGAAAGTGGACAGGGGATAGAGGAAGGTCTTGTGTAAGGTCCCTAAAGTTCATCTCCTGCTGTTGGAGAGAAAATACTGGGCTATGTTACAGTTTATTAAGCTTCCTTAGTCTGACTATTCAAATGGTTGTATCAGTGACTCACCAAGGTTAATATGGTGCAGCCAGGAAAAAAGTTATGAGGGACTGCAGGAACCTGAAACACCTTATCCTCCATGATTGATGAAAACTCATAGTTGGAGGTAACTAACTTTATAAAACTTGATTTTCATTTTTATTTAAATAGATTATATTAGATTAAATTAATTTTTATTTAGCTAAAATTAAGGTCGAAAGAAAGACACTTTTCAGCTTGTCTATACTCCAAATTGTATGTATTAGAAGAAAATAATATGAAGTAGAAGTTTTAATTGATAATATATTTTTGTTGTATATTTAATCTTAATTAAACTTCTTTGTATCTATTTCCTCAGAACTCATTACATTTTAAAACATTAAATTAAAACTGTATTTATATAACTTTTGACTCTAAATTTCTTCTTACAGATTTAAAATAAATGAATTCAAATTCAGGTTTTAGAGTCTGAAAAGTACAGATGGATATGAGGAATGGAGGCATATATGGATATGAGGAATGGAGGAATGTAGCTTTTTTTTTCTTGACAGAACAATACAAATCAAATACATTTTTATGTAAAAAAATCTGCCTATGATTATTTGCTGTCAAGCTGCAGTCTGTTTTCAAAATATACTGACTTTATCTTGTCAAACTTAATGAAGAAGGCAAAGTTTTGAGTGCAGTCAGCCATGACAAAAAAATCTGAAGAAATATCATTTAACATGGTATCTTTGTTTCAGTAAATTTACTAACTTAACATCATCTCTGGGCCCACAGAGCGAATCAGAGATTTAAAGCGAGCACCACTAAAAAGATATGTCTTTTTTATATCACTGTAGTATTACACCTTTTAAAAATACAAAAATGCTTTAAATGACTTCTGTAAAGGTAACATATTTTTTCCTTTTACATATTTGGGAAAAAAAGCATAGGCTAAATTGATTTTTTTTTCATGTAGAGCAAATATCCTCAGCCTAAGCACCACATATGAGAGATAATGAATTGGAGCAAAGCATAATGAGAAGAAACAGACACACACACTTGAGTAAATAACATAGGTGGCAAAAGAAAGGCCAAGGTAAATGTGGGGCTGCTTCTGAATGGGGCAGAGGATCTGGTGACAGAGGACATGGAGAAGCTGAGTTACTGAACACTGCCTTTAAAAGCGGGACTGGCCTTCAGAAATTTAAGGGCTCAGAGAGGAAGGGGAAAGGCTGGAGCAAGGAAGATGTACCCTTACTGGAAGAAGACATCATCATTAGTGATAGCTCAGATATATACACTCAGCCAGTTTGGGGAGGTGTTGGAAAAAACATGCTGCCTTTCATTTTACTTTACAAGGATTCAAGCTGTGGATCTTCTTTCCCTTAAGTTCCACTCAAGTTTTCATCAGTTTTGTGCCTCTATCATGCACCGCACCAGGATCAATAGACAATTTGAAAAGTCTTTTGTAATTTATTCATTGAGTTTTTCATGCATACTGAAGGCATATTATATAGAGGAAAGGAAAGCCTGTATCTGTATTGATCCATATTTTGTAATGATATCCAACCTATTAGGAAATCAAATAACACAGATTTTGTGGACCAAGGTTCATCACAGAAGAAGTAGTACAAAAATGAAATCCTAATGAAGCATATGGTATGAATTATTAAGAAAAATTAAGTTTTTTACATATATGAACAAAAATCCATAATGCTTTTTATTTCTCTCTAGCTAAGGAAAGGATTTCCTATTTTTGTTTATAGATTAAACTGGTACAAAAGATTTAGTTGTACATCCAAAAATATTCCTTGTAGCCACCATGATCCAGAGAGTATTCTGTACTTGAAAATGAAGGGACATCCAGTGATAGAAGAATTAAGATTATCCATAGAATATCTAAGTTTATTTCTTGTCTCTATCACAGTTTTTTTTGCAACTTGGAGAAATGCAATTGTTCTCTGCTACAATACCTCATCTCTAATCTTTAGAAGAAAGAACGTGTCTGCCTTGTCTGTAAAGGCTTTGAAGCAGAGAATGTCTCCTTGAATGTATTTTCCAGTGTAAAGTACAATGGAACCTCTGATTTGTGTTAGGGCCTTTCAGTGTTACTGTGATACGAATAAATAATAATTAGTAACAGATGTTTTGTCTGCTTTTTTTATAAAGGATAAGCCCATGAAAGAAAGCTAACTTTCCCCTATGCGATGAAAAGAACTTCAAAGGTCAAATTTTAGCTATTATTGTAATGAAAAATGAGATGCTTCTAAAGCTGTTGATAAAGAGGACAGTTTCATAAACTTCTGCTATTTCCTTTAAGCCGCATTAGAGTCCTTACTGTGATTTTAAAGTCTGAGCACGCCAAAATATTAAGAGCACCCACAGCTTGCATTTTTCCCCTTTAGCTGTACTGTGAAGATGGCATCAAAACCTTCCCCAAAGCCTCCAGCCACCCTTATTGTTATTATAAAAAAAGGGGAAGTTTTATGAAAATGTCAGTGAGGCAATTATGCTGTGAGAAATATCAACTAATATCTATCAAACATCATCTTTGTCAGAAACAACGTTTTACGGAAAGTCACATTAAGGCAAATCGCAGTTTTGTTTTTGTTTTTTTTTATATTGGCAGTGCTTCAGTATATAGACCTCACTTTTTAAAAAGACCTCACTTTAAAAGAAAAACTAAATTTGAATTAATTCCAACAGTCTCCTATCTGTAGAAGGAATCAAATGTATAAAAGCCCCAAAATTATTAGTATACTGTTTTATTTAGAGTTCAGTGAATTGAAGAAGCTTCTGTATCCAGCAATATCCCCTTCTGCTTCATCAGTTTTTATTTTCTTTTGAAATTCTCAGCTCATCAAGATGAACAAAGTCAAAGGATTAAAATAAATGTATGTCCAGATACTCTGTAAACTGTTTTATTATGCATATAGGGTTAGCAATAAAATTCAGTGCATTTAGCAATGAAATAGGAATGACTGATGTGAAAAGCAGTTTAGAATAAGTTGTAAAGTTATTCTGATGGTTTAAAGTACACAGACAGTTGAAAATTGGCAGTGCACAGCTTCAACATTTAACTGATTCTTATCCCCTCCTTTACTGTACTGCACAGTGCCCCATATCAATACTGAGGAAATGAATGACAGGATGGATGTTACAGGAAAGGCAAATTAGAATTAAAGATAAAATGCAACAAGAGCATATTGAATGAAGTGGATCTGACCCCTCCTATCACCCTTATCATTAAAGCATTCTGACTGCTTCTCTCCCTGTACTTTGTTAACTATTTAAAAATCTTCAGCATTTCTGCTGAATTACTGAGTGTAGGGTATATCTGCTTCACATCTTTCCTCATGCTCACACCTTTCCCAACACTCCTTTTTGTTTTCTCCTAATTCCTGCTAATGCTAGTTGGTAGTTCACTTTTCCATCCTTAAACCTGAATGCTTGCTGTGAGGAGCATACTTTAGATGTCAGCACATTTCCTTGACTCAGCCTCATTTTCTTATGCTGTTCACTAGTTCTGCTTATATGAGAATTGTTGCATTTAATGCTCTAAAGCTCTCTTAGCCAGATACTCATCAAATGTAAATTTACTTACCATCACTGGAGGCACTGAAGCTGCAAAGCTGTCTTTTTATTTTTCTTACCTTTCAGATTGTAATAGTTGCATAAAATGCAGAACCAGAGAGTAGCTCAGGTTGGGAGGGACCTCTGGAGTTGCAGGTGCAACCCACCTGCTCCAAGCAGGGTCAGCAAGGGCTAATTGATCAAGGCCATGTCCAGACAGCTTTTGAATATCTCCAGGAATGGGGTCAGTTCTGATGTTTAATCATCCTCAGAGTAACAAAAAAAAAGGTCTTGTGCTTAAACAGAATTTTCTGTATTGGTCACTTATTCCTGTCCATTCCTTAGACAGCAAGGAGACCCAAGCTCTGTCATCTTTACTCACTCCTGCCAGGTACTGATACACATCTGTAAGATCCCCTGAGCCTTCTCTTCTCCGGGATAAATAGTCACAGCTTTCTCAGCTTTTCCTCATGGGGCAGAGAGCGGAGTCCTTTTGCAATCTTAGTGGCCTTTTGCTGGACTCTCTATAAGCTCCATGAGTTCCAGGTATGTCTTCAGCAGGGGTGAACAGAGGGCAACAATCAGCTCCTCAGCCTGCTGGCAACACTCTTCCTAATGCAGCACAGAAGATGCCCTTATGCTTTGCTCTAAGGGCTCATGTGGATCCACATTTTCCCTCATCTTCTCTTTGCTGCTGATGTACCTGTAGAAGCCTTTGTAGTCATGCTTCATATCCCCCTCCAAATTCAGCTCCAGCTGGGCTTTGGCTTTCCTGACCACATTACTGAATGGTTCCTGCATGACCAAGCAGTCAGGTTGACCTAAACTTTCTTGTATCTCTAGCTTGCTTCCTTTTGATGTCCAAGTTTGGTCAGAAGCTCCTTGAAAATCTGAGGAAGCCTCATGCAACCTTTGCTTGATTTCCTGCCCTTTAGGACTGACTGCTCTTAAGCTTGCAAGAGTTAATCTAAGAAAATCAAGAGGGGTTGGTTTACTATGATACTATGACTGACTAAGTCCATTTTCACACAGAATCATAGAATGGTTTGGGCTGTAAGGGGCCTTAAAGATCATCCAGTTCCAACCCCCTGCCTGGGCAGGGACACCTCCCACTAGATCAGGTTGCTCAAGGCCCCCATCCAACCTGGCTGTGGACACTTCCAGGGATGATGTATCCACAAACCTCCCTGGGCAACCTGTTCCAGGGTCACAACACCATCATAGTGAAGAATTTCTTCCTAATGTCTAATCTACTAAATCTACTCTCCTCAAATTTTTAACCGTTTCCCCTTGCTGTCTCACAAAAGCCCGACCCCAGCTTTCTTGTAGGCCCCCTTAAGATATTGGAAGGTTGCTATAAGGTCACCTTGGAGCCTCCCCTTCTTTAGAACAGGAACTGAACTCCTTTAGAACAGGAACAATCCTTTGGAACAGGCTGAACCACCCCAACTTCTTTAACCTGTCTTCAAAGGGGAGGTGCTCCAGTCCTCAGATCATTTCAGTGGCTCTCCTCTGGAGATATTCCAGGAGCTCAATGACCTTCTAATGCTGGGGACTCCAGAACTGGACACAGTACTCCAGGTACAGTCTCACAAGGGAAGAGTAGAAACACACCCACAGAGGGGAGCACATGTGGGTGTACTTAGTTGCTGGCTCCATTGCTCTTTGTTCACATCCATGGACCATCAAGTCATAACAATCTCCAAACTAGATTTTCTCATTACTACACTTTTCTACCTGTAGCTATATTTAGAATACATACATGTTCTGTGGGGTCTGATGACTACTTTTATGGTCCTGAGATTTCAGTCTTAATTCTTATCAATAAATTCATATGTTGCTATCTACTCAGGAAAAGGAAAACATTTCTGCACTGCAAGTTTATATTCTTCTGAATGTATAGAATAAGGAGGGTATTTTCACAATAATCATCTTAGACTGACTTGCTTCTCTGTTTTTACCTTGCAGAGTAAATCACTTTTTCTGCCAAAACTTACCCGATTCTTGATTTTTGTGAAATTTCTTGATGAAATGTGTTTCCTAAGCCATGTTTTCTAGCCATGCTAGCACCAGAGCATCCATCTAATATCAGTTCTCATCATCTTTTCCCTCAACAGAACTGAAATTAAAAAAATGTGGTTTCAGCTCAGCTCTTAAGAACTTTCAGTGCTTATCTTCATGTGATAACATAAGTATACTTTACTGATCACATATTACTGTGTTTACTTAGCACTTTGGGTTTGTGGATTTGTCATCTCATTATGCAATTGTAAATATATGGCAAAAAATTCTTCTGGTCCTAACAACCTTTCTTCAGTAACATTGTTCTAAGCTTGCCATTTCATGTTTTCCTTTGATTTCTGTCACACTGCATAATAAAAAAATTGTAATTTTTGTTTACTTTTGATAGAACTCAGATCTGAAGCTGACCTATTTCACATTGTTTTTCTTTTGCATTTTTTGGCCAAGGTAATAGGCATAAATATAACAAAGTATATTTACTATTAGTCTGTCATGCTTACTGTGCCATAAATCTCAATAACGTAGTTTGTGCAGATTGTTGTATTCACAGATCTCTTAGAGATATTGCATATATGACTGGAGAAGGAAGGATAAATAAAATTGTGATGTATCTTTGACTGACTGGCTATGAAATAGTGCATTCCAAGATGAGTACACTAACATCTACAAAGCTGAAGTAAATCATATCACTATGCTATTGATTTAGACATTTAAGTTTTTATTCTTATTGGTGGGACAGAGTATATTTTTCAAGTGATAATGAGAACTGGCTGTGTACCATTTCGATCCTAGTCAAAATCATTATCATTACAATGCATTGCTCTTGCCCTCCTCAGAATATTAACTATTCCTTCCCACGAAGTTAGATTTAATTGAAATTTCTGCCCTTGGTAATAAAAAAAAAATTCTTGAAAACTGTTCACTGTAGACACAATCATCAGGTGTTGCCAATTACCAGGTGGGATGCGTGAGCTCCTGTTAAGCCCAACTGTGCCCAATTAGGGCTGGGCCCAACTGCGCATGAGCAGAACTGGGGGACCAATAAGAGGTGGGCTACCAAAGGCAAGGGGATGACTCCTGAGCAGTCTGAGAAGAAGGCTAGTCGAGTTTAGAGTGTTAGCACTGAGCTAGGCTGACTGAATCTAAAGGCGACGACTGGAGTACTGTTCGTACATCTTGGCAACAACACCTACTGGACCTGGAAGCGCTGTGGCCCCAGAAAGGTTTGTCTGCAACAGTTCACCATCTTATTTTTAATAATGCTTCTTTTTTTTCCAAATAAGAGAGCATCCCACCTTTTGTGATGGGAATTCAGTCAATTTCATAGTAGCATTTTCATCTTAGGCTAATGTTGTGCCAAGACCTGAAGATAAAAGCAATGACATACTGGTGAACAGATCATCTTGGAGCCAGAAAAGGGGGAACTGTAGAGGTCTCCTGGTTTTCTGTCCAGCCATATCTAAAACTGAAGCTAAACTTACAATTATTATTGCCCACTGATCATGCTAGAACTTCTAGAATGCAGTGTGAAAATGTTGTCTGATGAGAGTTTTCTAAGTGTCTTTTTAGAGCAATGAAGAAAATAGTGGAGGAAAAAAAAAAAAAATAAAATTATTCCACAAACCACATCTGGGCACTGGACCAAGACCTGACATTAAGTTGGGTTCCTTCCTCTGACCAATTGACTTTGCTTAGTAAGTCTTATAATCATCTTAATTATTAGCTATTATCTATTTTATGTACTTGAAGTTAAAAATAATTGGGTGAGGGAATGTTTTGTAGCGTGTTTGCTCTATCCTTTTGAAATAGGATCCTGGTTGAGACTTCCCTCCCCTACTCTAAAGCAGTAATCACAAGAAATCCCTACAAAGCAGTATTTCACAGATGAAAAATAAAGGAGCATTCATACCAGCTTTGATTGTGTGCTAAAGCAATTAATGTAGTATTCCAAATCCTGGGAAAAAAAAAAAAAAAGAAAAAAAAGAAGGAATTTTAAGTACCATCCTGTAGACTTTTAAAAAATCTCACAGTTACACAGAGTCAAAGTTTGCTATTGACTGTGGTACATTGGTGACATGAGTGACCAGCAGCTTCAGGTAACCCACAATTCCTTCTTGCTCTTTCCCCTAAGAGTTGTATAGAGAAGTGAGTGATAGTGGATGTTTAATTACTGCAGGAAATATTATACAATACTTATTTTCTTATACGTGTGTGGAAGATTCTAATTAATGCAATTTTGAAGATGCAATTGTAGAATGGAAGTGTAGGCAGTTCAGTTCTTTCCTATGTTGACTGGCTGTTCCACTGTTCTATTATTTGTACTTGCTGAATTGGTTAAAAAAGAATAACCAGCAAACACAACTGAGCAAATTGCACTTTCCACAGCTGAACTGTACAAAGGACCCCAGAGACAAACCAAACAAGCCTAGCATGGTCCCACAGGAACCTAAAAATTCAGCTGGCCTTTTTAAGACCATCTTCTCTGGGGAAAAATTCCCTGCAGCTGCTTTTAAAAGTTGAGGGTTAAAAGCATTTTATTGCTGAGAATGCAATTTAGAGCATATGTAATACTTTAATGTGCATTTTAAAGTGAAAATACAATGAAGCTTTTCAGAACCTTTGGATAGAATCATGGAGTTGCTTCTGATGTTAAATGAATTTAGGAAGATACTCCATGCAGAGCTGACTGACATTGAATTTCCCTTTTGGAAGAAACTTTGATATTTCAAGAAAATTTTCATTTTGAATGAGAATGAATGTAAGAACTTCTGTTTTCCTTTCACTGGAAGAATAACTGTGGAAAAATGGAAATGCTCTGGTCTTGTGGTTTTTTTGGTTTGTTTTGGTTTTTTTTGTTTTCTTGTCTGTTTCTAAAGAAATTTTTCCATTTCTGCACTTAAAAGATTACTCCTTGGGTTGTTGCTAGCTATTAGAAGAACCTCATGAATTCCCAGGACTCAAAGGAATCAATTATCATTGATAAAATACCCTGAAAAATGAGGAATTATAAATGTGTGTTAGCATTTGGATTTTGCATGATGTTACAGTGCAAAAGAAAAAAAAATAAAAATTTTATTAGCATATTTCATTATATTAAACCTTTTGGAAAAAAGGTGATGGAGATATGGGAAACTATGAAGAGTCTGTAAGCTATCTCTCTTCACTGACACATCTCTTCTCTTCTACAATTGATGTTGCTTTCCTAAATGTCTAAAGAAAATTTTTTACTAACTTAATTCGCTTACATTCTCTCATTTTCTGCCCTTAAATAAATTGTTAGAGCCACCACCAACTTAGCTAATGGACTCAGTTTTGATGTGTGGTGGGTCTGTTTTGGAAATGGCCTGAACTGGCTATGTCTGGCACATGGCAGTGGTGAGACACTAGCCCAGGTTGCCTAGAGAAGTTGTGGATACCTCTCCCACCAGTCTCTCAAAGTGTTCAAGGCCAGGTTGGATGAGACTTTGAGCAAACTGGTCTACTGGGAAGTGGGAGGGGCCCACACAGGAGGGTTTAGCTATATGATCTTGAAGGTTCCTTCCAACCCAAACCATTCTGTGATTTTATGGTTTTACCAATTGAAGCCGTCCCTGCAGCCCACCTTGTCCCAAAATCTTGCTGTATACACCCAATGCACTAACAAAAGGCACAAATCAGTTGTTTGAGCACTCATCTCTGGTCATTTGATGTATCCAATGGTGCCCTGTATGTCCATACAGAGACAGCAAATATGACACAATTTACAGGAGACGCACTGAAGCAGCAGCTGAGGTTCAGAGCACTAGGCACGTGTAGACAACTGAACTGCACTTCTGAAGTCCTTAAAAAGGTTGTGTCATCCTTTAACTAATTTGCAAAAATCAGCTGTTTCAATATCTATTTTTGAATGTCTACAGCTTTCTGATCTTTCTAGATTAGAACAATAGTAATACAAATTTTTTATATTGTGTGAGACCTTTGCTAAAGAGAATAGAAAAATATCTTAAGCTGAAGAGGAAAGTGTGGGCTGTAAGTAGGTTACTAGTGGAGTTCCTCAAAGGTTGGTTCAGAATTGATGTCATTTAATATATTCATCTATGACCCTGGCACAAAAAGCAAAAATGTTTTAATGAAATTTGCTGATGGCATAAAGGTGAGGGGAACTATAAATACAAAGCAGCACTTGGATATTGTGCACAGTTAAGAGACCTTGAGGACTAGAGTAATAGAACTGAAATTAAATTTAATAGTACAAAATAAAAGGTCACAGAATTTGGCCTTTTCATATTAACCATCATTACTTGTCAAAACTTAGAGGCCTACTTCATGCTGTTCACTTGGGCTTTTTCAATAATGATAGAGAAATAACTCTACAAAGACACTTATCCTATGTTACAATAGTTTATAACACAGGTTATACTGGCTTTTAGAGGTGCCTTTCTCCCTACGTTGCTTTTGGAGGAAAACTAGATGTAGCTCATCAGGTGGAAAGAGAAAAATACATTAAAAAGCACCATAAGGAGCCATCAGTGCAATGCATATTCAGAGAATGTAAATATGGTCCTTAGATACATAAAGCTTAATATTTCTGAGAAACAAAAGGAAAGGATGAATATCTCTGGTCAAATTCCTTGTGGAATATCTTCTAAGACTTCATCATTAATGTTCAAGAAATAAAAATGAACTGAAAGAGATAAAAAGTGTAATGAGGGAAAATAATTTTACAAGACCAACCTAGAGAAGTATTTTTCATATAGCAGATGGCAGATCAGAGCCCCATGAAGTTCTGCTGATCTGAGCCAACACACACACTGTTCCCTGTGGCCTAACACCAATAATAAGAAGGGTCAAAAAGTGCAAGAGCTATATTAGTGCAGGACTGTGCCTCCCAGCAAGGCTTGATTGGGCTGGACAAAACATGTCACCAGCTGAGGTGACTCTCCTGTTTCTAATGTAAGCGTGGCAGTAGCCAGTGGCAGCAGGCTTTGCCTCCATCACAATGTAGGCTGTAATCTAACCCAATATATTTTGGGTTAGATTAGCCTTGAGAAAAGAAGATTGATCTTGTAAGTGATTTAAAAATTTGTCATCAAAAAAATTATTCAAAGCCAATTTCAGAAATCTTCCTTGAGAGTCATGCCCACTATTTATGTATGTATTCCAGTACTTGCAGTAGACTAAGGGTGTTCACACAATCAGTCCTGTTTAGAAGCAGAGCCACCCCCACAACAGGAAGCTGGCTGGAGCACTGTGCTGGTATGGGTGTGGGCACAAGTTACTGCATTTCTAGCAGTTCAGTGTTTTGGGTAGTACAGGTTCTATAGGTGCTCTTTAGAAAATAATCTCCATAATTCTGAAGATTCCCATTTTTCTTCAAAAAGTGTTATGCTTACAGACACTTCTGGCTCTTCCAAAACCATTCAGATTGTTTCTGCCTGCCTATTTCATTAGAAATTTCCATCTTTTGATTTCATTACAGTACCTGTTAAAAATAAAGAAAACATTACTTTGAATATTACCTGAGAAGGGAACAATATAATACACAGGCTTAAAAAAGTCCCAACAGTTTAAATTACTCCCTTAGCTGGAACTAAAACTGGAGGGAATATGGAAAGCCTTTTCTGATCTACACTCACTGAAGATCTGACCCACACTTATTATCAAACTACTGTACTGTAATCTGAAAAAATATATGAGAGACAACATTCTTCTGGCAGACAAAAGCATGTTTCTTCAGAAAAGCTGTTAAACTCATAAGTTCAGGTAGCTTTGCATGTTTCTGGTAACCCCTGGATGACATCTGAAAATTAAGTCTGACCTGAAAGTTGAGGGAGAAGTGCTCTTAAAATAGATTAGATTTATTGCAGAGGAGGGAAACAGTGCTGCCAACTAAGAGAAATATCTTTTTGACTCTGTCTTCTGTTAAGATGCTACCTTGAACTTGCAGATTGAGGAGAAATAATAACATATCTTGGAAAATATACTATTTTGATGAATGCCATCTACTGGAAAAGAGCCAGTTGTATTTGCTTTCTTTCTGTTTGTTGTCAGCATCTCAACACACAACACGAACTCTACCATTGCAAACTGTCTGCTTAAGTTATTTCTGGTCTGTAATGAATACTTCTATCACATGGTATTGTTGAAAATAACAGGTCTCAAATGTGTATGGTATATAATTAATTTTCTTCTTCACCAAAGTGCAGACTTTTTTAAGGCTAGAATGATTGTGAAGACCCCTCTAGTACTACTTTAACCAAAAAAACCCCTGAAGATAAAGTTGTTTCTATTATAATGAGGCAAATTATGTCCTTATGAATACATACACTTTATAACTGATGTTTTGAAAGAAGTAGGGCAATTTTTCCAATTTTTTCCAAGTGTAAATTTTACAGAGATTAAATTATCTGAAAATTTATTCCAGTAAATTGAACAATATTGTCAATAAAATAAATCAGTGAAATATTTAGTCAATACTGAAATGTACAAAAAGAAACTTAAAAAGTAATATTCAATAAAAATTGTAAAAATTAGACCTAATTAAGTATGTGTAATTGCCTACACTTAGTAGAAAAAAAGGAGATAAAATTTTTACAAGTTTAAAAAAATAGATTGTTTGGGACACTGAAATTTTGAGTTCACACACTTTTCCATTTTTCCTCAGTTTTCCAAACATTTCTTTTCCAGTGTATTTTCCCGTTTCCCCTTGAATTATGTACCTCCCTCTTCTACTTTGCATCCCAGACTGAATATTCAATGTTCTGTATTTTTTTCTAAAGAAAGTGATTTTAAAAAAAGTACACTTTACCAATTGGCTTGAACGTTGTCTCTGTTACTTTACAACTGGTTTAACATTAATTAAAATATTAAAATGATATATAAAGAAGGAGGAGCTATTTGGATATTTGCTTCCTAAATTTGACTTCCTAGGTAACTAGACAACTAGGCTAGATGAGTGAACTTCCATAGTTTATACAGCAACGCATTCCAGTCTCTACATCTCTGACAGCTGTTTCACAGCAGGATAAATTTCTTACTGAATGTGGCTATTTCTCTCCATGGAGAGGTACATTAGGACTGTTAGGTTCTCCTCCATGATGGTGTTTCTTGAACATGGGCAAGGTTCTTGGAACTTTATCTGATTATGATGAAATCATGACACCTTGAAAACCTTGGGTAAGCTCTCCAGTTCTCATGTAGGACCTTCCTGGGCTAAGTCTGTCTCTAAGGCTCAGAGCTTCTGGTTGGACAAGGGCAAAGCAAGTGCAGCAACAAAGTGTACAATGTAGATATAAGGTCCTCAGCATCAATTTTTTTTTCTCTCCTGATCTATTTCTATCGCACTGAATTACTTGCTAATACAAGCACAGCCTAAGATAATCATTTTATTCCACATATAAAGCTCCACAGTTTTGACTTGCTGTTTTATAAAACTGTCGACTGTTAAACCAGCTAATCCCTAAATATGCTTGGCTTTTAGTTAGTCTTGATAATGAAATGAAAAGCCGTTCCAATAATTTACCACAAAAATATTCTGAAGGAGTAAAAATGTGGATGCCATTTGCAGTAGGGTCTTAAGAACTCTGTGTTGAAGAGGAAGGATAGTGCTGTATGTGAGAATCATTTAAATCAGTGTATGTATATTCCTGAAGGCTTTGTGAAGAAGTAGTGGTCGAAGTAAAGAAGGGAAAAAAAAAAAGGAAAGCAGGGAGAGGAGCCCTCTATTTAGCAATGAATAATGTGGAGCAGTTTATCCACTGATTTGTAAATAAGCTGAGGTTGTTTTGCATAGACCATGCTACATTTTGCATCTAACCACTTAATGTATTCAACTACATTCCCTGTTCAGTTTGCCCCATACGTGAAAACACCAGAAAATATTAACCTGTTCCAATTCTAAAATCAAGGCAGGATTTCTCTCTAAAAGTTCTACAGATTGCTAAAAAAGTTACTGATTCACGATGTCAGAGAAACAGAAATATTCAACAAGGTTAACCCCTATTTCTCCACTCTAGCAGATGATTGAGGATAAGAGTAGGTATGGACTAACACTGAAATCCTGCTACTGACTAGCAGTGATGGCTAAAGACCAATGAAAACAGAAGCATACCAGCTTTTGAAACTGAAACTCCACAGCAGATCGTTGTCTTCAGTGAGCCTGAAAAATTACTTCAGCCTCTTGCTTGCAGTTATGACATCAGAAAATAAATCCAGCTCAAGCAAGCTTGTCAATGGGAGAGAAAGTTTTATCTCTCTCCAAAAATATGCCTGCACATCTCTCCAAGTCTTAAGGGCTATTCTTTCTTCCTACAAATCTTCAGAAGTCAACACTGAGTGAAGAGAGACCGATACTTCTCAGCTGCAGCTCCCCTGCCACAACCTTTCTTTTTATAGCATGCCTTCCCTCTAAATTGCATGTTCTAACTTACTGTTGTTTGACTGTGACATGAAATCACAGAAAACAGAAGCACCTATGAGGGATTAAAAGGAACTATGAGGTGAAGACTGAGAAGACTTGAAAAGGAATATCTCCTCTGAAGTTCACTCCTTTGTTTTGTACTCTTCTCCACCAGTGTTGTTTGCCTTCAAGAGAAATACGAACCATCTGATCTTATTTGAGTCACTACCATACTCTAATAATTCCTTGATTTACTGCATGATTCACCACATCCTCTCACCCTGAGCCCGCACAAAAACATTTCAGATGATTTGTACAGAAAAACTATATTTGGAGATTATCTAGAAAACTGTTTTACTGTCTTTAGGATAGTCTTCTAAAGCTTTGAAAGACATTGACATTAATGGTAGTTTCAGGAAGAATTTTTAGAGATTCACACAGTCTCCTTGGACCTAGAAATACATATATTCCATAGGAAACTCTTCTGCCACTTGGATTCATTACATATGTTTATAAAGCATGTAACTTCTATGTACTGGCATAATATATTTGATTTTTTTTCTTGAGTAAGCAGGCTACTGACCTAAGCAGTCTAAATCCTAACTTAAAGTAACAACAAGTCATTGACTCAGTGGTAAGCTACCTATTCTGTAACTTCAGTTTTGCTGTGTTAATGTCATCATTTCAGTCTTTTATTTTTCAGTGCTATCCTTATTTTTAAGAACTAAATATAAACTACAAACAACCTCATTTTAGTAGAGCTAAGGTAGCTAATCTACAGCAGAGTTTGCTTATAAAAATGGCTGCATCCCAAACAAGCTGCTTTGGAAACATGCTATCTGTGCTTCATATGCACTGCAGGTTATTTATTTGGCTTGAGGAATCCATCTCCTAATACAATTTGCAAGATATGTGGTTGCCTGATTACAGGGGAAGCTTCAGGCAACTACTTGTTTAATTCCCAATGTGAACATTAGATTGGGTATTTTCAAAGTTGTTTTCTCTCCATTGTGTGCCACTACTTTTACCTGCCAACATTTTATCAATCTGTTTTCAATTGGAAATTCGTTTCATACTTGCTGCTGGAGTTTATTCTAACAGCTGAATAGCCTAAACATCTTCAACATGATCGGTCAGAAGGTGCCTCTGTGTAGAACTGTGATAAGGCAAAAAAAGAAAACCTCTAAGAAAGTAACTTTTGACTTGTTTCTTCTGGTGTGTAAGCTTTTCCTTTCACTGTTTCCATGTATTATAATTGGGACTGTAACATTTAGCTTTATATGGGTCTTCCTTATTTCAGTCAGAGATTCCTATTTCTATTTAAGAGCATATTACTGATATTTAATTGGAGAAATAAGAATAGTTGGGATTCTGCAAAGCATCAAACTATTGCAAAGTGTTACGGATTTTATAGCCTGTTAAGGACAGTGCCTGTATAGAAGCCATACTTGCAAAGCATTTTCATGGTGCTGGAATGTTGTATCAATGTGTTAATCTTGCAGTATCCACTTAGTCAAAATTATTATTGAAATTAGCAGAAATATTTCCTAACACAATGATATATTTTGTATCTCTGATAGAAATTTTGAAAAGAATTAATTTTTCTATGAACTGGAAACTCCAAAGTTTTTGTTTAGCTGTATTCTACAGGGGAGTGAGGGAAGTCAGTAGTAGTGTCATGCAGGAGAAACTTAACCAGGTTCTGCCATTGTGATTTTCAGCATCACTGAATTTTGTGCGTAGACAGGTGTTTTGGGTTAGTGCAGTGGGTCTTTGGAAGTGGAAAGGGACACACATGGATGGCTCCTGTGAAAAACTGCTGGAAGCTCCTCTGGCTCCAATTCCAGCCCTGTAGCTGGCCAAGGCTGAGCAGATATGGGAAACTGGGTGGCCTGAGCGAAGATTTCCCTGCTGCCCATGGTGAGATGGCAGTTGTACCTTTGCACCTCATGGAAGAGCTCAGTGGAGCAGTCCCTGAAGGACCATGGTGGGGCAGATGTGGATCTGCAGCCATGGAGGACCCGGTGCCAGAGGAGGTGACTGTTCCCGCAGCAGCCAGGACTCTGTGTGCAGCCCAGGATGGAGCAGTTCCTGAGGGAATGCACCTCCTGGGAGGGACTCATGTCCCAGGGGTTTCTGAAGGACTCTCCCATGAGAGGGACCCCACGTTGGAGAGAGAGAAGAATGTGAGGAGTCCTCCCCTGAGGAGGAAGGAGCAGCAGAAACACCGTGTGGGGAACTGACCCTGAACCCCCCCTGCCCGTCCCCTGGGCCCTGAGGGGAGGCGGAAGGAAGGGATCCGGGCCCGGAAGAATGGAGATGTGGGGAGAGGGGGAAGGTATTTTAAAATTTGGTTGTGTTTCCCTTTCTCATATTGTTATAAATTTTTTTTTTCTTCCCAAGTTGAGTCTCTCTGCTTTGTTGCCTAAACCATGACAACAGATCTGTTAAATATAAGGTTTCCTGCAGATAAATTGAAGGGAGACATGGATGAAATAATGCACAGCTTCAGGATCGGGTAGGAAGCAGATGGTCAGTGGTCCAGATACCTCAAGACAGAGGCTTTGCTGAATATGACCAGAGCTACAATGTCTTTCAAATGACAGAGAAAATAAAGGAAGGACACTTCACAATGCCATTCCTGGCTTCAGATGGAAACTGGACTTGCTAAGTAAGCTGCTTTTGATCACAGCTCAGATTCCAGTGTGAATGCTGTCCAGATTTAAACATTCAGGGAACAAGAAGCTTCTTTAAGACTTTTCTGAGAGGCTTATTGCTATGAGTATCTCCCTGTTGAAAGTCTGTAGCTAAGGGGTGAGTTTGCAAGAGAAGATTGACTTATTCAGCTAGCTTAAAAACAGAGGTAAAATGTCCCTAAGGCAAGGTGTTTTAGGAAGAAAGGCATCAGCTAATTAAACTTAATTGGGTTAGCCAGGGTAGTCTGATTAGCATAATTAATTTAGGCCTCTGAGTAGGCCTGAGGGGTGTGTGTTTTTGTTAGGGGTCTTGGGAGGGAGGTGTTTGGGACTCTGAAGTGAGAACAGTAGTTAATTCTCTAGGTCAAGGGAGAGGCACTACAGATGAGTGGGAAAGACAGTGTACAGAGATGCAGAGGATTTAGCATAGCTGAAGGCAGTGCACTCCTTTGAAATTGGCAATCGTTAAGAAAAAACAGATGGGTTAGAATATTTTAATCCACCTGGATAAGATGGGGAAGCAGTCTTGCCAGCCTATTACATTTGTGCTTGAGAATGCTGTGATATAAGTAAAAATATGGAGTTCAGTGAATAGTGGCTAGGATTAAAAACAGACTGTAATGCAGAGCTCCCTCAGTTTGGGAAAACTGAAATTATTTGGGATGAACTTCAAGAAAAACAAGCAATGCAAAAACAAACAGAAAAACCCCGAACAAAAATCATGAGCACTTGACACTCCTGGTTTTACAAAGTGGAGTTGCAAATACACATATCCTCTCTTTGACTGCAGTGCTACTTCAGTGGACTAAAGGGTATAGTTGTTTATTTCTATATCTAATTATTATGTCATATATTTATTGGGCCTAGAGAGTGACTTATCTGAACTGTCTTCAGACTTCAAGGCTTAGCTTAAAAGTTTTATTAATACATTTATTTTTTTAATGCTCAGCATGTTATTTTCAACACCATTGTGGCTCATGCAGTGGTCAAATGAGACTTTGTTGTTCTCTTCTTTTAGCCAATAAATGTTTGGAATTCCAGGTAGGTAACCTCTTCTTATTTGGCGTAGAAAATGAAATATTTCTTGTAAAACTTGCCCTATAGCTGATTGGTAAGGAGTGTTGGAAGCCCCCAAGGGGAAAAAAAAATTCTGCAGTGCATTATGCTTTGCCTACACTGTCCTGTGGGTTCCTTTTATTATTGTCAGATCTACACTTTAAATAACTGCTGTTTCAACTGCAATGTAAAAGTAAAAATAGCAATTTTACCCTGAAAAGCCATATAGTAAGTCTGTATATGCATTTGTGACTATAGATTACTCTTCATAAGGTTCTAATGAAGCTAGGGAAACAAATGCTATAGTTTCTACCATCATACTATCTGCAGCAAACATTTTGCATGAATTTACTATCACCACCACCACAGACTCAAAAGGTACATTGTGAGAGTAAAAGAAGCAAAACACATATTTTGGTAAACTATTCAATTATAAAGAGCAAAATAACTAGAAGCCAACTAACCTAGTGTCATTTGGTTTAATTGCTGGGCCAGTGTTAAACCAGGACACCTAGAAAATGTGTTTTATATCCAAATACCATATGCATTAAAAAATTTTTAAATTTTAGGCAGTAAAATAGTCTCTGAAGCCATTCGTTTTTTGCTTCATTGCCCAAGCTGGAACGTTATTTTCTATTTTTTTTCTAAAATCTTGCTAGTTTTAGTTGCTTAGGTTGCCCTTTGATAACAACGTAAAGTGGCATGTAATTATAATATTAAATTAAAAATTAAAAACACCTACACAATCACACGGGAAAAGAAACACATCTAAAAGAGCAGGAATAATGAAACAGAAAAACATCTAAAGTGTTTGTGTTCCAATGTATCACTGTATGCCTTAGAAAGACTTGCAACCAACGTATGCAAAACTGCATTTGGCACCTAAGCCAGTCTTTGGATTTTTGTGTTCAAAGCTACATAGTTTAATGCTAAGGGGCATGTTTTGGTAAACACTGTGTAGCTAATAGACTGTCCTAAGCATTACACCTAAAAGTTCCCAAGTGCGTCTGAGGATGAACTGTTTCTCTTTAGGATCATTTTAATAAAGTGAAGCCTTAGGATATAAAAGAGAGAACAGTTCTGTGTCAAAAAGGGGGGGTTAGTAATTCAGTTTTATTTATTTTAATTGAGGATGCCCATTACATAGATTAACAAACAGCTATCTCATTTCCTACCAATCAAGAATGTTAAACATAGCAGCATCAGTAATAGTGTTCCCTATTGTGCTGAAAGTAGACAGTATCTATTTTAAAGCATTTGGAAGTGGATTTTTGCTTTGTAAAAATGAAATGTGAAAGAATTAAATACTTCTGATGCCTATTAAAGATACATGGAAAGCAGTTTTGAGAGGTGCTGCTAATATCTGCTGCTTCCCTTTAGTCTGAAAGTTAATCAGAACACCTTCAAAACATGCATTTATTTAAAAGAATTTTCTGTTTTTTATCAGTAAGCATGTCAGTAAGCATGTAGGTCTTCACATATGGACGATTTATAGAGACTGTTTCACAGGAATTGTCACTCACTTCTTTTTAAATTGGGGTCTGGAAGGCTGTGTGTAACAGCATTCCTGATAATTGGTTCTATTATGAAGCACTGTCATGGCAAATTTTCTGAGCACAAAACAGACTGCTTAACACTACCTCCCAGGAAAAAAAAACAACAACACTATCCCGCTTCAGCAACAAATTTAAATTCTAATTGCATAGCATAAAGGCAATTATACCTCACATAATGCAGGTGCCAAACCTGAAATTTGGAGTATGCATTTTGAACAATACAGAGTTACTACAAAGCTTAAAACAAAGACATGAAACACTGTGGTTTCAATTCTTCTTTAAATATAAAAGAAGAAAAGAACCCATCTGTCTTTTCAAAGTGTACTACATTGCTACACATTTCTTTTTAATTCACTCTCTAGCAGACCTTTGCTACTTCATTAAAACATTTTTCAACAAGCCACATATATTTGTGGTGTAGCAAGCCATAGTTTATTCATGTTGAGTGGCTAACCTTTCTCAAAGCAATTTAGCAATGTTTCTCCTTCCTTTCTTTTGTAAAATCTCATCAGAATGGCTCTGAAGCAGAACTTGGCAAGAATTGACCTAAACATAAATCTTTCTAAAGATTAAAAAAGGAAAACTTGAGGATTTGTTTGTTTGTCTTGGTTCTGGTATATCAGTTTTTCTTTGATTCTAATTTTCATACCTTTTTATGTTGTCCAGACCCAGCTAGCACCCGAAGAAAACAAACAAAAAATTAGTTTTGCTGTGATTCTGAGAAATATTGAGAATGAAGACTTAGCTTTCTATTACCATCTACTTGTTGAGGGGGCACAAAGACAAGGAAAAAAGTTGGCAATGTATCTCAGTTATTTAATATTAAATTCTCTTTTCCATGTATTTAAGCAATATGCTTTTTTCAGCAAGCTTCCAATTCAGTTTTTACACTTTTATCAGGGATATAGTTTCATTTCAAAATTGCCACAGGTATATATTAATTGAAAATATAGTTTTAAATATTTGGATAGTGAAGTGCCATGGGGACAATGCAGTGATCTGCAACTCATCAGAGTAGGAGGGAAACTTTCACTGGTCTATCATCTGGACTTACAAACAGATCCTGTTTTGTAATTGTTTTTTCTCTTTTAACAACTGTTCTCTATATAGAAGCTGTTCTGAAGAAAATAAAAGAATGATTAAAAAAAACTATCAGGAGTTTCAGGTTCCAAAATGATAGAGGTATGAGTTTTATCTCTGAAAATATCACAAGTTGAAATGGATAGTGCCAGGCTTTCTTGCTGATTGCTAAATAAAGAAAATAAAGAGATGTATTTTGCTTTATTCCCAGCCCTTCATGGCAATGACCACATAATTCTCACACATCTGACCTTTTTGCATTTATTACTTAAAAAAAGAAAATCTTACTGACAAGCCAAAGATTGTATTTGAAATTAGCAGATACTAGAAGATCATTGTATAAGATGTTTAGCACAGTTTGACAACAGTCAAGCATTCGGTATGTGACAGGATTCTTCAAAGAATCTGTGCAGAAGCTAACGTGTGATCATTTTCTGGTAAGTATTGGAAAGGATGTGCTTTTCTTCTCCTCCAATACATGGTCCACAAGGGTCACAAGAGGCACGCTGTGCACTGAATTCCTTCAATGCCTTGCCTTAGTGAGAGTATTTATTTTCATGTTAGCTGCTGGGCTTTTCCAGCTGTCTTACTAGTTCTCTTATCTGTATCTGCTTCTAACACCTTTGTCATCCTACTTGGTCTCTGAATGGCCTCCTGACTACTCTTCTTTTTTATTACTACTGGAATGATTGTTTCTCTTTTTATGCCTTCAAAATTTTGTGTTAGGGACAAAAACTGCTCGTTGTGGCAGAAAGCCTTTGCCCCTAGTGCCCTGAAGAGCAACAAATAACACCTAGGTATTTCATTTGTTAGCCTTTAAACCAGGTCACAGAGGAATAGACAAAGGGACCTTAGCTGGAGACTGAAGGTTATTTGGAGGAAATGACCTCTGTGCTTGCCCTGCTCTTGTGCTTCCCTGTGTCTCCACTCCAGCCACCACTGAGCTAGGTCACTGGGTTAGACAGAACTTGGTACCAACCACTAAGCTATTTCTGTGTGTTTGCTTGAACTATCTTTAAATGGGACCAGTGAATTTTACAGAAATGAGGGAGGTATGTAGCACAAACCTACTTTCCATTAATTGTATCAGAATTCATTCAGAGAGAATTTCAGCCATACAGTTTTTTTGTGGAGGAATTTTCTGCTTTCTCTCTCTTTGCTGGTACTTCACCTAAGTGTTTGATTAAAGATTATATCTTTAGTCACTGCATAACAGAATGAAATACTACTTTGCAGGATTTTTCTGTTGTCCTCCCTTCTTTAATTTGTATTGTAAGCTACTCTTTTGATTGGCTGTACTTAAAACTGGCAAGTAGTTTGCCTGTAGGTTTGCTGGATTTTACTCCTCTAAATCATTTTCTCTTCTCAATCCTAATTATAATTTTAAGCCGTCTCTATTTGAAGATAATAACATAGAAATCAGATACATTTATAAGAAGGATACAAACTGTTGATTACACCTTTCTATACTATTTTCACTTGCTTGTTTTTCTGTTGTTAGGCAAGTGGGCACTGCATTATCGGGATGCTCTCATTCAAAGCCTTTTTGTCTGATGAGTGAAAGATGGATATAATATCTTGAAAACTCAGTTTTCTTTCCCCCATAGTTTTTCTGCCTACACAACAAAACCAAATCCTGTAGCTGACAGGGCATTTTGCTAAGGAGACCATGACAACTTCTTTTATGTTTGCACCAGCACCTCTGATCGAATCAAAACACTCGGAGTTATTAGACTTGTTTGAGCAGCCCCACGTTGCATTTTCTAGGCAAGTTTCCTTCAAAAATTCATAAAAATAGAAATTCGTAGGAGAAAGAACATTACAGTAGTGATGCTGAAAGGCAAAGAATCGCTTGGCCAGCAGTCCAAACATTGGAATGGGTATTTCTACAAAATCTTATATGAAACTCATCAATTTACATTAAATGCAGCTGGAAAACTGCAACTACAGCAAAGACAAAGTCAACACGGTACAGTAATGCATTTCAGAACTCACTGTCAGTTTCTCAGAAGTCAGATCCTGTTGTACAGATTGTTCATTCTGAGATAATGACAGCCCTTAATAGTTACATATGAAGTGAAATTTAGGAATAAATCCTCAAAGGCCTTTTAGCTGTAGGCGTGATTTTACATATACAAGCCACACTACTCTGTTTCACAACTGATATAGCAAGTTATAGTCATTTATGTAACATCCTTTTTAGAAAGAGATGTGATGTGGAGTAATTCAAAGTGCTAAATATCTAAATGAACATAGTTTCTTAGAATATTATACAAATATATGTGTCATATTGTACTACTACAAAGACATAATTATTTATGCTAAATGAGTAGGAGTATGTCCCATTTTTCACACACAGGCCTCTAATTTTAACATTTTAAAAACACGTTAGGAAGAATATAATCTTATTATTTGTGTTACAATGGCACCTTTTCTTTGATCTAAAGGCTAAACAGAAATAATACAAAGAAGAAAGCAGCCAATAAATTTATATAGATATGATTTTTGACACCAATAAAAACATATTATGCCATTGTTAGGGTCTATATTTAAATGTGATTATTAGAATTAGAATTAGAAATAAATGTTTGCATGCATATTTATTTTAAAGTAATAAGCACAATATATTTAGCTTTCAAATAGAGCAACTGACCTGATAATGCTGTGTAAATGGCCATATAAAGAGATTTCTAATGGCAAAGGAATGCTAAACATAAATGAAAATTCTTATATTTAAAAAAAAAAAGGAACTGGAAATGCATTGGGTGGTCTGACATTTAAATCAGGGCAGTGACTTTTTAAAAACATGAGTGTTGACTGAATTTACCAGATGGACTTAGCAAAAAGAGAATCAGATGGAGAATATGCATGAACTATGTCCATTAGGACTTTGATGGCTGTGAACATGATAACCAGGAATAGCTTACAGCACTCAAAAGTCTTTACCAGAAGAGAATTGGAGGCTCTGGACCTTCAAGCATTCATGTCACTGTCAGATAAATATCTTCTTGATTAGCATCCAGCAGCCCTTTGTACATCCAGCCCTGTAAGTGAAGAGCTCCACTGATGGAAATGTGGATCCCAAAAAGGACTTGCAACCTAACTGTAAGGACAACAGGGTCTCAAGGTATGCACCCCTGCTAAGATAAAATATTGAAACACTTAGAGGTAGTTCGGATACTGGAATCATCTGTAGTGCTTTAAATGTGTTTCATTAACTTGCTAGGTCAGGAAGCAACTGAGAAATCTTTTAGATAGAAGGCTAGACTTCAAATCAAGAGACGTTTGCTCATTTCCTGGAACTGCTCTCTAGTGACTTTGTCTGGGAAACAGCATTTTCTCCATTTTGTTTTCTGTGTGTAAAATGGAAGCAGAGATTACTTCCTGAACTGAAAAGCTGTCGAGAAGTTTGAAGGCACACAGTTCTGGATGAGGGGAATCAAAACTAAATGAATAGTAATGAGATCAGAAAAGGAATGAGGACAGACCTTGATCAGTTTGCAGGAAAAAGGAAAAGAGTTGCAGAGAGCTTGATGTTTTTATGCAAGTAATACACAATAATTTATATTTGCACCTGAAAGGTTTTTACTGTGCATTGTTCAGGTACTGGTAGAGCCTCAAAAATTACCTATCTGTATTTAAATAAGAGAAAATCTGTATTTAAATTAGAGAAAAATAACTAGAAGAAGCATTTATTTTTGTAGTATCAGAAGTGTTAAAAATTTCTATTTTTAGATCAATACACTTGTAAATCTAAATGAAAACATTATAGGAATCAGAGTGGAAAATTAAGGCTGCACCACATTGCTGCATGTTTATAAGCAGCAGTAATTAGCATGTGAAATTCCTTGAGAAACACAGTTCCCTATTTATAGCACTTACTTGCTTTGTTTTTTCTGTCCCATCTTGTATCACTGGAACAGTCAGGTGAATATAGAACCTACTGAGAGAGTGTACTGAAATTTTTAAATATAAGCATCTCATAAGCAGTAAGAAGCTGTACTTTTGTACCTTTTCTTAGCTTCTGAGTACTCCTAATTTCTATGAAAGTCAAAGGGCACAGAGGATGTTATCAACATGAGTTGATTGAGATGCACCTTTTTAAGACACTCAGGAACAGGAAGCTCGTGCTGCAAAGTTCTCAAGTCTCATAGCAAAGAGACGTTTAAAAATACGGATTAATGAGAAATTAGTAATTTCTCTGAGGAAAAACATGAAATATTTAATATCATCAGGGTCTGGAATCACAGTAGATGTATTTAGTGTAAACAGAAAAATCAACTTGTAAAAAGAAATAGAAGCATTCTCAAACAAAGCTCTAAAAGTAACTGAATAAATACAGCATGAGAAGTAGGCAATTGATTTTTCAAATCGTATTTTCTAAAATTTCAGACTTGTATTCCCTTAGAAAACTCATAAATAGTCTTGGAAGGTGCTATACTACCACTACAGCATTATAGTTATAAAATAAAGCATCTTTTTTACCCTTTGATTTTATTCCACAAAGAGCTTCATACAACTATAGGTATTATAGGTGGTAGAAATGGTGGAAGTATGTAATGGTAGAATACAATATAATATATTTCTTCTGTGGTAAATGGTGGTATTTAGAAATTTGCTTTTGTTCTATACAGTAATGAAAAAAGGTTTTGCAGTGTAAAGTTCCAGAATACTTAAATGTGGAAATATCAAAGTTAAATTTAAAAAATCGTGGATATATTTGTTTTGTGATAGTAAAAAAAATAAAATTCAAAATCTATTTTGTTCTGTTATTGAAGAGAATTTTCCTCTTACTCCTTTTTTGGGGCTTTCCTTTTTTTTTTTATTAAGATTATTTTATCAAAGTGTTCCACTTTAGTTACCAGAAGTTTCACTGGCATTTAAATGCACAAAGATCAGACTTCTATGTTTAAAGCAAAACTTTTCTTTTAGTTGGAAATTCTACAACTAAAGGAAGAGGTGGAGTCCAGTCATTAGGACATGAGATTGTGGTCTGAGATATACTGAGAAATACATGTATTTGTTGCTTTTGCAGCTTCTGCCAAGAAACTGGAGAAGATGCATTATAGATTTCCAGGTCATGGTTATATTTGGTCAGCAAATCCTAAACTTTTTTAAGAAGTGATACATGCATATTGGAAAAGGCTTAAATATTCCTAATTTATTTACAGCTATCATAAATTAGGCTATGGCAGAGCCGTAGCGAGAGAGAGAAAAATACATGTTTTCTACATCCTGCCTTTCCTTCTGATGATTCTGTAGTTGGAGTCCCAGGTGAGCAGTTCATGAAACCTGAATTCTCAGTCCTCAAGTTGCCTTTACTTTTTACTTGCTGTGGTTGATGGAGGAAGTGTAATAAGTGTAAAAAAGTGCTGAACTAAGAGTGAGAAGATATTTGCATGAACAGCAGAAGGGAGGAAAGGAGAAAAGCAGCTGAGATGACAAGCAGCTTCTCCATACACACTTGGACTAGGCAGAGTCAGTTCTAGTTTGTTCAGTGGTGAATGGTACTAAAACAAGAAACTATCAAAGAGAGTGTTAGGCATAAAGGAAACAAAGTCACGAGTATATCTGTATTATTTGTACTGTCTGATAAGGAATGGAAAAATGAGATATGGCCATAAATCATGTCTGAGTCCTAACAGAATATATGAAGTGTGCAGAAACTAAAAATACTGTACACTGACACCAGAACATGACACAGTGCATGAGAGGGACAAATGTAGACTACAGTTGTGTGCATAAGAAGTAATTGTATGGAGAGCAGATAAAAGAAATAATATCTATAGCCAATTACCACATGAGGGGTGGTCTTTCTGCTTTAGTCATCTGAATACACAACTGCTTATTGAGAGATCTGGTGCAAGTGTATTTCTTGTGGTGCTTTTGTTGATTTCAGAGGCTTTTTAACTATTTGATCTATACAAGTGTTTGTGCAAAATCTTGAAGACTCTGTAATAGCCACAGTGGTATTTTGCATAAATTTAGAAGACATAAGTGTTCCCAAGCTGTAATTAATGTTATTGGACAAAGCAGATGGCTCTAATAGCACTAGTAAAGGGCCTGTGTGATGAGAACCTCCTAAAAAGAGATAATTATTGCAGCATTTCAAAGCTATTAATGTAATAATTTTGTAATTAAATTTGTAAGTGGAGACACAACTGACAGTTAATTAAAACAAATGGAAGTAAATTAAAACAATTATGTAGTGATATCTTTTAAACTTTTGAGAATTTCCAAAAGTGAAGTTCAGGCAAGGTTCTGTATGAGACAAACATTTTTTCATCATAGTATTTGGAATAGAAAGCAGCACTTGCTGGGCAATGTGTAAAAGCAGTTGCAGTTTCCTTATTCTTCACTGACAAATGGTTGACAGAAGATTAACTTATTGCCCTTGTATGGGTGGATGCTATAGAAATGAATACTATCTCATGCCTATTTCTTTTTTTTCCCCTGATATAAAAATGGCTGTTAGAGACAAGAGAGAGAAAAATCTTGAGAAAGTAACACAAAGTTTTGCAAACAAGACCAGTATAAAAGATCAATCTGTCTTTTTGTGAAAAATATCGGATAGGTCTTGATGGTTAGGAACTGAACTTTAATCCCAAACTCATACATAGCATGCCTGCTAACATGCAAAATGCATTCACATTTGATGTATTTGGGCTGAAAAACTGTAGCAACCTTTCTGTTGCCTCAGGGTATAATTATTCTGTTTTCCTTTATGTGCAGACTGCTGCTTGTTCTAGCTACAACATCTAATTTTGCTGTGGTACGGAACAGAAGAAAAAACATTCACACCTTGAGCCATGATCTCAGCTGGAAAGCAGACATGAACAGCTGTGAGACTACTGTGGGATGTCTCCCTTGTCTGAGTAATGTCTGACTATGACAGAGCTACTTTTTGACTTTTGTCAATGTAATGTTGAAGCCTAAGCTTCCAGCTGTTTGCTCTGAATGGAGCTGTGCGGGGCCTTATAGAATCATAGAATGGTTGGGGTTGTAAGGGACCTTAAAGATCATATAGTTCCAACCTCCTGCATGGGCAGGGACACTGCTGAAAGCTCCATCCAACCTTGCCTTGAATACTTCCAGGAAGGGGGCATCCACAACTTCCCTGGGAAATCTGTAATAAAAAGCCTCAAGAATGAGTGTTTTCTTCTAGCAAAAGCCAGGGAAGGGCTATATGAAGTGATTCAGCTTTACATCAGAATGAAGCAGAGCAGAAGCAACTTTCCCTTTTAGCACCAGTCCCAACTTTAACGTGATGATCAGCAGCTGAAAAGAGTTTAAGTACATATAGGCTCTCAAGAGAAGCATTGCCAGCTGGTCGAGGGAGGAGATTGTCCTACTCTACTCTGCACTGGTATGGCCTCCCCATGAGTACTGTGTGCAGTTTTGGGCACCACATTATGGAAAAGACTTGAGAGCAACACAAGGATGGTGAAGAATCTGGAAGGGATGACTTCTGAGGAGTGGCTGAGGTCACTTGGATTGTTCACTTTGGAGAAATGGAGGCTGAGGGATGACCTCGCTTAAACCTAAGGCTTCCTCAGGAGGGGAAGAGATGGGACTGGCACCAATTTCTTCATTCCTGTGACCGAAGACAGGACTTGGGGAAATAGTAAGAAGCTGAATCAGGGAGGTTTAGGTTTGATATCAGGAAAAGGTTTTTCACCCAGAGGGCAGCTGAGCAGTGGAACAAGCTCCCCAGGGAACTGGTCACAGCACCAAGCCTGCCTGAGTTCAAGAAGCATTTGGATGACGCTCTCAGGCACATTGGGTGATTCTGGGGATGCCCTACACAGGGACAAGAGTTGGACTTGATGATCCTGGTGGTCCATTCCAACTCACCATATTCTATGATATATTTTCTTAATGATGGAACATTAATGATTAAGGCAAAAGTAAGAATGAATTTTTAATAGTTGCTTCAAATTCACTTCAACAGAATCATTCAACATTTTAAAAGTGAGAGAGTTTTTTGAAACAGTTGTGAGAAATTCCTGTTGTGACTTGCAAGGTAGAAGATACTGATTTCTTTTCTGAAGCTGACGTTTTTTCTTTGCATAATTCACAGTTAAATTGTTTTTGCATGTGTCAATGTGCAGGCATGCGCACATGTGTATCTATGTTATTAGTCTTTGAAGTATAAAAGAAATGAGAAAAAGTCACACAAGTACAAAAAATAATAATAAATAAAACAGACACTTTCTGAAAAAGGCTTTGTACACTTTAGTTTTTTGAATTCTAGATAATGATCCCAGTTGTACCCAAAATAGTTTTAGGATAGTTCCACTGACACTGGAGCTCTTCTGTCCTTATGCTAATGAAAATGAGAAAAATGTTGTCTTTAGACTCTTTCTTTGAAGTTATTAATATTTAGAACTAAAATCATGTGACATTTATGACTGCTCAGAAATTACCATGAAGAGGTTACTGAGAATCTTAATCATTATTCATTTGTGTTTGTCTTCTGCACTTTCTTCATTCAGCATGTTTTTGTGCTTTTTTGTTTCCTTACTACTTGTGAAATTTTAATTGAATGTATTATCCAGTATTCATCAATTTGTTAATCCCATGTCCTGTTGTTCCTGAAAATGAGCAATCTCTAATACCACCTTCTTGCATATTCATGTAGGTTATGTTTGTAATCGAGGTCAGGATTTATACAAACAGCTACTGTCTGAAGTAAATTTTGTAAATACTAATGAATATAATATAGTATGAATACTGATACCCTAGAACAAAACAGAGCATTTTCTCCTATGTCGTTTCTGTTCTCTAGTATTAATACCATTATATTCCTGTCAGCTTGTTTTATGAGGGATTTGTAGTTGAAAAAAGCAATAGTACATTAGCTAACTTTACTGCCTGGACATATGGTAAGCCATAGGTTCATTAGCAATAACACATTAGCCTCAATGATGTTTTCTGAAGGCTTCACAGGGATTTCATCTGTTGTTCCATATTAAAGGTACACATATTATTTCCTGTCACCTTACAGATCATACTGAGTCTACAAAAACTGCACTTACCCAAGTTTTCTTCGTCTGGAAACATACATGGAACAGCTGCACGCCATATGCAGATCATTTCTGTCAGAGTTATCTTGATTCATCTATTAGAAATACTCCTCTTCCATAAGGCAAAGGTGGGTTCATTCACTCTGAAACCAGAGAAAGTGCTCAAATCTAGCTATTGCATGTTTCCCTAATGAGATTTGTTTGTATGAACAGATATCCTTGAGGAATATTAGGCTATCATATGGTAGTCAGTCCAAAGAAACAATGTTAGGATTGATTCTGTATTTAACAGAATATGCTAGTCTAACCACTAGGCTGGGAAACTACTTTTTTGTTTGTCTGACTGGCATTGCCAATGAGAGAAGTCAGCTCCCTGGCACAGTTTCACTGTGGCAGCACAGGCATCATGAGCCCCTGTGAAGTTACTGCAGGCTCTTTATAGACAGCCCAAGTAGTTTTCTGCTGCACTGAGGTCTGCTGTACCAATACATCCTTGGTATAATGACTGGAAATCCCTGAAAATAGGTTATTAAATCTACACAGCAAATAAAGGAAGTAATTAAATAAGAAGGGAATTTATGTAAAGAACCAATGTGGGAAAGAGGGAAAGACTTAAGACTGGTGGAAGGTCAGAGAATGAAGGCTGCTGCTATAGAACATTCTTTCCCAGAATTGGTCCCTAAATTTCTTCCTCCATACTAATTAATTGTCAAATTATATTTAACAGCACAGTAATATATGTATACATAAGGTTTCACAAACCTTTCTGATAGACAGCACGAGGCATTCTCTGTTTTGGCTCTTCATTCCTACTTGCATCCCACTGCCCCTCCCTCCCTGTTTGTTTTTTTTTAAACCAGGATCCTGACTTTCACTTGGTATACAGTATTTTTTTCATATATAAATGTAAACACACACATACATATACTCCTCTACATATTGTATAAATAACATACAGAAATGTGTTTATGGTATAAAAATATTATATATATATATATATATATATGTATATTTTATGGTAATAGGCAGCTGATTACAAACCATAACTGGCTGAGGGAGTGATTGCATTGCATTGCACCACATACTTAAGTCAGCTTCACCACCAACAAAAAGTGAATGAAGCAGGAGTCTGATTTGGTGATTTGGAATATCCAATCATGAGTCAGTCCACAGACCTAACTTCACAGCAGTGGTGGCAGATGAGGTCAAATGAACAGAGTACAGATAAGATGGAAAAACACTATTGTTTATAACTAATAAAATTGATGAATATCTGTCAGTGGATTTAAGCACACAATAAAAATGTAACTCAATGCATTTATGAATTTGAAACTGCAATTTTGGTTCAAATGCCAGCGAATGTAGTACTTAGAAGCTATAGTTTCTTCCACAAGGACTTGATCAGGAGATGTGTATGAGGGAGTGGTATAAGTTGTGTAAGTATAAATGTGTAAGTTCTCTGGATAAGTAAGCATTTCAGATTGTTTCCATGCAATCTTCTCTTTATGAATTATTTACCAAAAGCTGAGAGTTTATGCCTGCTATTTTTCCTGAATTTCTCCTTTGAAAAGTGTTTTAAAAAACCAAACCAAACAGGAAAAAAAAACCAAACACAAACCTTAATAATTTTTAGTGCAAGTTGGAAGTTCATATGCTGAAGTCATTGCAGCTAATAGGATTTAAGTAACAAAATGGAACATTTTTATTTTAAGTTGAGCATACAATTTTACTGTGTTTTTCTTTCTGTTTAGATCTATCTAGACAAGCTAATATGAGTGTTTATGCACTACTAGCAATTACATCTAAAACCATACATAAATGGATGCTAACCGTAAAGAAAATAATACTTTTTAGGAGGGACAGCACTATTAAGTGACTCACTGAACTTCTGAACTATGTGAACAGGTTACTGTGAACTTTATTGGAACCTGGATCTTGCAGAGTTATACAAGCTGCCTGGTGTTCAATTTCTAACTTCTGAGAAATCTGTGTTCACTAGATATTTTGCTGGTAACTTAAATGCACAGAGACACTTTCCCACTGATTTTGAATTAAGAATCACACAAATGTGGGAGATGGTTGTGAAAAGGATAAGAACATTTAACAGTTTCAGTCCATCCATCTAGATAAAGATAATAATTTTTAAATAATAATATTTTGCATTTGCATAGGAAGAAGAACTTGGCTT
This sequence comes from Florisuga fusca, assembly GCA_038090715.1. Classification (NCBI taxonomy): domain Eukaryota; kingdom Metazoa; phylum Chordata; class Aves; order Apodiformes; family Trochilidae; genus Florisuga; species Florisuga fusca. The sequence continues at coordinate 5,573,715 of JAAWXA010000001.1, read as the reverse complement.
CTTATTCATTCATTTGTCCTGAAACATTTTGATTTATCATTCAATAAGGCTGAGCGCCACTGTGTTTGTATGCATGTGTAAGTCCCTAATTTAGCTATCTGAACCAGAGCTTTACACCCTGAGAATGGATATGGAGGAACTTCTAGTCTGTGCAGTACAGACAAACACCATTCCTCATAGATTATTTCTCTGAACAGGTGTAGGAGCTATTTCCAAGCTGACTACCTATTAATTTGCAGGATTTCCTGATTTCTTAATTGACATTTTCTTCTATTAACTTTTCAAATGGAATGGACTCTCTCCGGATAGTTCTTCCCTTTTTTGCCTTTTATTAATTTTATTCGTTTTATTCTGCCTTTTCTTCCATTTCTTTTTCTTTCTCTTCCTCTTCACCAAAAGTGTTATCAGGCATTGCTACAAGTTGTCCAGGGCCGTGGTGGAGTTACCATTCCTGGAGGTATTTAAGAATTGTATAGAGTATATATGTATATAGTTGTATTTATGGATATGATTTAGCTAAGGGCTTGCCAGTGTTAGGTTAATGGTTGGACTCGATAATCTTGAAGGTCTTTTCCAAACAATCTAATTCTGTGATTTTTCATCTTCTTCCCTTCTTCTTCTTCTTTTTAATTATTACTGTTATTGTTAATATTATTACTGTTATTATGGTCACTATTATTATCCACATCCTCCTTCTCTCTCCATCTTTCTCATTTTTCTCTGACTCTAGAAGCATAGACATCTGCCTTATGATGCCTGGACTGCTGTTCTGGTGCTACATACCTGAACTCTAGGTGCTGTCATGATTAAAGTAAAAATCTGTAGTCTCATTTTAGTTCATTTTAAGGCACTTCTCATTTTAGTGTCCACCAAGCTTTACTGCTCCTGGACATTGATATAAATATTGAATTAACCACTTTCAGCATCTCTTTCTTATGCCAATATGTCTGAATAAAAACACATGGTCTGCCACAGGGTTTCTTTTTGCCTTTTTTTTTTTTTTTTCATTTGCACCATCAAATACTGTCTGTCACTGTCTTAGTTTAGGTGTGTTTACAGCTATTTTGTGTTTATGTAATGACAAATAAATACATAGGCCATTGTGAACTGGTTTGAATTTCTTCCATACAGATCTAATGGACTAAGTTGGGGAGCTTGTATCAGTCACATTACCTTGATCCATTTCTTCAGGCCCAGCTCCAATTACGAAGTTCATAGAGTAAAAAGAAATTACCCTAGGGAAAGTTTCTTTCAGTTTGTGAGATAATAGTTGTTCAGTAATTATTGTAAGTTGTTAACCTATTTTGAAAGTATTTGGCCTCTTATTGCTCACTTGGTGTAAGTAGCTATAAAGACTTTTTCCAGTAACAATATTTTGAGCTAATAATTTGCATGGGTTCAGAAGAAGATTGTGTCAAAGCTTTCATGACAATTAGTGTCACATCCCAAGCTTATGCATACACATGTATTAGGGTTTTGGCATTGTTAATGACTGCATTTCTTTCATGACAGTTGCAATTAATGGGTATAAACTAAATTTGTGAGAGAATGAAAGTTGAAACTACATCTAAATGAGTGCTAATAGGCCTAAGTAGAACACCATTAAAAAATATCCAATGTAATTAAGAATTACAGTTGCTTGGCTGCTCTAGGTGATTGTTTCTTCCTTGGGCAGAAGTATGCAAAGCCTTTTTATTGCCAAAGAAAATTACATTTGTTACTTAGCTTTTTATTTTAGGACATTAACCATTTTCCCCAAGTATCTGTTATAGCTTGCAGTTGTCCATAAGACTCATATTTTGTAAGGATTTCCACTTCTTTTTCCAAAATGTTGCTGAATCAAAGTGGTTCTGAAATCCTTTTACAAGATAAGAGGGAATATAGTTTCCCTAGTTGAAACACAGGAGGTTTCATAATAAGGTTCAGCAAATGCTGTTTTGTCGGTCCTTAAGCCAAACTCTTTCATGGTAAAGGAGTATCTGAAATAGACTATGTGACACTTGTTTTATTTGTTTAAATATATTTCTCTTTTATGATACAAGAAATGCTCTACATAATTGCTTGAGTGGAATGATGGTACAACACAATTTAAAATGCAAAAATGGGATATATTATATATGATACTACATGAGATGTGCTTCGTTGTGTGCATCACAGTGTTTTAGTCCTTTCAACTAATAAAACTTGATGTACAGTAAAATTACATCACTCTGTCTCTTTGTATCATTCTCTTAAAGTGAGAGGAGTTAATTCTAAATGCACAGTAAATTACCGTAAACCAAAGTAACAGCTCAAATGGTTACTGAAGTAAATACTTGGCATTATCAACTAGCTATTAACTTAGTAATAAAATTTCAGTTTTAAGATCCAGTAGAATTGCCACCAATTTGTAACTCATAAACTTAAACTTTGTGTTCCAGTAAGTAGTTTCATCTGTATGAAAACTTTGTAAGTAACTATTTTACAGATATGTAGTAAAGAAAGCTTCTGCTGGAATTCTGGCATATCCACAAGAACCCAAGTTTCTCCTGGTTACACAATACTTGTAATAATCCATTTAATTACACCTTCTAAAACCTTGAAATTTTTGGCTAAATGGAATACTATGAACCAGCTGAGTTTCAATAGGTCAGGCTTGCAGGAGGCATTTATGCTGTGATTACTTCCTGTTGTGAAACTGATTAGGCTTTAAAGATTCAAGGATTTGTTTGTAGTTTTACTAGGTTATTCTTTGAAGCTCTTCACCAGCCCAAACTGACCATTGCTTGCAAAACTTGGATGCCTAACATGCAATGAGCTTGTCAGGTAAAGACTGGCTGATACCATGTTCCTCCCTACTCTGTAATTTGGTGATATATGTTTCACGCCATACAAACAGCTACACCTTTGTTGTACACAATTAAAAAACTGAATTGTTCATGCGCTCTAAAAGCATTCAGTTCATTCGAAACTTCACACACCCAAAAGGAATGTTTAAAGGGTTTTGGATTTTTGAACTGGAAGTTATTTAACCTTAAGCTGTGTATTAAGCATTGCCAAAGTTTACCTTCTGTGTTTCTTGAAGTAGACGAATGTCCAACTGCATGGAGTTGAAATGATAAATCTGTGTTCTGCATGATCAACATTTGACCCTTGAGGGCAAGGCACTTAGAGGCATTCTGAGTGACAGTGGTGTTCATGTGAGGAATAAGTTGAAAGTTGAGCCTTTCTGATGAACTATGTGGATGCTGCACAAGCATGTTATTTTCCCTGTATGCCAAATTAAGAGGACAGCTCAAGGAGAGAGGTAGTAGCTATTGACTATAACCTGCATGTAGCCAATAACTTATTAAATCCTGCTCTTGGCAGCAGATGAGGAAGGGCAGAGAAAATAAATCTCCCACAGTCAGAGATATGTTTTTAATTTTTAAGTTTGGTAAGCTGTAGCTTGAATACAGCATAAAATGTTCAGCCAGTTTTCAAAATGAAAATGCAAAAAGGATGCTTGTAGAAAAGAAGAGGATTATTTGAAACAGTATAGGAAGAGATATTTAAAGCTATGATAACGAATTTTGGTGGTTTAGGACAAATGTTGAAAGAAAGTATGAAAGGGAGAGAATTCAAATTCTAAGAAGTGACTAGGAGAACTGGTAATGAATGTGGAATGGTGTAAGTAGCAACAAGAATTATTCATGTGGTAATTTCCTCCCTGATGTTGTTCAGGTAAGAGTTCTAGGGTTGCCTGTGTTTCAAATTCTCTCTTTAATGTATTTACCTTCTGTGCTGAGATATTTTGTGATCTTTAGGCATCCATGGCACCATTTTCTAGATGTTTCTGATTCCAACTGTTCCCTCAGTGTTGCTGGTATCTCGGAGACTTTTTTATTATGGTGAAGTAAAATAATTTCCTTTTTATTTTAAGCGACTGAATTAATGGAGTTTTTGTTTTTCTCAAAAAAGCCACTGTGACAAGGGGCAAGAGGCACAGGCTGCAGCAGGAGAGGTTTCATCTTGACACTAGAACTAAATTTTTTACAGTGAAAACAGCCATCCACTGGAACAACCTTTCCAGGGACACGTCAGAATCTCCATCACTGGAGGTTTTCCAGATGTGATTGGACAGGATGCTAGATAATCCCATTTAGACTCCGTTCCTCAAAAAATGTTGAAACAGGTGATTCTTTGAGGCCTCTTCCAACCCGGGCTGTTCTAGCAGTAATCGGCCACATGACGCTCGTTGTTTACTGCTCTGTGTTGATGCGGTGCAGTTTCTGGAATCAAGAAAGGGCCCCCAAAGGTTGCTCCCCTAAACAGCTTCCAAATAGCTCTCCCGGCTCGAAAATGTCCATCCTCGCCTCGGGCCATCAGTGAACAATGGATGTGGGCCTCTGAGATTAACATACTGAAGAAAGGGGAAACCCCCCAGTGAATAAGAGCAGAGGGGGAAGTGAGAACACGTGGAGAGAGAGAAGAGAGAGCAACACCTGAGGAGAGCAATGCCGGAGCAAAGAGACCAAGGTCAGTGAGGAAGGAGAAGGTGCCTGAACAGAGATTTTTCTCCACATCCCACGGTGAGACGGCAGCCGGTGCCCTGCACCCATGGAGGATCACGGTAGAACAGACCCTGAAGGGCCACGGCGGAGCAGTTGCGGACTTGGAGCCTGTGGAGATCACGGAGCAGAAGCTGTGTACCTGCAGCCATGGAGGGGGCTGTTCCAGAAGCATCCGTGGCTCTGGGCCATCCGCGCTAGAGCAGTTTGCTCCTGAGGAGCTGAGCCTGGCGGGAGGGACTCATGTTGGAGGGGTTCGGGAAGGACTTTCTCCCGTGGGACGGACCCTGCATTTGTAGAGGGAAAACCTGTGAAGAATACTTGTCCCCGAAAAGGAAGCAGCAGCAGAGAACAACCTGTGAGGTCCAGACTGTGAACTCTACTCCATGTCCCCCCGTGAAGGGAAGAAGGTGGAGGTACCGAGAACAAAGTAATTTGGGCTTGGGAGGAATGGAGGGGTGGGGAAAAGTATATGAGCTCTGGTTTGTGTTGTCTCTTTGCCCTGTTTTGATTTAATGATAAATCAGTTTAGATTTATTTTTTTTCCCCCCAAAGTTGAGTCTGTTTCGCCGGTGAGTGTAACCTATGACTGAAAACCTCATGGTCCTTGTCTTGACCCAGAAGGTTTTGGGTGGATTTCCTTCTCGCCATCCCGAAATAGAGGTGAGGGAGTGAGCGGACATGTGGTCCTTTGCTATCAGCCGCGCTCAAACCTTGGCGTTAGCTCATCTGGTGGCATCTGAATTAATTGGGGCTGTTGAAAAGGGCTTGGTATCTTTGCATGACACAGTCTCCTGATCCAGAGGATAACTTTTTCTGCCAGTGTGAATCCAGGCATGAGAAAACGGCTTCAGGTAATGAGGAGGAACTTGATATATCAGTGCTCCTGGAATGCTGATGAACTGATGGAGAAAACTGATCAAGATGAATTCGGGATGACTGGGATATGTGCTTCATGTTGTATGAAGCGTGTCTGGCAAAAGTAAAAAGGAGGAAAGAGATGGATTATTGGCCCTTTTGTTCATTTGTTTTCTGAAATTATATTGCCCTGTAGTACAGCTGGAAACATTTTGGGATGTGCCTGTGCTCTCACGGACATATCTACAACTTCGTGGTCACACTCTCCATTCCAACACAGTGAATCAGGGAAAAAGAAGGCATTTTAGGTAGCTGCAGGAACACCCCAACAGGGTCATGTGTTAACTTCATATGTATGTGACTTATCCTCCAAAAAGCCATTCACTTTTACCACTAAATAAAAATACTACTAATAAAAGAGACATCTGAACCTGAAATTAGTCTCAGCTAATTATAACTGGCCGCATTTCGAAACGTGAGGTTCAGTAATATATAGACTTATAAAAAACAGTGAGTGAGGTATTATGTGGCCCATGGCTACATGTCCATGATTACTGAGAAGTTACCTCTTTTTATGAATACTAAATTACCTTACTACTTTAAGCTGAAGCATGTATTACAAGATGGTAACAATTCATGTAGAATCTGACAGGGGTAGAAGGGTTACTATTGGGCTGGGACTAACTCACCTGGGTCATTTCTTCCTGCAGAGAAGAGTAAATGAACTTGGCTAGACCTAAAGGATCTAGTGATAGGTGATAAAAACTGGTGATAAAAAGAGAAATGAAGGACTAATAGTTTAGAAAGGACCTCAGGGATCCGTGACACGGAAGATCAATGATAGACCTTCCTTACTACAAAGAAATTTCTGTACATCTAAACATGCTAATTTTCAGCATAGTTTTAAGTTTCTCACTTTCCTAATACTTACTCTTTCTTCAAGAGTGTCTTTAAGAGGATGCGTGGAAAAGGGTTCCTTCCATTTTTTAGTCTAATTTTCAATACAGGGGACTTCAACAGATAAACTTCTAGCACCTTTCACATCCTTTGGCAAGAAGTGTCCAGACCTTCCTGTTCCATGAATTATTAGGTGGGTATTTTTTGGTGGGTAGGAAACAACTTCAAAGGTTCCTCAAAGCCCTTGCCTTGAAAACTTCCAGGGAGGGTGCATTCTCAGTAATGCCTGTCAAGGTTTCTCTGGGTGGCATCCCTTCCCTCCAGTGTGTTACAGCTTGGTGTTGTCAGCAAATTTACTGAAGGTGCATGTAGACATTCCGTATTCCTGATCTGATACCTTCATTAAGTTCCTCATAGTTCTGTCATTGTAAATGATGGAGAACAACTAATACCTCTCCATCCATCTCATGGCATTCAGATACCACATACTATGTTCACTTTATACCATGATTTGCTCTTCTGAGGAATGCTGGCCATCTGAGCAATTTCTTTTACAGATGAACAATATATTTGAGCTTTCTTTTCTGAACCTTTTACAAATTTGCTGTCACTTCAAATTCCTATGTCAATGGTATCTAAGATGTTTTAATCCGTGCAGTAATGCTGAAAAACCTTTAATCAAAACATGGTTTTTATTGCTTAGCCAGCACTGACCTAGTGATTCTTTGAAATATTGAAGGAATCTTCCTCCATGAGACCACATGGCAGCATTTTAGGAATTTATACTCTAAACTCATCAGAGACTACCTGAATGAAAATGCAACACTCTTTCTGTTTTTAAGAGGTAAATGCTTTCATCTGCACAAGATTCTGTCTGCCTCTCTGCCTGTAATCTTTCTTAAAATACTTCAGTGATTTAAATTAGACAAAGTCCATTGAATTAAATATATTGTAGTACACCCACTGATTTCAAACTGGACAAAGATCTGGACATTTATTGACAATACATACAACAAATTCATTATTTTAACAGATATAGTATAAGTACTGTAATATTAAGACATTTACGTTGGGCATTTGGAGCTATGTAAATAAGTCTGTGCTTGAGAAAGCACCATTTTGTTCTGAGGTTTTGTTTTTTTGTGTGTGTGTGAATATCCTTAATCTCAAGATTATGACTAGCTCATTTAAACTCCTGAATCACAATGGTAATTTAATGTCTGTGCTACACTGAAAATATCCAATATGATAAATTAATGAATATTTTAAAAATAATCAGTTACTGAAAGAGGAAAACTTTACATCTTGTAGAGACTAAGTTTTAACACAGCAAAATACAATATGTGGAAAGGATAGCTTATGGGAGAAAAGTTTTATTAAAGCTATTAAAGTTCCATCTCCTCTTACTGCAGTGAAAAGTATCAAAACTACAACGTCCTTTAGTCTAGGAAAAAAAAAAAGACTGAAAACCATGCTTGGATCTGTGGAATAGAGGGTTGATGGACAGGTAAAAGAGGAGTTGGAAGCTAAAAGAAAAGAATATATTAAGTATCAAGAGACTGCAGGGGAGAGTGTGAAGGACATACTGAAAAGGAAATGTTCCTGTGCCGATAGTTTGTGACTGCAATAAAGATAAATATCTGGCTTTTAAGAATGAAAATCTCACATCAATAATTAGTTTGTTTTTCTTGTATGTTGGAAAGATGCAATTATATCTTTCTGTTTTCTGAGTTCTCCTAGATTTACCTGCCTTCCTGAGAAGGAAGTAGCCATTCTGTAAACCCAGAATAGCACATAATGACTCAATTTTAGGATTTTGTAATCCTCAAATCACTAAAAAAAGCATGGATTTTAGAAATTATCATATGCGAATGTGAAGAAGAGAGAAGGAACATACTCAGTTTACAACTGAGATTTTTTAATCTGTTGTCCTTGAAATGTTGCTGTTCTGTTGTATGCAGTGTGCTGAGGACCTCATTTCTTTCTGTATCCTCACTGTTTAACATTATTTTTAAATCTGTGATGTCTTACATACCAAGTATTCTTGCAAGCAGTCCAGTCTTAAATAATTTAGTATCTGCAATATGCAGCATATCAAATTTATTAAGCCCGTGAAGGCAAGCATGTGTAGGCATATTTTTGTGTCACAAATAAGCTGATTTTTTGATAGGCTCATCTGAGATACCAGTGTAACCTGCACTAGGGTACTCATTCTGGAATAAAGTGACCTAAAGGGGAAAGTTGCTCTTTTCATTGATTTATGCGAGGAAAATGTGTTTACCTTCTTTCTGATAACTTATTTTTCTTTGATTTCATCACAGTAGCTCTTTTCCTCAGCATTAGTTCATGAATGCTATGCACTATATAACCAGGGTTGTGACAGGCACTACTGAAACACAACTGAGAGCATTTTTCTTTTTCAGTTTCCTGAGCTTGATTCTGGAGTCCAAACAGTCCCTGCAGCCATTGGTATTGTGCCAGAATGAATCTGAATACTCTGGTGAAATTAAGCTCATCATATTTTAAGGCAGAGAGTCCAGTAAAGTGTAACTAAAATCTGCAGAGAAATTTGCAGATTCACCTGCCTCTGAATGGAGGGAAGAAAAGAAGCAGACAAATGCAAAAGTTATATAGCTAAAATTAGGTATTTTGACAGATAGCAAACCTCTTGCCTTTAGAGGCAGGGTTAAGCCTCTTCCCTGATGGTATTTAGAGCTATAAAATGAACTTTGCTTTAGGAGCAAAATTATGAATGTATAGTTTGGAAGGACTATGCTGAAAGTCTAGGATCTGCTTGATGAGTAGGATGAGATTCAGCTAAGTTTTTCCTATTCGGTCCTGATGAAACATGGGAGAGGGCTGTTGTTTCATTTGCAGGAATGGACTTTAGGGAATCTGTTCAGAATTAAATGATTTTTTTGTTGTTGTTGTTGTTTCCCTTTTTTCCTCAACCCTTGCAGGTGAAAGCAAGAGAAACGGACAATACGTTTTGACTAAGCATTTTTAAAACTTGAACAGTTACTGAATTCTGCTGGATGATTTCTTCTGAAAAAGAAGTCTCATTTCCAGAAACTTTTCTGGAAATTATCAGTGGAGAACTATTTTGGTAGGCTACATTGGAGCAATAAATGGGAGTAAAGAAAATCCCAAGAATGACATGTAAGGAAAATAATTTGAAACTTGTGCTTCTTGTGTCAAGGACTGTTGTTATGCCAGGTTGCAGTAGATGGTGCTGATGGGCTGGAAGGCATAGATTCATTCTTTAGGGTCATACTCTGCTGAGACTGTTTTATAGAAACATATATAAATAAGGTACTATTTGGTGTAAGTAACAAACGCTATTTACTATTCATACATTGTCATAAGTGCATTTGGTATTCATTAGGTTTTAACTGATTCACCTGGCATTAATGAGGATGTCATACTACTCATCTTTCCCTAAGAGATAATTCTTTTCATAGGGGAAGACATCAGTGGGAAAATTATTGTTATTATCTACAGTAACAAATGAGAACTGGAACAGACATTTTACATGGAGGAAGGATGCTGTAGTTTTGATGAGAAAACTGGAAAGCATTCTGCTGGTGCTCTGAATATGATTATTGCTGTTCTTTCGAGTATGCAGCTGATTTGGTCTGACAGAAAGGGATCTCTCCCATGCTTGCTGTGCCATAAGAATGCTGAAAACATACTGCTGAGCTAGCCAGTTGGTAATAGCATTACAGCATATCAGCTGTAGTCCCATCATATTAATTGCATCTTCTGTCCTCAGGTGATGAGCAGGGGAAAAACTCCCTGAAACCTAGAGCATTTGGCTGGAGTCATATATAAAAGCTCAGAGAAACTGTGTCCAATCTGAAGGCAGAAACTGCTGCCTGAAACACACAAGAGGAGGAAAAAACCCTCGTAACATGCAGTAGTAATTATGAATAAGCATAAAAATATCTATAATATATTAATATAAGCAGTTACTGGTCACAGCTGTTACTTCTTTGGGTTATGGGGTTATTCCAGATAAGAAATTTGAAGAGCAGTAATTTATCAGCAATTGAACTGAATTTGCTAGACTGAATTTTCAGGCTAGGTAAAACAATTAAGTATTTGATCTTACTGAGAGCCATTTTAAGTAACAGCTGAGAGATAGATTTTATGACTGACTTTTTCCTCACGTCCTATCTATAGTTGATCAAGGCCAAACTCCTGACCAGTTCTTCAGAGGGATATGAATCCCCCTTAACTTGTGAAAAGATTGCTCTGAATATGTAGGTAAAATGTACTCTAGGATGGGTCTTTATTCTATGCAACTTTTTTGTATAAGGTGTTTATTCTACCATGAACTCTGACAATTAGTTGCCCAGGTTTTACCTCAGTAAGAATTGCAATGTGCAAAAAGTGAAGCTCCTTTTTGCATTGCTCATCAGTCAGATTTTGATCAAAATGTGAACAAGCTTGAATTTCATACCACTTAGTGTGTTAGTTCAGATTTCCTTTTTTTGCATTTTCTGTTTCCTTCAGCTTTCAGCCTTCTGGGAGATTTCTGGTCTGTATGACTGACTCCCAACCTCTCTGAATTTTGCCTTTGATAATTGTTACAGTGTTAGTGATGGTGACTCAGTTGTTCCATAAGGGATTTGAAATTTACGCATGAAAAACACTAAAATCTCTGTCATAGTAGTAAAATCCAGTGCATTATTAGACTCACTGCAATTATCCTTGGTAAGATACCAGGGATAGATGCCAGGAAGAAATTCTTCATGAGGGTAGTAAGGCACTGGAATAGGTTGCCCAGGGAGGTTGTTGATGCCTTCTCCCTGGAGTTAAGGCTGGGCTAGATGAAGCCTTATGCAGCCTGGTCTAGTGGGAGGTGTCCCTGCCCATGCAGGGGATTTGGATCATGATCTTTAAGGTCCCTTTCAACCCAAATCTTTCAGTGCTTCTATGATACAGATATGTCTTAGGTCCCTTCATATTTGCAGAACAGCACCTTAACTATTAAGGACTTTAAAGCTGAAAGCAGGCTGTATATTATATGTAGTAATACTTCCTCTACACTTTTCATTTGAGAGTGATAAAAGCTATTAACTTTGTGTGTGAATGTAATTTAAATTCTGTATTCCTTTTTTTTTTTATTTTTTTTTATTTTCTCCCCAGTGATCAACAGTAAATTAAACCACTGCTCAGCTTGTTTTTACAGAAGAAGAGAGAATTAAAAGTGGTGCATGAGGGAGCTTTTTATTCCTTAAGACCCCACAAAAGTCAATTTGGGTGGAATGAACCTTCTAAAACAAAAGTAACAGAACATTTAAAATGTATTCCTCCGCAACTCTATTTATAGTTTCTTAATCTGTTTTTAGGAGCGTGTTATAACATTTGTACACATGCGGGAATAATTGGATTCAGAAATACTTAGATCTTGCTTTCCTCTCTCTTTACTCAGTTAGCTGTATTATATTTAAATTAATTAAATACAGTGGCAGCCACTGAGCCAGTCTGTGGCATTGTGTCTTTGTCAGCAGTTTACTTACGGCTTTCCTATTTAATTAAATGGGAAACAGTCAGTGGCTGATGCACTGCTATGCATGGTATGTAGGACAAACCAGACCTGCCACTGTGTATAAAATCTGCTTAATGCACATGATGAAAGAGCACATGCACATATGTGTATGCGTGTAGAAACTGTGAAGGGTTAATTCCTTGCCAACGTGTTTGGAGCTCTTCTTGCTTTTTGAACACACTGACTCCTTATCTTACATTTTCTTCAGTTTATTTACAGAATTTTTAGTCTGCTTGCCCTGGTTTAAGAATCTCCTGAGCAAGCAGACTGAAAATTCAGTAAACAAGCTGAAGAATACTTGAGATAAGGTGCTGAAATATCCAAGAGAAACAAGAGCTGTAGAGCTAAGAAGGCAAAACTAAATTTCCAACGTTGTGGATTTGACATGGTGTGCAAAATATTCCTTTCCTTATAGTGTAAACAAGTTATACCACTCAGCTACTATTTTCTTAAGAATTCTTATAAATAAGAATTATATTAATTATAGATTATATATATATGATATATATAAAATCTATATATATAGATTATAAATAATTCTTAAATATATATTGAATTCTTAAATATAATTATTTTCTTAATATAATTCTTAATATGTGTATTAAGAAAATAACAGTACTAAATTGTTGGTATCTACAAAAAGTCAACCTCTTTACAAGCCATCAGTTCTCATCTGCTTTACATCTTCACATATCATAGTCTCTACCCTTAAGCTTACCATTGTAAACTACCAGGGGTTTCTATTTCCATTGCATCTCACTTTGTGATTCAGTCTCCATTTTTAGTTTTCCCTCCTTTCCATTAAGAGAAGCAAATGTGCTTTTTTCTCCCTTTTCCCCCAGGCATCCCCTCACCATTACAAAAAAGGCTGAGGTAAGTGGTAACTCCAACACCTCCTCTTCAAAAACTGACACTGAATTCAGCAATGCTGAGAAACCTCCCCACCCTCCATTAATACATTTTGTAAAAGTAAGCGCATAACAATGAAGTGGTTTCTTCTGTATACGTACTTCTATATACATCCTGAAGTCCAGCCTTGGCAAAAATGCAATGAATAATACATTTATCTCTCAGGGAACACCATTCTACTTTTAGATCAGAAGAAGCAGCGTGAACTTATCACACTGCCCTTTCCTTCATATTCTTTTGCTGCTTGACATGTCCCCCTGGCAGATTGTGTGAGGCAGACCTTTCTTCTGTAAGATCCTGCCATTTTTGGCAGCCTTCTGACATACTGTCTTTTCATTGCCTGCACTTACTCTGGATCTCAGCTGAGCCATTCCCAACTGCCTTCATTTTGTTATTTCCTTCTTCATTCTGCTCTCACCCAGCTCTGTAACTTTAACTGGTGTAACATAATATTCTCAGTTGTGAAAAAGAATGGTGTGAGAGGGTGTGTAGATAGACAGACTTTTCTTTAAATCTTTAACTGACTTTTGTAAGAACCTGGTGGGAGGTAAGAGGTGCAAACACGTGCCCTGTGGGCGATATTCCAGCCTCTGGGCTGGAATTGTGACAAGGACATTTAGACAGCCTGCTTGACAGACTTGTGCAACAAGTCTGCTTAAATATAAGTAAAGCTTTTGAATCATCCTACACAATTTTCTTTTTCTCAAGATCACCCTCTGAATTTAAATTTGTAATGCTGAGTGGTCTGTCTTGTTTGAGCATCCTGTCCTTCGTCTCTGAAAATAAACATGTGCAACAGGCCCTGCACTGACCCTCTGGACAGTTCTTGCACTTTTAAATCAAAAAATATCTTCATATGTAATGTGTACATTTCTGCACAACTTTTAGCCCTAGTATTTAAATTGTACTAAATTAATTACCCTGGGATATTGTGAATGTCAAAAGGAAAAAAGTTTGCCAAAACTGACATAGTTCAAGAAAAAATTAGATTTGGGGGGGTGAGTACGCAGATGGTTTGTAAATAAAATAGTAGAGGTATAGCTTATCTTTTAGAAAACTGTTAAACACTGCATGATTGCAAGAGCCAAGGTGTTCCAAGGGGCAGTTCACTCGTGTTTTCTGTTTCTTTTTTTTTTTTTTTTTTTTTTTTGTGCTTACTCAAGCCCATCCAATTGAGATCATCTGTCTCCTACAAAGAAAGCACGAATCTAAATTTCTCAAGATGGTATTTTAAGGTGAGGTTTAGTGCATTGTATGTACATTGCTGTAAAAAAACATCAGTGACAGTTATTTTAAGTATAGAAAGTTAGTTTAATAAAAATTAGAACAGGCTCAGTGTTCACAGATGCAGATACATATATTTGAGGCTTTAAAGGCTACGTAAATAGATACATCATGCATAAAAAATGAGACTTGTTTTCCCATTACTCATTATAAGGCAGTGCTCTCTAATGGGAATAAACTGGGTTAGTAAACTGCTTCTTCAGCAATTTACCTCTGCAGTTGGTTCCAGCTTCAACGATAAGATAAATCATGAGCATTTCCTGATTATAAAATTACAGACAAATTAGATTTTTCTCTGTTAAAATTGTGTATCACATTTGTAAAATCTTCCTTCTATTTCACAGAGTTCTGTTGTGACTACTTTTGGTACAAGTTATTGCAGCCTAAGTGCCTTGCTAGCAAAAAATGCACATAGAGGACATTTCTCCTCTGTAAAATGAGTTAGCACTTTGACCTTGTTTTATTTATCTGAGTCCTTTTATAAAAAATGTTTTCAGTATGGTCACCTAATTAAACCCAGGGATCACGATCTGAGTACTGTATTTTCAAAACACTAGCAGAAAAATTCAAATTCAACTTATTATTTGTATAATATGTATGAAAAGATAGTATAAAAATGTGCATAGTAAGAAATATTATAGGACATAATGCTTTATATATTTTGAAAATGAGGTAACAATTAAAACTTAGAATCTGCAGACACTATAGTGCAGTGCATAAAAGTCTTCTAATTCTTAAAGAGGAAGTTCTGTTAATTGTAGGCTAATGAATTTGTAGTTTATGAACATGTGAGGAAAAATGCCAAGGTGTTTTTTAGACACAAGCACTTACTTAATTGAAGGATGATTTATGGGAAAATTTGATGACAACATACATTATTGCTACCTCCACAACCTTGCTTATCCACTTACGACATGAAAAATCATGAAAAAGAACTCTTGACCCTTGAACTCGTATGACTTAGGTAATAATCATTTGAATAAATGCTGTGCCTCGTGCTCTTCAAAACAGGATTGACATTGTACATGCTGTGAAAATTCCCCATACTAGAAACAGTCCTCAGTCCATGCTATTCTTTGGCATTTTTTTTTTTGAGATTGCTATTTGTCTGTGCAAGCAGTGTAGAAAGCCAGCCCTACAGCCTGTGTTCAAATCCTGATCAGATTGTTAATGCATCAGTAGTCTAGGAACTCTCCAGGGACCAATCTATTGGATATAAAATGTAATTGCAAGAATAGAAACATTCTACTCTTTAGTGTTGGATACTCCTGAGGACAAAGAATTCTGAGTGCTGGGCTACTTGTGCATTTTATCTACTGAATCTTAATGCAGAAGATAAATAATCCACCCCCAAAGTACACAACAGACCCCCAGTCCTCCTTCCTGTGTGAGAATAGCTTAATGGCTGGTAACATTTAATTTTCTCTTGTATATCTGCTGAATGTTTGTGCTGTCACTTGTGTATCTTTTATACCTGACAGTCTGGTCTCAGTTGTACAAATTGAGAAATATCTCATGCCACATGAGTTGCCTGCTCTTCAAATAGACCATAAGTTTGCAGAACAGAACATTTTTTTTTTTAATATTTGATTTGATATTTTAAACTGAGAAGAACCCCCCCACTGGACCTGCCACATCCACAGACTGGCAACAGCTGCTGGGGTCCTGGGAGGTCTCAGGTCAGTATGACTGTAGAAACTTTTTACCCTGGTACTCTCAGACCAGGACAAATATGCATTATTTATACTCTGGAGGAGCACCTAAAGGTACTACAATTTAATTGTATGAAAAACCTAAGCAAAAAATGAAAAAAAAGAGTTCTAGCCACCATCAGGATGGGGTAACGTGAGAAATACTCAACTGTGAATCCCAGTCTCACCTAGTTTTAAATCCAGACAGGGTCTGGATAGCAGTCATCCCCTTTTCTTCTTTATATACTGAGGCCTGGCTTATTTGCCATTTCAGCCACTGTACATTGTTTTGGTTGGTCTATATAAATATGGACAATTCTTCCCATTTGAGTGATTTAGGAATTTAGATGGCCATTTAGAGCACCAAAACTTCCATTTCTGAAGGCTGATATATAACATTATTCACAGAAACATTTGGATCCTTTGCAAAATATTAAAGATGCATTTATATTTTTTAAAAATAATTCTCTTTAAGTCTTCACAGCAGTATTGAAATCTATTGAATTCTCTCAGGCCTGTGTCATTCCTGCATATGGAACAGGCTGCCCACAGAGGTGGTGGAAGCCCCATCCCTGGAAGTTTTTTAAAGCCAGGCTGGACAGGGTTCTGAGCAACCTGACCTAGTGGGAGGTATCCTGCCCATGGCAGGGGTTTGGAACTAGATGATGTCAGAGGGCCCTTCCAACCCTGAAAATTCTGTGTTTCTATATGGAGCTACTGCACAGTGGAAACAGCTGCAGTCAGCAAAACCAACATATCTGGAACTCTACAAAGCTTCACAAGTTTTAACAGCTTGACAGACAACTACAGAATGGAGGTGTGAAGTTTACTGAAGTCCAGTTGATTAAAGTCTCATGCCAATCTTAGCTGAAAAGGAAGGAAAAGAGCTATTTTTAAATATTTGAAAAGGTCTTTCCAACACAGTTGGTGAGTATGGCTCCCTTGAAGATATCCCAGTCTTTGTTGTATTGGGATACATCTGTAAGTAATTTAAGATAGCACAGATCCATGCTTTTCAAAAGTGCAGCAGGTCTTACAGGAGCTGAGCCTCTCATCCTGCAAATCTTAGAGCAAAACAGGGGCTTATTTCGTAACCATAAAAAAAACTTGCTGCAGAGTTAAAGTCATTGTCTAACAATAGTGCTTTTTTTTTTGCTAACAAATTTATGTGGAATTTATTTAGCAAACCATCAGGGAAAACTGACCAGTTGGTGAAGAAATCTTTATTTAGGTAGAGCAGTGGACCTTGCCAGAGATATGAAAGACCAGATGAAATTCGTAGCAGCTAGGGACTACGATACAGCATAGGGACATTTAAAAACTCCCTGGCAACTAGGAAAATCCTCTGTCTAAAATGTAAGTAATTCTTTCATTTCAAACACTCTTGAATCAGAAGTTTGAATTTCTACATTTACACTCTTAGAGTTGGCATGGGCATTATTTCCTTTGTGGATGAAATGGTGCAAGCCTTCAGAAAAGAACCTTTCAAAGTAACACTTGGTTCTTATGTGGCTCAAGATATCTCTCTGGGGGGTAGAGATGTGAGAGTTGCAGCAGGAAGAACTAGTAAAATGAGGCTTTTTTTCAAAATCATTATTACTACCTCACAGACAGGGTGTGCTAGTTTTAGCTCTGCTAATTTTCTTCATATTAGCTATTACAGGGCTATGTTTTGGATTTGTGCTGGAAACCGTTGATAACAGGGATTTTCTTAGTTACTGCTGTGCCTGGTTACACAGAATATATGGGAATATGGGGCATAGGAACCTATAAAAAAACATTTTTCCAAAATATAAACATTTTTACAGCAATTTACAATATTGCTACTGACCAATAAACTGCACATGTAAGGGGAAAGCTTTCTTCTGAACCTTATAAAAACTTTCCTTCAATAGACAAATTGTTTGAAAACTTGCAAAGATTTTTCCTGAAGAAGGTCTCAAGTGAAATCTTATTTTTAAAAAATATTTCTTTTCATTCTGGAATCAGTTTTTGAAGGTTTTCAAAACATCTGTGTATTACTAGATAATCAAATAATGGTTGAATATATTATTGAATCCTCTATATTTATTTGGATAATCCTGATGCTAAGGGGGTACCATGAAGAAGTGTTGGTGACCTATCTTTCATACAAATAGTTCAGAACAGAGAAATAGATTAAAAGTTAAAAGAAAAACAAATTCTTATTCCAGTATTCAAGAACCCTATTGTTTGGATTTTAACTCCTTACTGTAAAAGCTTGGATGGAAGGCATAGATTCTTAAGTGGAAACAGTACAATGACTGAACAGTGATTCAGTTTGTTGCAGTGGTCTTCCCTTATGGAGGCTGAAAGAGGAATAAGAGTTGTCATGAATACCCATTTAGTTCTTGCACAAAAGGAAAAATATAGCAGCTGCTCTGAACTTAAAGTCTCTAAGAGATGATAGAGGTTTCTGCTACAAATAATGACTAATGCAAACAGTAATCAGTTGTTTTTTATTTTCTTTCCAAAAGCTTGTGGTTTTGTTTTCCTTTTATAAATTTTAAATAGTGTTGTCAATACTGTTAGTTAGTGTTAGGCTTAGCTGTGATTAATTCTCTTTGTGCTAGGAAAGGAATTTCTTTACTTCAGAGTGTCCTTAAACATTTTTGTTACTTTGCACAGTGCAAACTGTCAAGAATAGTGCAGGTCTTAGAAAAGAAAGTAACAACGACAAAGACTTTATTCGTTAAAGATCTTTATCCTTCTCTCCTTTGGCAATTTAAAAAGCACACGTTTAGTGTGTTGTTTGATTATAGTTTTTTAAAGACATAGGTGGGTGGGGAAAGGAAGTAATTTTGGAGGTACAGGAAATGAAGAAATTGTGATGTTGTTTCTAAATTGTGCAGAGTATCCCCATTGGAAAAAAAAATAGGTCCAACCAAACCAACTTTTGTAAATGGCTGCAAGAGCTATACACAGGTTTCAGCTCAAGCTGTAGAGGGATTATGCTGCATTAAGGTATAGTTGTAGAGCTAACTGGGCTGTCAAAATTTAATGACAACTAAGTGTCTTTAATTCTAGATAACAGAGACAGAGACCATTTCATTTTTGGTTTAATACTGTCTCCAGGATTCTTATTTTGCTGGCTACACAATAATAATTTGGTGAGGCAGCAACTGGAATTGGGAGCTATAGTAAACTTCCCTCAGGCAGAGATGATAGATCTTCCAGTTCCTGGCAGCCTGAATTTATTCTTAGTTGTTATTCAAAGGATAACCACCTTACTCTCCTTGGGTTTGTTGTTGTTGTTGTGTTTTGTTTTGTTTTGTTTTTTAAGAAAAGTGATTCTAATTGCTGAGCTTTGCACTGAGTAACACCCTGTCACTTGGAAAGAGACAAAGGTATTCAGTATTCATACCATGCTGGATTTCCAGGTAAGGATGCAGGAGCCAGGGGCTTTGATTAGCTGATGCAGGGTGGCTTTGGGCACAGCTGAAGCTGATGTTCAGAGCTCATGGGCCCCTACAGGCTGGGCAGGTCAGAGCACAGTGAGGGCTCTCTGGGGTAAACAGCATTGCAGAGCACAGTTTTCCTGATCATTTTCTTGGACACTTACAAGTTGTCAGATTCCCAAAGAGACAGAATGTGGGTGGTCCAGGTCCTGCCATAGTGTCATTAGCAAAGAAATTGTTCTGAAAGAATGAGATACATAGAGTGAGAGCTACCTTGTTTGTCTAAAATTTAAAAATCTATGATTTGAACAAATTGTCATTTTATCTTCCAAAGAACACATTACCTCTGCTGTGTGAAAAACCCATATGATCTGCACTGTCAGATTTTATTATTATTGTGACAGATACTGTAGCATATAAATTTTAAACTAATGAAAAAAATGTCATCTATCTTTTGGAAGTAAGTGTTCAAAGTGCATCAGCGATTCAATTTGATAGATCATTCTTCAGAGAGTTTGAGAAGAATTGCATATTAAAATACAGTGAATAGGAGAAACCCTCACTTTTATGCAGCTCCACATTTCATAAACTGATTCTGGAGAACTCAGGAGATGTCTACTTCCAAAAATGTTTCTTTATGGAAAGTAGCTGGGAAAAAAATAAATATTTCTCTATTAAGATAAATTCAATTTGAATACAAAATAAGAGAGTATTAAAACTTACTAATGCTCTTTTTTTGTGCTTGTTATAGTCTCCTGGAAACAGCTAAAAAAGCACAGGAGTAGCTCCAGTTCATTGCTTTCATACTGTTCTATAGGTGAATGGTATCTACATTTGTGATTTTTTTCATAAAAGAATGCATACTTGGGTGTTAGCTGTTTATATACATAAACCAGCCCCTTCCTCACTTTCTGAAAACCAAAATTTAAGACATTTACCATTCATTTGGCTTCATTTGGCTAACGGGTGTTTTCCATTGAAAGAAACTTACCGATTGTTGGTGAGAGAAAGAGAAACAATTACACAGTAGTAAAAAATTAGAGTATCCTGTAAGGATCATACTGTTGGTGAAAGTTTGGTTATTTGGTTTTCTTTCTGTGGTCTCAAATAATGCAAGGGCTTTTCTCTATAAATTCTCTCTTTTGATGACTTGAGGGCCACCTGGGGCCCTCAATAGAAAGACATGGAGCTGTTGGAGTGAGTCCAGAGGAAGGTCACAAAGATGATGAAAGGGCTGGAGCAGCTCTGCTGTGAAGACAGGCTGAGAGAGTTGGGGTTGTTGAGCCTGGAGAAGAGAAGGCTCCAGGGAGACCTCATGGCAGCCTTCCAGTACCTGAAGGGGATACAGGAGAGCTGGAGGGGGACTTTCCACAAGGCCAGGTTGTCTGGGGCTCTGAGCAGTCAGGTCTAGTGGAAGTTGACCCTGCCCATGCAGGGGTGTGGGAACCAAATGATCTTTAAGGTCAGTTCCAACCCAAAGCATTCAGTGTGCAAAGGGCAGAAAATTGGAATTTTTTGGGACTTATTCAGGCAATGCATATGAGAAAAGCAAACTTGTTACATCAATTCTCAGCTTCCTTTCAAATAAAGTTCTCATGCTGCTTTGGCAGCTAGTACTGAAGAATAAGTCAAATTTATAGAAGAGAAGCTGCATGAAAGGAAAACACAAGATTTTTCACTCTAACAGGGAACACATTACAATATGAAGAAACTTGTCAGCCTGAAAACTCCATGACATTTGAAAAATCATCCCTATAGTCTGATTAAATATGGAAATGATCTTTAGACAAAGTGAATGTTTCACAGTTATGGATTTGTTACGTTTTTCTTTATTTTCTGCAGATTCAAACTATTCCAGGGGATTCACGTGTAGCTTGTTATTGATCTTTAACATAAATCAGAAAAATAATGAAAATTAAGGAAAGAGGTCAGTGAAGTTTTTTTCACTTTTCCTACACTTACATCATCTATTATTTCAAATAAATTGTATTAGTTTTGTGCTACAATAACTTCTTGTTTTAGGGGGACAACAAATAATAGCTGGGATGTTATTTACTTTGATTCCATAATAGAGTTTAGTTCAATTTCTGCTATGAAAAAGCCTCAGAGGAACACAGTAGGAAGTCTAATACAAGATATTAAAACTGGTGGGTTTTTTGTGTGTTTTTTGTTGTTGGGTTTTTTGGTACCAATAACAGGAGTAATATACTGGATTTCAGCCTCATTGCATAATTAAGTAGTACTTAACCCTTGCATTATAATGGGAAAAAAAGATGTAGTTTTGCTGGGACTAAATTAGCAATGTAATGCAAGGAGTGAAATATTTTACTTTGTTTCTTCCAAAGAACTAACGGAGATGTTTTAGAGCAGACTTAAGGCCAGATGCAGTATATTTTCTCACAGGGACAGGAGAAAAAGTTGTAGCCTTCTCCACTTACTTAAGGCTGCATCAGACTTCTGTACTTTTGTGATTGCATTTCCCATTCACTGATCTCATTTTGTGTCCATCAAAGAGCAATCAGATATTTTTCCTTTTTTGAAACTAAGATGTACTCAGCTCTTACTAATGCAATGAACTAAAAATCTCCAGTACAATGTTTTGTTTCTTCTGAAAATAATTTTACTGCATGAAGTCAAACCTGCTTATTGTATTTGGTCTTACTCATTTTCCCGTGCTCTGACTTTTCTGCCTCGTGCTGTAGGTCATGCTGTGATTAGTAATACAGCCATTCTGCTACTGACTAGTAACTAACAGAAGCTGTTTACTTCTTTGAAGATTGCTATATCTGTGTTGATATTTCTCAGTTTTCCAGCTTCTCTTAACTTTTCAACAGACTCATGAGCTCCTTATCAGTAGTTTCAAAACTCTGTAATAGTTTGCATGCTACCACTTCAGGAAAATCACTTAAGAAAACCAGAAACAAAAAGGTCTCAATATATTTTGTTACCATAACAGAAAAAGGATCAGTATCTCAAATGACCAAGACAAATTATTCAGGACTTTAGAGATCATTATCAAAACTTACTTTACTTCAAAGTCAGTTCAGATGTATTAGATAAGTGTGACTTCTATGTGGACCTCAGAAGATCCTTGAGACCAGGATGCTATGGTAGGCCAAACCTTCAGCTGAGAGACACATACATACATGTGCACCCCCCATCCCATGTGAGAAGATGTTATTAGCATGTAGCACTTAGCATCTCAGTCTATTTTTCTTTTATCCTAAATCAGGGCATTGACCTTCAGACAGTAAACTTGTCTATATGCCTGAACAAATGAAATACAAAAAAAATTGCAGATGATTCTGTCTTGGTGTGCATGAAAAGTCAAAAGTCAGTAATATTGTGCATGTGCTTAAAGATTAACCTTCCTATTAATCTTTGCAGGACAGAGAGACCAATGTTGTACCTAGGTTTAATGTTGCTGCTAAAGTGCCAGTTAAACAGATTATTAAGAGCTACGGAAGAAACTTAAATTTTCTGGCTAGATAAGAAAACACAGCAGCAGTAATATTTTCTCTGTCCTTAGAAGTGATGAATCAGTGTAAGTAGGGAAAAAAAACCCACAGCTTTCTGTGCTCTTCCAGTTTGTAGTACAAAGGTTTACTCTGAAGTGTGAGAAGGAAGGTTTTTCTTGGATTTAAAAACGTATTTTATTTGAAGTAGTGAAAAATATATTTACTGTTAGATTGATATAAAATTAAACTGTTTCTTTTTTTCTCCTAGTGAGCAGTTTTATTTCACTTTGAAATTTGCTACAGTTTGACATGGTTATCATATATTAAACATAATAAGTACAGAGGCTTATGGAAATGCTTTTTGCAGTGGCTACTTAATAGCACTGTGTTATATTGCATCCTGACAAGTGAGCAATATGTTCTCAATATACATGATTTTTAAGTCCTACTGCTACTTAAGAAAAACCCAAAGTCTAATGCAGAGAATTAAATTTGTAGGATACCCAGCTTGACTAGGGCGTGGTTCTATAAATTAAAGGCACCAACCAAACAGAATTTTAACTAATCTTACACACAAAACTGAAGGTTAAATTGGTCAAATTTCCTTTCTATGTTTTGTTTTAAGAAAGGAGGAAATTCAGAAAGGAGATGGGACCCCTCATACACTAAGGGGAGTGCAACTTGGAAAGGGCAGTTTTATGACCTCATTCACATACCTAGTGAGGACAGGATGGGCTTCTGGGGAAATTTTGTGTGTGCTTTCTAATAGTTTTCTTTTCCAACTTCAGTTGGACTATTTTTCCACTTGTTTTTTTCCTGTCCTTTTTTTTTCTTTTTTTTTATAATGTTTTGTCCCAAATTTACACATTAATTGATCTCTTATCACTCACAATACAGACTGATATTAGAGATTTGAACTCTGTGTGACATAGCTTATGATGTGAAAAAAAAAAAAAGTCATAAACATGTATTAAAGAACTAGATTGTGTAGGAAGGAGAAGAAAGGATATATGGAGTCCTCTCATCAAATGGTTACTGCTTACCACCTGAGGATCCATTATCAGTTAACTGCAGCGTGGGAGTGATGGGTTATGAAGCTCACAGATGCTGGATTTATGTATTTTGTGTGACTTTGTATTTGTATGACTTAGCAGGTAGATGCTCACACATATTCTGCCATGCAGGGGGTGGTAAGGATCATTGCAGCCAAAATTTTAACTGATTCATTAAAATCATGTTAATACTAATATAAAACTCATATAAAAAAGCAACAAAACAACAAACTTTTGGCCATGAGGATAATGTCTCCAACTGTGATGATACATTTCTTCTTAGGCAGTTTGAAATGGTAAACTGCTTCTACTGTATAACAGTTTAGTTGATCAGATAATGAGAAGCAAAGTGGAGTGTGTAGCAATGTTGCTGGGTCCTTTAATTGTTCTGTTCTCGATAAACATCTGTGGAGCTGAGATACAGCCATGTCATTAAAACATGTAATCTAAGGTGTTCAAATGTTACAAGCAGGCATGTTACTTGTTATTGTTCCCTATTAAAAAGGAGAGATAATTATGCTGTAACTTTACACTTAGTACATCCTTTGCATTCACATGGCTTTGGGTTTCCAATGAAAACAATAGTGCTAATGGAAGGTAGAAATGTTACTTTTGTATTTTTTTGTTTGTGTCATAACCATAACGTTATTTAAAACCAGGAAGGTTATTCTTAATTATGGATATGGAAGTATTTTTGACAGTTCAGCCTCTCTAATGGGCTATCTTTTCTCATTTAAATATAACTGGTAACAATAATAATAACAAAAATGAATATACAAATTTAACAAGCTTTTTTGTGTTCTTAATAGCTATATTTGAAGAAGAATACGCACTATGTTTAGCTTAAAAAAACTGACAATATTTATTGAGCTACAAAAGAGCTTATGTAGCTTTGTCATTATGGACAGGAAAGAATATTAAAAAAGGCAAAGTTAGCATAAAAAAAAAAGCTTTAAAGTAAGCAGAAATTACATGTCAGTCACAGACATTAAAGCTGGCTGTTTTTAAACTCCAACTGCTAAGCCCTGGGCATGAAACAAGAAAATGATGAGGTAGGCTGAATGAAACGCACACAAATGCTAATGTTTAGAACCTTACCTAAAGTTAAAAATACAAACGCTTGCTTTAAGGAAAAGGTTTCAAATAGAATAAAAAATCCATCATATGAGTCTGTATGAATATAAATATGCTGAAATCCACACATGCAGAATATGTTAAAGCTAGACTTCCCGTTTCTGTCGAGAAATCTTCCTACTGTATGCTTTAAAGAAGGCTGAAGAAAACTGACATTTTCTCTTGCAGGAATGCAGAGACAAGCTTTTTTTTTTTTTTTTACTAAAACCAGATTATTTGCTTGGGTGAAAAAGAAACAGTGTTCAGATAGAGTAAGACTGTCATAATTGAATACAATACAATCAGCATCTATTGATTTATTTTCTACTTTTTCTTAATGTTAGCTATGGTAAATCACAGCCTTTTCTGAATAATTCTTTAGCAGTACATGAACTGAGAATGTTTCTCAGAAAAATTATCAGATGCTATATAATTAATTATTCCATTTAGGAAACCCCATCTATGGATGGTGTACCTAGTCTTATGCATGCACACTTACATGATGGTGTATTTGCCTGAGTAGAGTATTAGACTTGAATAACTCTGAAAAAAAAATTCAGTCTCTTTATTTCTGTTGTGTGCATCTGCATGGTAAAGCAACATTCATAAAAATTAGAAGTCTGTGATTAAAAAAAAATTAATGACTTCAAGTTAAAATATTACTGCTTTTCTTTTCTGGCCCATAGTGCTATTACATATTTTCTTAGACTTCAAGAAAGAAGCACAGAGAAAGCAAGAGAAAGCAATGAAGGGACAAGAGTTCCCAAAGCTTACCATGTATTCCTCATTTTTTATGGGAAGAAACACAGGAGAATCAGCTCACAACTTTTCCAATGCATAAGTATTCCCTCCCAAGACTCCTCTGCCCTCCAGATCTTTTCCCACCCTGACCTAATACCCTGGGTGAGGGTGATACACTGGCTGAGTTGCAGCCAGTGGCCTTTGACTCTCCCAGAAGGAGGATTTGTGGTTCACCACTTAAAACTACCCTGCTCTAAAGGGGAGAGCTGATGAAGGTGTCAAGCTCCATCAATCTGGAAAGGAAAAGCCATGCTTTCTAAGTGATCTAACTGTCCCTTTTGTCTGCATTTGTGTTTCACCCTAAATGACTGCCAACATATGTACCTAGATTAAAAAACAATAGCAATGGTTCCTAACCAGCCTGCTATGCCACTGCATGTGCTATTGTTTGGTTTTGTTATTGCTACACTTTTGTTTCTCTTCTCTCATGGTATTTCTGACTTGTGCCAAGGCCTTTCTTTTTTCTGTGGATCTGGCCATTCATGGAACAGTCAGGCTGAAGCACTTCACAGGATCTTCACATCCTTCCTTCAAAAACAGGGGTATAAATATGGCAGTTTTTCCAAGATGCAGTTCCATTCTGAATTTTCTACCATGCATGTTGAAATTAAGTATGTTCTCATTAAAAGCCTGGGAGACAACTGGGAGGCTCATCTACATTGGAACAATTCATTATTCGAGACTATCTTGAACACATTTGTATTAGTTGAATGTGTGCACATGCATGTGTTTGTGAATGTGCATCCTTCTTCAGAAAGCAAAATAAATTAGAATGGTGAAGCAATTAAGGGTAATATCCCATACAGAATGCTTGCACTATAATATTGCTAGAAAACTCTTAGCAACAGCAGCTGGCCAAACTATGGACTCTTTAGTCCATTATTTTAGTCAGAAAGCTTCATAGAATCATAGAATCATTCTTGAAGAAATGCAAAGTTATAAAGATAACTGAATTTGACCTAATAATATAGTTAACTGCGAGACTATTGCAGATAAGATGTAGCATGATATAAAGCCTTGATGTAATGGCAACTGCTCATCTCATACCTTTGAAGTGAGTAAGAGCAGTGCTAGCTCTTTGACTGAAATGTTGCAGGCAAATGTAAACTACAGAGCAGTTCCAAGAAAGTTGGAATAACAGAATAAGCTTTGTTCTTCTATAACCTGAAAAGAATTACCATTATAAGGTAATCAATATATTTTTGATAAAAGAGAAAGAGAACAAATACAGCCCCTAATGTTGTTGTCTGTGTCAAAAAGAAGTACTTTTATCTTCATGAAAGAAGTAGAAAAACAAAAGTCAGTTTTCAAAGTCCCAACATTTGTGTCCTTTCGCGGTTTAATATGAAAAATCTAATGCAAAGGCCCACAGAAGCAAAAGGTCTATCACACTCCACAGCACTTCTGCATTTAGAATTCATAGTGTCAGACCCAACAAAGTTGTGTGTCTATTCTGTTTTCTAGTCTGTGCTCCTGCAATGTCACTAGTTAGAATAAAAAGTGAACTGCCTTTTTAAGAGGCACTGTGCCCTAAAATTAAATAAAAATTACTTCTAGTCTTTGCCACAAAGAAGCATCTGGATGATTTCAGACTTCTTAAAGGAGAACAGAAAATCATGAGCTCAGGTATCATAGACAAACTACAAGTAAGTGTTTTAAAAATGACAAGTACAATATCCAGGCACTTCATTTGTTCTGTGCTCCAAACCCTGTTTCTCAGCAGTGAAAAAGCCAGTGGATGTGCAGCATCTAATAGGTTCAGGTAAGGTACACATATCACTGTACATTTCTTCTGACACTGGAAATGGGCTGGGTACACCAGTGGAACTATGTAAACTTGAATTCAGATAGAAGGATTCACCCTCGTGGGTTGTTTTTCATGAGTTTTCTGAAGGTGACATTTCGTCTCATGAATTTTCATCAGAAAATACATTTCACTTTGTACAGGTGAAAACTATTCTCTTATATTCATGCAGTGAATATTCTTATCTGAAATTTGTAAATATTTATCAAGTAAAGGAATAAAAAAAAGCGCCATGCACTGTATTGCACCAATCACAATAAACAGCTGTAACTTCAAATATGTAGCCCTTGCAAAGGCTGCATATTGCTTGTGGAGAAGTCTAAGCAAATGAAACATGAAATTTGTAAGGTAAAAAAAAACCCAAAAGGGGAAAAATAAAAAAAATTATATTATTTATACAGAGTTAACAGACAAAATTACTAGCTGGACAAAACCACGAACACTGTGCACTAATTATTGCCAAAGTTTGTTATTTTGGCCATGGGGGTCAAAGACCTTTTGCCACATTCCTGTCATTAATCTGTCTTAGCCACCAAAACCCTGTGCTTAAACTGTACACTCTTGATTTTTCAGGTCAACAGTAGGAGGCAATAGCAAAGCTGTGTCACAGACCTTTGTAACATTTTTGTACATGATGACTTTCTGGTGCTTGCCTACAATCATTAGCAATATTTAGTCTGTTTTATAGAATTAGTGTGAAAGGCTAAATAAATTTTATGTTAGTTATTGCAAAAATTGCTTAGTGGGAGTCAGTGGTGTACTTGATTGTAATCTGCAACTCAAACCCGTTCTATTTTAAGAAGTGATCAATTCCTGTTTTCAGAAATGACCCTCAGGCATGAGGAACTTAGGTCTTGCTAACTGCAGGGTGCCTGCATCATATTTTCACTTAGAAATGGGTTTTTCTTGATTATTTTCTTATTGTATTTTGAAACTCAACTTTCTAGTTTTATGTAGAAATCACAGTCCCCAATCAGTCACAGTCTAAAAAATAAATGATAATTGAAGACTTAAGCAAACAGAGGGAAAGGAAAATAATAATATTAATAATAAAAAAAAATAAAGCCAAATCCCCAAACCTAGCCTAGGCATTTTATAGTGGAAACATAAACTGTATGGTAACTGGATGGCTGGATCTGAACATAGCACAAACTTGAGAGAAAAAAACCAGCAATCGCTGTTTCTGAAGAGAAAAAAATAATCCTATGTGTTCTATAAAAATATCTCTTCCTAGTTACTTCATCAAAAACTACAAATAGCTGCCGGAGTACACTGAATATGAACAAAGAAACAATATTTTCAGAAAGTAGAGTGGAATCCTGCTTAGTATTTTTCCTTGCTTCTCTCCTTTACGGTGTCTTTGTATAGGCTTCTCTGAAAAAAAATTACATTCCTTTGGAAGACATTCACTTGAGGGTCAGCAGCAAGACAAAGGGAAACAAAATTATCTATTTGTCTGTCTTTTCATCTGTCATGAAAAAAGACAAAAATGTTGAAGAAGCAAAAAAGGGGAGGGTATTTTATCACCTTAATATACAATAATACTCTCTGCCATTATGATAGTTGATTATTTATGTAACTTTTATTCTCTTCCACTTTAATAGGAAGATAGCTTAGAGTATGTCTTTTTTTTGAAAGAAGTCCCTTTTCAGATAAAGCTTTTCAGTCATCATTGTTAAACTATTTTGTTTCCCCTCTCTTTTAACATCATCTGCAATTTCTCTTTCAGTCCTATGGGCAAAAAGTTTCAAGTGCAGAGCCTTCATCTTTCAGTAATTCTTCCAAAAACTTTTTCCTACTAGTGAAATTTCCTAATTCCAGTATCTCTAGTGGTTTTTTCCTTTACTATGAATCACTAAATATAATTTTTTCAAAAGACAGATTTCTTATTCCAAATATGGTGAATGATATAATGAGATTACTTTTTAATTATTATTTAATTTCCCATTTCTTTAGGAAACAGGGAATGTCCTGCAGAGCATAAACAGGTCATACAGCTATTTTAAAAAGGCATCCTTTGCAGATTTGACATCACACAGAATTGTTGTATTGCAGTACTGCCACGGGGAGTAGCCTGAAATGTAGGTGAGCAATTTTAACAGTCATTGCAGTGGATCAGAGTATTTCCTCCACAATGAACAATTATAAAAATCATTTGGGTCAGGCAGTCCTAAAGTGTAACACGTGTTCTTACAAAAATCTACAGGGACTGAAGATCGTGGGCATGTAAAACCTGCTTTTCAGTGATTTCCCAGTTTCATTTTGCAAATAAGTCCATAGCTTTTGGTTAAAATTATTCTTTTTATATATTTGCTTCCAATTTGTGCTGAGAAGATCACTTTAAATTAGGAGCTGTAAACGTACATTTTTTGCAACCATGCACAACATAGAAAAAAGGGGAAGTACTTTATTAAAACAGTAGGTTTATCAAAATAATTAGGTGTATAGCACAAATATATTGGATTTTAAGAGTATCTCAAGGGTGAATTGATTCATTTTTCAATCAAGTGAAGCTGAATTTTTAAAGCTTTAATAAACACAGGGTATTCTTTCCACAGTAACAATTCCATCTCCCTCTTCCTCAAATGAACAGTTTTGCTTAAGAAAACAAAAATTTTGTAAGTGCAACTGTGTTCTCTCTGTGGTAATGAAAATTTGCAGATGGGGAATCAGTTCAGACTGTGAGTTAACGCAGCCTCCTCAGACTGTCAGAAGAACTGTAAATCCTATAGAGAAGATTTGCAACCAAATTAAATGGATTTTGGCTATGCTCTGCCCTAGATGGGTACTGTGAAGATACCCATGAACTTTCTATTATTCAACAGAAAATACACAGAAGGGTGGAGACTCATCACCCTACAAACTCTGTGGCATTTCACTGCCTCTCTTCTGCTGAAGAGAAATAGTTATTTTGCACTGATTTTTGTAGAAGTGCCAATCATTTTTTTTAGTGGTGGTAATATACCATAGTCTACAGTTCTGACTGTGGAAATACAGACAATTGGAAAACATCCTATGTATCTACATCCTTGGTATGTCAAGTGATGCTTTTGAGAGAGCTTGAGCGAGCGTGGTATTAAAACATGCCACTTTGCTGTCATAGTGCAGTACGTAAACGATAGTGGCTCATATTGGTGAGAATGTCAAAAAACCTTTTATGGCTGAAACTACATCATTTCACAAAAATGAGGAAGACAGAGGATTCTATTTGTAGGCACTATTCTTTCCCCTTTCTTTAG
This sequence comes from Florisuga fusca, assembly GCA_038090715.1. NCBI lineage: Eukaryota > Metazoa > Chordata > Aves > Apodiformes > Trochilidae > Florisuga > Florisuga fusca. The sequence continues at coordinate 5,543,110 of JAAWXA010000001.1, read as the reverse complement.
CTTTTCAGAGCATCGCCACCTTCATTAAAAGGGTCTCGTTAATACCATACTCCTAGCCATAAATGATTTCATTTAGAATGAAATTCAGTTAGCAAACCTATTCTGGTCCATATGGAATTGACTTAATTAAGACAGACTAGTATTTTGGACCACGCTAATTAATAGCTTAGGAATGGATTCAGCTCTGAGGATTTTAGTATTCTCTTAAAAATACAGTGTCTCAGCTGAAGACAGCTGCTCACCATTGTCATGCAAGACTTACACATTCAACTTGAAAATGAACCTGGCTAGTTCCAGCTCGACTTTGCCACTGCATATACTGGAAATCTTGTCACCCAAGTATTCCTAGTGCTTCTTCCTTCATCTAATTAGCTCCGAGATTCTAAAACAAAGTTACAGAAGAACTGGTGTGCTTGTTGGTGTGCTTCTTCTGGCATGCTTGCTGCTGACTGAATTCATGGTGGAGTAGAAAAGGGCCAGGAAGAGAGTGAGCTGAAAACACTGTCCTGACATCTCCTGTGGAACTGCAGCACTGCCACCCACTTCAGGGACTGGAAAGGTGAGATGGATTTTGCTTCCTCCAGGAGGGAGGGAAAGAGGCAGTGAATAGTCATTACTTTCTTTCCTTTAGTACTGTTAAGTTACAAAACTCATCTGATCTTCTGACTAATTGTTTGACTGTTGCTTCTCATATTTTCTTTTTAGTTCATGGATTCTGTCCTCATTTTATTTCATTGCATGTATGATCACAGGAACAGGATATGGTGTTTATTTCATACCTGTGTACTTCCAATAGCACAACCAAGTGAACTGAGGCCCTTTAACAGGATGTAGATGTACAATAGCTGTTGAGCCTTGAATTTACTTGCTTTTGGTGAAGTCAGCCATTGCAGTATACTGTTTGAATTAGTTATGAAGTCATCCAGCTGTGGCTTCTGAAATTGTTCTGTATCATCTTCCTCTCAAACACAAGAGTTGCACCAGACCTGGCAGCTTCTCATTGTCTCAACACCCTGTTCTCTAGTGGGAAAACTGCCTTCTCTGTAATGGGAGCCAGAGGTTGAATCCACACTGGATCAAGCCCTTAGCCAACAATTGTGGTGCTGTAAATTGCCTGAGATTACTGCCAAATATATGTTACATATGTATTTCTTGCCTCTGTAGACAGTACTTAGAAACAAATCAGTTCTCAAACCTCATTACAGCAGGTGAATACCTCTGTATCAAACAATTCTGTTGTGTCATGTGAATGCTTAGAGTAGCTATATTGTATTAATGACTCTTGTGAGGTTTGTGAATTATGCCAGCAATGATCTTTTCTACTACCGAACATAAAATTCATTAATATGTTACCATTGCTGTTAATGTAGAGAAAACATTGCTAATACAATGCAGGTTTTAATTTCTTCCCTTTTTTCCCCATCATGTTATTTGTACCTTTCTTTGGATTATGCAGCACAAAAATTGGATAATTATTTTTCTTCCTGCAGTATATTTTTGTGGTAGTACCATTCTGTTTTAGTCCAGGCTTCTTAATATAAACAATATTTCTGAAAAAGTTATTTTTACAAGTTCATGAAGAAATTATTACCTTAATCTTATGTAGCTTCTGTGAAATCAAGATTCAAGAAAAATGTTTGAGGTGACAGCTTTTGTATTTTGTATGTTTCCTCCGTCAGAGCTCCTGCTGCTGCACAGCTCTGTATGTAAATGTTTGATTGAAAACTAGTAGTGTTGTTTTTCTTGCTACTTTATTTCACTTGAAATTAATCATGCCTTTGCTTTCAGAGTTACCAAGATTAAAAGTACATCTAAATTAATGTCAACTTTAGATTCCTATTATAATATCAGTAGCTTGCAAGCTATTATAATAATGTCAAATATACCTAGTAAAATTGGTAGTCTAGGAACAGGGATTTTTGGTGATCTGCCTCTTTTTTCTTCTTTTGCTGTAACTTTCCACCTGACAATAAACAAACTTCTGCTGATCCATATTCCCTGAAATATGTAAGTGCCTAAATCCTATTGAAATCATCTAGTTACCTCTAGCTAAGCATATTTAAAATATATCAGCCTCAGTTTCCTATTTGTAAGAGAGGTTAATCAGACAGGAGAGATTTTTAGATATTTTAACCTGTGTGTCCTTGTAGTAATGAAGGCCAACAGCCTCCTGGGCTGCAGAGGTAGGAGTACTACCAGCTCAGAGAGGGAGATCATTCCCCTGCTAAGCACTGCTGAGACACTTTTGAAGATGCTCCCTCCATTTGTGTGCTCTTCTTTATATGACAGAAATGGACATCCTGGAGAAAGTCCAGCAAAGGCTCACCAAGATCATTAAGGAATGGGAGTCTCTGTCTTATGAAGAAGGGCTGAGACAATTGGGACTATTCATCTGGGAGATGAGCTTGACCAGGGGGGATATTATCAATATGTATATATTCCTATTTAGATGATATGATTTAGGTCCTTCGCAGTGGTACCCAATGAGAGGACAAGAGGCAATGGGCACAAATTAAGATGTGGGAAGTTTCATTTGAACATCATAAAAACACTTCTGCTATGAGAGTGGTCAGATACTGGTACTGATTTTCCAGAAGGGCTGTGAACTCTTCCATCTTGGAGATATACAAAACCCACCTGGACACAGTCCTGATCACCCTGTTGTAGCTCACTTGCTCTAAACTGGAAGCTACACCAGGCAGGCTCCAGAGATGCCTTCCCACTGCATCCATTCTGTGGTTTTGTGATTCTACAGTGAAACTCTTCCCCTATTTGAGTTAGTTGAGGAGACAGGGAAGTAGGACAAAAAAATTCCAAAAGACTGCACCTCATAAGTAGAATAAATTTAAAAAATAAGATACACTCCTCTGAGTATGCAATTAAACTGTTCAACATGATTTGGGACCTGGAGAAGAGTGTGAGACCTTGAGAGTTCCCCATGATTTTCATTCATTAAAAAACCTGGGGATATCTTTTCACTCATTCTCATTTCCTCTTGTTTTCTCAAAGTGTTGTCATGCATCATGTGGCAGGGGTTATACATATTGCATAAAACTTTCTGTCAAATTAATAAACTGGATTTAGGTACAAAATAGAAACAGTGGAACAAGGAATTACGTATCTTTGACAAAATGCTGAGAATAACATGAAGGTGGTCTAGGGCTCTTCAGGTTTTCCTAAAGTGTTAGATCACATCTGGATTGATACATCTGAATCTGGTGGATTTAGCAGATTAACAATTATCTCCTTTGAAGTGAGAGAGATTTGATGTTCATGTAGAGGGATTGATTTAACTTTAGAACAGATATTAGGCAGGACTGTATATCATTATCAGCTTCTTTTACCTACTATCTAGAGAAAAAGAGAAAAAAAAGATAATCTCTAAAAATACAAGTTATTGGTAGAAATTTAGAAAAGATGTATGCTCAGAGAAAAAAACTGCCAGCACAGCATTGCTTATGATGTAGAGCAATTGTGTATTTTCAGAAAGACTGAAAAAATTTAGGAGTAGGAGGGGAAGCAGTACATCTTTGCTGAGAGATAGCAAAAAGAAAGATAACACTTAAGTAAACTGAAATGATTAAATTATTGTTATGTAAATATGAAGATGTTGGAATGTAATGAAACCTTAAAGCAGGTGAACACCATCTTTTTAAGGGATTTTAAATAGATCCCAGGGAGTCTGTATAGACCTGGAATTACAACCGCCACTTATGGGAAGCTCAGTCACATTTTGAAAAGCAAAGGTATTAGCATAAAGTGTGAAATGAAACAGCTGCAGGTATTGGACTTCAGCATCCTACTTTATGCTCCTGAGACATGAATGTCAAATGAAACGGGACATTAAAAAGATATTTGCCAAACTGAATTGTTACAGATGATTGCTGTGAGTCAGCTATGCCTTTTTTATGATGAAAAGGAATAGCAGAATGTTTTTTGTGGGTATTAGATATAATTTGAGTTGATATTTTATACCACCAAGATGATCAGGCAAAGCAAATTCAGGTTTCTGAGACCCATGTGAGCAAGATATAATAACCATAGTTGGTCTCATTGCAGCTAATGAGGTCAATCTGGTTGTAAGGACATGGTAGGTAATACAGGTTTTGACCATGATGGTATAAATAAAGTCTCTGCATTCAATAGAAAATTCTCATTGGCTAAGAAAAAACTGTGCTAGGCACCATGCTAACAGTTCCACAGCATTGCAGTGTAATTTACTGACACAGGTACTGACAGAAGTTCCAGCATCTGTTCTGGGGATAACTGAAAATGTCCTGACTTGGAAGCGTTCTGGTCTGTGTTACACAAACAAACACAGGTACAGTTAGTCCAGAGATATGACTCTACCTCTGTTCCATATCTGCTTAAAAATATTCTCTCTCTCTCTCTGGCATCAAATAATCTGGTTTGGGGTTTTTTTGTTTATTTTTTTTCATCCCACAAAACCCTCATTCTGAGAAGTCTAACCTATCCACTGTGCTGTTGCTTGTTATGCAGTGTCCTTCTTGGATCCTTTTATCAGGACACATAAATAAATGTGTCCAGATCACAGTTCTGTAAGCGAGCCTGAACTGCATAAGCCAACATGGACACGTAGTACATTCCTAGAGAAATGGACTTTGTGAGTTCCTGCCTTTTCTTCTTTGCTTTCTTCTTATTCCCATTCACTACTTAACAAAGCTACAATGATCTTGTGTTTAAGAAGACCGTATTTTTCATAGAGCTTCTGTCTCCTTGCCACACTTAACTACACTTCCATGGGTAGCAGTAGGAAATTGGAGGATGGAAGCTAATCCAAGGTGGAACTGGTGACCAGCCACCATCTTCCTTCATCTACATCTACTTTTAGAAGATGGCAGTGTTGTGAAGAACAGTATTCCTAGCTCCTTTATCAGCTTGATGTTCTTTCTTTATCCTTCTCTTGTGTCTGTGCAAGATATTTTTCCTGCTTCCCTCATCTCCATGCAAGCCTTTTTTTTTAACTTCAATACTTTCACTTAGAGTAGGTGCTGGCCTTTAGTGAGGTTGTTTAACATTTTTTTATGGCACATTTTTTCTTAGTGATTTACAGACTTTTCAGATTAAACAACAACAACAAAGAAAAGACAAATTAGAAGCTGTCTCCCCAAGCCCACCTCGAACAATGCTAGTTCTTAAATCTTCAGTGTTGGAGATTCCAGGTTTAGCACCTAAGTCTGAAATCTTATATTTGGGAGGAAGGGAGGCGAAGAGAATTTTGTTTACTTTTTAAGTAAAACAAAAGACTTCTGCCTTCTTTTTCTTCTAGAGAAAAGCACAGTGATTTGACCGCTATGGTTAATTCATATGTTCTGTTCAGCTAGAATTTCTAATATTCCCACACTCGTTACTCTGGCAAGATAAAATCCTACAATTAGCACTGTGCCTTGCATTGTACCTATGAAAATCTTGCCAAACTCGATTGAATTGTCAATATGAGAATATTGCAGCTTAACTTTACACAGTAACATGGACCAAGGATGCTAAAAGACGGCCACCAGCAGTCTCAAAGATCTTGCTCCATTGAACTAAAACACTGAACTGAAGCTACAGTGAACCCTCCTACCTGCAGACAAATTACAGTTTCCAAGCTGCACTGTCCTTTTAGTAACCAGTATAAAAAAAAAAAATGGACTGATGGTGAGATAACAGTATTTCATGAATTTACCATATTCATAAGAGTTACAGTAGTATTTACTTCAGTTACTCCAGCCAAAATTTCTTCACTTCTGTATGCTTACATTGTTAATATGTGCTATATACTTCTAATTTAGAAAGACAAAATTAACAAAAGTTGCAACTTCATAATTAAAAAAATCAAAACCCCAACAAAATGCTTTTCTTAATCACTCCTCATTTATGGTAAAATGAAGTTCAAAGTGAATTTTTATGGTAATATCAGAAATTATACACCCGGGAAAGTTACAAACTCACATGGGCTCAAAACCATAAAACAGAAGAACCTCGAAACTCCAGCTGTGACAGGGTCATTCTCCTAATGAAAGAGTAGACTCTCTTTGTTGAAGAAGAGGAAAAATGAAACATCAGTTTCCTGATTCTGTTCTGTCATAGTTAAAAGTAGCAGACGCAGTGGTATATAGCACTGATGGTATTTATTGGTAATGGACTTTATGCATTAGAACTCATAGAGCTAAGAATTCTCCTTCTGATCCAGATTTTCACAGGTAGTTTTGAGATGCGATTGTGAGATTTTGAGATGTCTCTAATCTGTAGTTTTTGGTACCTCACGTATTTTTTAAAATTTAGTCTCTTGTGCTTTGTCTTTTCTTACAGAATCATTATACTGGACTTTATTAGCTCCTGTACATAAGTACATGGACAAAGCAAGCTCTAGGCACAGCCATAATAGTTTAGCTGAGCTGTTGGTACAGTGAGCAGAAGCTACAGCCCAGTAGAGCTTTTAATTGTACAATAAGAAGTATGTATCTTTGTTGTACTCCTATCTCCTAGGAGTGAATAACCTTCTAGATTTTTAAGTGAAGGTGGATTATTTTTCCTTTGTTCACTTCTTAGTTAGTCTGTTTCTTCTAGATTTTGTTTATATTAATAAATTGTACCCAACTCCTTTTTGCCCTACTTAGGCATAGTTGGTAATGTTCCTTTGTTTTTAATGTTAGACATAGATTTTTCTTTTCTCATCTTATTACTTATCATTCATATTTAATGCTGCACACTGAATTATCTTTTAGACTCTTTTTACCTTTTGATTTCTTATATTTAATGACACACCCAATTGTTTGATATCCTTTTTTTCCCTAGGAACCTGTCACTGCTCTCTATTTAGCTGCTTTGAACTAGCTTTCATCTTTTAGTATTTAAATCATCTAAGTCCTCATGTTTCATACTGCATTGTTCCTCATTATTTACTCCTTCTAACTATGATGCCATTCTCTTCAAACTAGTGCTACTTTTTCCTTTGTTTCATGCTCTTTGTTTTTAATTTTCCAAGTCAGATTTACGCTTATTACATGACTCCCACACCTTCGGTGTTGTCATTAACCTCAGATATGAGACTTTATCAAAAGGGCTTTCAGAAGCTTGTCTGAAGTGTCTTGCCTACAGAAGCTCATTTGTCATCTGCAACAGAGGAAAGTTATTGAATGACAGAAGGCTCCTCTCCCTGGAAGCTAAGTGCCCAACCCTCTGAGTCCTTTGTTTGAATGTAGGGCTCCAGCATGGCAGTCTACAATAGGAGCACTTGACAAAAGGATTGATTTTACATCCAGCACTGGAAGAATGCATATAATTTCCATGTATTACATGGTGTATATACTACATATTTTGAAACTTTTTGTTTTTCTTGCTGCATTCAATAGTTTTTTTGAAGCCGCTGCTGTCTATATTGGATGTGATTTCTGTTATAGAAAATGGTGTTAACTTTAAACACTCAATACTGGCAGCCTTTACTACGGAATTTTGCCAGTTATGAATTGTTTGCCTGCCAACCAAAATCCAAATCTGAAGTGCAATGAAGTCTATCAAGAAAGCTTTACTGGAAATGAGTACCTGTAGGTACTTCAAGAAAGAAGGTTCTTCAGCAGGTTCTTCAGTCAGTCTCTGCTTCTAGGACTGATAGTGCTTGATGTTTATAGGTACTGCTAGAGAATGGTATGCAGAACCAAGACCACTGCTTAGTTCTGAAAATCATCTTAACACTCTGGAAAACAAAATGGAGTAAAGGGGTCAGATATGAACAAAATTGGGCAAAAAGAGTATTGCATCCTGTGCATGATCCATACACATCATACTCAGGGTGATGAGGGATAATTATGAGAGATCATGAGGGTCAAGTTCTCTTCATCCATGGCTGTCATTATTGGAAGATTCTATTTGTCTGCCTTTGATCCTGACCTGTGCCCTGAATCCGTGTGTTCCTGCCTCCAATTCCCATCTGCTTCTGACTCCAGGAGCCCAGCCTGGGACTTTCCCAGGGCTGCCCTTCAGCCTTGGTGGCATTACTGGGGGAGAAGGGGGAGATGTAATACCAGTTTTGCATATATTGGTATATATATACTTGTATACATTTTATATTTTTTCCTTTTTGTCACTACTCTTTCACTAAACCTGTGTAGTTTAGTTTCCAACCAGTAAGTCTCTCTTCCTTATTCTCTCTCCTTTCCCTATAGGAGAAGGGAGAAAGGTTAATAGAGAGCATCTGTCATTCCTTTAATCTCTGGCTCATCACTGAAGTGTGACAGCAGTAAATTCAAAACTCACTGTTGCCACACCTTGGTGTCCAGAAAAATGCTGGAAAAAATCTCATACCTTAGTATTTAAGGCTGTATTGAACAACAGAGACCAAGTCAAGGCTTTTGGGAAACAGTGGTCAGAAGGCATTTATTCCACCTCAATCTTCAGCTCCTTTCTTTACTGAATCTGTTACTTGCTATCACTTGAGACTGTGTATCACTGATAACTTGAATGACACCTTCCATTCATGCTCACTGCAAATTGTGTTAATAGCAAATAAATTAAATCCATTAGAATGACTGTCTTCACAGCTGACTTTAATTCAAAGAAGCTTTGAATCAAGACATAATCAAACTTTTAGCCCCGAGGCTTCACAATCATGTTACACTGATCAAAGGGGGAAGTTTTGTGTTATGTTTAATCTAATCTAATTGAGGGCTGCTACTAACACAGATGGTTTTGCTCTGCTTCCTGTCATCCCTCCTCATATGATCCTGTCCTTCTTAATTCTTTGTGTCAGTTTGCTTGGCTCACCTTCCTAGCTCATTCTCCAGCTACTTACGTGTTATATCTGGTACTAAGCAGGCACTGAGAAAACCAAGAGTAGATCATCATCATGGTCCAGTTGTGAACTGGATTATGCCTAATGAAAGACGTGCATTTAGGTCAGTTTTTCTTTTCATACACGTACCCATATTCCCCTCCTAGTTTTTGGCAGCAACAGTTCTCATAGAACCCAGTAGATTTTTCTTTTTTGATAAGATAATTTGCAGGTCAAAACAATAAAGGTAAAGCAAGGAGAATAGCAAGAAATCCCTGGTGAACAGGTGAAGTTAATTATGGACAGAATTATCCTTTCTAATGCATGCTTTGTTTAGGTTGATTTAAGTGGGCTGTGGAGTTACAGAAAAATGCCAAATTCAGGTTCCTTTAAAGAGTGTATTTCACACAGCCTTTCAAAACACAGTGAAATAGGTGGTATGGAAACCATAGTCTTGTACTGAAAGTCTTTCTGTCCTAGAGAGTTCAATAGTCTCTGTTTCTGATCTGAGTCTTAGATCACTTGAGGCTATATCCAGGATAAACAATTCACACGGTGAATTGTACCCAGAAATAAAAAAGTAACTGCTGCAGGGCAGACAGCAAGCATTATATGTGTTCCTCACAGTGACTCAGCTGACTCCAAAGATGAGTCACTCCAGTTAGCACCAGAGAAAGTTGCACTTGCCAGGTATTTGACCAGCACAGTAGGATAAACTGAGTTGTGTTTGGGCTGGATGTGGGGTTTTGCTTTCAGCCCAGCCTCAGAGAAGAATGCTCAAACTATGCATGCCAATAAGATAGGGAGAGTGAGAGAGAGAGAAAAAGCATATAGATGCCATTCTGAGATCTAAATATGTCCTGCAGAATTCTGTGACAGTGAGATGTATTGACGGAGGTCAGTTAAATTTACGCAGTAGAAAATACATCACCAACAGAGTTGTGCAGACTGTCTTTGCTCATCAGTGTCAGTTCTGTCCTATAGCTACTGAATAGAAGTCCATTTTCTAGAAATCCTCTCCCTCCCTTGGTAGAGTGAAATGGCTCTTTCTATACACTTTTAGCCAAGAGTCCTAAATTACTACAAATATTGCTGACACTAAAAATTTAAACTTAAATCTCATTTTACTGTTGAAAACCAGCCAAACCAAAACAACTAACCAAAAAACCCAAACCAAACCAAAACCAAAAAAACTACACCACAAAATAGAGAGGGAGGAAAACTACAAAAGAATATGTTAATGGTTCTTGAATAGGAAGATGGCTCTCTTTCTTAATGTCCATATTTAAAGATGTAAATTTACTGAGGGATCATCCCAGCCAACCCCATCCAGAAATCACCAGAGCAAAAAAAGAACCTAAATTGGTTTTAGCAGTATTTACTAATATGTCAATTTTATTTTTTTAAAAAAAAATTATTTTATTTTAATGAACTGAAGGGCCTACTGAATAAAAATGTCTGTAATGTTTGAAAGAGTATGAAGAATCTTAAGCAGGACCTCACTGAGCAAAGCACAGTAATACCTGAGCATGAACTGATGTGTTAATTTCTGGCTTACTGGCCTCATCATCACTCATTTAGAGGTGCTTAAAATGTGTACTCTAGAGAGCTACACCTATCAATTACAGAGTTGTGCTTCTATCAGCTGTTGGGTCTCCTCCTTGACTGGTTAGTAGACAAGACTACCTAAGTGATATGAGCACCCACACATATTCTTTAGAGTTAATTTTAGAGTTAATTTCCACTGATGTTGCTCAGTGGCTACTTGGAAATAGATGCAGGCTTTAATTACTTTCTTTTCATCTACCTACAAGTATATATGCACACCCACATGGAAAATTTTCCAAATAGGACCTGAAGGGTTGGATAAAATCTGCCTAAGCAGCATCTTTCCACATTATTTTAATAAAAAATGTGGCCACGTTAAGGGTAATGTCACATTTCTCTCCCTCTGTTCTGCATATATGTTGGTGTGTGAATTACATGTGCCTATAAAAATACACACAGACCTATACATTCATGTGTTACATACATGCATATTCACATAATAGGCATAAATACATTTAAATTATTTACTTTGATGATGTAGACATAATAGGTATATGCAAACATAAAAAAGATTTATAATTGTACATCACCAATGTACTCAAGTCAGTAAGTTTTCATGAAACTTTACTAAAATCACCTTTCAGTACAGTTTTTAATCAAAAGATTTTTTCTCAGCTACTAGACAGATGAGTTGGTTAATAATTCAGTGGACTTATAATAAATAGGTTCAAATCCCACACTGTGGTAAAGTTTCATTAATTTGTTTCTGCTTATATTGAGCCCACGTACCTGAACTTCTTGTAACATAATGGCACACTGACAGGGGAGGGATGGTGCAGAAAAAAAGGAAATTACATGATTATTTTTAGGAAGTTTCATCATTCCCACTGGAGCTGAAGCACATTGTAATTGTACTCAAACGCACATAACAATGTAATTCGTTTTTTAGAGCATTAATAACCTGAAAGTATCAATAAGTCTCATAGTAACAGGTTAAAATTCATTGCACTTATCGTCAGATGAAAATTCCATCAACTTTCAGCAGATACACTGTTTCTTTGATGCTTCATGCCTATTGCATTGTTCGTATTGTGTTACATACAGTAACTTAACACAATATGACTCTTCAAGCTGGATATGGCTCACATTTGAAATACTGTCTGGGGGAATAATACAAGGTGACATGGATGGAACAAAGGATTTTGATTCTGTTTGATTTTGAACCCTTTTACATTTTTAGCTATAAATCAATTCCTAAACATGAAATTGTCTTTTGCCATTATTACTGCCTTGAAAGTTTAAAGGAAATTTGCACACACACAAACTATTCATTTGATGTGAAGGAAAGCACTTACTGCATTTTGCATATCTCAGTTTAACTGAAAATTTGTGCTACTAATGATGCTGATAAGCAGGGGCCAGGAACTTGAGTCTGTGAAGCATTTTCATACTATAGGCATTCTCTCCCCTGAGGGTTGCTATAGGAATCTTTTATAGGCACTGATAAAGCTCCTATAATGTCTGAGGTGCTTGAACAACATACTGAGAAGAGCTGTACAATGCCCTGCCAGACATTTTTAACTGTAACTTTGTGTCAATATCTCTTACTGCTACTTATGACAATCTTAATTCCACAATGTTTTATGACAGGTGATATGCCTAGTGGAAAGGGGAAGGTTGTGGACATCGTCTGCCTGGACTTTAGTGAAGCCTTTGAAACTGTCTTCCACAGCATTCTCCTTGAGAATCTGGCAGGTCATGGCACAGAGATGTGTACTCTTTGTTGGGTAAAAAACTGGCTACATGGCTGGGCCCAGAGAGTTGTAATCAACAGAGTTGAATCCAGTTGGCAACTGATCACCAGTGGTGTTCCCCAGGTCTCAGTTTTGGGGCCAATCTTGTTCAATATCTTCATTAATGATCTCAGTGGGAGGATTGAGTGCTTCCCCAGTAAGTTTATAGACAACACCAAGCTGGGTGAGAGTGTTGATCTGCTTGAGGGTAGGAAGGCTCTGCAGAGGGACCTGGACAGGTTGGACTGGTGGGCCAAGGTCATTAAAATGAGCTTGACAAGGCCAAGTGCCAAGTCCTGCAATCCCATGCAACGTTACAGGCTTGGGGAAGAGTGTCTGGAAAGTTGCCAGGCAGAAAAGGGAGCTGGGGGTGCTGGCTGAATATGAGCCAGCAGTGTGCTCGGGTGGCCAGAAAGGTCAGCAGCATTCTGGCTTGTATCAGGAAGAGTGTGGCCAGCAGAAAGGGAGTGATCACGCCCCTCTCCTCAGCACTGGTGAGACCACACCTGGAGTACTGTGTTCAGTTTTGGGGCTGGAGGGAGTTCAGAGAAGGGCAACCAAGCTGGTGAAGGGTCTGGAGAACAAGTCCTATGGGGAGAGGCTGAGGGAATTGGGAATGTTTATTTTGGAGAAGAGGGGATGAGAGGAGACCTTATTGCTCTCTACAACTATCTGAAAGGTTGTAGGGAAGTGGGTGCTGGCCTCTTCTCTCAAGTTGCACCAGGGGAAATTTAGACTAGATTTGAGGAAGAATTTCTTTACTGAGAGAGTAGTCAGGCACTGGAGTGGGCTGCTGGGGGAAGTGGTGGGATTGCCATCCCTGGAAGTATTTAAAAACCCTGTAGATGAGGCACTTTAGGACATGCTCTAGTGGGTGATACAGATATTGATAAATACATAATTTATTTGGGGGGATGTTGACAGTTTGACATTGTGATCTTTGAGATCTTTTCCAACTGTGACAGTTCTGTGATTCTGTGATTGTTCTGCAGCAGTAGAACTCTAATTTTGAAATTTGTATATTTATAACTGCGATCAGTTTGTTTTCTTGCACAATCTAATTCGCACAGAGAAGGGAAGAAAAACTTCAATAATTGAACTTAAATATGTCATCTCTAAAACATCCTTGCTTTATTATGCTACCTCAGATATTAACTGGATTATAACTTTAGTTAAAATTGAATTCATGTCACATAGCTTTTGTGTTTGTTTTTTTTTTTTAAATTTCTGTATACATTTCTTCTTGTAGTTGTTGAATTATTATTTTTTTTTTCGTTTTTGTATTTTGAAAAGGAGGGTATATCTACTAGTGTATATCTACTAGTGGCTGCTAGTGGCTGACAGTAAATCCAGCAAATACAGAAAAATTTATAAAACGCAATCATGGCAAAGAATGTGCCTTTTAAGTGTTATTCATGGGAAGCAATTAACATGACCACAATCTATAAATAGATTTACTAACATAACATCAGAATCGGAACTATTAAATATCATCTTTCAGAATTCAGAGGGTTGATTGGGTCATTTATAGAATTACTTTTTACAATTCTTGTAAGTAAGAATTAGATACAAGATCAGAGAAATACTTCTATATATCCTCTAGCACCTTGAGAAAAATTGGATGCATCAAACATTCATAAGCAAGAAATAATACTAAATTAACCTTCTATCAAAGAAAAATCAGTAATTTGCTACAGAAGGTAGGGTTAAGGCAGTGGACATAATAGGCACTGCTTAATTCCTTTGACTTCAGTAAAGTTCTAATTTGAAATATTTTTAAGAAATTACAAGAAGTTGGTATTTTATAGCAGTGAGTGGAAGGAGAGCTTGAAACAAACAAACAAACAAAAAAAAGGGAATAATAATTAACAGCATTGTCTTTGGTTAGGGTTGATCTTTGATTAGATTTTTTTAATTTGGAAAGCAGTGTTACTAATGATCTACAAAACACAATGCTGTTTAAATCTCTTTTAGCATCTTCATGAACATACCTGAAGATAAAGTTAGAGATGAGTAAAATATGTAAGGTATACTATCTTTACTTTTGAGGAACATAACTTTGAATATCATCATCCAGATATCATACAGAACTTTTATACAATTTTTTTCTTTCTGTCACAATGCAGAAAACAGAATCTGCTTTCTGTTATACCATATTTTAAAAGAGAAAGATGTGAAACAGTAAATCTGAGTAAATAACTTGTCTGACCAAAAAAAAAAAAAAGGAGAGAGTTAAAATATCCACTTCAAGTACTGAGTTCTGAAAAAAAGGTTAAAAGAGCCCAATATACATCATCTGGGCCAGATAAAAGTTAGAAGGGGTTATAATGAGAGACCAGTGCCATGGAGGGTCATATAAAAAGGAAAAGGAGAAGGCTTATTGAAAATTACTGATCAAATCACTAAGTGTGGAGAAAATACTGTAAATTTGGAACTAGGTGATCTTAATGGTGCCTTCCAACTCAAACCTTTCTACGATTCTATGAAATGTATTATGGAGTTGTATACTGTGCTGTCAGAGTGCTGGACTAATGTCACTGTAAATCTTTCCTAATTTTATGATTCTGTGATCCTTTACAGACTAGGAGAGACATGGCTAAATATCTTCTCGTGAGACTACTTGAAAGATTAAAGTGAGGGTACTGGAAATTCCCCAATGACTCTAAAAAAACTTACTTCTACTGTTTTAACTTCTCATAGAGAGAAGACTAAACAGTGATTGTAACTGTTGTGGTTTATAAAGTTTATTTTACTTATTCATTTACATATGTGTATTATTATTCCTACATATTTCACTTCTTGTGTCTTTAATCTCTATAGTCAGAAAGATATACCCAAACTGGAAGCTGGGAGGCATTTTAACTTTTTCTGTGTTTTCCAGATTCCAAATAATGACTCTGTGCCTCTGTTTCAGTTACAAAAGCTTTAGGATTATAGGAGTAGAATGCTAACTTCTTTCCTATTATAGATTAAGGTTTTTTTGTTTGTTTGTTTTTTCTGGAGAATTCAAACAGTCAACCAAAACAGTAGTGGATCAAGGGTTGGACTTGATGATCTCTGAGGTCCCTTCCAATCAAGCCGATTCTATGATTCTGTTCTATGATTCTAACTTTATGTCTGTGTGTATTCATTCACTAGTCATTTTACCAGATATCTTAAGAAGAACAGGTTGTACTTGTTACCTTGCAGGTGTCCTTGTCAGAGAAATTTATCAGAAGTGAGGTAAAAGCCTAAAACAGTAGTAACAGTATCACAAAGCCAGTCAACAACAACATCAAAAGTACTGCGGGTTCTTAGCTTCATGATTTCCATTGCTTTCAGATACCTGAATATTCTTCTACTTATTCTTACCTCCTAAGAGAAAGGGACAGTTTTTCATCTATAAAGATCTTGCTTCAAGAATCCTTTCATGAATTTGTGCATCTTCTTCAGGTGGTCTGAAGTAATAACTTCTCGTTTCTGTGTTGAGGATGCACTCACAGAAACATCATCCCAACTTCCCTTCACTCGCTAAATGTTAGAAATCAGGTTTGAGTTAGTCTATCTAGGCTTCCTCTTGAATCATCAGGGAAAAACTTGATTCCCAGAAGTAATTCAATAATTGTGTGTGAAAAAATGAGTTGCCCCCCTGGGAGGTGCTTCTTTCTATCTGTTAACTTAAGAGCAAGAAAGCCTGTATGACTTAGAGCTGAGACTACTCACCCAACATTTTGGAGGCCCTTGTTAATTGAAAAATGACTGTAGGGTCAAGAGCAACAGCATCAATATAAAACTGAATAATGAAATTTATAGGCTCTGGTGACTCTTGGGCCGGGAAGTTACATTCAGTGTTCTTTGTCTGAAAATTGTCAGGTCTTAAGGACTGATGTGGCTATGCACCTGCTATGGGTTAAGGTCCCTTTGTGCCTTGGTTAAGGTCCTGGAGGCTGTATGAGTAACAGCATAAAAATAGAAAGCATTTACACTTGTGTTTAAGGTATGCCTGACTAACTGGTAAAGGAAGAAAGAATACTCTTTTTCCCGTACTACAGTGCCATTCTTTCAGCTTTCTTGACCAAGGAGACATAATCCATATGATTAAAGGGAATATCTGTTACAAGTCTTCCTGTTTCTATTAAGATAAAATAAAAGAATAAGTGAAAAAGTGAGGATATTTACCATAACTCAGGAAAAGAAGGCTTGAGCTGGTGGTATGGTATATAAAGCTTAGGAGGAGAGCATAGCCCAGTTTAGACATTGAAATAAAAAAATGAAGTTACAGCTCCACTTAGTAGAGCACAGGTCATTCTTCTAAATAGCCTTGGCAGTGGTCTCCAACAGAAAAGATTCTTGCATTTTTAGTATAGCTATAAAATCAAGAGAATTTGCTGTATCCAACTACTCCATCATTTTTCTGTTTATTCTAACCTTAGACTTTAGGGAAGACCTCAGTGTGCCCTACCATGATCAGGGTCTAAATACAACAAAATTGACCTTTAATCATGTTAAATGTGAAGTATGAAAGAGTTTAATGTGTAACATAGAGAAAGACTTAATTTAAAAATTTCCATGGCTACAGGAAAAGAGCAGGCTCAGAGCAAACCAGAAATTCCGCAGAAGAATACAGAGTGATGCTGTGAAATGCTGCATACCATATTGAGCACGTACAGTATAATGAGAGGAATTAGGTCAGGAGATGGGGGGCAGGTAATTAATTTTTTATCCCAGTGCAGAATTGGTGAGACCATATTTGAGTGCTTTACACTGTTTTGGCTCCATAATGGGGAAAAAAAAAGAAAAAAAAAAGAAAAAAAAAAAAAGATTTTGCTGAATTGGAAAGAATCCAAAATAAGGATAACGAAAATGATAAAAAAGTTTATTAAGAGAATTTGCAAAGCCTGAGGAAAGTAGAGCTAAGACATAACATAAAAGCTAATTCTAAATACCTGTAGGGGATTAACAAAAAAAGTTTCTGGGGGTGGAGTAGGGAGAGAAGATGTATTTCAGCAATCAGTTCAGGTACAAGAAAAATAATTACCTCAAATTAACTTTGCAAAAAGGAAAAAGAAAAAGCTGTGCATGTGCAACTTGCAGTCAGTCTCACACAAGTCCATTCATTGACTTCCAGAGCACGGAAACCTGAAGCAATTTATTAAAGTTTATGTTCTAGAAACAGTTATTTGTCAATGGTAAGGGAGTAAAAAAATACCTTTCTTCCTTCCTAATTCCTGTTTTGTAATATATGCTCAATGTCTGAGTAGATAAATAAAATATAAACAAAAGTACATGGAACCATGTAACTTAATTTATTCATACATATTTCACCGGGAAGGCAAAGTTTCGATTCTAAATTGTGTTTATTTCCAGTGTTCTTAAAATTTTTGATTTGTATTTCCGTATCCAACTAGTAAATATCTAACTACTGTGTCTTCTTTTCCACTTAAAAAACCCCAAAAAGCTACATTCAGGTTAAAACGTAAGCAGATACCAGATTGGTACATATAGCATTATACCGAAATCCTGAATTAACATATGCCTTGCATAGTATATACATATGGGCAAAGACTTCTTAGGGAAAGAAGTCTATAAAATAGTAGTCAAATGCACAACTTTGAGAAGAAAAAATGTTCTTTCCCCCCCTCACACTTTTAAATTATAATTATATTCTCTGCAGTGGAAATCTGTGAGACTGCTCAACAAATGTAAAAGCAAGCTGGGTCTTCTAGAAGCAGTAAGAATCCCTGAAATTCCCTTCTCTTTGTGTTAGCAAGAGTTCATGAAATGCCCCCCAAAAGAATGTTTTCCTATTAACAAAAGGGCTATTTTTAAAATCAGAACTGTGGGATCTTAGGTTTGGGTTTGTCTCTGCCTATTTCTCACTTTGCATTTACTTCTAAGCAAAGAGTGATGAATCATTTCTTTAAGGCTGAACAGCTGGAATCACAATAAATAACTTATTTTCTTGGAAAAACATACAAATTAAAACAAAAATACATAATGAAGAGATATTGATCCAAATGAGATTAGAAAGTACAAATTGCTCTCCTAGGAGTAAGAATACTTCAGAAGGTGGCTCTTGATCTCCTAACCAGTGAACTAATTTTAGCTGTGTGATTTCTCTGGACTACAATGGGAACTTAATTCCCATGCACTACTTCAAAATGTTGAGGGCTAATTATCAGTTTCAGTCTTCTGCTTTACATGTTTAATTATATACAGCAGCGATATGAATACATTGCAGATCTGACAAATGATGAGAGCAATACAGTTTTAGTTGCTGGGATTATGCTGTAAGCACTAAGGAGATAATATTTATAATAATAAAATGAAATATATATTCCAGTTTTAAATTTAGCCATGTTTATTAAGGATGAAAGAATTTCTGTGAAATTTTGTGAAAAGGATGAAAGAACTCCCTGCTCTGGAGTGTACATTTAAATTTCACATCACGTCACCTCTAGCTAATTGTTAAACTGGGTCAGACAACTCTGATCCATTATGTTAACTCTTCATTGAGAATTTGATACCTTCCTGAGTCACTTACCTAACTTCAGTTCAGGAATGACTGTTCCTGTTATTTTGACTAGCTCCAATTAAGTGACAGTAATTTTTCAGTAAGATTATTTGTGATAAATATGGACTTTTCCTGAAACCTCTTGTATTTTCCTCTCTTTCCTTGGTTAAAGGGAAAAAATTGGAATCTTAAACCTCTAAAATCTCTTTCTGAGGAAGGAAAATCAAATGCAATTTCTTAGCATTCCTAGCTCTTCCAGAAAATTGTCTATGTGAAATGAATCCAGTGGCTTTAAGCCAACAAACACATCTGGATAAACCTTTTGTGTGGTAGTATAAGACTGCCAGAGAACAGATACAAATCTCTGTTCACCTAGGAAAGCCCACAGAATTGCATGCTCTGTGCTGCAGTTGGTCTGTTACTTTCATTTATCATTTCAAGCTGTGTTATTTTGATGGCTTTTCTGTTGCAGGACTAGGAGTGCTGATGCAGAGATAATGAAATACTGAAAGCATCAAACAACAGGGATGTCTGTAACTGGTAATGGGCATCCTTCCTCAGTTTATTAACTCCAGCTGTGGTGTTTGACAGTTTTTGTGAACAGGGACAGTACAATGTGAGAATACTGAACAGAGAATGAAGAAGCTACTGTCAAGAAGTAAACTACATAGCACACAATCCCTGCAAGCAGACTTGCAGAATGTGGAAACTGTCATCATCTTTTCAAAACTACAATCTCTGTCTTAAGCAGGACATAAAGTGACCAATATAGAGAACTTCAGTGGCAATCTCTGAGTACAGGACTTCTATCACAGTTGGAATGTTTTGTCAACACCTTACCTATGGTTAGTAAAGAAGATATGTGAAAGCGTATAGTCTTCCTTAATAAGATTAGATGGGATTTAAGATTAGATAAATAAATAATAGCACCACCTCTGAAAGACTCAACAAAATACTTGGGAGTCATTGTTATTACTAAAACTTTGTCCAGAATGATGTGAAAGTTACTTTATAGAGCACTGAGGACTGCTGAGGAGGAAATAGATATTGCAGATCTTGTTTCTCGTGGTGGTTTTAGCTGTTTTTTAGGGGTTTTGAGTGTTTGGGGGTGAATTGTTCTAGGACAGCTTTGAAAATCTGTCAGACCTTTTTTAATAATGGGCAGAGTATTGCATCGTGTGTTCTCAGAAATGTATGTTGGCTTTGACGTGCCACAAGGGCCCATTCTGTGTGAGCTGTTGTACATGGGGGCCCCACAAGTGAGTGCGGATGGGGAAGTACTGAACAGAAAATAGCAGGCCAGTGAGAGTGACAGTGTTTGCTGAGATGTATTACTTGAATGTCTCACCAGAACAGATTAAGTGTTCTTCTGCTGAATCTGCAAGAACTGTTAAACTCAGGAGGCTCAGTGTCTAAGACCACCAGCACACACAAGCAGCAGCAACAGGTTGGATAACTCAGGCCACATCCAATTCCCCAGGGTTATATATACATCTGAAATAAAGACCCTTTGAGGGACTTTATCCACTACGTATCAAGGAACTATGCACAAGCCATTATCATCTTCCCTTTCTTGGTAGTGAGGTGAATTTGGCCTTCCAGCTGTTAACACATCTGCATACCTGAGAGTTTGTGTGAGGAAATAATTGAATGAACCCTGGCAATACTTACCTGCTGTAAATAATAAAAGCCTAATTAGTACATAGGAATAGGTTTTCTAATAAATTGGTTGTGATCTGCATCTCTCCTGAGTCAGTCTTCTACCCCAGAGATTTACAGCGTTTAAGCCCTATGATGACCAGTAGATTCAGACAGCTGAAGCCTCTCAGTGGGCACAGCTAAAGCATAGAGCACTCTCCAAGAAGTGTTCTTCTCTCCCAAGGCTGATATTTATATCTAGTGCAAAGGCTCAAGTCAACTCATGAAAATGTCCTGGTTTTACCAGAGAGTGTCACGGAGCTTCTGTCTTCATGGGAAATCAGTGGTGGTAGGGAAGATGAGGAGAAGGAAGGAAGCCAAGTTACTTCTAATAGATGAAGAAATGATTGCAGGGTTTTGTTTGTTTGTTTGTTTGTTTTTTAAATTGCTCATTTATATGAACTGTTAAAACAGTTCATATAAATATCAAAAGGGGTAAGATTACAACATTGCTGCTGTTACTACTCTTACCTGAAGCTGCTTTGGTGTTCAGGTAAATGTAATTGATAGGCAGGAATCTGCAGTTGTCACAGTACAAGGCTGTTTTCACTCGTACCCTGGGGTTTTCTGTCATCAGCTGTCCCTGCCAGGAGCTTTGTGGACTGACATTTCATTTTCAAGTCAGAGGTTCGAAATTTTTTTGCTGTTACTGCAGCTTGTCAGAAACCAGGGAGGTGCCCAGCGGTCTGGTCATAAACCTAAGCCATGGGTGCAGGTGGAGGTTACACAAGAGGAAATTATGTTCAGTAAAGCATTTAAAAGGTATTGCTAAACATGCTTGCAAGGCACAAAATAGCTCAGATTAGTAAAACATATTTTGGGTATGCCATAGCTGAATTGGAGGTTCAAATTAGAGTCTGTTGGCTGTCTTTAGGTGGCTTTCAATTAAAGACTAATGAATGCCTTTAAAAATTATATGTGTGTCTATGTATATATAAAATACCAGCATATCTATCTAACTGAATGAAAAGAAAAATATGTGTTGGGTGTTGGGTACACATAGATAGGATGGCAGAAGCATCAGTGTATTCTTTCATCTCTTTGGAAAGGACTGAGAGTGGCAGCATGCCAGCTTGCAAGACCCCAGGACACAGCAGCCCTGCCTTCTCTTGGATGGTGACTGCTGCTGAATTGTATGCTCTAGCTGCCAGGATCATTCTAGCTCAACCCGCAGACTATGTTTTCTTGGAACTGTCATACAAGGCCAGTATGTTAACAAGTCATGCCTTTTATTCTTCTGGAAAGCTCCTATTCTCCTCTTGAAGAGAAAAAAAAAATGGGGGGGTGAAGGGGGAAGAGGAATAATTTTTTCCTGACATTAAACAAGATCACAAATTAGAGCTGATTAGCCTTTTACATCTCCCTTAATTGGCTGGAAGGCATGAGGGAGCTGTGAGTCAAAGTGCTGGTAAGCTGGATGTATGCCTACTGCCTAATGACAGTTCTGCTTTGTTAAAAGGATGCTACTGGCTAATCTCAGGACTCATTTCCAATACCGGGACTGACATTTAGGAAAGGTATTATTAAAAAACAATCTACCTGCCTGTGGCATTGGAAACATCTGGGATTAAACTGTCTGTAAGTACCCCAACAAATGCTGTAACTACGTGACAAGGAGAATCAGAAATGTGATCACAATCTTTCTCTTGTGTTTATTCCTCATAGACTGCTTTTATGACATATCCTAAATTTCAGTGAAAGTAATACTAGTGAAATACTGGGCTTCTGTCTGTGTCTTAACAGAACCCTAATACTAACAAGGTGTGCAAAAAAATGCTTGGAAAATGAGTCAGCACCAGAGTATGGTGTTCAGTATGATTTAGTTGAAGACTGGCATGTGTATAAACACATCAATTATAGAACAGGCTTGCATCACAAAAACCCAGTATCTAAAAGCTGAGGATTTTTCCATTTCTCCTCATGGTTTGGGAAGTTTCAATTTTCTGACTGTTTTGCTTTGCTCTTCGTAGTGTCAGAAAAATGTGTTTTTCTTTTTACTGTTGTCACTGACATCTCAGCAATCTGGAGCTACAAGGCAGAAATGGCTGCAGAGTCCCTGATGCATCACTCAGGAGATGAACTTCTGAGCTGGCCTGGAAGGATACTTTATGTCATGTGTCTGTCTGATGCACCAGGTAGCCCTGGGCACTTGTCCTGAGACTGGCAGTGCAGAGGTAAATTCAGCCCTATAGTTTGTGAATAAAAGACCCTCAGAGATAACAGAGATGCTCCATGTTATATATGGATCTCAAATAGTCAATTAGTCACTTTGCTTTGTTAAAAATCTGTTCGGTAATGCAACTCTCTTTAAAAGAGATTCCTGGAGAAAAAAATAAATAAATCACTTAATAGACTCAAAGTTGGCTTAACACTGGTCTGATACGAATGGTTTTGATCTCACCCTTGACCCAGTGTCTGCTTCTCCTGTGCTTTGTTGTCCCCTTTCTCATTTTCACAGGCTCTTTCCTGCATATTCCATGCACAGGAAATTTTTTGAGGGAGGTTTTAATTTTTTCCCCTATTTTCCCTCATATCAGTGTAATCTTTTTGATCCATATTATTAAAATATTCTGCAAAAGAAATAGCAATACCCTGACTATTTTGAAGCTGTCCACTTTGAACAAAGAAAAAATAAATGCCCGAGTTTGATAGAGAAAAAATTTCTACAGAAATGAAAGAAAAACTTTTCTTAACTACTGACAATGGTTTACTCAAGCCAGTGATATCATGTTTCTTTCTTTCATCACCTCTAAATGCCTGCACAAAGGAGAGAAAAGAAAAGCTAAAAAATATACGACATATTCCTGCTCCACTTGCAAAACACAAGTCTTGATTCAAAGCCTGGCAAACCTGTTAAGGAATCTTTTGTTGTTTAAGACACTCATACATCATGCAGCATATCACCTTATTCTTCAGCAATCACTTTCCCCACTCAAAGCTAGTGTTTTGACTATGAAAAATGTATATATTTTCTTTGTTTTGGATTCTCACTTTTAAATGGTGCATGATAAAGAGTGGCAGATAGTCTTTTACCATCATTGTAAAATCACCAAACCATAATACATTGCACTTGTCCTTGAGAAGTCAATGCATACGTCTGGTTTCACTCTACTGGCAATGGCCCACCCAGTTTTCAATATTCTTCTTAATATTATATCAATCTCAGCAAAACTTACAGGGAATTACTTTGACTTTCAGTATCACGGAGGCTTTAGCAATGTCAGGAACACACAGCAGAATACCTTGCTGCAAATGAGAACTAATTTTTAATATGAAAACAAGCAATTTCTCCTAAGGAGGTGATACTTTGAAAGAATGTTTGACTTTATTTCCAGCATCTCTTTTCTGATTGTCAGCTAAATGTACCTTAGAACTGGATGGAAATGAAGAAACAGATCACAAGGAAGACTATTTGACTTAATAGTGCTGGAATTCAGGGAGATAATCCAGTTTACACCAGCTATGCCCTCATCCTATACATATGAGGATATAAATGCAAAATCCTTAAGTTATGAGTGGGATTTTGGCATACATTTTTCTGAAAGAAACACGCTATGCTGCTAAGTAAAATATTTTTCATCATTCCTTCTATTTATGTTGACCCAGTTCTGAGTATTTAAGGTGTTTGGTCTAAGCTCTTCAATTCCAGATTTGCAAAAACGACCTTTCCAACTAGCAAAGAAAATCAAGACTTTTCCCCTGTATTAAGAGCTTAAAATTATCTTTTTTCATACTGCTTCAATTAGGTTTTTTTTTCTTCTCAGCAGTTGTTCTATTTATCAGTGAATGTTCAAATGAAAAAAGGAAGAATTTGGTAAGCCATAGTTATAAAAATACAGTCAAAAGAAGCTAAAATGTATGATGTTTTCTCTTCAAGGAAAACAGGCATTTGCATTTTTCTAAATAGGAGACATGAATCCTGCATTACCAAAAATACTGTTAGTACTGTAGACAGTGGTCAGATCTGTCCTATATCCTTTTGTAATAAAAGGAAATTGGAACTGCAATAATGGACTGTGTCTGTTGCCTAAAATTTATATCAATAGTTACGATCTAATTTAAACAAACCCTACTGGCTGAGCTGCCATGGACATTTATACATAGCTCTGTGTGTGGAAGGATTATGAGTACTTTAGTGTTTGGTTGAATTGTAGCTAGGTGTTTGCTGGATTAATGAAACAATTTATTAATTTACTAACTTGGCAATTAATCGTTGAGTTTGATGTAAGCTTTCTTAAAGTTGTAGCCATTTTGGAAATATTATATTCTTTATGAATCACTGAAAATTATGTTGTCTCAAAGGTTGTAACTTGTCTAGAAGTTTATTATAACTTTAATAGGGAACTCTGCTCATAGACTATGCTTTGGAGAGACCTGTGAAATTTTCTATACAAAAGTAAATAGCATTTGGAAACTATGAAAATACTACCCAGCTGGAATAACAAACAATAAAAATATTCCTCTGACTGGAAAATAGACAGCTGAAACCAGAAAAATCTGGACAGGCAGGGGAATCTGTTAGAGATATTCTCTTTCTCCTCCTAACTGATTTTAATTGGTATACTCTAATTATCACTAATTATATTGCAAATATTTATGTATCTTCTAATTATCTAAATGTCTAGGCAGTATGCGTATGCAAAGGATGGATGAACAATTCTAAGTACTCATTTTCTTCTTACAAATGCAACTCATAACCATAAAGCTGAGCCCAGTACTAATTTTTGAAGGAATGATATTAATGAGGAAGAAAAAATGAGACATAGAATAGAAAGGACAATAGAAATTAGACATATAAAAGATTTTCCCCAACAAAACCCAGAAAGGAAAAAGCCAAAATCCCCACACCTCAACTGACCAATTATGAAAAAGACATCAAAAAGCAGCATAAATATAAATAGTGAAATAAGAAAAATACAAGAAAAATGTACAAAATCAGGTATGTTCTCAGTGCTGAAAGAATTCAAGGAAGAAATGGAAGTGACAAGGCAATTCAGTGCCTCTTACAGTTTTCCTTGCGTGAACTGTGCAGGTAGAAAACCCAACCTGCTGAAGTTGTTTCCTGGAATCAGGTTTCTAGCAGCCCATGTGGGCTCTGGATTATGTCCCTGGATCTCTACTAGGTATGTCTTATGCTTTTGGGTAGCCCCTATATTTCACACACTGTCTTCCTATACCTGATTATAAGAGAGCTTGTCTGCATACCAGGTATAATATGACATCTGCTTGCCCCCCTCTGATGTTTTTTTAGAATCATTGAAGGAGGTAGTAATATTCTAAATTCCATTTTCACTTTTATTTCCTTCTTTTAGGGGTTTCTCAAGTAACATTTACTACAAGTCTTTTTCTGCTCCCTGGAACATCATAACTTTCATGTGGACCGATAATCCACAGGACGCAGTAGCACATATTTTATAACATCCTCAGTTGCCAGCATCCAAAGTTGACATGCAGATATACACGACAGCTGACTGTAATAAGTAATATCCCTGTGGTGGTGTGAAACTCACCAGAACTGAGGAGTTGCATATATTCAATAAAAAATGAATATAGGGTATTTTCTCATTATATGAGTGACAGGAACTGGGCTTGCTATTTATAACAAGTTTTTTTGTTGTTTTGTTTTGCATTTAGGGACAGTGAGGCTAGACTTAAAAAACTGGCAAAGTAGGTCTAAGCCTTACTAATGGAAATGCCTGAAAGTATTATCTCTCAGAACACGCAGGAAGGCAAAGCAGCAGTAATCTTGGGTACAATGGCAATCTGCAATCAGGTCGTGAGTTTGGATTAGATCCTTTGTCTGTTAAAGCAGCTACATCTGCAAACAACACTTTGCAGTTGCTTCTTTTAGTGAAAGACAATTTTTTTAAGGTCTAAAGCTATTTCATTAATTTCTTTCTTTTCATTTTCCATGTCTATTAATTTTTCTACTTCTTTCAGCAACACTCCCACAGCCATTAGTATAATTTTCCTCATTTATTTTTTTCCTATTTTTAATAAGCTCAGAAATGCAGCTGCTACTTCACAGAGAAACTGCAGCTCTGAGTTTCTGTAATCATCCTCTGGTTATTGGAGCATCTCATTTGTAATAGGCATTGAGGTACAATTGGGAGGTAGTTATTGTTTACTTAACAGCACTAATAAATCTGGCCTAATATGTTCACATCTGAGACTTCTACTTCCAGCAGCAAAAGCTACTAAGATTTGCTTCATCTATGAAGAGCAGATAGAATAATTCTCCTATACAGAAAATATTTTTTTTCTTATTGTAAGATCAAAGTTTAAAACCTAGAAATTTCACACTTGCTCACTCATCCTTAGTTCTTCAGGTATTGTCTTCAGCACTGAACAAAATGGGTGTTCTGGGGCAAAAAAACCCAGAAGCCCAAAACTTTCATGTTATTGTTCATCACAAAGAATATAGACAAAGGTAACAAACAGAATATGCAAAGAAATTTGATGCTTTGAGACTTTCTGAGCTGAGATGATCTGAATGCTTATTTTTGTAACCTAAGTAGCACTAATCTTTTAATTGCAAATGGTGAAATGTTTTATGGCAAACTCTATTCCCATCCATTACTGACAGTGTTTGAACTCTTGACTTTCAGATTTGTGAAATACTGCAAGAGTTTGTTATACTAAGAGAAGGTAAGATAGAACAAAAACCCCACATTACTGAGTCACGATTCTCTTGAATTAGATGAAAGGCATTAAAGGATGCTAAGAAATTATTAACTAGGATTGAAGTGATGATCCAGTACCAGAAGTATGCTCTATCATTTTTGAAGCACTGAAATTATCTGTCTTCCTTTCAGTTTTTCATTACTTGAAGTCTTGATGACATATACATAATACCTGTGCAGGAGGGAATTATGAATAATACTCTCCCTTCTTGTAATTTCTGAAGGTGTTGGCCAATTTAAAACAAATTGTTCAGAGGAAAGACTTCAATAATGTCATACTTTACTAGGCACCTGAGAAGCCTAACAGAAGGTAGCAGCTGCACAGAGCCCAGCAACTAGGCAGTGGGTCTCAGTATTCCAGTATCCCTATTTATGTTTTCTTGCACATAGGAGCAAAGGATATAATTCTTTCTTGGTAGATGAGGTAATTCACAAATAAACTCAGAAAAATATTGTCCCTTATGGTCCAGTGAACAAGGCAACTAGTCATTGCTAGAGACTAGGAATAGACATCTCTTTTGTTCTGTTGGTATCTCTAGGCATCAGAGATGCTCAAGGCAATTTGTTCCTTAAGAGGTGAAATTCACAGAAGTTAGTATTGATGAGACTTGGGCTTCCAAATGGCTTTGGTAATGTGAGCATAAATATGAGGTGTTTTTTTAAATCATCGTTTGGAACATCTGTCATAGGCCATTATTAGAAATATGATACTGAATGAGATGGGCCAGTGGTCTTGAACGCAAGGTTATTTATTTCCTCTGTACCTTTATTTCTGTTATTTTAGCATAGTTGGGAAATCTGACAAAAATACCCGTGGAAAGAAACTAAAAAACAGAGGGCTAGGAACTTTAAAAAATCATCTGTTTGTGCTGTAAAGCTACTACTAGAGAAGACTTTTATTTCTAAGCAATTATTAGATGGTGAAATATATTATTTTGAGTTACGAACTGTTTGCAATTCCAGTCACCAGATGAACCATTTAGTACTTTTCAAGCCTGTTGATCATCATTTTTGCCCATCTGCCCTTTTATCTGACAGTACTGTTAATGGTAATCTTTAAGAAGCTTTTTTTATTTTTTTCAGTTACACACATGGACCAAAGAAGACAAGAGAGTTAATTTTATTACTGTCCTACTAAATAATAACCAGCAGGGTATGCTAATCTTTGTACTAAAAAAGATTTTCTTGAATTTCTTGTAATTTAAGTTATGCATTTTTCTGCTCTTCTTTTTTAAAAAGTACAGTGTAAGAGATAAAAACATCTCAAGCTAAGAAAGCTATTCCTTATCTCAAAAATAACAACAGAAATGTCACTATTATCTGCAGAACATACATGCATGCCCAGAAGAACATTAGGCATCATGAATAAGAAACAATGAAATGAGTTGAACCAGTTCCTTTACCAGATGCTGGCACGTTTCTAGTGATAAACTCCATCTTCTCCTTAGGTTTTAGCTCCCGTATGAAATATGTAAGGAAGAGAAGTCGTGGAACTTGACATATGTATAATTCTTATTAGGTCTAAATTGGTGCCCAATCATTACATTAGCAGACATTTCTCCACTCACCCATTACATGACCCAACAGGTTGAGCTGCTTTACTCTCCTTCCCCAGTTCTGGCATTTCTGTTCGCACTGGAGTTATGTTCATATTTTGTAAACTCTCCTGTATTTGTGGATTGAGCTAGGAGAAAAAATGACTTAGTGAGTGCACCATAAGTGGTTGTTATCAGACTTGCATAAAGACCAGTCTAGAACTGGACAAATCTCTGTCACGCAATCACACACTACTGTCACACTGTTTGAATGAGAAATGTGCTCACAAAATTGGGGTTGCTTCACAAATAATGTGTGAACTCAAAACAGACAGTACAATTAAAAATCATAATAGTTGCATAGAATTATTCCACTACAGTAATAAAATTACTGCTTTTGCATATGCGTCTACCTTCTGAAATCTTCTTTATGAGCCTTGTATATAGGTATTCTGTCATTGTACTTTGCTATGTTTTTTTTAAGCCTCAGGTAAAGAAAATTAGCTATAAAAAGTGGCAGGAAATAGAAAAAGGGATTTTATAAATTGTTTTTTCTCTTCTGCACTCAAGAAGTGGAATTATGAATGGAATACAGATATAAATACAAGAATTCATTCCTGAAAGCAGAAAATAAAAGGAGCATCATAGAAAAATGAGGGCCACTTAACTTTATCCAGCTACTGTCCAGTAACTGTATAAATTGGGAGGTGTAGATCGAGAGTAGAGAAGAGGATGTTTGCATGAAACAATCCACCGTTTTGTGAGAAAAATTAGTTTATGTCCCAAGAAAATGGTCAGCAATCTGCAAAAATTTTATGCAGGGTTTGGTCTTTAGTGCAGGTATTTTTATTATTATAGTCTTGCATATTCGTAAGGAGACAAAGAAGCCTACCTGTTCTTCTGTTTTTGACTTAACAGTGTCCATTTATTCATTCATTCTTGGAGTCCTTCAAAGTCTATCTTTGAGCAGTAAAATAAGGGGAACACAGGATGTATTCAATACCAGTGAAAGAAAAAGTAGTCTGACAGGCAACTCCAGTCTGAGAGGAATATATGAGCAGCAAAATTGTCTTATGGCTTGCTACATGGGCTTCAGATTTAAAATGCAAAGGACAAACAGAGCCAGTCCTTGGTCTTTCCTGAGCTAGACACAGATGTACAGTGGTAGAAAAGAGCAGGTGACACAATGGAAGCAGTGTTGTGAATACCAGGCTGTCTGCCATAGCTCAGAGATGAGAGCAGGAATAGAAATTCAGAGATTGAGGAGTCCCTGCTGAAAAACTCAAAGGATTTTAGCAGTGTCAGTTTTTTTTCCTGGCTAGAGAAAGATTTATCCATAGAAGCCTTATGCAAATAGTCACTGGATACCTTCAAATAACAGTGCTACATCTGCAATACAAACACTTTGTGGTGCTTTTTAGAACAAATCTCTTTCATATAGTTGCATTTCATCTGTGTCTCTTACCACCCACTTCTTAATGCCACCCAGATTTATAGGTGACTACTTAACTGTTTGTCTCACTGCAGGAAATGTTGGCAGGCTGCTGTTCAGAAAAATAAACAAAAGAATCTTGATGTAGGAATATCAGCTTGGAGTTGTGATACAAACAAAAGTGGAAAAAGGCACGATATGGAGAAACTGGCAGATGATAAGGTTTTCAAGCACTAATAGTAAATTCATACTTGATAATTACTGCATGCAAATGTGAAATGTGTCCAGAGATTTGTCTCACATAGTGCTTTTTGTCTGTGAGTGCAGAGCACAGCTGTTAGTCACCTGTGCTTTAGATCCAGAGGATTACAATTTTTTCTGTGGTCTGGGTGGACATGTGTGGGCAGAAGAGAGTAAATAGTGGGAAAAAACAAAAAAGCACTGATGAAGGGGAAATTAAGGTATGAGAGAAATTTCATCATACTGTGACTTTGGAATTTTCACTTTTCAGATTATTGACAATAACCTTTTATTCTAACAGGTGTATTTAGGATCCAGTTACTTCAAAAAATTCAGCACAGCACCCAAAGGCTCGTATTCTCTAGTAAATCTTTCTTGATTGATATTAACAGCCTTATTTCTATCATGGGTGAATTTTATGCTGGAAGTAATTGTCCCAGGTACAGGTTTGCATGCCCATTCCCCATCTCAAACTTCTGAGCAGGGGAATAACATAACAGAGGAAAGGGAACTACAGGCTGCTGCTGTTTATTTTCCAGTTGAACCAAAGACCTCTCTTAGCACAAAGTATGCTGATTACATTCTTAAGAACTAAAGAACATCTTTAATATGTACGTTTGCTCCCCAGATGCTTTGTATCCATATTTCTACAATACTACCTCCAACAATTATTTGAATTCAGTCAACACTCGTGGTTTACCATGATGTAGTAAAGTCATTCCCACATACTAGTTGGACACCAGAAACAGATCCATGCATGCTGTTGTAGTTAGGAAGTAAAATGCACTATCTTAAATTTCTTTCATTAACTGTTTATAACATGGATCAGCTAGGGAATAGTAGTAACACGTTGTCCCACATTAACCTAGTGCTGTGTTTGAGTCCTGAAACAAAATCTCTTTCAATCTACTGCTGTAGTTCACTATGTGCTAAATTGGAAGAATTCCCTAGAGAGTTTTGAGGAGTCTCTGAAATGAGATGCAATTGTCACCTTAATGGCAGTAAGACCTCATCAGAACAGCATGTGATTCTGTTTCTATTTATTAGAAGTCAAACAATTTGCAGAATAGCAAAGGAATGCTGAGTCAGGGCCAAAGCTGAAAATCACTGTTTTCCTGTGATCAAGCATGAATACAGACTTGGTAGTTTTAGTATCAAATTCAGTGTGACTAAATAGAAAAAATATGATTCCAAAGGTATTGCAAAAGATTTGTTAGTTACCTAGTCCAGAATTTTAATGTATCTGATGGAGGAATTCTTCTCGTCTGAACTCGTATTCAAGGGAAATTTTGAGTCCATCTCTACTCTGGTTTTCAGAGTTCATTTGGCCTGTTTGTAATCAAACTGCAGAACAGAGAAAAACTGGTAACTTCTCGGTACAGAGCAGAGTCAAATGAAGTTCAAATATTTACTGTTTGCAAACAAAACATCGTTGCAAATTAAATTATGTTCTAGAAAAAAAGACAAATCCAAAAAAGGTTCTAATTGCTACAATTAAATTAAAAGCTAGTATTAAATATTTTATGATAGACAGCATTTCCAGTAGAAGCAGGTAAATTTAAGCATTGTTTTTTCAGTTCATATTCTTTGCACAGGCTGTTCAAAGACACGTCTGTTCTGTTAACTTTATTTACCAGGAAGAGCAAATAAAAGGAAAATTTCTTTTCCTTTTTCTTTCTCCTTCTCACCAGTTTGCAGGCCACCTTTTCCAAAGGTGCTGGGGGTCAAAGGGTAGCAAAGACCTTGCCAGTACATTCCCCTCCTATAATATTTCTTTTCTAGCTGTCACTACATTTGGCTAAGAGCTTGGTTTAGCTAGGAAAGCCAGTTTTCATGCCAGGGCTGATCTGTCAAAACAGACATGTAAGTGAGCTGATTGCACAGCCCTTTTGTGCCAGCTTTGCTCCTGAAGCCAGCTCTCCACTGTCTCCCTTGGAGTGTTGTGTGAAACTGTGTGTGTGTGTGTATGAGGAGTTTACTTAGGAAGAGCTTATATGCCCTGCATAAATCTGACATAAAGGCCTGGGGGTCAGAGGGCACGTTACAAGGATTTCTGCAAGGTGTACAACTTGTCATACAAAATAAACCTTTCTGTTTGCTAGTGTATAGCAACATACTCCTAGTAAACACAGGTCAAATAGCTAGGCCAGTATGAAAATTGTCTCTTCTGTTAAAAATTAACTTCTTGTTCCTTTTAGTTTGTTGTCTATTAAAAAAACTGATAGAATTTTATCTGTTTAAATAATAGTCTTAAACCAACAATAAAAGAAAATATTCAATATTCTTGAAATACAATTATTTTTCCAAGTTATTGGACTACATAAAGTCTCAAGTTGATTGTAAATTCGTTTAACAATCTTAAATATTTTCATTGAACTGATATCCACTATGTTTTGAAACAAGGGAGAAAAATAACCTTAATAAAGCAAGCAAATAGACAAAAAATAACCAACAATAAACAAACAAAAGCCCTTCACAAAAACCAAACCAAAACAAAAAAACAAAACCAAAAACAAGGCTTGTTTTGACAGTTCAAAATAACCCAACTTTATTTGGTGATAGGGAAGAATGATGTATATGTGTCTATACTGGTGGAACCAAAGGTTTAGCTCAGAACACTGACCATCCTATCAGCAGATTACAGCTAAAATTTGGAAAAAAGGTATTTTCTCTTTCAGTGTACTCCATCCAAATCAAGAAGTAATGGTGTTTATTTCACAGAGAGAGCAAAGGGAAGGAAGGTGGGAGCCAAGGGACAGCAAGATAGTCCCAGCCACGAAGAGCAGAGTTCATCTGGTGGAAACCTGGTCAGTTTAGAGTCCACTGGTTACCAGATGAATCAGCAATGCTGAGTCAGAAAATCAAATCATCAAGACAAGGTCAAGATTCTCAAGGCTGGATACAACATACATATAGTTTAGCTTGACAAGGGCCATGGGATAGGACCTGAGCTGAAATGCAGCTATGGGCCCAAAAGGAAGAAGGTGTGTGAATGGGGGCTCCAAATGGGTCTGAGGAGAGTAATATTGGTATAGTCAGGGCCCTGCCTTTTCCCTCCTGGCAAGCTCTGAGCTCAGTAATCCTTGCATCAGTGCATTAGAATCATAGAATTGGCTGGGTTGTAAGGGACCTCAGAGATCATCAAGTCCAACCCTTGACCCACTACCGCTGCGGTTACCAGACCATGGCACTGAGTGCCACATCCAGTCTCTTTTTAAATGTCTCCAAGGATGGAGAATCCACTACTTCCCTGGGCAGCCCATTCCAATGCCTGATCACCCTCTGCATAAAGAAATTCTTTCTACTATCCAACCTAAACCTCCCCTGGCACAACTTAAGTTTTTACACTGAGTGATTTAAGTTTTTACAACTTAAGTGATTACACTGAGGATGATCTGTTCCATAACCCTGCCAGGCACTGAGGTCAGGCTGTCAGGCCTGTAGTTTCCTGGGTCTTCCTTCCGGCCCTTTTTGTGGATTGGCGTGACATTCGCCAACTTCCAATCACCTGGGATGTCCCCAGTGAGCCAGGACTGTTGTTGTTGTGCCTTTGTCTTTCTCATTTTCTTTCTACATGACCTAACTATATTCCTAAATTCCTCCTGAGTAGTTAGCTCTTTTTTCCATAATTAGTAGGCCCTCTTCTTAACCCTAATTTCTTTCACAGTCTCCCTGTTCAGCCCAACCGGTTGTTTTCCCCACTGGCTCGCCTTTTGGCACACTGGGACAGCCTGCTCCTGTGCTTTCAAAACTTGCTCCTTGGAGTATGTCCATCCCTCCTGGACCCCTTTGTTTTCAAGGGCTGTTTCCCAGGGTACACTCTGCACTAGTCTTCTGAATAGACCAAAATCTGCCCTCCAGAAGTCCAGCGTAGAGGTTTTATTGACGACCCTCCTTGTATCCCTGAGTATGGAAAACTCTCTTATTTCATGATTGGTGTACATACGCTTCAGCTGGGCTGCTGGTTTGTCTCTTATCTTGGGTAGTCCACCCTTAGGCTCCTTTCTGGAGCTCATTTTCATTCTGAGCTCCTTTCTGCTCATGCGCAGTTGGGGCCAGCCCTATATGGGCACAGGTGGGCTTAACAGGAGCTCATGTCTTCCTCCTGGCAGCACCTGATTGTGTTTACCTGATTGCCTCTACACTGCCTGATCGCAGGAGGGGCAGGGCTTCACCGTCTCCTTTTGGATTTCTTTTGTGGTTGAAAGGGTGTGACTCCACCAGTCAATTTCCCTTTCACTGTCCCTAATACTTCTTAGTCTCTCTACCTCCTCCTTGAGCTCTGCCACCATGCATAGCAAGTCATTCACTTGCTCGCATCGCACACAGACCCCGCTCACACTGTCCTCAGATGCTAGCACTAGGCTCAAACACTCTGTGCAGCCACATCCATCTTGGTGTTCCTCTTAAGGGGTTCCATCTGTGTGGACACACCCTTCGTCTTCACAGCAACAGCTTTTGCTTTTTTGGAAACCATTGCTGGCTGTGCCCCTCCTGCTTGCCCTGCCTGCTCCAGCTGCCTCGGCAACTGCTGTGCCACGCTCCGGGTTGCTGGTGCTCCCGGCAGTCGCTTAATTCCCTCATGGCCTCGCTGGGTGCTGCCCCCTTATCAGCTGATTGGCCTCACCGGAGACCCTCCAGCAGAAAGGTTGTGCAGCAGGCTCCCAGCAGCTGTTTGAGTCCTCCAAGTTGAATCAGCTGCTTAAATCCCTCGTGGCAGGGCTGGTAAGTACACTTGTACTTACTTATACTACACTGTTCCAGAGGTAGAGTCAGAAAAGAAAAAAAAGTGTTTCTTGTGTCTTCTATTATGGAGTTCTCAGGTAATCAGTTTCCAAACTTCCTCCTCTAGAGTTTAGTTTCCACCAGTTTGTCCATTTTAAGCAAATCTCATTCACAAAGAAATCTGTGAAGACATTCTAGTTGTGCAGAGTCACAGCCAAGAGTGCCTGAATGTGTAACCAGATATGGCATAATTTTTGGATTTAGTTTTCAGCGGTGCATTTCAGAGGAGTTAAAAATACATTGATCTTTTAGTTTTAGTATTTCAATTACATCAGTTCTCTGGAAAGCTGATAAGAGCAGAAATAGATCTATTTGAGTTCATGGAGCCATGCCAATTTATGCATGCAGTTTTAGCATTTTGCAATGCATGTGGCTGATCGCTTGTTTGGTGGTTTGAGAACTGTTTTAGAGCAATGTATTAAATGGGGCATGTAAAATATACTGGCTGGATAATCAATGGGACTGAAACTTCATATTTCAAACTTCTGCAGGATTTTTTGTCTTATAGAAACCTAGAGTACTGCCTGTAAATTGGATTTGAAGGGATTGAAAACTTTCTTACAATGCTTGCTTTGATATTCTCAGTGTATTTCACTATCACTGTGTATTGGCTGTGTAGTCTCATTTAACATCATCATGGCTGTTTTCTTCAAGCCTTATCATGATGTCATCACATCAGAGAAATTAATTTTTTTTTCCAGTGCCTCCATCTTTGTAGTTTTCTGTCCTTCATGGCAAGATTGTAAGCACATTTCCTTTGAATACTCAGGAGGGCTTATTTTAAGCATCAGTACCCATGAGGTTTACAGTTCTGTAAAAACATTTAGGCATTCTATCAATATAGTGATTGTGAGTCCTAACAGACTGTTATGATGATGGCTGCACTTGAAAAGGAAGAAGAATGGGTAATCACAGGTAATTTTGTTTTGAAACATACTAAGAAACACTGTTGCTGAAGTCAGCAGGAGAAGCAAGTGCCATATTTCTGTTGACATTTTGTTTATCTTGGGGTTTTTTGATATGAAAACTTACTTTGGGCTATCTGTCCATACAAGGTCAGAAAGTTACTTCTATCAAGTGGGATCAAACTAAATGACTTTGTTTGACTGTGTTTGTCATTCCTCGTGAAATGTTACTTGCAGCATTCCATTTTCACAGAGTGCAGTGGAAAAGAAGGGCAGTGTCATGGACTCTGGTTACTGCCTGATCCTGGCTCAGGTTGACATAAACTGCATACATTGGAAATGGTCCTAAGGGTGGAATTCTTACATTAAGTGCAATGCTCTGCATCTGAGCTAGTGACCATATTGCCAAGTGCATGTTTAGTCAAAAGAATCCTATATCCTATAAGTAGCTTAAGCTAGTTAGACTGTAGACATTCAAAATCAGGGCAAATGAATCCTACTTGAAAGATTAATATGCCCATCTGGATATGATTAGAGTACAAGACAAACTACAAAGTTTTTCCTTCCCCTGTGGTGATGGTAAGTCCCTTGTCTAGGGTTTATAGGTTTATAGAACATTGCCTGTTCTAAGGGAGAGAAGGCTTTCAAACAGGAGCTGTGAACTGAACTGAAATTCTTATTCTAGAGCAAACTTATTTTTTCTTTTAAAAATCTTCACAAACACTTTAACTATACAATCTTCCTACACAAGCACAACGAAAGTTCTCATTTATTTCAGAAGGAATTTTGACTGAGTATATTTAAAAATACAGAAAATTACAGAGATATTTAAAAAGTTTAGTTGTAAGTGTAACGTTTATGTAAACAATAAATCACAAGAAACAAATTAATTTCAAAATGTGTACAGCGACTAGTATTTGTATAATTTTCTGCTATATTCAGGTACATAATCATAGAATCATAGTGTGGTTTGTGTTGGAAGGGACCTTAAAGATTAGTTCCAACTCCCTCCCCTGCATGGGCAGGGACTCATCCCACTAGATCAGGTTGCTCAAGGCCCCATCCATCCTGGCCTTGAACATTTCCAGGGATGAGGCATCCACAACCTCCCTGAGCATGCAAAAAGCCCTACCCCAGCTTTCTTCTAGGCCCCTTTCAGGTATTGGAAAGCCACTATAAGGTCACTTCAGAGCCTCCTTCTTCAGGCTGAACAACCCCAACTTCCTCAGCCTGGTTTCATAGAGAGGTGCTCCAGCCCTCTGATCACTTCAGTGGCTCTCCTCTGGACATGTTCCAGGAGCTCTGTGTCCTTCTTATGTTGGGGACTCCAGAACTGGACACAGTGCTCCAGGTGGAGCAGTATCCACACAGTATCCATATAGAGGTCACATATCCATATAGAGGAGTCACAGAAGTTACTCAGGACTTGCAGCTATGAACCTGAATCTCAGATATATCAAATATAGATACAAATTTAATAGTTAAGAAAAGGAATATCTAAGGTTTGTCTTTTCTGGCTGATGTATTGTATATCAGAAGTTCTTTGCTAAAAATAAGAGGGAAAATACTTTGAAAACCTTTATGCCTCAGCTTTGGGGAAAAGGATGATCTGCCTTTCATCCAGCTTTCACTAACATGTTTCTGATAGGTATTATTGTCAAGATTATAAATGCAATTCTTGATTTCAAACCAATTTGCCAGCAGGAAGCCTCCTCAGGGAATAACATGTGGCAACACCTGCTGGGCCAATTGTCCCAGTAAGATAATAAGCCAGTAAGAAAAAAGAAAAAAAAAAAAAAAAAAAAAAAGGAGATCAACAGAAAGTATTCAGTGTTTCTTGTATCTGCTATTATGAGGTTCTCAGGTAATCAGTTTCCAAGTAGGATGGGTGCACTATGCTGAAAATTCAAAACTATTTGAAAGAAGAATCAAAATACTTACTTTTGCTGTTTCCACATCTATAATATAAATCAGAAAGAAAATATTGAACTGAAAATTAATAGGTGGAATAAATAATAAATCTTGATTTTATTTTTCTTTTATAGTTTCCTGGAAAGGGACTTCCTTTGTGACATGAAAGTCATAGTTAATGTTTTAAAAAACATTTTTGCTTTTGTACTGACCTTTTATCACCATCTTTGAGCTGTTAGTGTCAGGGCTTTTTGTTTTTAAAATGATTAGCCAGGCAGCTGCAGCTCTGAAGTAAGCTTTTACACTTTGCTGTGATTTTTCATGGATTCACAGAACTTAAGGCCAGAGGGGTCTAGCCTGACCCCACTGTAACACAGATTACTGATTGGCTCAGTTGCTTCATAGCAAGGCCAGTGACTTGGGCTTTGCTGAAATATGCTTTCCAGCAGGTGTCCTTCGGTAATTTGAAGACCATGAACATCCATACCTTCTTCTAATATTCTGTTCCAGTGGCAAATCATTTAAAGATCACTTAAATCACTATATCATAAAGATAGAAATCTTGCTTTCAATTAAACTTTGTCAGACTGCAGCCATAGGCTACTGATAGGCCTTAATGAAGAGACTAACAAATTAACTAACAAGTTCCTATTTTTTCCTTGTGAAAGTATATCAAATAAGCTCTCAGTTTCCTTTTGATTGATTCTTTCCATCTCTCTATTATTTTTTGTGGCACTTTTTATGCCTGATTCCCCTCTCCCTTCTTTGTTCCACTCCCCCTCAACTTTTAAAATATGTGCACATTAGAAAGGAATGGACTAGTCCAGTATCAGTTTCTGAAACAAATATTGAAGAGATAGAAGCTCTTAATAAGCACCACTTCATTTTTTATATTCATAGTCCTTATTAGGTCTTTTGTCACCACATTCTTATGAGACAGTAGGAGATATTTCTGTATATTAATATTCTCTAAAGTCCAGACTTCCATTTTGTCTTTGTGGTCTCCATTCCACGGTCATAGATTAAAAACTTTTTATTGTGTTAAAACACATCTTATTTTAATACCATTTTACCAGTCTAGCTAGGTCTCACAAATTCTAACCATTCTCTGAAGATTCATCTGACTGTGCATATACATCTTTATGTTTAAGGAAGACATTTAGGTATTCTTAGGGAGTGATTGAAATCAGGTAAGTCACCCTAGAAATGTCTTATTCCTTTCACTGAATGTATATGTAGCTAAACTATGGCTTACTCAGATAAATGAATGCAGACATGTTAGAAACCTACCTATTGTAAAATACACTTTTTATCAGTCTTTGTGCCAGAATTACTTTATGCTTGTGGCTATAACTTTCATTAAAAATACTGAGTATTGAAAGGGTATGTGGAAGATGTCACCATCAGCTCCTTAAATGATGTCCAGTCAAGGACTTTTCAGGGCAGTAAGGGGTACTGAGAATAGGAGGCCATGAGTAAGAACATACAGAGACACAAACCTGACTAAGAAATTATAAGGGAGGCAGCAAAGAAAACCAAATCTGATCAGTCACATAAATTGGAAAGAGTATGTGGAATATAGGAATGATCATGTCAATGAGATTTTCTGATCTAGGAACTTGTGAAACACAGTGAAAGGAAGGAGGGGAGTGATAAATAAAACAGAGACACAAACATGACAAACAAACCTAATGGGACAAAGACAAGCTACAAACCTGTGGCAGGGCAGGAGGGTGCTGGGCTGGAGCAAATACTGGGAGGCTATATCCAAACGAGGTTGTTAATTTTTTTTTTTGGTTTTGTTGCAGCTTCTTAAGTTTAACAATTCTGTTCTACAGTGAGACCTCACTCAATTTATTTCTGATATGTTATTTTACCAGTGCTTCATAGAATTAGTTTGCTTTCTATTGATATATTTTTCCACACCTGCTTTCCAGATTTCCTGCTCAAACAAAGGAATGGCTTATCCAGAAGAAAAGAAAACAAGAAAACGTAAGATAAGTATGTCTAAATCAGATTTTAATTTTGAAGAGGACTTAAAACCTATGTGGGTCTGTTATTCAAATTACCTAACATATTTGCCCCTGAATTGGCCCTGTGACAAGACAAAAAGGAAAAAAATTATCTCTATTTTAGTCTTTTGGTATGTAATACAGCTATTCCAAAACGAAGACAGGCAGCATATGAAAAAGTGAGCAATTAATTTTGTACACTATCTGGGCATACTGGGGAGCTCCAAGGAAGACCAGTGGTGTTCAGGTGACACTGCACAGCAGCCCTCTATATGAAAGTTTGTGTGAGACAGATGGGATAAACCTCATTTACCCTTCAAACAAGTTGATTACTTTGAGAGAACCATTTCCTTTCTAGAGAAACTTGCCTCATCAGAGCAGATGCTCATGACGTGCTAGTGTAGAATGAAGAGTTTCCATTAGCAGAAAGTCTTGCTTGAGGCAGGAGAAAGGGAAATGTTGTTTCCTGGGAGGTCTCTGCTCTGTGGTTTTCAAACTATTTTATTTATCTTGGGAGAAGTTATCTAACTTGTTGGCTTCATATTCCTAAAACAAGAAGCACTGGAGGTGATGCTGCCCCTGTGTATTCAAGGCTGCCTCAAAGACTGCTTCTGACCATGACAAGAAATTTTTAACCCCTTAGAGACTCAAACTGTATGTGACAAAGCTTATTTGCTCAAAAAGGAGTCCATTTCACTGACTGAGAATCATTTCTTCCCACAGACTATAATAATAGAGACTGGATCATAATTTTCTAGAGACACTTGAAATAGCAGGGCTTTGTTGCAGAGACAGAGGTGACTCTTGGATCTTTTAATACCAATTAGAAAACTTCAGTATGATCAAGAAAGTAAAAATAGCTGAAAAGACAAAGAAATGGCATTTAGTTTGTACTAATTTAGAGCCTTTAATTGTAGCATTAAATGTGCATAAAATTTGTACATATAGATAAGATTGTAGCAGATGTTTCTTTTATGACCACAACAGCAGACTAAACATCACTTTATAAGCTCAGATAATGTCAAAAGTGGTAACAGAAAGTGCTCTGTGAGGAAAAAAACAGAAAAGAAAAACCTGGAGTATTTAAACCCCATGTTGTATAGCTTATACATTAGTGGAAAATTCTGATTTTTTTTGAGTTCACAATTTTTCTTCTGACATTTAAATGTGTGTCACAAATCTCTAAACCAATACCCTTATTCTGATGATTTAGCAGAGCTTTTAGAGCTAGCTGAAGTGTCTGTGTCATTTCTCTGTGTGTCATTCAATATCAAGGGTTGTAACATGGCAAAGGAGACACTTCCGTTGCACAAAAAAATTTTTAAGTGCTTTTAATTAACTATCATTTTCAGGTTGGATTTGAGTGTTTTGTTAAGCATTCCTGAAGATTCTTCAGTAACAGTTAAGTGACAAGTGCCTCTCACAAATGTAAAAGAAGGTTTGGTGAAGGCAAACAAAAATATTCTTCCACTCCTGAATAAATTACTCATTTTGTCTGATATATCCTGTGCTGAGAATATAAAAAACTTAACTGTTAATGTTGTGTATATACTTACAAACTTAGAACTTCTCACTTTCTCTAATAGTAGTTGTCAAGGAACCTTGATAAATAGTTTTAGAAAATCAAATAAACTATTAGCTGTTTTCCCATTGTTTACGTGCCAGCTGCAGTTCATATTAACATGAATCAGCAGGTGAGAGTATGAGATATGAAGTTGGAAGAGAAATGCAAAAAGATTGGTTCATACTAAATGCAAGCAGAGCTTTATTCTTCTCAAAGAGACAAGTGTAACACTGGAAGAGGCTTCACAGAGTCTGTGCAGTCTCCATCCTTGCAGGTTCTCAGGACCCAAATGGATGAAGCCCTGAGCAACTTGATATGACCTCAAAATCAGTTCTGTTCTGAGTAGGGCTTGAACTAGAAACATCCTGAGGTCCCCTCTGAATTAAATTATCCTGTGATCCTACTTAGCTGTTGGCTGCTCTTAATACATATGTATTCCAAGGTAGCATTAAAACCCCACAGACCTCAGTGTTGTCATATATACTCAGAGACATCACTGCTAACCTTATTCTATTAAACATGACTATGGGTTAAGTTTGGTGTGAAATATTTGTGAAGGTTTATTGTTCAGTGTGATAGACCTTTATATGATCATTTCAACAAGGTGTTAATATGTGTAAATCTATGACAAGACATGAGCAGAAAACCACAAATTTTGCTCTTGAGATTCAGCCATAGAACATTAAGGAAAACACTGGGCAATTGCAAACTTGTGACACCTTCTGTTACTCTGTTACCAGGACAAAAAATTTTCTGATAAATATTATGCAACAAGAAGACTATCTAATCTAATTAAACCCTTACCTTTTCTGTAAACTGGAAACACTGACTTCTGCCCAGCTGTGTCTGACAGTGGGCAGTCCTCACATTTTCCATCTTTATATAATTTAAAATTCAGCAAATATTGAAAAAAAGCCTGTTTAAACATCTATTTTTATATATGTTTTGGTTTACATCTTAAATATCTTTTATCTCTTCCTGATGTTCCACTGACATTGGTATTACACATTATTTTCAAAGGTTCCTTGTGAGGTCTCTAATCCAGTTCCTCAAAGCAGCATCCAATGAGTTCAGCCCACATTTCCCAGAGCTTTGTCCATGCCTTGAAAATCTCTAAAAAAGGTGATGTGAGTGTTGGTTGGAAATTAGCTCCAATATTAAGTATTCTGACAGCATTTTTTTTCTTATGTCCTGTCTGAACCACTCGTATTTTGACTTACACAAGTTGCCTCTTAGCCACATATGCCAACGTGAAAAGCCTGTCTTGACATTCTTAACAACCATAGCTGCTAGGAGGCTCCTCTTAGGTTCCCCCCAAAAGCTGTCTCTTCTCCAGGCTGAACAAACCTGGTTTCTTCAGCCTCTTCTCATGGGGCAAGTGATCCAGGCCCTATCAGGCTTTGTGGCTTCCTTCTGGACTAGATCAAGCTTATCAGCTTGACAGTTTCCCTCATTTTATGGAATTTTTAATGCCTCAGAGATATTACTTTGGTTATCTAATAGCTAATATCACAGATCTAAGATTTCTATAAGAATAAAATTCTATGTGACTGATAAAAATGGTAGTTCTCAGAGATACTGTGATTATTAATAACAATCTCCAACAAAAGGAAGCAAACTTCTAGGAAGCTCTTCAATAAAAATAACATGAGAACTGTCACAAATAACTGTCACAAATCTTCTTAAATGAATTTATTTGCTGCATTTGTTAATGTAATGCATTTCCACTGAATTAGCTAATATGAATGAGCCTAATGCCTATAAAGTACTTAATGAATTTCCACATAACATACGGGCAGCATTTTTTGTGAGTACACACACACATCTGTACACAAATGCATATGTCACCAGTGGCTATGGCCCTGACTAGCTATTTTGAATTAGAGTATGAAATCAAGCTCATTCATAATGTGCAAAAGAAATATAAAAAGCAGAATGTTTTCAAACTTTAATAAGATATATAACTCAAAGGGTTAAGTTTTAATTTTTGCACAGCCAGTATTGCCAAGGATTTCTCATTTACAGAAAATAAAATGCTTCAAATTTGATTTAGTTAAATAGAGCTGCAGCCTGTCACTAATTTGTGGTCAAAGTATAATTTTCTTGAGACATAAGCTCCTCTTTAATGTAATTTTCATGAGACTATCCTTCAGGATGTGTGCAGCCTTCAGGTTGGTAAAACAGAGATTTCAAAAGACCTTATTCTCTAAGGAAAAAATGTCTGTTTGTATTCCTATTTGAAAGCATACACGCAAGTAGTCATCAAACCTGCAGCTCCCTTAGATACATCATTAATTTATGTAGGTTTGAAAACTGCAGTTTGGATCTGATTTAAGTGTATGGTGTTCAGCAAAGTACGTGTTCTAATTGGTTCTTTAATAGAAAAGTTCAGGACTGAAATCAGATTGTCAGATTATTATTGTATCAAAGTGAAGAAATATATTGAAAGACTCAGTGTAATACACTCAGATTTCAGATACCAAAATGAGAGTTCCAGTATGTACTATAGGAGAAACTTTCTAGAAGACAGAAACATGTTGGATAGGCACTCTGAAAGTTTTCCTTTAGGAAAGTATTTGCTTATTTATTCTTGTTTCCGACTTTACATTCTCACTGTTTCTTTTGTAGGTGGAAGTAATGGCAACACTGAAACAGCTTTGAGAGACTATTCTCTGGTTCAGTGAACTGAAAATTACACAATCTCTCTTGAGGTTCTGTTTAAATTTTTGAAGTGGTTATACAAAGTCTTCAAAGGTGTTTGCATTAAAATAAGTCAGAGAAGAAAAGAAATGGGGGACAAATCTAGCTTACCTTACCCATTTATGTTGCCCTACGGATGTTAATGAAACTACTTAATGTGAAAAAGATATGGAGATAAAATTTTATTATATTAAATTTATAGTCAAC
This sequence comes from Florisuga fusca, assembly GCA_038090715.1. Lineage (NCBI taxonomy): Eukaryota > Metazoa > Chordata > Aves > Apodiformes > Trochilidae > Florisuga > Florisuga fusca. The sequence goes on along the minus strand of JAAWXA010000001.1, from coordinate 5,498,831 downwards.
AACATAGCCCATACTTTCAGTTCAAGAAAGAAAGATTTTTTTCTTAACAGGGTCATATTTAAATCTGCTATTCTGCAGTAATTTATATAACAGTCTTTATTTCTGTGGATCATTAGATTTCATAGTACTTTTTTGTGTTCAGGAGGTGACCTAGAATGTAAGTTTCCAAAGAGGGTTTTCAAACAAGAAAGGGAGGGAGGGAGAGAGAAAGTATGTGCTTCCAAATGTTTACAACTATTTCCTCAGCAGTTTTTCCATGCTTTTTTGTGCTTTTGATATTTTGGCTAATCTCCAAGTGGATGTGAAATACATGTGTTAAGAATAAAAGGCAAATCCCCTATTTCATGCTGACTATTCCTCCTTGCAAAGAGAGGGGGAAAAGTAAACTAAAAGCTGACTGAATGTTCTTTACACCTGAACTACAAGGATTAGGAGTGAGCTTGCTTCACTACACACTTGCTTCTCTGGGTTTCTAAAGAGAAAACGTGACACAGATTTTTCTTAAAATGCCACTTTAGTGGATGAAGTTACCTCCCAGATTTTCAGGAGTTTTGAAAAATAAAATAAAATAAAATAAAAAATGCTACCTCAGAATTCAGGAAGCTTCCCAATAACATTTTACCTGTCTAGAAATATTACTTCTTACAAACAGTCAGGAATTCATAGAAACATAGATGAAGTTGCTATTTTATGTTATTATCCATGTTTTGTTCTGTAGAGAAGAAATACGAATCTAAGAATCTCCTTGGCCCTGATGTCCTAGTATTTCCTTAACATAAATCATAGAATCATAGAATCATAGAATCCTAGGGGTTGGAAGGGACCTCGAAAGATCATCTAGTCCAACCCCCATTTGTATGTAAGGGAATAAAAATTTAATACAACTCTGATTATTTTCTATAAATACACTATGATGAAACTGAGCATGTTAATCTATTCTGAAAATATGAATACAAATGCCTCTGGCTCTAAAAAAAAAGTGTATTAAAATACTTTAGTTATATGACATGATTTTTTTTACTGATTATACTGTTGAAGGTAACAGTAATTTGCAGCATTTTTTGATTCATATATACAATTCATTTTATCATATGAGTAAAGTCTGTTAAAAGAATATATTTTAATCTTGTCTTCAGTTTCTTACGTTGCCTTAAAATCTTATGTATTAAGGATGTATTAAAAAGTACTCAACGTTTTTCAGAAACAATACATGTGATTACAATACAATAAATAACCACAATAAGTTAGATGATGATGATGATTATTATTATAATATAAAATAAAAATGTGTATTTGAATTACCAGTGCATCAATGACTATGGTTCCATGTAGCAGGGAGTCAATCATGACAAGTCTAAGGCCTTGTGAATTACTTCTAGCTTCACTGCTTTTTTACATAGCCTGTGGATTCATCCTGACATATTATAATAAATATGAGGAAAATAAGGGTAAGAAAGAGTTGGTTTGTATTCTACAGGTGTACACAGTTTCTACTCAAATGAACAGATAGAATATTCAGTCTTTTGTCGATGTCACACCATGAATGTCAGGGATTTTAGGCAGAGCTTTATTATTACTCTTTAATACAAATCCTGATCAAAATATTAATCTGCTGAGTCAGGATAACAGTTTATGAAGATGGTTAATGCTGAAATTATTAGATTTCTGTCTGAAATTTCCCCTTAGGCATAAGTTGTTTGTTAACAGACTAATAATGTTTATGACCTGTTTATGGGGCAATGACTATATTCTTTGCTAAGCAAACCTTGAAGCAAAATTCCAGAAGGTTTGTCATCTTATGGTGTAACTATTATAGACAAAAAGAACACTAATTCTGAAGTCATTAATGAAATTAATGTCACAGGTTTATAACCTCTTGCCCTTCATTCTGCTTACCTACTATAAATCTATTTCAGATTAGTTGTTGCCTTTAGAGCTATTTAGTGAAAATGCTGGGCATAAGTTTTACCTCTATTCTCTCATGTCCCTTGGTGAAAAGTTGATCTCACCACAAGCAGGCTCCATTCAATGGAACCTGTCAGAGTTAATGGTTTGTAACACTAACCTGCAGTCAGCAAATCTAGGGAAGTGTTAGTGATCAGTCGATTTCTTTGACGTGCCATGTCAAAGCAATGTCAGGGGAAAATCTATTAGTGAAAATCAAGGTCATGCTTTGGTTTTTGAATTTTAGTTTATGTTAATAAGCTTGAAAATTAAAAATACACTTGACTGTGACATTTTTGCATGCTATGAGATATGAAAAACCACAATTATTAAACTTCCTGTCTTTAAAATAATGGAAAGTATGTAAAAAAATATTACTAGAAATAACTGCGATGTTACCATTGATATGAGCTACTCTTATTTGTTCACATGTACTCACACATGCCTGCTGGGACAGTAACCTTATCTTCCCCTGCAGACCCTTCTTGTAGTGTTATTGTGTTTAGTCAGGTGTTTAGAATATAAGCCCTGTGGGACAGTTTCTATCCTTGTGTGATATGTTTGTGCTATATCCAGTACAATCTATCAGGGAATCTAATCCCTGATAGAATACGTTGGGCACTAAGCAATGGATATAGGTTTTGTTGCTCTTTTGCCTTATCTCATCAGCTTTATTTATTTATTTGTTGTTTTGTTTTATTTTTAGTTTATTTAAAGATTTGTGAGGTTGATACTTATCTAATTACTTCCTTAATATGATGTGGTAATCTTATTAAATTATCTCTTGACTGCATATAAATGCATTTATGATGACAAGATCATCTTGTCTGACCTTTAAATTAAGACAAACCCTTGAATATTACTCAGTTAAGCTGTACTGACACTAATAAATTATATTGAACTTTCAGGCTTCATGATACACAAATATATAGAAACTTCAAGTGACAGAAAATTCTGTACCTCTCTCAGTAGAGGTGAAATACTGTCAGTGTAAAAAAATTCTGCCAGTTTTCTTACTTGAAAGTTTCTGGCTTTTATACTGAGTATAAAAGTATATTGATATATTGAGTATATCAGTGTCTTAGGTGGGAGTCCTTGAAGAGTTACTATTTTTTTCACACATGAAAATGCTTATGCACCATAATAAAATGAACTGTCAGCTTTCTCTTTCATAAACCAAAATAAAAAGATGGAAATATTGTGTTCCTATACTATATTTTTCACATGTTTTCTTCATTTTGAGAATCTTTTCTTCATCTTGAATGCTTCTCCCATATACTTTGGTTCACTGTATTGCTAAACAATACTGAGTTATGGATTTCATTAATTTACAAGTTTATTTCCAGTTTAATTTCTTTCCGTATTTTTCAAAAATATGTCTGAGGTGTTTTTCTGTAATTTAATTTTTCTATACTTCCACCATTAGCGAGGATTAAGCATTCAGAAAATGTTTGAATAAAGCTATATATCCTACATAAATGACCCATTTGGTGGCATGTCTTCCTAATTCATGGTGGATCAGCCCCTGAAGACTGTTTTTGCTTTTGAACATTTACTTCAGTGTTTTATGTCTCTTAACTTAAAGCCAGATGACCTCAGAGAACCCTTCCCATCAATTCCACTGAACTGATCAATTTTCTCCTCTTTTTACAAACTTTTCCCCTTATGCTTGTTATTATATGTTGAGAACATTTGTTCCTGTGAATTTGATAATATAGAAATTGCTTCTGTTTTAAATGGGCCACCTTCTTGCCAAAGAGTAGTTAATTAAAATTGGTCAGATTTGATTTTGGTTTTCTGTGGCTTCATGTGAATTTCATCTACAGTCTTTGCTGCCACCCTTTAAATATCTGCAGTGTTTATTGCTCAGGGATTTTCTCTTTTATCTCGACATATGCAGGTAAGAAAGAGTATTTAGACAAGATTTTCAATAAAGTACTTGGTAATCCTGTTTTTTCAGTAAAAAAAAAGCTTCAAGTGAACTAAGCAAGAATGGAAGACAAAGTAGGAGGGTGAAAATAGGGATCTTGGCAAAACAACAATGGGTGAGGCCCACTTATGGTTTAGACTAAAAGACTATTTTCTTAAATCAACATAATTGGCCTTGTTTTTATGTTATGTTTCATTTTATGGTCCCTTTTATACTGACAGGGTCATGAAGCAGTGGTTTTACCTAAATGAGAGCACAGACGTGAACACACTATTTTCCTCATTAAAAAAAGTGGCAAATATCTAAAAGTAAGATCAAAAGCAGTTAACACTTTGCAGAAACAATATTATTTTATTTTTATTTTGACTCAAAAGTCAGAGTGAAATGTAATTCTCATTAAAGTATGTATTTTATACTAATTGCAAAGTGAAAAATAATAATAACTAAGAAGTGAATAGTGGAAAGGCTATTTAAATAAAAATTAAAGGTTTGATTTAAAAATTAAACTGAAAAAATTCCAATTAGTAACATAAGAAAGCGTAATATTTTATACTTAAATATTTTAAGACTTCAGAAATGCATAATGCATTGCAATTAATATATTCTTCATGATTTTGAGACATTTCATTCAATACATATATGGGGTTTTGAGAAGAATAATAATTTCTTAAAGTGTTTCTGAGGTAATAGAATAAGTTATTTCATTTTTCATGCATAAATGGGTTGATATCTATATATTGATATTGAACCTATGTAGCAAAACACTCAAGTTGGAAATCCTATGATTTGAAGGACAAGAGGAAGAGAAGAACCAAAGAAAAATGACAAAAAGTGAAATAAGAAAAAGAAAGCCTAAACTATTTCAGGAAGAGACAGTTTACAGGAGAAAGCAAGAGGAATTAAAACGACTGAAATTCACAATACAGAGCACAGATTTTATTTCTACGCAGTGGAACTTAGAGAGAGCTAATTCATCTTTTCTTCAATAACACACACAAAAAGTCTCACTAGAAACAATCTAATTACATACTCTTCTTTAGAAGAAAACCAACCTTGAAGTTATTTTCAGTGTTGCATATGACCTTGGGTACTTACAATGATTGCATTGTTGTGATAAAAATGTTTTTTGAGATCATGCACATTTTGTACATGTTATCCAGAATTTCACCAAGATCAAAATATTATTAAATTGAAGTCAACTGAAAAATTCCAAGATGGAGTATGTAGCTCATATTTATGTATTGCTTCATATTTATGGACTGGAATCAGCACATTTGAAATATGACTTTATTCCCAGAACCATATCTTTTGCAGCCAGTTAAGTATCAGAATAAATGAACAGAAATATCTATGGTATTGTTAGAGTAATTTGCACCTTCGCATTGTACACTTACAGTTCTTCCAGTCAACTTTAATTATACAATTGGAAACGAAGTGAAATGGAAACTTCTCTCAGACATTTTAGGAAAAAAAAAAAAAAAGGATATATTCTAAATTAAACAGTGAATTCAGCTACAGGCACATCATATTTTAACAGCAGCAGTGAAACTTTGAGGGAGATTTTCATTTAAGAAGGTCAAGAAAAAAATCAGAAAAGAATATTAGTCTTTTCAGACCAGCTACTTTGCAAAGCCTACACTGACAGGTTGCATGCCTCGGATTCAAATATTTCAAAGCTTATTTTAGAATCTAATTTTGAGTTTGAGGTTTCTGAAAAAAAAAAAAAAAAAAAAAAAAAAAGAAAAAGAAAAAAGAAAAAAAACCCCGTGGTATCTGTTAAGCTGCCCCAATTAAAACAAAAATAGATTAAATTTGTTTCATGATGGACATGGAAGTAATGGTCCCAGACTATGTCTGACTGCTTTGAAACCAGTTGTTCCACAAATATCCCTCCAGTTATGAATGTTTAAGATTGGATATGGAAGACTTAATCAATTATATTAGGTAGCTCTGGAAAAATTAGGCACTGCTCTAACCTTTGTTAGAGGAAATTATGCTGAAAAAAGTGTAAGGGAAGTTTGTGCAAATTTTAGTCTCCTTAGCTCTTTTCACCATTAAAATATTTTTTTTTCTAATGGTAGAAAGCATTATTTATCTCATACTATATATTTATACTCTGCTTTCTATGTGATAGAGAAGATAGATTTATTTTCTGCACAGAAGAGCAGGTGAGTGGAAGGAAAGAAGTGACAATGAAAGAATGATGAAAAAGTTCAGGGAAGAAACAGCCCAGGAGTTCCTGATGATAACAGAAATCAGAAGGAATATGCTGAACAGATATCATGTGAAAAAAAACAAACAGCTAATATAAAGGATAAAAAACCTATGAAATACCATTGTAGAGTTAGGTTTTATAAATTAAATGAATCACAAGGAATCAAGAGTTAAAACTTTTAATGACAGAGGATGAATTGAGCTAAGAGTAATAGACATGAAATGTACATAGCCTTCACTATTGATTGGTTGAAGTTAAGAGTCAAGATGTTCAAGTACTGAAGTGATAGAAAAATCATTATGCACTCAATTATTCTATTATATTTTTTTTAGCTTGGATAAGAACATGGAATTTTTTCATTCTGATTCCATTTTCTGGTAAAAATCTTGATTCCAACCAAATAACTCTAATACAAAAAAATCCAGAGACTAAAACGACAACTTTATACAGACACTGTAACAACTACCATAGTATACATGTATACACTCATGGTGCTGTATTTCACATGCTCTGGGCAATTAGTATGAAGTTCAGTTTAGCTGGGTGACTATCAAGCATCAGGATGAGATAAGGTGTGTGATTAACACAGGGCAATCATACAACTGTGCACAGGCTCATACTTTCAGTCCTTCTTGGGTTTTATCTCATGATTACTAAAACATTTACTTAGTTGTGCCTTATTTTCCTATAATAGTTCTATTCTGAAAAATAGGTGTGTCAAACTGTTCAAAAAATATGAGATTATCAGTTTGAAATATTGAAGAGCAGTGCAGAGCTGTGTGTTTCATACAAATTATCCATCTCTTAGCAATAATCTAGTGGCTAATAAAAATTCTCCCTTAACCCGAATAGTTTTATAATGGTTTTCAAATTATTGAAGTTCAGGTGCCTTACACTATTTAAGTGAAAAGTAACAAGGAAACCTCATTTAAAGATTATGAAGTATTTATAGCAGTAGCTAGGGGGTATCACCTAGCAACAACATGGCCCACAGAGTAAATCTAATAAACTGTGGCTCATCCTTTCTGTCATCAGTGATAAAATAATCAAGGCAGGAAAAGCACAAGTAGTGGTGACGTTGAGAGAATGTAATGATAAAGTACAGAAGCATTTTAAGAGACAAAGGTTGTGTTTAGTTAACTCAATATAGTCTGCACAATAATTAGGATAAGGTACAGCTGGACTTCAACTGAAAGGAAAGACTGAAGTGAGGGGGAGAAAAACTGGAGGAAGAAGATAAACGATTAAACAGGGCAGAGACAGGAATTCAGGAAAAGTAAATAAAATAAGATGCTGTCAAGGCATCTTTCCTGGACAGACTTCTAAAAGAGAAGGGCAGAAAGATTAAAATTTTATCAGATAGCTTAAGAGATTATAGTAGTTGTACTTTAAAGCATAAAAGCTACTTTGCAGAGGCTGGTGCAATTCAGCAGTATGCTGTTGGGCCAGAATTGTTATCAGCAAGGCACTGAGGATACATTTGAAGTTATCACACCGTTGAAAGAAGAAAAGTTCAGCCCAAAATTCACTATAAGTAAAAAAATTAAACCTTGCACTAGGGTTTTGCAGCAGATAAAAAATGCATTAGAAATGTATGTAATTACAGTTAAGCACTTGTCATCATTTTGGAACCGTGGTATTCACTCTGTATATTGTACAGAAACATCTTTGCTTTTTTTCTGAGTCCATAGTGCTGAGTTCTACATGCAGGTTCACTAAAAATAGGGGAACTTTTCTGTCTTTCTAAAAGTATTTCATATTCCACCCTAAAGATATCTACATGACTTCAATTGATCAGATAATGGGAAATGATCATATTCATAATCACAGGAAACTGTCTATGCTTCATAGCTCTCCACCAAATTTCCTCTTTATTATATTCAGCACAAGGCAGTCAAATAAATGACAGACAGTAATTCTGCCTAATAATAGTTTGAATAATTGTACTCTGACAAAATGTCTCTGAAACTCCTATATTGATAGGCTTGTCCTAAAACTCTTTCTGCAGCAAGTAGTAATCCATGGGAGTGTCAATGCCAATATTTGAGCTAGCTTGACAGAGGTCACTGGAGAGTTTTCTGGAGAACTTTTGTCTCCCTGTAGCTGGGGAAGAAGCTGATATAAAAACCAAAAATTAAATTAAGGCATCGCCAGGTAGAAAGGAAGTGACAAAAAAAGTACCATCTTACCTTTAATCACACTGTTCTCAGCCCAAGCATATAAGTATTTATCACACTGTCACTTTATTTTAGCTAATTTATCAGTCAGAAAAAGTAGATGACAGTGTCAAGACTGTAAGAAAAAAATGTATATCAAATATTAAATGGGGATTAATTTATTCATTTTATATCTTAGAACTAAATTAAGAGCTGTTCATAATGAACCACATTCCTCCTTCAAGCAGACTTACTTGAAAATATTTCTTCAGAATAATAAGAATTGTAAACCATTGTTTTACATAGGATGAAAAAGCATTAAATTATAACTTAACACATAGGACTTGGGTCAGCTGGTCATATATAGATTTCTAATACCATTTGACATGTATGGAAAACCTCCAGTCCCCACATCGTCTTAGAAGTGTTAAAGTTTCTCACAGGCATTGTAATATCTGCCACATGCAAATACCTTGTTTATCCTAAAGTATCTCAAAAAATGTGTGGAGAAATGGGTTAACTCTCAGTTTCAGCAGACTTAAGATTAATATTTAATCCCAAAAAAGACCAAGAATTTTTTAGAAGCTAATTTACCATACAGAAATGGAACAGAGTATTTCTTAGAGCTAGAAGTATTCTTTAATCATTAAAAATAAAGACTCATATTGCCCTCCACAGTAGCAAACTCTGCAGGAGAGCACTTCAATGAAAGTGGTAACTAAAAGAATTCTACATATCTATACTGATAACTGAGAAACCTGAATCTGAAGTAATGTTTCATTCTCCCCATCATCTTCTTGGCTGCCACATGGACACATTAGGAACTTCAGTCTTTGATTGTCACGGTCTGTTTATTTTTATAGGTCTTCTCCTGTGCAGACCCAGAACTGCTTTAATCTGTTTAGCTCATTATCTCACGTTTATAAAAATGTAAAATGAAAGCTTTTTTTCTGCAAAATCAGTTATTGGAAGAAAAGGTGGGTGCATACCAACAGGATCTGGACACACCACAAAATATTTTCAAAGCTGCACATATTTGGATGGTCATATAATTTATGGAAGATAACTTTATGAGGTACAAATGATCAAGAAACAAGAAAACAAATTCAAACCCTGGAGGTAAACCCCATAATTATGATTTCTGTGAGAATTTCTGGTGGGCTCTACGACAGGCATGTAGAGAAAAAAAGCATTCATAACTTCTGAAGCTGGCAGAACATAAGAACCTGGGCTTGTTTCCTGAGCCAAAGTCTAGGTACAAATAAAACTAAAGGAACAGCAAATCAGGTCTCAGAATAACTGACTGTGGTCATGCTGTTTGTGCAAGATGAGACCAGACAGAAAGTAATTAAGCTTACAACACTGTTTGTCTAGGAGGGCACATTGCCATCCTCTGTTATCTCTTGAAGGGAAAGCTGTCAGTACAAAATGGGATTTTGTTCAAATATTCAACAGTTGTAACCTTGTAAGGGTTACATAAATGCTGTATGAATAGGGCATGTCAGACAGCTCAGATATAGCTTCCGTTTCTAAAAACTGGTTTTGAACCAATCTTACTAATTCAGCATGCAGTTTTGAAATATTATACAAGGCAGTAATACTGTTTTGCCACTTCTCTCCTGTTCACCTTCCTCTGCTTTTGGTGGAGTGAAAGGTTTGTACTGAATATAAGAAAATCAAAGAGAGGCAGAAGCATGTAAAATTCTACAGAAATACAAAAGTAGTTGTTGATATAGAATCATAAAATGGCTGTGTTTCTTCTTTTGTGTAAATGTTTGAACATCAAACAGGTATTTATAGAACCTAAAGCTAATGGGACAGAGGTCTTGTGTATGAAATCTCTGGGGCTTGACTGTTTAAGGTTTTTTGAGAAAATTTTAAGGGTTTTTTTTTGAAAAAGCATCGTGTGATCTACAGCACCTAAGAAGACGGTATGAAGGAAAAAGACAACAGTATGAATTATGCATAATTTCCATCAATGTCCAATCTATTTATACCCATATTAAAGAAGTCTGGGTTGCTTATTTTAGAAGAGTACCCACTAAACTATGCTGAGACTTTCATTCAGCCTCTGAATTGATATAAATTTTCAATACCATGCCTGATAACACTAACCCAGGATGAGGAAATCTCATTTAACACCTTGGGGCGACCCCAAACAGCAATAAAAGCTGGGAAGAGAATAGACTGAGATTAGCTGTGAGGAGAGGGATTTGAAGGTGTTTGCTGATGAAAAACTCAACATGAGTCAGCAATGGTTGCTTGTACCCCAAAAGGCCAACCAATAACCTGGGCTGGATCAAAACAAGTATGACTAGCAGGTCAAGGGGGGTGATTCTCCCCCTCAGCTCCACTATTGTGAGACCCCACCTGGAGCACTGTATCCGATTCCGTGGCTCCCAGCGTATGGCAGCTGTTTGAGCAAGTCCAGAGGGAGGCCACAAAGATGATGAGAGGACTGGAGCACCTCTCCTGTGAGGGCAGGCTGAGAAAGTTGGGGTTGTTCATCCTGGAGAAGGAAGGCTCTGGGGAGACCTTACAGCAGACTTCCAGTACCTGAATGAAGCCCACAGGAAAGCTGAAAAGGGAGTTTTTACGTCGTGTAATGATAGGATGAGGGGGAATGGTTGTGAATAGAAAGAAGGTATGTTTAGATTGGATATTAGGAATACATTATTTACCGTGAGAGTGTTAAGACACTGGAAAAGGTTGCCCAGGGAAGTTGTGGATGCCCCCTTCTTGGAAATGGTCAAGGCTAGAATGGATGGGGCTTTGAGTAACCTGGTCTAGTAGGAGGTGTCCCTGCCCATGCTGGGGAGTTCGAACTTGAAGGTTTCTCCCACCCCAGACCACTCTATGATTCTAGGAATCTAAATCACAGTAGTATGTTTTTTTTTGAACTGGCTCTTGCATCTGGGCAAAAATTCCTTCTCTCCCTTTCTCTGAACAAAGTAAATGACCTTCCACATCCAGAGTCTCCTACCTGTTATGTAAAGGCACCTGGAAAGGTGAGGCAGGCAATGAGGGGTTTGCCTGCCACCTCAAGTGTAAACTTGACTCTGTTTACTGCTTTCTTTTAGGCACTGGCTTCAGCCTGGCACCTCATCCTATGGGGTGTTTTGTCGTGGGTGTTCCTATTTCTGTCTCCAGAAAGGCACAGCATGGTTCCACAAGTCTATCAGCAGAAAGAAAGATGGTGATACTGACAAAAAGGTTGTCAGTATCCTGATGCTGACAAAAAGGTTGGGTTCCTCAGATTTTCATCTGAGGTGAATTTTAGGTGCAACTGAAAATTACTGAATTACTTAAATAACTAGTGTTTATCTTCTGTGAAAAGGAAAATTATGGACCTGATAAAACTATAGATAACTCCAGTTTAAATCCAGAAATTCAGAAGTATTCACATATATTAAAGTTTTTTGAAAAAATTACATCCTTCCCCAAATCCTACAAAGTAGTTAGAAAGCATACTATTTGCATTTCATATTCCACAATATAATTAAAACAAGTAACTGTCAAACTGTTTTTTTGATAAGTACACATAGAGTAATATACATCAGAAGACCAAGAATAGCTGTGCTTTTGGGTCTGTGATGGATTTGGGGATTTAAGAATAAAAGAAGAAGAATGTCGAAGTATTACTCTTTAAAGCAAATGATTGGAAGAGATGTTATGCTGTTTTAGACAACAGTAATGTTCTCAGGTGATGATTGTTCACTGGGAAAATCTGAGTCCTTATTCAGTTATTGTATCTAAGAATTTATGTAACAATACAAGAACAGCTGCAAGAAACTATTGTTACAGCTACTGAAATAGCTAAATTTTAGTGTGGGATGAACTTTTGCATCTGTAGAAAAAACTACTTTTGTAAGTATCAAAGCTCTCACAAAACAGTACAATCTGCCATCCCAGACACCATCATTCCTTCTTAAAAAGATGATAATAGAATCAGATAGGGAATTTGAAAAAAGTCAAACACACTTTTGTTTGTACTTGGAGTGCTGGAGTTCCTTTCATATGCATTTACTATCTGGAGCTTTTCCCTCATGTCTAAATATACTTTAAATTCTCAATTTTGGAACAAATATTACATTTACCATTGAAATGATTATGAATATCCTATACCATGGAACAGCAATTACTTTCAACTGAATGTAAGATTCAGTTAAATTCATAAAATGTTTAAAACTATTGTCCTAGGAGCAGCAAAATATTTTTACCTTGTCAAGTGGTATTCAAGGAGAAGACCAGGGCCTATTATACACTAGGCTTATTATGACTGCTGTAAAAGGCTGGTTTTGGCTTTCAAACAGCTAGTTTCTTCTCAGTCTTAAATAACAGTACAAGAAGTGTCCTGCCTGCATTATAGATTAAATGTGTATGATAACACAACATTCAGCTATGCCATAAATTACTATATCCTCAAATGTTATTGCTTATTATGATTATTCATTTATATATTAAATATTGACATTTTATTTTTCTGTGTATCAAATCAATGGATCTGCTGTTTAATGCTGGGAATGCTCTGTAGTATTGTTCCTGATTTATTCCAATGATTCCATGGGTTTTTCCCCTGAATAATGCAGGCAATGTGGAAATCATGAAGACCAAAAAATTAAGTACAATTAGTGAAACCAATTGCAATCCTAATGAACTGTAATAAAAATAAAATACAAGTAAGTAAAGTACCAGTAAGTGTCAAAGCATTTTCATAGAGTCCAACTGAAAGCAAGTATTTTTCTGTGTAATTAAAATAATTAAAATAAATAAAAATTAAAATAAAATTTAAGAATATAAATAAATAAAATTAAAATAATTAAATAAATTAAATAAATAAAAATAATTAAAATAATAGTTATAACATTTTTATATATGTTAAAGATAGTCTATTACAATGCCAAAGTCCTCTTGCTGCCTTTGCTGATAATTTATTACCAGTAATTTACACTATGATTAAACAACACAAGTGCAATAGTGTAGGTAAATACTGTTATTTTGTCAAGTTATTTGCATGCACTGTGACTTTCTGAAGTTTGCTATGTCAGACATAATCAGTAGGTGAAGAAAATTAGTCACATGATAGCAGCATTTATACTGCCAAATTAGACTGTCAAATGCTTTTTGGATGTTATGTAATTTTCTGCACAAAGGTAATGAAAAAAGTCTATTGAGAGATATCAGATAAGATTTCCTGGGTTGAATTCTCAGAGGATGTTTCCCTAAACCTCTGAACTATTCTTCTCAAAATTAGCTTCTGTCCTGAATGCTTAGGGTCAAATTTAAACTCCTTGGTTCACTAGATGAAATGTGGCTCCATGAGCATTATGTAGATCACTGAGATTAATTTATTTTGTGTGTTTAGAAGTATTTTGGAGAAACAACTTATCCTCTGTATCCTCCTAATCCACAAAAAACAAGCAAGCAAGCACACAAGAAAACAAACTGATCAACAAATCTAAATAATAGATTTTACACCTAACAAGAGAGAGTGTGCTACATTAAAGGACAAGGAATCATGGGCTAGAATTTCAGAGTGCTAACAGCTGAAATAAATATGGATGCAACTGGATAGCAAATAGGAGCACAGGTCTTCATACCAGTTGCACATCAGATAAGTTTTTAAGTAGATTTTTCAGTAAGTATCTCGCATGGACTCGTGTCCTGATTTTGGAGACAGAAATTACTAAATCCTGCTTTAGCTGCCTTAAAGTCATGGACAACACTGCTGTAGCAGGGTTTCTCAGCATACCAGGTAGAGGGCTAGCAATGTCATCCATTGAATCAGTATGTTTCCCAGGATATTTTGGGATGAGAAACAACACACATGAGATCTGTCTCATGTCATGGTCTAATGTGTGGACTTTGGTTGTTTAGTAAAGAAATGTCTGCTCAGATAACATATATGACTTCACACTCTAGTTGCTGTTTGGCTTTGTGCACTTCCTGCTGACATTACCTTCTTCCTCTATGTGTCATATCTCCTGCCAGATATATGCCAAATCCTTTTATAGTCACTTGGCAGCAAGTTGTGTTCTTTTGAGAACAAAACTTGAAAATCAGTCCAAGAGTAAATTTATCTACTCATTGAATAGCAGTTTTCCTTAGAAGAATCATCACTATGCCTTTATAATGGCTCTCATTTGTACCAGAACAATAAATCAATCAACCATGCAGGCATGGAACATACAGTTATTCCCTGGCCAATCTGTGTCTATACCAATTTGTAATATAATTCAAAGAGGTCAAAAGCTTCTTTTTTAACATGCATGGCTTGGGAGATATGGAGAATGAATAGTCCTCTGAGCCACAACCAAATCAAGATTTCCTAGTCACCAAAAGAATACATCAGCAGTTTACCTCTCTTAAAACGCCATTCTCAGTTAACCTACACCCAAACATTGCTAAAAAATTCTCTCTGAGATTATCAGAAAACAAATGTATTTTACTTTTAAATGTAATCGTGAGGTTGCACATAGTCAGTATCAGATACATACCAAATGCAATACAGATCAACGGCACTTTGCAAGAAAACATTGAGCTGCAGTGTCTAGATAGATGATGCCTTGAAGCTGTGTACTATTGATTTCTTCACAAATGCATTGTTAAGGAAGAATAAATAAAATGGAGAACAAAGGAGCAAAGGAGCTGTGAGTGGAAGAACTTAAAATATTTGGCAGAAGACTGAATCTTCACAAACATCTATTACATACAATATTACATTCATACAATACAATAGATATATGTTATTACATTCCTTTTTGCCAGTTGTCAGGGGGCTTGATTTATCCTAATGGGCCTAATTACATGATAATTGACATTTTACATGAATTAATGGACATTAATAGGTAAAACATTAAGACTCTGTATCTGTCTGAATAACTGCTGGTGGTATTTACATCTGCATCATAAGGTCATGTCAAAATGAGGCATTAGAAGTATAGACTTTCATAGCTCCATGGATTAATTTTACTTGTAAAATAACATCTTTACCTATTCCATTTTCTCTTATGAAGTATATTAACAATATATATCTCTCTAATAAGAATAAACTTTTATTTAAGGAGAGGGACCTGATATCTTGGAAGTAGCTCCCGAGTCTCAAAATCCAGTCTACTCTGAACCTCTGGTTTTATAATCGGATATAGAGAAAACTAGTAATAATGGAAAATCCTTGTAATAGGGTCTTGTAATCATGGCACAAAGAAGTAGTAGGGAGCCCGGGGCAGGAGGGATATGTTATGATGTATCAAGCCTAGGTCAGGAAGAAAAGCAGCCTAGGTGGTCTGAGCAGACCTGCCTAAAAACCATGCAATAAAACCTAGAAAGTGCAACAAGCTCTGTAAATGCCATAGAATGAATGATGCCCTAATTGCTGTTCTGGATTACTTGCTTTAACCATCACAGGGAAGTTCTGCTATAATCCCCTACCCTAGTTTACTTTGAGGAGTGCCTGATTTTTATCTTTTCATCCCATTCACTCATTTTCAATCACAGAATGATAACGTGGGCTTTCAAGGTGAAGTGAATTTTATCCTGTAAGAAGTAATGTGTTGTACTGTATTGATGAAAAGACTCCATTCTGTTCACAGTTGATTTGTCTCTCCTTTTATCTCTCTATTGTGTGCCTATATATTTAAATTACTCTTTAATTGATGTAGTCCTGGTGCCTTTCATTGAAAAAATGCCTAAAGTTGTATGAAAGAGATTGGAACCTGAAACCTCTGGATGTAAAAATGAGATTCAGGCTGTGCATTTTAAAGCAACCTATTTTCGTAAATGAAGAAACTATTAGACTCTTTGTGAAATGTAACAATGTGTATCTGATCTATAGGATTGTCATTAATTATATTTCAACAAGCAAAAAGGCTATGAATTTGCAGTATGAAATACTTCACCAGCACTTGCAGTTTCTGAACTATCCAGACAATTGCTGGGGTGTCAAATGGATTTGAAATGTAGGCTTATGTGGAAACATTAGCTTCTGGCTTCTGCATTCCTTATCAAACTAATTTTGTACTTTAAAGACATATTTTTATTATATGTGACCTCAGTAGTAATTCCAAAAAGCAGGTGTCCCAAAATAATAATAATAAAAAAGTGATTTATTCTAGATGTTAATTTTTAGGACACATAGACTGAAATGAGGGAGCCTTTATGGTATGTGTGAAAGCTATTGATTATGGCCAACTTAATAGTAGAATAAGGTTAATTTTTTACCTATCATTTTCTGAATATATCCCATTACAAGATTCTCTCATATCAGTCCAAATTTATGAGCTATAGGCATTATGATGAGTTCTGAAATCACAAAGTCAAGATAAATCTTTTTAGCACATTATACAGAGTATCTAATTCTTGTAGTATGTGGGAAATTTGCTCTTTTTACTACTGCATAATCCGTTACTGCTAAGGGAATAATTCTGAGATCCTGGCATTAATATATGTCTAAGACATTTCCTGGAATGCGTGAGTATCTTGCCTTATAGAAAAAAAATCCGCAGTAGCACAGCAAAGATAAATCTGTCCTTTCTTTAGTGTTTTGTTTTATTTGGCCATGGTTAAAACAAGACAAAAAGAAACCTCAAACCTGAACAAAGACCTGTTAGTTATATTTGGTTGTCCAATTGCCATGGGTCACAGAAATCTGTGCTTGATTGAGCATAATTTAGTATTTTCATGAAAGACTGGTATGATGACATATTTTTAAGACTGTTTCAAACATGGCATCATTCAGTCACCATGATCCAATGTTTTAATGGTGACACCTGAAAAAAACCCTCTCCTTTTATTAACTTAAAAGTGTTTCAGAAAGATTCATTATGTGTTTCTCTTGAATGTTTGAAATGGGAGTTTTTTCAGCTAGGCCTGTATTTCTCATGTTTTTTTTTTTCTCAAAATTTGAAAAGATTATCAAATGGAAAGATTGCATGGAAAATAATAACTGGAACAAATATTTCTTTTACTTCTCTTAATCAACACAACCTTTCTCTTTGATGAAATCCCACTTCCATTCATTGTTTTTTCAACCAGTCACTGGTTACCTTGCCCACGGTCATTTTATCCATGGAGTTAACCTTCTTATATCATTGAAGAAATAATATAAGAGGGATAAAGATAAGAGCTCAAGAAGCCTTTTTCTTTTATGCTCCCCTTTTTCAGTTACAAGATTTACATGAAATTTCTGTCAGCTGGCTTGTAATTACATCAGGCAGGCATAGTCACCAGTCTGTCTGTGACTGAGTTCAGGAAGCTCTTTCCTCTCCCACAGATAGGAATCAGCTGTTTCATGCTGCTTATTTTGTTCTTTGATTTGGAGCAAAGCACAGCCTTAATGCTATGTTGGAGGAGATCAAAAGAACCCAGTATAATTTTCTAAAATTTAAAATAAACTGAAGACCAAATTTCTGAAGATTGAGTATTGGAAATTTGTCTCGTAATGGTCAGTTGTTGCTGGGCATATTAAGTATACCAACTTGAGATAAAAGCTGATTAGGGTCTTCTTGTATTTAAAGTAATCATGTTTTTTCAGATCATAAAAAAGAATTAGAGACTCAGGAAAACCACTTGTATTTTATTTGCACTATGGAAGGCTTCAGATGAAGCTGCTGTTTGTAGAAAACAAATGAGTACAGCTTATCTGTGCAGCACCTCCTGAAGCTCAGCAGTAGCTGGCAATCCCCTGCCTGTGGAGTCTGATTTTTGCTCAGGTGCTTCCCCATCACGAAGAAGCAGCACCCTGTGTTGCATCCTGGCCTGTGCCAAGCCCCTGATCCAGGCCCAGGAGCTGATGTTCCAGCATGGCCTCTGTCCACCCCCATCACCATGGCCCTGCTTGGCCACCTGGGATTTTCCTGATCCCATTTTCCCCCACTGAGCCTGATCCTGACTCCCAGCTTCAGGCTGATGTAGCAGCCGAACCTCAACACATCCCCATCCCCAGGGAAGTGTTTGATGTCCGTGGCTGGGGATGTCTCTGTCTTCCCCTCTGCCTGCCTTGCTCCCAGGCTGGGGTGCTGGGATGGGCCTGGCTGGTGAGGCTGAGTCCCTGAATGTCCCAGCTCCCAGCCCCAGGAAGCCACTGGACCCTGCTGTGCCACGATGTGCGCAGGAGATAATAGTTACCAGAGTTCTCATGGGGATGACAGATACAGTGTGGGATGACTGAACAAGAGCTGTATAGGTAAAGCTAAACTCATCTGTCTCTATTCTAGTGAGATATGAAATGCAGCTACTACACTTAACACATTTGTCAAAGAAACAAAGAGATCTATACTTAAATGTGTTTTTTCTTCTATCTTCAAGGACTCCAACATCATTACATGGTGGCAGACTTCTCCTTTGTTGGAACATTTCTTTATTGTCTTACTCTCAGTCTGCATTGATTTGGACCTGAGACAGTGACTTGACTAAGGAATCCCTGGTGACAGAAAACACATACGTATTATTCTCTCTTTTGTTTTTGTTTTTGCTTTTGATTTTTTTGTTGCTGTGGTGAAAGGGATTATACAGGCATCTGTTAAAATGCCACTAAGATGAAGGAACTCCAATAGGATGCAAGTGGTGGGGTGGATTTTTGATATCAAAATCAAGCAGCTCCCAAAGAAGGTCCTTGGGAATCAGTTCAGAAAATTATATTATGCAAAACAGAGACTCTCAAATACTTAAGGTGCACGGGAAGATATTTTTTGGTGATTTTGACTCAAGAACAGTATCCTGAATGTTCCTAAAGATTCAATTTGGAATCCCTCAATTCTCAAACCCTACCAGCAAGTAAAAATAGCTCCTTTGGTTGCCAAATGCATACATACATACATGTTCACATGTGTATGCATGAGTATGTGTATCTATGAATTTATATATATACACACATATAGACATAGTTATGACTTTTTTTGAATACATATATATACACATGTATAAATAAGTATATACAGTGTATAACTTTGTTTTATGGTATGTGATGCCAGTCTAGTTAAAATATTGATGTCAATTCACATTTGACATGGATCAGAACATAGCAATTTGGGCTGGAATATCAAAGAGGAAATGTTCTCAAGGATATGACTGCTTGTAATTTTGGGGGTCAGACCTTTAAAAAAAGTTAATATGCTTCCATCATAATTTTGTGTGTGTGTATGGTAACCAAAGACAACTATGCATTCTGTCATGTCTCTTCTCTGTCATGCTTTCATTTGGGGTATTAAAACATGTTCCTGTCATGCTGTCATTTGAAATGTTAAGTACTGCAGGCACAAGCCTGCAAGATGTATTTTAGAAGGACAAAGAAATAGTCACATCTTAAATTCTGAAAAGGACAGGATTGCTGATTTTTAACATTCAGAGTAGCAGAAAATGTAAACAATATGAGACAGAAGAACACAGGTAACATTTTCATGGGTAACAATCTCACTGGATGGACAAAACATTCTTTAGGAAACCTTGTACCACTTGGTTTTGAACTCTTTTTTGCAGATTCACATGAACCATATCTTTCCATATGTCTGAATATAAAATAAATCAATATATTTTTCTGTTAAAATTGAAGTTTACATTTAGGCTTTGAGGACAGAAGTTTTGCTAGTTTGAAGTTCCTCTAAAGTTGCAGTTTAACAGAAATAAACTAAATAAATTTCATCTCATACTTGGTTTAGAAGTGTCTTTAGACTAAATGAATGTATTAAAATTAATTTTCAAGGACTTTTAACTCCTGTCCCAAATGGGAATTTAGAAAGCAGCTGCTATTGTGAAACAGTCTGGAAAGAGATGAGACATATTTCAGTTTATCAAGAAAGCAGTACAAGTGGGGTATTTAACTATACAGCCTTATAGCCCTACTGGAACTAATTTGCTGTAATGTTTCTTACTGTATTTGAAATGTAACAAATTGGTAAATTAGAGCTGCAAAGAGCCATACCCCAGAGATTTAAATTCCAGCACATGAGCTCCCTGTTCTTTAACCATTAGGTTAATAGCTCACTTGCTTTCCTCATTTCTGCTGCTTGTGTTTATTTATCTGTTTAGCTGAAAAGCTGGCAAGAAGAAATGTTACTGTTTGCTATCAAAATTAGACACTATCCCACACCCAAATTGCAAGAGTTGATTGAATTTGACACAGAAGCAGAAGTGATGTACACTGAAAGCTTGTGACAAGAAATAGATACAAAACATGATCTAAGCTTAGAGATGAAGAATTAGCATTTTTCTGCAGTTTTAGTGCAATATTTTTCATTTTTGTTTGCCATACACTTAAAATTTTTTAAAATGAATGATCTTACTTCCTTTGTTTCTTTTCAGGAGCATAACATGTTGATGGTGAGGCATATATTGCCTAAAGAATTCCAGCCATTCTGGCAATAGATTTTAGGTCAAAAAAGTTCTCAAGAATAACATGATAAACTTTTAATAGACAAGTGAACTTATAGCCCTTGGAACAGTCTCTAAGTCTTTAACGATTTTTTACTGCGAGTATTGTAAGGTGTATGGGGGGGGTGTTTCTCCTTAAGTGTAAGTAATCTTCTATGTCTGAAACCTCTGCTATAGATTTTTATGTCTTAACATTAAGTGGCAATGGTTTGTGTCAAAGTGGCAACCATTATGTTTCCTGATTGCAGCAAAATTTTTGTGAAAGGTTATTAAGGAGTGGCACCACACTTGTAAGGGCAAAAATGCATGTCCTGGTTTTCAGCCTTATATAAAATATTTTACAGTGTTTGCTATATTATTGTTTCATCATTAACATTTTGTTTTGCAGAGTTCAGAGAATTTGACAGCAGGATTCTGAAAACCTGGGTTTCCTTGGTTTCATCTGGATATTGCTATATCCTATCTATACCCAGCATAAACCAGATGTTTCCCTTTGGTTCACCATCTATGAAAGCACTGTGTGATAATCTCTGACTTTTAATTTTTTTTTGCCAGGAAAGTAAAAAATTCCAGAAAATAATCATGGGTTTTAGTCCTTTTAGTCTCAAGTGTGATTAGCAGTTTTCTTTGAACTCCGTAACTCCTTGTTTCTGTGTCCTCTTCTGTTGAGGTTTAGGAGTACTCTAGAAACCTGCTAAACTGAACACTACATCTTGTGAAACTTCAGAAAAAAACCAAAATCATGTTGTCAGAAACATTTAAAAGAACTGTAAAATGGACTTAGAGTGTTCACAGTGAAACTAGCAATTAATGTAGAAAAACAATAAAAATAAATCAATTCACTTGACAGACACATCAAATAACACTTGAACAGGTTTTTTTATGTGGATGGTAATTGGACAATACAGAGCCAAATCTCAAATTCTACTGATAAAAATCAAACTGTCAAAGAAGAAAGTCAGAGTTAACAGCACAAAGCAATATTCTGAGCACTCATACAGCTAATGATTAGCAGCTGAAACAGCAGCACAAATTAACGATCGATAACTGTAACTAATTCCCCAAGTGCACAGACCAAATGTAGAATACAGGTGCACTGTTAGAAATCCACTAATGCTAGTGCAGTTGTGTGAAGGACAGTAGAATCCTAAATATACTGCATTATCCTACACTGATGGAGGCCAGGCGTTAATTGGAGTATCTGTACCAATGTCTGCCTACAGGGTAAATGATTTCTCAGTGCTTCGCTGAATTACTTTTTCATCATGAATCAAAGCGGAAGGTGAATTTAACTACTAGCTTCAGTGAGAAGCTCTGGAGTGTTTTGAAACAGGTCATGGGACTTTTTTTTGAGGCTGTGTGCTTTCTAGGGTTGAATCCTAGAGAAAATGCTTTTTTAGCAACACCTAATACAGAAAAGAAGTTTCTACACATTGAATGAAGATAACCTATAATATTTTCATACAGTATGTAGTAAGTATGTCACACTTAAAACTTAGGATGGTAAGTAATCAATCTCTGCTTGAAAATGTTCATGCAGGTGAGTTTAATATTCTTGGACTGCATACTTAAATTAATCTAAAAATCAGAG
This sequence comes from Florisuga fusca, assembly GCA_038090715.1. NCBI lineage: Eukaryota > Metazoa > Chordata > Aves > Apodiformes > Trochilidae > Florisuga > Florisuga fusca. The sequence continues at coordinate 5,476,629 of JAAWXA010000001.1, read as the reverse complement.
ATTTTAAGTAGCAATCATACAATATGAATTCACATCTAACATATCCACTGAAACCTTTCAAGAGAGACTACTGTCACAACTAACCCATTACACAAGTTTGGATTAAGGACTTTGTTTTAGAACTAGTGTTCTGTCTTGAGAATAATTTTGTCTTTGGAGGGAGAAAAAGCAATATATTGATCTAGGATCACAACTGCAACAGTATTACAAGACACAAGGAATTGTAGTACAAAGCTCAAAAGTTAAATCAATGCAAACCTATGCCTTAATGTTATCATTTACCATGAAGAAATCACCTTCAGAAAGCTGAATGAATATGAAGCAAGGAATAGATGATGAAAATTATTTCAACATGCTTGTAAGATAAAGCAGTTTTAAATCCAGATGAACTGTAATGGTTAGTCTACATTTAACTGTTAGAAACCATCCTTATTGATTAAAGGGGACAAACAGTATGAATGAAGACGTGCACATACTGTCTACACCAGCAAAGTGGGCTGAATAGATTGGGACTTAAGGAAATGTAGTGGCTTGGGCTTGATGTACCGAAGGTCAACAAGAATGGTTAAAATATTTTAAATAGTTCTTATAATGTAGACTTAAACCTCAAAAGATTTAGTTTTCCAAGAACATAACATCACTTTAAACTTTAAGGCATGGTTTAATCAGCTTATACAAGGTTTGCTTGAGAAATAGGAGGATGTCCAAGAGATTTACACAGATGTCACAGGACCTGTGAGAGACTATGCCCACTAAAATAACAGTCTGTCATGGACAGTGGTCAACAGGGAATACATAAAGCAACTTGAAGGTAAGTAGAAAGCCATATCTAGGCAACTGAATAATTTACTTACCATGTGGGAAAATACATTGGAATAACAAGTTATTTAAAATCATGTATAATTGTATGTGATGTTCAATAGCTAGCAAAAATAGGAACAGCCCACTGAATGTTCAGATACCTTTTGAACTAGCCAAGGGCTTCTGGATTAATTTTATCAATAAGAAATGTATTAATAGGGCAGAGCTTATAAAGGATAGTTTCAGTTCAAGCCCAGCAACTGGATTGTAAACAGTCCTGTGATTCCATAACAGAAACTGTCAGATTATATGACAGTATAACCATATATATGACAGTAATCCCTTTCAAATACAAAATATACTGATTAGTCCAGTAAAGTCTGTGATTTGTGTGATCTCCATTTCTGATTCCTCAGAAAAAGCCAGTACATCTTAAGAGAAGTGGCTCCATACTAATAGTAGCCTGCATTTGATATAAAAGGCAGACTATCTTGTCCTTAATCAGATACAAAGCTCTAAGCTGTTCAGAAAATAAAATTATGATAGAAAACTAAACATTGATTCTGATTTAAAGTGAAAAATATGTATTATCAATTTTCCTAAGGTATGAAAATGTTTTAAAAAAGCTTTTTATTTTTTTAAAAGTCATATATTCCTCTATTGTCTTGTGTGACATTTTCTATTAAATCAGAACCTTGTATATGATATGTGTTTTGAAGAATTATTTAGAAGTTTTATTGACTGTGTCTAAAAGGATTTTTAATGTAAAATATGTTACTGAAAAATTGTTTTGATCATTTTCACACTTTAAATTGCAAACACTACAACTTAAACATGCAGCACTTAAGATCTTTCTGTCTAATTCATTGCCAGTCCTAGAGTCCCAGGCATCACATATTTCTTCCAGTGGAAGACCAAAGAGAGCTTGGTATCTGAAAACATTAGGTGTGAGTTTTAAAGATATTTAGGAATGGGAAAAAAAATAGAGGTAAGACTATTGCAATGGATAGTCTTGTCAAAGTAATTTCCACAGCAAATTATCATCTATGAAGTTCAGCAGTTTTCAGGTCACTAACATGAATTCTTGGCACATTATATTTGCATATTCTCCTTCTGTTTGTTAAGAAATTTGTGTCTAAATAATACAGCATTTTCTCAGGAGATAACGTAGGAATGAAAGTGAGAACTGAAGAATATGTTTAGTAAGTTAAGAATGAAGTTAAACCCTGACTGGAAATCTCATGGAAGAGTTGAAGCCGATTATTCATCAGCAAGCAGAAAAAGACAAAAGGAAACATTTACATTTGGCAATTTTATAGGTAACTATTCTCTGCTAGTTTGGGAAAATGTAAAGGTAAATTTCCTCTACTTCCTGATATACAAAAACATCACATCAGCAAACAGTGAAATGACTTAGATTTAATAGGATTTTTGAATCAAACTGACTTGACATTAAAGTGAGTTAAAATCAAAATATATTATCATCAATGAGCTAAAATTGGGTCGTACAAAAAGAATGAAAACTTGAAACAAACTGATGAAACTTGGCAAGTTTCACCAATATAAACATTCTTTGCTAAGATCTATGTTAAATCTGACTATAGCTCTTTGTATGGGTTTCTATTGTGAAAGATAGAACATATGAGCAGAAATTGGAACAACGGAAATGTGTTGCAGACAAACCTTTCTGAGGCCACAGCGCTTCCAGGTCCAGCAGGTGTTCTTGCCAAGGTGCATAAACAGTATTCCAATCGTCACCTTTAGATTCAGTCAGCCTAGCTCAGTGCTAATGCTCTGGACTCAACTAGCCTCCTCCTCAGACTGCTCAGGAGGCAGCCCCTTGCCTTTGGTAGCCCACCTTTTATTGGCCCCCCCAGTTCTGCTCATGCGCAGTCGGGACCAGCCCTAATTGGGCACAGTTGGGCTTAACAGGAGCTCACGCATCCCACCTGGTAATTGGGAACACCTGAGTGTCCTTACGTGATTGCCTCTACAGAAATGCATTGCTCTCATGAGACCCCACAAAACTGGCGTATTGTGTCCAGTTCTGGAGCTCCCAACATAAGAAAGACATGGAACTACTGGAATGAATACAGAAGAGGGACAGGAAGGTGATCAGCTGGTTGCAGCACCTCTCCTATGAAGACAAGCTGAGATAGTTTGCGTTTTCCAGCCTGCAGAAGGGAAGACTCCAGGGAGACCTTATAGCAATCTTCCAGTACCTGAATGGCCCTACAGGAAAGCTAGGGAGGGACTTTTTACAAGGGCATGGAGTGGTAGGACAAGGATTAATGGTTTTAAGGTGGGAGAGGAGAGGTTTAGATTAGGCATTAGCAAGGAATACTTTACTGCAATGGTAGAGAAACATTGGAGCTGGTTGACCAGAGAAGCTGTGGATGCCTCCTCCCTGGAAGTGTTCAAGGCCAGGCTGGATGGAGCTGTAGGTTCTAGAGGATGGGACCCATGGGAAGAGGATTGGAACTAGATGATCTTTAAGGTCCCTTCTAATGCAAACCATTCTATATTTTTATGATCATATGGTCCTATGATTGAAATGCTATTAGAAATACAGATCTGTGCATCTGATAGGCCAGATTCAGCATTTATGCTAAATCTGTTTTGATCTTGTTTGGTGATGAAAAAGCAGAACAATTTGCTGAGTAAGACACTAGTAGTATACTTGCTTCCTACAAATAGAAAAAAAAAAAGAAACTACATGCTGAGCAATCCACTTCAGTATGTTTTCTACTTATCAGAGCTCTGGCTTGTAGCTAAAACTGAGATAATAATGTAGTAAGCATATCAATACCTGAAATCAGTGCCTACAATTACAAGCATGATCCTGCATAGCTTCTTGCATATGCATGATCTTTATCTTTGGCAGATTAGCCACCAGAGATGGTTTTACAGAACAAGACAGTGGATTTTGCTGCGAGTTTTATATTGTGGCTTTAAGATACAAAAACTTGCTGAGACAGTTCACTGGAATATGGTTTAGAATTATTATTGAAGCTGCAGTCTCTGCCAAGAACTAATTAAAAAGACACTGTCTTGAATAAACTAGGTTTAAAAGTTGTAGACATGGCAGTCAAGTTAATTATCTCATCTACTTGTGATTTTGAAAGGTATAGCAATAGTTGGGTAGAACACTGTTTTTACATTTTTTTTTGAGAAGTATAATTGTAGTGTGCATATTTTATTAAGACAGGCTGGAACAAGACCCAGTGTACCAAATGCAGAGTGAATACAGCTTGCCATAACAGCTATCAATGCTGCTTTTGCATTCAGCTTCGTGTATGGACTGTCCCCTTTCTGCCCCTCATTCTTTAAAATAATATAGAAAACGTAAGAATAGAAATAGGGAGATGTGGAATAGACAGGACAAGAAGTATATATCTGAATCCAGTCTCAGACAAAGAAACTTGTCTGCATCCCATAAAGAGGAAATCAGTCTGTATCTCTTTTTCTGCTTTAGGGTTTTGCACAGCGCAGTATGTAAGAAATTCTGCACTGCCCCCCCCAAGAGTTATTAGAAAATAACATGATTTTATCTATTATTTACTTGCTCAGGCATTTACAGTTTTAAGGTGATTCTTTGTTTTTTCATCACTAGGTTGTATAAGAGTTGTCATTGGCAAAATATATGTTCTAAGTAGTTAGAGGAAAACTGTCCTTCTGGCTCAAGTAAAAAAATAAGAATACTCCAAAATGTAGGGAAATCTTGCTGCTTCGATCTGCACATCTATTCCTTTTGTGGAACACTACTTGATAATATAGATAGTCTCAGCTTCCTAAATGCATTTTCTTGTGTGATTAATTTTCTCCTTGAAAGCACAAATAGAGTGCAAAAAGGAGTATGTGACTGTGGTGCCATTTTACAGTTAGTAAACAACTTGACAAAATCAGTAGCAGAATGTAAATCTTCAGTAAGCCACAAAAAACAGATGTGCTTCTGAACTCCAGCCTACATAGTGTGTATTGCCAAATCACTGTATAGATATCCTACATACTCATCAAATGCTAGAGCTTTACAGTGAATTGCAGAAAGGTAAATTTATCCTAAAAATTACTGTTGAGCACTTTCAGGAAGCTATAAATTATACCACAAGATAAACTGAAATATCTACCTGTCCATTGTATCATGAAACTTCAGCATTTTTAATAGCATAAATTCTATTAAAATTCAGTTCTACATGTAAAATGTATGCATTATTACAATTTTTGGAGCACACAATTAGTATTTTTTCAAAGCAAGTGTTTCTTTTAATATTCCTTGAGCAGACAAAATACTTATTTTTTTTCTCTCAGAATTTATGAATTTTATGTAATGCTGCCGAAGTCAAAACAATGTAAAATAGTGGTGAGGTCAGACTCAAAGTATAATGATCAGGTATAAGTCGGCAAATAAAAAAGCTGATATGAAGATTGTGTAAACTTTTACACTTGCCTTAGAATATTGTTTATCATCTCATTGTCTTCCTCAGAAACATAAACATCTCCAACAACCACAGGGGTGAGCATGCAAGAAATACGCAAGTGACAATGAAGAAAACAAATAAACAAATAGTCAGAAAATCAGTGTCTAGCCTTGTGTTTTAAACTTATATTAAAAAAGTATATTATAAGAATCTGATCCCTTAAGAAAAGAGGCACTAAGCACATTTGGGTTTTTTTTTTTCCTTCTGCATAGTGACAGCGTATTAGAGGCACACTGCAGCAGAAAATGCAGCCTTTTCAGCAAAAGCTGGAACATTGTCAACCACAGATATAAAACATAAAATCTGCTTTGACATCAGATAATGAGCTTCTGGCAATATTGTGTCTTCTCCTTGTGGTTGTCTTTGCAAATCATTCACCTCAAAAAGAGCAGTGTGCATTCTAACCAGATTCTGAAGAGATACTACAGATTAAAAATGCAATTTCAAGTTTCTTGTGGTCTGTTTCCTGTCTGTAGCTCAGTGACTGAGAATTAAATTATACTGCCATGAATGGCATTTGAAGTTTGATTCTTCATGAGGACTAGAGATTTTTTCCTACATAGGCATGGGGTTTTACCTAATCTTTGAATTGATGTTCTCAGAATATTTTTAAAATTTTCAAAAATTGGGAGTATTAACCCCACCTTAATATTTTGATTTTCAACTGTCAAATATGATCTGGGACAATTTTAAAATTTTTTTTAAATGAACCAAATAACTGACTGAAATGTCCCTCTTGCCCAAGTAAGATGATGTGCCCAAATGCTCAGCACTGGAAGAAAAAAAATTAAACAAATCTGGAGGAGAGATGATGCTTCCCAGGTTTTTCTGTTAGTGTTGAGAAGTGTGTGACTGTGGTGTAATTCATCCCCACCCTTGACAGGTATAAAATACTCTTGTCTAGACAGGTTTTTTTTAAATTATGCACATGCAGTAAATGCCTTTTCTTTTCCCACTTCAAGATTGTTAGTAGGTTTTGTTTAAGGAAAATACCTTACCAATGACTTTGACCCAAATGAGATCTGCAGTTCTGGCCTTTTTATTTTTTTTTTTTAAACAGAAAAAAGCCTGAGGAAAGGGTTCTTGAACTGAGATGATAAACAAAAGCTTTATTGAAGCAAGCAGTATCTTTATATGAAGACCTCAAAAGCTGTAAGAACTTAAAGGAGTAGTACAATGCACTTTCTATAGCTGTAAAATTCCATCTTGCTTGTATTTATAGTATCAAACTCCATCATGAATGACAGAATGTTCTGATTCCAATACAATTATATATCTATCCATCTGTCTATCTTGTTAAAATAAAATGCACTCCACATCTTAGCCAGAATCCACTATATTAAATAAATACATATAGTTACTTAAGTTATTTCTCTCACCTCATAAGCATGACCATAGATATCTGTTGAACAGGTATCTGCAAGAATGGATCTTTCTTTAAAACGTGGGTAATCTTCTTGAATCATAAAGTAAATTGTGATTATTGATAGGTATGCTAATATTCCTTAATGTGTTAGGAACTGGAGAAGAAAGGGAGCAAAGTATTTCATTGGCAAATATAGGTATTCCTGTTTCACCTAAATCTTAAAGGCTTCTCAAGTGACAAAAAAAAAAAAAAAAAAAAAAAAAAAAAAAAAAAAAAATTTCTGCATCATTATTTATGAACTTTGATTCCAAATTGGCTGGTGAGGAAAAAACTATTGACACTACATTAATGAGTTTCTCTGGTAACATGCTATAGAAAAAAATATGACTCACAATTAGACCTCCTGCAGAAAGTTTGGTTACAAAGATGTAAATTTTGGTCATTAATTTTTGGTCCCCATTAGCTGGGGGTTATATTGTAGTGAAAGTAACAGATTTAACTATTTATCAGACCATAAGAAGCAAAAGTCCTTTTCTTCCCCCGAGGAACAGAGCCTTAAAAATATATACAGTGACATAAATATGTGCATTGACATTTTTAAAATTTCTAGTCTGTCGTTAAGGATACAAATGTTGAACAAAACATTACTAAATCCCTAATGCTTCTCTTCCATGATCAGTGTTTGATATTTTGTCACCTAAGGGGTTTGTGATGTATTAGGAGAGTGGTTTTAAGACATAAATAAACTTTTCTCAGGAATTTTAGCAAGGTGATTAGAATAAACTATCAAAAATATCTATGAGATATAAAAGCTCAAGCCATGACATAAGAATATGTTAATGTGACATAGAATGTGGGAATTAGGTATCCATGTACTCAAGACATTTCTGAAACCCCACTAAGTAAATGAAGTTGCTATCTCTAGCCTTTGATGCTTAAATCTTTTTACATTTTTTTTTGTTGTTCCCATTTTTAGTTTTATACATTTCTCAGATTAAATTCACTGCCATAACTTTAGGTCATATAGGCATGGACATTTTTCCCTAACTCTTCATTACTGAATGTGATTCTCACCTAATATTTTTCAGAGTTTGGAGTTTCTTTTCACAGAGAGGCTCAGAAGCTTTTGCCTTCCCTCAGTGTGCCACAATCAAGATTACAGCTGAGTGCACAGGATAAAATCTCTGGACACAGGTAAGTGTCCAGAAATTTTTTCAACTTTTTCTTGTTAGTATTGAGTATGAGATGTATTCTCTGCTTCTTGGAAACATCCTCTGAACCACCTCAAGGCTTGGACACATTGGATTTTCCAATGTGTTTCTTTGTCACTTACGCTATGCCACTGAACTTGTGTATTATTTTTCAGTGCTGTTTTCAGTTTCTGTTTTCAGTATTGTTGTGGTGCTCTAGCCAACAAGTCTCATGCTAGCAAAGATAAACCAGTAGCCTTAAATTCTTTTGCATATGGATGCAGCTTCATCAACCAGTCATGCAAATGTGGACTTTTAAAAATACACAAGTCTTCTGAAAGGTTGCTGTTATTTATATTTTAAGTGGAAATTTAGAGCAATATTAAAGTGTTTGGAGTTCTTAGAACTGTATGAATGGTTTTACTGTTCCTGCAGTGCATGACAAAAATGCTGACAGGGAACCCTCAGGCCACCTGCTAGGCATAGCAGCATTCACTATGTGTCACACTAAGGGCTGAATGGCAGGCTTGACACTGAGTTGCTCAATAAAATAGATCTTTGACATCCTGCAAAAAACGAAACCCTAGTGTTTCAGGACAAGCATCTATAACCACCCAAGAGAGCACTGTAATATTTATATTTTTAAATGGGATTTCAGTCTTCTATCTCCTCCAGCCCCCAGCTGGGAATAAGAAGAGTAAGAAGAGCAGAGGAATGAAATCCAAGAATTCAAGCAGCATTGAGATATTTAGGGTTTTTTACTCCAAATTTATAGTCATGCTACATTCCATAGATATGACATTATTATATTATCTAAGCTCTGCATTTGAATGAAGCAGCAGCTGCTTCTTGGATTACAAGTTTTCTATAAGAAAAAAAAATGCTGTAAGCATCCTTGATTTTAATTTATTTGAAATGTAAAAAAAATAATGAAACTCACAAGTTTACTCCTGCACTCTGACTTCTCAATTTGACCACCAGGTCTTTATTATTTTGCCCTTGCAGAGGGAGAGTCTGTTTTAATGGATTTTAGGTTGCAGACTGCAATAAGAATTGACCTTCCTATTGAAGTTAATATTGAGTAATTCAGAATATAGCCACAATTACACTAAGTAATAGATGTAGATCCATGAAGTAATACTTATGTAATCACTGATGTAATGTCAGGCACTGAATGAAATCTTTAGTATTTTCCTTGAAAACTGTGAGTACTATGCAAAGTCATTCAAATGAAAAGGAAGTTGTACATGAGAAACAACGGCTTGCTGGCCCTAATACAAGTGGAAGATCATATGGCATGATGAAATTATAGGGAGAGGAGGTAGCTATAGGAAAAAAACCCCTGAATCTTTAGGGGTTTTTTCTCCAGGGAAGGTATTTAGCTAAATGCTGTTTTCTTTGCTCACACTGTAATTTTAAAAACTGTCAGAAGAATATGGATCATTTTGCTACTTTATATCTTAATTTTCTTTTTAACCCAATGAATTTCTTGTGTGTCAGAACATCAGTTCTGAAGTAAAATTTGTGGCTAGGAAAGAAGATGAAATGCCACATGGTGGTGTCTGATGGACAATTAAAAAGTAAAAATACCATGAGACAGAAAATATATATATACACCCAGGGCCCACCTTTGCTGAAACAGGAACCTTTATCATTATTTGTCAATAGTATCCTTACCTCCAGGAGACAACCTGAAGATCAGGTATGTAAATTCTCATGGAAGCAAAATATTTTCAGTAGGTAAGAGACACAAAATGATAATGAAAAATGTTCTGTTTCCTCTAATGTATTCTAAATCAAACACTTTGTAGTATGATATGTTTTAGGTTAATTAGTTTAATCCATTTTTAATTAAGCTGGTGTTTCCATGCCAACAAATGGTTTTTAAATTGTGGAAATCTTGGTGATATAGAGTGAGAGTAAAAAATTAATTGCCTAAAACATTATTTTGTTGTAATTCTCTTAATTAATATGTGAAGTGCCACTTCACATATTAATATGTGAAGTGCTCAAGTTCAGCTAATGGACACAGCTCCAGTTCTGTGAGGGGATCATTTAGCTAAACTGTGGCCTGATCCTGCAGCAGAGGAGTTGCAGATCTCAGTGCACAGGGGATTTTCCTGAGCCAGGGAAACATCAGCTCTCACAGGAGCCCCTGAGGAGTCCTGGGCATTGCCAGAACAACTGCAACACCCATGGCTTTAAAAAATGGCCTGGGGAGCACGAGTGACCAGGAGCCCTGAGAACAGAGCAGGCAAACAGAGCACGATGCATCAGCCAGAGCCTGGCACAACATGGCTGTCCATGTGGAAGGGTGCTCAGGGAGGGCAGTGTCACCCTACCAGCTCAAGAGTTGAGTCTGTCAACTCTTGATGAGTTGAGGTGGTTGTCACTGTCTCCGAGGAAACTTAGCTCTGGTATCCACCCAGCAGAAAGCTCCATCCTCTGTGCTCACAGAATGGATGTAGCAACCCAGACAGAGATCCCATGTAAACATGGAGCCAGAGCCCTTCAGTGGTAAAGGACAGCAGGATCAGGGACAGCTGTGTCACCACCTGAAGGATCTGCTAAGCCTGGTGGCAGAGCTCCGAGTGGAAGTAGAAAGGTTAGGGAGCATCAGGGTTTGTGAGTTTATACATCAGGATGGGATGGCAGAGACAGGGGATATTATAGTGGGGCTACAGGCCACCAGACCAGGAGGGTCTTTATAGACAGCTAGGAATAGCCTCAACTTCACAAGGTGCTCATGGGGGGACATCAGCCATCCCGATATCTGTTGGAGGTTCCTGGAATGCACTGGTGATAACTTTGTTCTACAAGTGATAGAGAAGCCAATGGGGAGAGGTGCTATGCTGGATCTTGTTCTCACCAACAAGGATGGATTGATGGGGAACGTGAAGCTCAAGGGTAGACGAGTTCAAGATCCTGGGGACAGCAAGGATGCACAACGAGCTCACTGTCCTGGATTTCAGGAGAGCAGACTGGCTTCTTGAGTGACCTGCTTGGTAGAGTGCCATAGGACAAAGCTAGGCAGGGAAAAGAAGCCCAGGAAAGACGGTTAATATTTAAGGATCCCCTCCTTCAAGCTCACAGGAGAAATACATCTCAAGAAAAGAGGAATTCAGGCAAAAATGCTAGGAGTCCTACATGGATGAACAAGGAGCTCTGGGACAAACTCAAACACAAAATGAAGCCTACAGAGAGTGGAAGCAAGGACAGGTGTTTTAGTAGTTTATCAATTGAAATAGAGAAGTCTTATGATTTCTTCAGAGAAAAAAACTTCAGGCAGGTAAAGAATGCAGTACTGTTTGCTGCCACAACTCTCCATCCTGCTGATAAGCCATACGTGTTTCTTCTGTCCTCTTATTCTCTCCCTTTCATTTCCCTCCCCTTTCATCACTTCCCCTTCCTTCTTTTTTCCTCTTTCTCTTTTACTACTTATACACCTTATTGTTCCTGCTAAAAAATACATATAATATTTTTCATCTGACTTCCAAGCACTGTGAAAACCCCGTTATGTTTGGAAACCATCCATGGGAACAGAAATTTCATATAATGCAATTGACATTTAGCAGTTATTAAAGGAAATACATAAAACAGCCTTGACTGAGCTGGAGCCAGAGGATCCTGCCAGGCTTGTGTCTCAGATCCAAGGGAACTGAGGAGAATTCCCATCCTTTATTCGATTCAAGGGAGAACGTTACCACTAAGGATGAGGAAAAGGCTGAGGTACTTAATGCCTACTTTGCTTTGCCGGTCTTTAATAGTCAGACCGGTTATCCCCAGGGGTATTCAGCCCCCTGAGCTAGAAGACAGGGGCAGAGAGCAGAATAAATCCCCCATAATGCTGGAGAAGGCAGGTAATGACCTGATAAGTCACCTGAACTCTCACAGGATGTTTTGCACAGTCTTCTGCATACAGGATGTTCTGCACAAGTTCTAAAACCACCATGTTGGCACCCTGGTGGTTCTACTTCTGGAATTTCAAATTGCTTAATAGGAATACAGTCATCAGATCTAAACCTAGACTTATGAGAAATTCAGCAGACTGAAAGCAACCTTTTTTCTATTTTCTGAATGAATTTATTAAAATATCTTAAGTTATATATCACATTAAATCTTTAAGTCACCGAGACTCTAGACAATTTTGGCCACTTTTTTTTTTTTTTTTTTTTTTTTGTGTGTGTCAAATTTTAATGAGCACTTCTCTTGATGTCTAAGTCATGTTCTGTCTCTGGCTGCTTCAATTAAGGAGATGATCATTACATGTTTAAAGTCTAACTTCTCTAACAAATCTGATTAAAATGAGAATGACAACAAATGTGCCTTTTTTGCCACTGGTTTAAAAGATATACTAATAATTACACTGGGTTGCTAGAACTTGACTGTTCAAGAGTAGAACGTTGCTATTTAAAGGGTGTGTGCATTAATTGTTTTAATTTTTAATCAGGTTCTCCTCATCAAACTGCATTTTCTCAGGAGAATATAAAATCAGTATTTTCAAAACCAAACTAAAGCACTAACATATTAAAAATACTGACCCTTTCAATGAAGTAAAGTCATACTGTAAAGTGATGAAAGATTCCAGGAATATTCTGTGGGATGACAACTAATCCGTATTGTTGTCCTGGTAACCAGAGTGAATGTAAACTTATTTTTATACTAGAAATTGAAAGCATTACTGCCAGTTAGTAAAAGTAATTATTTTAATTTTTTTCTCTTGAAAAGTTGAAAATTTGTAAACACAATTAATATTAGATTTATACAAAATTCAGCATCAACAGAAATAGTAAATATTAGTTCTGTGCATTCATAACAAGAATTGAAAGTATGAGCTACTTCTTTTCCATTATAACAAAAAAGTATTCGAAGCCACAGTTTTACTAGGTTAGAAAATACCAAACTAAAAGCAGAAATTCAAAACTTGAAATAGTACTCCAGGAAGCTGGCATAATGTAATCAGTTCGTGTGGTTTTTTGTGCGTAGGTGTTGCAAGAACTACTTGAAGAATCATAGCTTGTGCAGATAAGATCAAGTAAAAAATTTATAAAGATGACTATCACACTAGATGATATCTAAAGTAATACTTGCCATTCTGAACAGTAATCATTGGCAGTTTAGCTGTATAGTAGAAAAATGCTAACCTAAGACCTGTGTCAGTGGGAATTTCACAGAAAAACAACTTTCATTTTGCAAAATGAAAAGAAACTTGAAATATTTTCTTACATAAAAATTGGTTTGCAGTCAAATATATTTTCTTCCAGTCATGTATTAAAAATTGCTAATGACAAAATTGGTTTAACCTAAATTTAAAAATTTGTAAAAAATTTTGTGTTCTCTGCAAAGCAAGGTACGTGCCATTGTTCTACAGCTAATTCACAAACATAGCCCTTGTTTCCTAAGTTTGAAGGCAGTTCCTGCAAAGCAGTCACACTTTATGTCATACTGAGATACTGATGTTTGAATGAGCAGAGCTGTAATCTGATAAATGGAGGTTTTGTGGTGAATTCCAGCACTGCAGAGATTAGTTACTCAGAGGGTCATCAATGGCATTTTTCCTTTTTGACTATTTGGTGACACTAGTTAATCTTCTTGTATTTGGAAGACATTGAATCCCATATCTCTAGTACATACACTTTGTAAGCACATTGGTACGAGAACCTCCACACACACACAAGTGTTTGAACAAACCTATACATTTTTTTGAGGGGGAAATAGTGCAGGTTCTAAGGACTCTGTGAACACAGGTCACACAGTATCTCTTTTTGCCTTTTAAACTGAGAAAAAATGAACATCCAAATTTAAAATCTGCTTTTGCTTCACAGAAATACCTTAGGGGCTCTTAGGATTTTTAGCATTAAGAGATGTGGCTCAGAACATAAAAAGCAATACATGCTTATCTCTTGCAAACTAGACATGCAGAGCAAAAATCTACCTCAACTCTTGACCTACCTAGACCTGACAGACATCTTGCCTGCTATTAACTTTTTACAGGATAATGGATTGTCACTAATAATGGTGAAATTCAGACCGCACTGCATATGATTTGATCCTATCTCTGCCAATCATGGCATCACTGACACATGTAAGAATGTACCCTCTGTTTCTGAATATCCAACACCAGCTCTCAGCTGGTTTGGTGTTGTAATCAAGGCAATAAGCAATGAACTCAAATTATTGTCATGAAGATAAGCAATCATGTCCTAGATCTGGTGTGGCTAGGGAATTGATGACATATAAATATATATAAATATATATAGGGGCACAATAACTGAGTAGGGACTTTTCAAGCTAATATACTATTTAATGTGAATTTTATGAGAACAATATGTCATTTATGAGACCCACATGCTTTTAAGAAATAGCAATCATTTCAGGTAGGTTCTGAGTGCACTGAATGATCAACTGGGGTTTTAATCAGACATATTTTCAAAAGCTATTTCTGTATAGATGTTAGATTTAGATGTTTGAAAATTGATGTGCAGTGTATATTACAAACAATTAATTCAGTGCTCAGGTTTTTTTCTTTCACATGCTGGGAAGTTTAAAGATAAAGGGTAATCCAATAATAAGGGTTGGAGAGGCAAGATTAATATAAAGACTTCATTAAGTGGTACTAAGATTGCTAATTTAACCTGCTATTGCTGCTTAAGGATGTAAGATTAGGGTTTATTTCTATCTGAGAGAAGCAGAATTTTAAAAATAGCATGAGATCCATTTCAGTGGAGAAGACAAATTCTAATAGTCTAATATGATGTTTTAAATAATGCTGGGCTAACCCTGGGCGACTGGAAATATCAGCTGCAATTGGCCATGTCAAGCCACAAATGTGTGCAGCCTACTGACCAAAAAAATGATAATTTGAATAAAGCAGAAAGGAGGAACTATAAGGGACCTCACATTAATACAGATGAAGCTTAAAAGAAATGGAAACATCAGTTGTGTTTGACTGAGAGAGACACTGATACTGGCACTAAGCACTAGCTTCTTGCAGTGCCAAACTAGTTTAATCCAGAGTTTTCTGCAAAATATGGTTGTGAAAGTAATGCATATTTTCAATGTGTAATTTTAATAGCCTCTCCTTGGCTGCTCTTTGTCTGTTTTTGCTATGCATACAATAAAAACATATTAAAATTTTTCCCATCACTCCCTTTTGTGGAGAAGATTGGTGTCTGAAATTCAGCTGTGGAAAGTTCATTTTCTGCAAGTAATACTCTCACATATGTACCATTCTTTAGCAGAAAAATGCCATTCAACGTTCTCTTCTGGTTTAAGAAACTTTTTATTTATTCTGTAACATTACTGTTTCTACCATCTTCAGAGTACAATGTAAGGAAAGCAGCTGCTGAAAGCCAAAATGTTAGCTTACAAATAAAGCATTTATCTACCCCATCTTTTGAATACTATTTACTTGCTGAAAATTGAGTGTGAAGCAAATAAATAATATTACCTCAGAGTATGCTACATGCTAGACTGTTTTTCTTGTATGTTTAAGTTCTTCACAAATATACAGTTCTATTGTGACAATCTAGCATTGACAAAGTCCTCTTGTATATTAAATATCACTTGGAAGACTTTGTGTTTTGGTCAGAAATGTAATTCCAACTGCTGTTTAAGAATTAACTAAAATGAAAACTAAAAGCCAGTGATAAGAAAATGTAGATGACTTTTTTCAGGTAGTGCTTAAATCAGGGACTGAAATGTAATTATGAATCTCCTAGAATAATAATGGAGAGATTTTTTAAAGAAAAGTTTCATAGGTGAATACAGAAAATAAATGTGGTGTTGTGTAATTTGTTCTGAACATTTTCTTTTTTACTCTGCTGTAGAATACTCCTTCCTGTGTACAGCCATGTAGCACTTGAACTAAGCGTGAAAACAAATACTCTGAATCTCTCAACCCAAATGAAGATGGAGATGAAACTTTCCCATTAAGGTAGACAGAGAGACAGAGATGTGGAATCTCTTGGACTTTATGATTCACACAAAGAATAATTTTGAGAATGAAAATTGCATTGTTTGGTTTTTTTCTAGGTAGCCTACTCTACTGTTAATCATGGCAGGATCTGAAAATCTTCCAGTGAAATGCTGTACCAGACTACAAATATCATTCAGCTTCTTGAGGTCTATACATAGTGAGTTAATTTGTTTTTAGGATGTTTTTATTACTATTAATGTTTCAATAAGTATGCTAGAGGAAGGGAGAACAGAAACAATTTCCTTGCCCTTGGAATAAAAAATAATGATATCTGTGCTGATGCTGATTTTCTGCTCTTTCTTCTGCAGTGTTTTTCATGAGTGTTTGGCAAGTTTTCTGATGTCTTTGGATGTGTAAATTAGGCATTTTACTGATACCTAAATCTTTTCTTCTTGCGTTTATCTATAGTTTTCTGCCAGGTGATGAACAAGCCTCTTATATTCCTTTATATCTCTGCTCAGTAAATATTTTGTACAGGTATTTCTTTTACTGGGGTTTATCAAAATGGTGTATCCCAACTTTAGCTGATGTTATATGGAACACAGGCTATGGTTAACTGTTTAGCTCTTTATTATTAAATGGCAATTCACTATATTGCACATTAGATTTCTGCACTTGTTGAAGTATTCATTCAGCTGGAACAACAGTAATAGCAGTTCAAGATAATGACCAGTTTTCTGCCCCACCTCACTCTTATCCTACGGAGATCACATATCTATCCCTTGTTTCTCAGAGGTGGACATTGGCAGACGTGTACAATCTGTCTACTTTTGCTATATGATTTTAATGATAATTTTGCCTGAATTTTAGACTCGCCACTACTCTGTATACACAATGTGAAATACCTTTTGGACCAGTAGCAAGTATATTCTCTCTCGTTACCAGTATTCTGTAGTTTAAATTGCTTTTCCATGCTGTATTAAACGTCAGATTTTGTATCATAGAACATGCTAGTTTGAATTGTAGATACTATACAAACCTATTTAAATGACAGCTACTTAATGTTATGATGATATTTTACACCAAGTTAAGTGTGTTCAAATTCATTAGATTTAGAGGAAGTGCAAATCAGGCAACAATAGATAATCGCTTTATTCCTGTAGTAGTTTTTGCTTCAGGCAGATGGGATTATTTAATGAGTCACTGATGAAAGGAAGTAACAAAGTATCTTAGTACTGTACCTGCAGAGTCTATGAAAACTCAAGGTGTAAGTGAAAAAAAGCTGAAAGAAATACTATTCCAGCATACACATAACAAAGGGACATTTTCTGTTGTTTTTATCTTTGATCTCTTTTTCTTATTTACAGAAAAATTTAAAACATCTGGTCTGAATACAGAAGTTAGTGGTCATGATTATTTTTTGTTCAGCTCAGGGCAGTTGCCAAGGATTAGCTTTTCAGACCAGCTGAGTGTGGCAGTTGGCTGCCTAAGCACATGTGACTAACACAACTTGAGATCATCCTACTCCATTAGGCCTCCATTTTTTACTGTAGAAAAGGTCATCATGTCAGGCTTTTGTCATGCCTACTAATCTCATTTGAAATACCCTGGTTGTCTATATTTGGGCAGTTGAATTCCACACTCAGTGGAATCTAGTCTCTTGACATAACCCAAACTGAAACCAAAAATGTAGAGGCAATCAGATAAACACAATCAGGTGCTGCCAGTGAGGAGGAGGAAGGCATGAGCTCCTGTTAAGCCCACCTGTGCCCAGTTAGGGCTGGCCCCAACTGCACATGAGCAGAACTGGGGGACCAATAAAAGTTGGGCTTTGAGAAGTGAGGCAGGGGTCACTCTGAACCAGCCTGAGGAAGAGTATAGTCAACTCTGGAGCATTAGTGCTGAGATAGACTAACTGATTCTAAGGGTGACTTTTGGAGTGTTGTTCTTGCACCTTGACAAGAACACCTTCTGGACCTCAAAACAGTGTGGTCCAGGAAAGGATTGTCTGCAACACAAAAAAAGCAAGTGAGTATCAGTATAAGTTTCTTTCAAAATGAATTTTTGCTTCATGGAATCATAGAATCATAGCATGGCTAGGTTTGGAAGGGACCTTAAAGATCATTGAGTTCCAGCCACCTTACTATGGGCAGTGACAGCTCCCACTAGATCTGATTGCTCAAGGCCCCATCCGGCCTGGCCTTGAACACCTTCCAGGGGGCCTTCCACAGCTTCCCTGGACAACCTATTCCAGTGTCTCGCCACCCTCTCAGGGAAGAATTTTTTCCTAATGTCTAACCTAAATCTCCCCTCCTCAAGTTTTAAACCATTTCCAAGTAATTGGTCGTAGCAATTTTCCTACGAAGAGGAACCTAATTATGACTATTTGACCTGATATCTCTGTAAATAATTTCCCCTGATCCCTGTTTAAATCATTCTAACCTGATTCCAATCTTTGTATGTTTCTCCCATATAGGAGAGAGCAAACCGTGCCATTGAACTATTAAGTTGTGCTTCTACAAATTCATGTTAAGATCACTTTTGCTAATATTTTTTATGGTAATACTTTAACTGATGTTAAACCTTTCTTCTGTAACATTGAGAAAACATAGAAACACAGGAATTAATGTCTTCATAGCAGCACGTTTTGGGGTAGGAAACCTGGTGATAAAAGCTTTGAAAACGACAACTAGTTGGCTTTGTATACAGGGAAAACCAAAGAAATTGACTTGGAGCTATAAGACCAGCAAGACTATTGGTGGCTTATGCTGACAATCTAGTTTTCAATTAAATCTGATTTTGAGAAAACAGTCCTCTGGAGGTTGGGGGAAAAGGAATCTGTACATGGACATCTAGCCTCAGTATGGGCAGCACATAGAGTCCAGGATATTTAGCAGAGCTCAAACATGTTGAGCAGTAAGGTGCTGTTTCCTTGGGTCTACTGGCTGTATAAACTGGACAGGAGAGACATGAACCTCTTCAAGTTGTGTGTGGATGTCATAGAATAGAAATCTTATACTAGAAACTTTACAATAAACTACTATTTAAACTATTAAACTACTAAATTAGACTATTTAAACTACTATTTGCTATCTACTCACTAAAACCATCCTGTACAGTAAATAATTTCAGATTATGCCACTGAGTGATGTGGTTCTTTTCGTGCTGTAACCCACTCTAAGTCTTCTTGTCACATATTTACACAGCACTCACAGACATTTCACAAGCTGTCTCATCTTCATGCAAGTCTGATTTACATGTCACAGTACCTGAGCTAACTCAACTGTGCCTGTATTAGGACTTTACATGCATAGCACATTACTTAACAAAAAATACTTACAGATAAGTATAATCTTGACTGAAACTCCAGATCTTCTTAGCAATAGATTTCTGTATATTCTTGTTTTGCAGGATAGTGGCTGATGGATCAAAGAAGTAAGAACAGTTTCGTTATTTCAACAGCAGCATAAAATGCAGTCTGTTAGAATGCACTGAAAAAAACATCTGCAAGTGTTAGATTAATAGATATCAGTTCATAACTAAAATGTCTTTAAAATAGGTAGCACATTAAAAAAAGAGAACATCTACATAGGGACAATTTACATAGTCTATATAAACAATTGTTTGAGAATTTGTTAATAGAATGAAGCAAACCTTTGTGAGATCACAGTAGGGTGTTTTTCCAGACCCGAACAAAAATGCCAACAGAGTTCTCAAAATAGGTGTTTTTTTGTGAAATTCTAAGTCCTGACATCCCACCGTTGGCCCGCCAGTAACTTCTGAATTCAGAAAACCTATCCTCCTTTGTGCTTTCAGTTTAGTCACTGTCATCTGCCACATCTGCTTATTTGGGATTTCAATGAGAAAAACACTTTCTGGCTGTGTTTCACACATCTGTGTTCACAGATAAATAAATACTTAAATTTTGCTTTCATTTCTCTGCTCTGAAATAAATTTGGGTATGCAAAGCTGGTTGCTTTTGGTTTTGCTTGTATTTTCTGTTTTATTCTAGCCAAGGTTGCAGCAAGTCTTCCTGCAACATAGCATTGCCAGCAAGCTTTGTGACATGCAGGGGACCACAGGGACCACAGTCTGGTCATTTCTTAAAAGAATTGTTCGTTATTTTAGAAGCAGAGTTAAAATATTAAAATATAAAGCCTATTTATTTAATTCATATGGTTGTTAATGAAGAACCAATTTTTTACCTGTTGTATTGGTATGACACTGAGAGCCATGCCACTGGCTGATGTGTTCAGAGTTTGCATTTCATTCTAGAGGCAGAAGTTTAAACTGATGAACAAAGTAAATGGATCACTCTTGGGCCTTGGCACTGGAGTATGTTATAATTGTAGCATAATGAGATAATGACTCTGCTTTCTTTTTTTTTTTTTTTTTTTTTAATTTAGAGGCTCAGGGATGGAGAATACCAATTAGGTTCTCCATTTCCCTCTGCTCTTCTTCTGTCTCTTTCCCAGTCCCTTTCTGTTACAGACCTATATCAGAATTAGGTTTAATATATTTTTGTGATAGTAGGAGTATTTGAATAAGAAACAAAATGTATTACATGTAGGACATTAATATTGAGCATGCTGTATGCAAAGGTGGAACTGAAGAAACTTCCTGTATTTCAGTTTTGAAATTTTTTAGTTTAAATTTCGAATCCGCATTATGATTTTTATGTACTCCAAAACTGATATTCCACATGTAGCACATCTGGTATTTTATTGAAAATGCTAGAAAATAAATTCTAATAATCATAATTTACATATCATCTTATTCATGCTCTCTTCATGATACTTTAAAACAGGCCTAGAAGGGTCTATTAAATTGCATTTAAGCCCCGTACACTTTGCAGTTGTCCAGTATAATGAACACTTTAAATGGCTATGCTCTAAGGTTAATTTGTTCTGCAAAATTGCCCAGACCTCTCTAGAGTATTCATTAGTAGACTAAAACTGAGATCTAATCCAGATAGATGCTAAGGATTATCATTATTGCTGTAAGGATGACTTTGATAAAATTCTAATTGGTACGGCCGCATAGGGACTGAACAAACGAAGCAGATTATGATAAATACTGGGTTTCAGACCTCTCTAACTAAATTCTGAGACGGGGGTGAAATAAAGTGATCAAATTCATCTGAAAACAGATAGCTACCTCAATTTACTCCAGAATTTCTGTGAGTGGCATGAAAGATAAAATTATACTCTACTGCAGATAATTACACCAAATGTCAGCACAATAAAATTATAGCTAAAAGACCATTGCAGCATTCATTTTGCTTTTAACAGCATCTTGATTGCAGAAAGCCTTTTGTCTCATTAGTGCAGGAATGACAGATTTAAACCTGTAGTTATACAGATTCATCCATAATAATATCAAACTTAGTAATGATATTTTCTTTTCTCTCTGCATTACATGAAAAGGAGAAATTTTCTGCTTGGTGGCTGAAGCAAAAATATATTATCTAAATAAAATAAACCAATCTCATTCCATATTTCTGTAAATTCTGTAAAACTCCCATAAACTCCCAGTAAATTTCTGTAAAACTCCCATGTCATGAGACCACAATTCCTATGCTATTAAAACACATTGTGAGTTAAGTAGGTTTTGCTTAGGCCCATCAAATAGAAATTTTAATTCTGTGGTGTCATTATGGTTTTTGTCCTTAGCAAAAACTTATAAATTGGTACGTTTTTATGAGAGTAAATATTAACTATCATCAGTATTTGATCTACTTTCGACTACCACATTCTTGAAAGAATAATTCCACTCAACATGAGTTGTGTCAGAAGAACATAACCTTTATTTTTATTAATACAGACCTGTTTATTACTACACACTCTAAAAAATGCTTTCTTTCTGTGCTATGTCCATCTGTAGAGTTATTATTCTGAATATTTCTGTTTTACAATGTCCAGAGTCAATTTTTTACTTAGACTGATCATGTTACCTTAAAAGCCTTTTTAAATTATAAGTACACATATTAACATAGCCTACATAAATTTAGATGACATATATAGGTGGCCCAAATGTGTTTCGGTCTTTATGGTTTTATTTAATATTACACAAATTCTGAAATAAGCAAATGACATATACATGGACACACATTTGAAATATCTGTGCTTTTTACCTGTTGCCACCTTTCCCAAAATTTCTAAGTAAACTTCAGTTCATGCTGAAAAAAAATTAAGACTACCTTGGTTGAGTATTTTATTTAAATTTTTATTTAAACAAACAAATAAACAAACCAGAGAATGGTATTTCTATTGAACCAGGATTTTTCTAGTCTAGGATTAACATTTGAATCCATTTGTACTGGCAGAATGTCAATGGACTGTAAGAACAATATTAAGGAAATTATCATATGAATTATACAGAACAGAAAAATGAATAATGAACCTAAAATTAAGGGAAAACAAATAAATACAGTCAATTTTTATACAGTTGTTTTTTCTTTTTTTAAATAAAGGCAGGTCAGTGAAAATATCTTCTTGTATATATCTTATGTATATTTTTAGCAGTCTTTGACATCTTTATTATTTCATTACACTGTTTACTTACAATCACTAAAGGCTACACTTGAGTGTAGGCTGAATAAAAAGATGACATATAATTCCAGAAAGACCTAGATAATGTGATTTTGCTTTGGATCTGATTTGGTTCTATAAGGAAGTTCTCAGAGTTAATTCTTTTAAAATAAGTGTTCCTATGGCTTCGTTTTACTGCTGATAGTCATGTGTTTCTTCACACTGTATTGGAAAATCATAAAAGAAGATAAAAAGATCTATCCAAGAGCTTTTCTTCATGAGCATTTCCTAATGACATTGTAAGTTTTTATCACCTGTGCTATTCGTCATCAGCAGACAGCACTGAGACCACAACCATTTCCACCACAGGCTCCTGTAATGTATAAGAAACAGTACTAGTATTTATTTTTAGTCAAAGATGAAATATTTAGGATTCAGGCATGTATCTCTTGGTACTTTTTGCACTGTCACATGTTAAATACAAACTTATGCAGCAATGTTTTTATCATAAGATATATTGGTCAGGAGTACCGATTGCTGCAACCGTAATTTATCCCTGTGTGTCACAAGAGTCTTACAGTTTAATCTATTATACATGTCTGTGCAAGTGTGCAATAAAATAATCTGTTTACAGTAATTACTAGTTTAATTGGAACAAGATAGCATTGAACTAGTTAAAATAATATAGTTAGTAAAATTATACAAATGTTTCTACCCTCTCAGTTGAAGTTCTGATATTTTTCAACACTTCTACTGAGACAAGAAGAAAATATTTCTTCTTGCTTCCAGACAGTGAATCAAATTCTCACTAAGGCCAGTGACACAATGAAGTTTCAGCACACAAGCTCTAGGCAAACTTAAGTGAAAGGAGGATAGAGGTTTTCAGTCATCATTTACAATAGCATAAGTGGTATTTCCAAAACAGTGTTCTTGATATTAATTTTATGAACACAGTTCCAATATTAAATACTGAAGCAGTACACCATTTGTCCTATTTTTGAATGCCTTATCTGTCTTCTAAACATGAGAGGCTAGTTTTGTTGTAGAATGGCCTATACAACATTCTGAAACTTAGGCTTTTTCTACACTTCCTCCTTACACCACTTTCTGAAACAGCATGTGCTCTATTGCCTAAAACAACTTCCAAAGAATCTTATTTTCTCATGCAGGAAGTATCAGAAGGAGATAAGTATTTTGGGGGCAAGGCTAGGTGAAGACAAAAAGAAAATTGAGTCTGGTTTATGGATTTAATTAAGTCTGAAAATCAAATATTCTGAGTGGAAAAGCTTTATTTTCTTTTAAAAGCTGAGAGGAAGTATCAGAAGAAATGATGGCTAAACTTACTGTAGTAGCTGGGAGGAAGTGGATTTCTTGCTTTTACCTAAGTCATCATCATGTGGTTGCAAATATAGATAACTTAAATATTACCTAAATTATCCATAGTAGTTTTTGTAAAACTAACCTTATATATTTTAGGAATTATGTGCATAATTGCAAGCATTTTCCACAGAAGCAAGTGAAATGCTGGTTAGAGATATGAAGGAGTGACTATATAAATTAATTTGATCCAGAAAACCCATGCCTCAGTTTTGGACTTTGATTTTTCTGGTTTAAGGGGAATGACTACGTCTTTATTTTACTGTACTGCATTGAGCAACACCAAGTGAAATTATTATTATAAATTATTATAAATATTATTATTATTCATGTATGTTTGAAAAATCTTGCTTTATAAAACATTATGAAGAACTATCTTTAGTTTGTAATTGAGGTAGTAGATTATCAGTAAAGCCTTCAGTTTAATGTTCAATTGTACTATTACACAAATTGCACATCAGAATAACAATAATCTGGATGATAACTCAGTTCCAATGCTAATTTATCCTTTTGTATTTACTCCTTTATTTTATAGTTCTACGTGTTCATGAAATTAAAAATATTATCAAATTCATTTTGTAACTAAAAAAAAAATAATTACGTGAACAAAAAACACAGTAAAAAAATCCCCTAACTACTAATTAGAACTGAAAATTACAACATGTTCATTTCTCATAATTTGAAATCTTTAGGACCTGTATGATCTAGACACATTTTATTATTCAAGGAACCTGAAGGAAAATATTTAATCTCTGTCCATATTTCTTAGCAAGAGCTTTAATGAGACACAGTTTCTACAGGAAAGTAGAGAGTGCATATGCCACGCATACTGATTTATGGAACAGTATTAGAGAATTCAGTTACGGGATTTTATGCTAGTGAAAAGGACTGCTCTAATTCATACCCTGATCCAGTTAGAGCCCAAACAAAATATACAGTTTCTTCACATCCTCATTTCTTGGTTAAATGGCTTAGCAACAGATGATACAATGGGAATACCTGTCTACCCAGTGTCCTGATGGTTTTGCTAAAAGTGGAGGATGCTAAAAAAGAAGTTACAAATGACTACCATACAAGTATGCAGTAACAAGGGGTTACCAGGGAACTTTTTAAACAAAGGAGGAATCAACTGAAAAAAAAACCCAAAACAGAAGCAGAAAATTGTTGAGCAGTGTCAAGAGAAAGGAATAGAAAAAGAGCAGCAGTGAGAATATGTTTTGATGTTTTAAGAGTCTCCCTAGGCCATCATGGCCTATACTTAGGGTCAACCAACTGCTGACCAGCACCCCATGTCCTTTCCTGCTGAACAGCTTTCCAGACTCTTCCTCAAGCCTGTAGCATTGCAGGTTTGTTGTGACTCAAGTGCAGGACCTGACACTTGGCCTTGTTGAACCTCATACAACTGACTTTGACCCGTATATCCAGCCTGTCCAGATCCCTCTGAAGAGCCTTCATACCATCAAGCAAGTCAACTCCTGCCCACCTTGGTGTCATCTGCAAACTTACTGAGTGCACTCAAACCCCTCATCCAGATCATTATTAAATCTTTTAAAGAGAACTGGCCCCATTACTGAGTCCTGAGGAACACCACTTGTGGTCGGCCACCAACTGGATTTGACTCCATTTGCCACAGCTCCTTGGGCCTAGCCACCCAGCCAGTTTTTTCCCTAATGAAATGAACGCTCATCCAAGCCATGAGCAACGAATTTCTCTGGACAACAACCACAACATTTCCCTCACCACTAAACAGCTTACCTTGTCATAGAAGGAGATCAGGTTGCTCAAGCAGGACCTGCCTTTCAAAATGCCATGCTGACTGGATCTCATGCCCAGTGTGGTGGCACTCAAGGTGAAATAGTGTTCCATAACCTTCCTCAGCACCAGGGTTGTGCTGACAGGCCTGTAGCTTCCCAAATTCTCCTTCTGGCTGTTATTGTAGATGGGCATCACTTTTGCTAACCTCCAGTCAATTGAGACCTCCTTATTTGCCAGCACTGCTGATAAATTAAGGAGAGTGTCTTAATGTGTGCTACTATCAGTTCCCTCAGTCCCCCTGGGTGGATCCCATCTGGTCCCATAGACCTGTGTCTATCTAAGTGGGGTAGCAGGTCACTAACCTTTACCTGTTGGCTTTTGGGGGATCCATTCTGCTCCCCATCTTGCAGCTCAGGGGACTGGGTACCTTGAGAACTACTGATCTTAATACTAAAGGCTGAGATAAAGAAGGTAGTAAGTACTTCACCCTTGTCCATTATGTTTTTCCTGCATCAGATTAAGGGGTGAAACACCATTGTCCCTAGCTCTTTTGTTATTAATGTGTTTCTAGAAGCTTTTTAAATTCTTTTGCCACAGTAGGCTAATTAAATTCTACCTGAGCTTTGATCCTTTAGTCTTCTCCCTGCATTGATTCAAGACATCTTTGTAGTTCTTCTGAGTTGCCTGCCCCTTCTTCCAAAGTTCATGAACTCAAAACTTTTATTTTTTTCCCCTGAGTTCCAGCCAAATGTCACTGTTCAGCCCGTCTGGTTACCTTTCCCACTAACTCATCTTTTGACACATACAGATGGCCTGTTTGAAATTTATTTAAACCTCATTAACACAGCAATTTTTCCTGTGAAGCAACACATATTCTTCACAGAAAAGTAATAGTTTGGAGAGAAACAACCTTATAAAAGATATCAGGAAACTTATTTTATTCTTTTAAGCAGGGGTTATACTTCTTGTAGAATGCCATTTAATTTCAGAAATTGCCAATGTCTTAGCACCAAAAAAAGCCTAAAGTAGTGTGGCAATATGAAAAGTATCTTGGGTTTATAAAAAAAACCAAACCAAACCAAAGAATTTCATTTGTTGAGTCTAGATACAAGAAGGTTGAGGAAAGGGATGACTAAAATTTTACACAATGTAATAATCATCTTAATGGCCACTGTGTTAAGGATACTTCTTCACACATAAACAATATAAGAAATGAATTAAATTAAATTAAACAATAATTGAGATTGTATATTATGAAAACTCTCAAAAAATATTAAGGTTGCAAAGTTAATACTTCATACTTCTAATAAAGTGGTTTGTTACAGGGCAAATGTATTTTATTGGTTTCAAGAAAATTTCACTAAAAGCATATGCAGATTTCCATACTCCTTCAAAGTAAACTTAAAGTTTGGTATTATCTGAGCCCAGACCAAGAGCTCTCCCAGTGAGACTTAGAGGAATTCCACTGAAATGTTGCTCTGAAAGCAAAAGATCTGCAGCAGAAGGACCTGGTAGCAGGAAGAGTACTCAAAGAATGAGTTGCAAGGAAACAAACAAAAGAAACACAAGTATTTCTTGGTAAACCTTGTGAAAAAGCTCTGAATTTCTACCATTCCTTGTCTTTCCAACACTGATACTAAAGCTGATATAACAGACCCTGATTTCTAAGGTGAAATTTTTTGCCTTTTTCACATTCTCTGTAGACAAGCCACGAGGTGACGTTACCATGGAATGAATACTGGTAAAGATACAATATCTCCAAGGCAATCCCTTCTAACCTGATGTTTCTTTTTGCAGATTTACTGTGATTATATCCTACCCTGATTTGCCACTGAATTAGTGGAAATTCCCTGTCTCTGTAATGGAAGGGAACATATGGCACAGAGCTTTAAAAGCGTGCTACCAAACATCATGAATGTTGGATTGACATTGTTACACCCATAGGCTTTGTTGATAAAAACAAATATTTATGCACTATGACATTCTTTCTGCAAATTGCTGCCCCTACTCAATGTATGATTCATGAGAAAATGGACCAGATAGAACAGACTTGGCAAAAGGGTAGAAATAGAAATAAAAAAGCAGAGAGTATAAGAAAATTCTGTATTAGAGAATACAGGAGATACTGACATTGCTAGAAATAGATCTTACACTTTTTACTAACTTTTAGGACCTCACGACTGAGGTTTGTCAGTTTTGCTCTGTTTGAACTTCTCTTGACCTGCAGCTTTATTTTACTTTTTCTACGAAAACAATTTCTCTAGTGGACAAGGTGTCTACAAATAATTTGTTTGGTTTTATATTTACATATGAACATATTTACTTATACATAGGTATAAGCATACAGAATTTCTCAGAGTTTGTTGTTTGAAATGAGAGGTTGATAAACAATCTGGTCAAAACTTTTTTCAGGTGATTTTTGTACTCTGTGGTGAAACGTCCTCAGAAATCAGAAATAATAATTCCTGATTTTTTTTTTCTCCATAGTCTTTTACTAATTAATGTATTCTAACTGCAGAGGAAGGATTAATCCCACAGAATAATTTTTTTCAAGGGAGTAACTATGCAATTGTATATGGCATATGTAGTGTTACGCATTACAATTATGGAATGTGTTATAATATATAATATTACAATTACATATAATTATTTAATGGATTTTTGCTATAGTGTAGAATACTTGTAGAATAATAGCTGCTTATCTAATGCAATACATTTTCCTGCCTCTTGGAAACTGAAGCACTTTTACCCTATTTCTCCTTAACAGGTGCTTTTTTTTTTTTTTTTTTTTTTTTTTTGATGTTGTGTCTCATGCTGAATATCAGTTGTGTGTGGCAGCTCCTAGCATCTCGCATTATACTGACACTTCGGTTTGTCTTCAACTGTGTTTTTAAACATCTGTAAATTTCCAGTTCATCTAACACAATTTCTCACATTGCAGATATCCTTGATCTCAAGTGTCTGTTAAATGGAATATCAGTAGGTGTCAATCAATGAGTCTTTGGTGCTCTTCCTGCAAGGTAATGACACTAAATACCTTACTACTTCACCCTGCAGGCTTTCAATATCTGTTTATTATTTTGACACTGAGTTCCAGTACCCACATACTATGTGGGCTATATGTCTAAACTCAGACTTCATGGCATATTATTTGAAGTCATGTTGAGTAATCCTCAGCTTATTCTCAGATATTACTATATTAAACCTATCATATCCTGCAAAACCAGGTCTGACTTGCAGGCAGTCACCTTTTTTGCTGTCACATCTTCCAGCAAAGCTAACTGAAGGGAATGTTATTAATAGAATTATTAAAAAGTAAAACTCGGGGTTACTTTGAAGGTTCATACAGTCCTGTAGTTTTCAAATCGCTGTTAATTAATTTTAAAAAATCCATGGAGTATTTCTTAGGACTCTGTAGATGGTTACTAAAAATTTAGCTATACAAAATTTGCTGAAATTGAATGATATATTCTATAGTTCTACTCTGCTGTTCAGTCACATCTCAAATTATCATTAATATCTCCTGAAATTTTAAAAAATTACACTTTATGTTCCTTCTGCGTTCAAAAGACCTGTTGAAAAAAAAGTTGCTTAATTACTATTGGTTTAAAACCCAGAAAGCTCTGGGACAGATGAGGGAAAAGGGAAAGCTAACATAACAGCTCTTGCAGATAATACCAATATTCATTATTTTCAAAACATGTCCAAAATTATACTGTTTTCAGTTACTGTTTAAATAATCTGTGCTCTATTTTGCAGCTAGATTAAATTGTAGAGGCTTTACTGTCAATAATTTCCTTTATTATTTTTAATAAGAACTACAGTATGAACCGTGTGAAGCTGTGTTTGTTTTGTCAGCCTTTTCCTACTTGAGCATGGGCACATATATACATATACACACACACATATATATTTATATACATATCACATGTGGAGTTCTGTACAGGAAAATGAGGTGGACTCAGGCCAATACATCAGAATTTCACAGATGGCTCATGTTCGGTGATGACAAGTCTTGCTGTGCTGGTCTTTCTGAATTTAAAAAAAAAAAAAAAAAAATCACTAATATTTCCAAGAGCTTTGAAGTATTCAGTAAAAAAACCCCACACACTGTCAACAATTGAACACCAGGCTGTATAGAAATAGCTTCAATGGAAAGAATCAGCCTTATCAAAACTTGAGTGATGAAGTTACATATCTTTAGAACTTTGTGATAGCAAACATGATGGTTTGCCTCTTGTTCTGACTTGAGATAACTATCAGAAATATTTACCATGTTTTCCAAAGTGTTTAGAAAGGCAAATCTTTTTTTCCTTAACATTCATTTGAGTTATCATTAAAAAAAAGTGAAACCCTGCTTTACATATTTGCTCATATCTCTGGTGTTTTCTTGTGACTTAAGGAGCTTTATCCAGTAATACAAGAAAAAATATCATTGTTTATAATATGGCTGAAAAAAATAGAGTTTTATCCAGAATCTTTGGTTCCAAGTTAAAAGAGAAAACTACTTTGACACATTTAAAACCTTTCAGTTTTTGGCTAATAAAGGTTGACATTTAAAAGCGATGTAAAAAGCTGAATGAAATATTTCATTGTTGCCTTTCATTAGTGTAATGAATGCAAGAATGACTGTATATAACCATTTGCAAAATATTGGAGTTTTGGCAGTTTAGTAGCCAAGGAAAGGATTCATAGAATCACAAGTGAAGATGTTGGAAATGAACCGTGATCCCTTTCAAGCTTAATTTATTTTTAATTTCAACCCTCTCATTAGAACTGATAAACGTAATTGTAGACATTCTGAATCAACTTCTTATTGTCCTATCAAACATTTTATCAATAGACCTAAACAATTTTGACCCATGTGAAGACTCTTTTGGCTATATAGAAAAAGACCTTGTTGCCATGTAGGCATATTATTCTGTGTATAGTTTCTATGGACACAGAACATATTCTCTTTCAAGTATCTGATAATTGCTATCTGTTTTTTCCTCAGTATCCCCAAGACCAAATTAAGCCTGTTTTTTTGGGTCTGTTTTTGATTTGTGGGAAAATCTTCTAAGTTCCTAAACATTTTTCTTACCATACTCTGGATTCCAATTATGTCTACATCTTTCTTATAGTTCAGTGGCCAAAAAAACAGCATTCCAAGTGAAACCTCACCATTGCCAAGTAGAGCGGAATAATTACCATCTGTGTCTTACATTTTACACCTCTGTCAAATCCCAATAAAATGACTTTTGCCCTGAGTCACTGTGCAGGTGACTCAGATTCTAATAGCAATTTTCCACATCTTTCCACAGTCCTTTTTCAGTACAGCTGACAAGCAAAATATTTCACCTTTTCTATCCTTGTACGTGATTTTCCTCCTGAAGTGTGCTAATAGTTTTGCTTTTATCCTTATTTTGCTTCATTTTATTGATTTCTTGAGTTTCTAAAAAAACATTTCAAAATCTGTTTCCCTTGCTAAATATGAGAGATACATAAAGGCAGGCCATTAAACACATGTTTTTAATTGGATTCAAGCTTCTTAAAAGCCACATTACAATTATTAAAGGAAATATTGCAAGCTTACACTGTAAAAACAACAAGATTGATGTTAAGCACTCTGTATTATTAACCTTCTGGAAGGATTCCTATGGAAATCCCTAATGATTTATAAGCACATTCACAGCCCCTTTGGTTTATGCTTGCTGAGTGCACTCAAAGCATAACCTATTTTCATAATCCCTGCTTCACAAACTCTTTGAGGATTTGCAGACTCTTGCAAGATTGTAGAATCTATTGCGTTTCTTCTGTCTTTTGTCAATATACTGTGTTAGCAACGCCTGTACATACAAGCTTTCTTGACTGTTCTTTAACTCTTTTGGTAAAAAAAAAGCAAAAAATCTTTTGTTTCAGGATACTTTCATCAATACTCCTTTTCCCTTAATCTTTTCTTAGCTTTTGCCCCAAGTTCCTTTAGTGACCCAGCACAGTATCAGAGTGAATCAGTTATTGGGTCCAGTGTTTGTAAGATTTATCCATTTGTTATTCCCTAGTTATTTGCAACATATTTTATACATTGTCTTTACTTCTGAACTGGTTAAACATGCAGCTGTTTGCACTTATTTTGGGTGTGGGTCACAGTTTACCTTCTGTTAAACTGATCCTGGGTTTGGGTATACTCTGGAAATTTTCCTTTACAGTAGTTTCTACACGTATAAAGAATCAGATATATTTGAACAAGTAGCTACAATGGACAGCACTGTAATCTACATGCCTGACCAGCTCCTCAGTTAAACATCTTATAATAAAACTAAATGCACATTGCTTCCTTCTGTACATAAATGCAAGCAGATGACAGTGAGTGTCTTAGAATGAAGATTTCCAGATAATTATGCTGAGGTTAAAAATTCTCTAATGTACAGAATCACTGCTCAGAGGTAAGAAGTCTGGTCTTCTGTTCATCTGGTTGTTATATACAAGCAAATTCATACTGAGATGATCAGGAATATTTTTTTGCACTGCAGGGGACAAAATATTGTGCCTGTTCATGCTACATAACCACCTTATGTGCTCCTTCATATTTTCGTAGCTGGGATTCCACAACTTCTTCTTATGTGCCAAGTTTCAAGATAAGCGGCCATAGTTCTTGACATGGGGGAGGAATTTTCTTTTATTCTGCAACCATGAAAAGTTTCTTGCAATAATACTGGGAATCTTGTTGAGAAGTAGAAAGTTGCTGTTCACAGACTGCCACTGCAGCTGTCACCATTAATCCCCTTTTAGCCAAATACATCTTGAGTTAAAGCAAGGTCTTGAGTTAAGCCAAAAATATCTTGATTTGTGTAGCTGGGTGCCAATTTCATGTCTGTATCTTGAATTTCAGTCTCAGTAGATGAGATTAATAGAAGGTTCCACATTGTTTTGTGACATAACTTCTCTCACTTTTATGTTTAAACTATATTACACACTGTAACTTTACTGTTAGTAAAGCAGAGATTTCCTTGAAGGTTGATGTAGCAGTTAATAACTTGCTATTCTACAATCTAAGTAATACAGCTGTTTTATGTCTTCTTTGTCTGAACTACCTTACTATTTACATAATCACATGACTACCAGCATAAATGGTGAAGATCTTCTGAAAATAATCTCTCCTGGGCATTAAAAAAGAAAACAAACAGTAAGTAGCATAAAACTTAGCTTATTTTTTTCCTTTCATATGTAAATTATACCATCTTTGGAATCATAGTAATAAAGCTTCTTTTTTCTGATACAGTCTTATTCTGTCTCACTCTGTACCCTTACCTGCCCATCTAATCAAAGATGAGTCATGAAAACTCAGTAAAAGTTTAAATCAAAAAAAGATTTGAATTGTGTTAGGTTAAAGACTTTCTCATACTAATCCCCCCCAGAAAAAACACAACCAACCAACCCCAATCCACAAAATCAAAAAAACCCAAGAAACACCCAAGCAAACTAAAACCAACCAAAAACCAAAACCACAAAACAAAACAAAAAACAAAAAAACCCCAAAACAAACTCAAAAACAACCGCCCCCCCAAAAAAAAAACCCAGAAACCAAAGCAGAAGCAGATTGTATTTTTATTAAATCTTCACCTTCTGGCTTCCTAAATGCAATTCAGAAATGGCTTTTTTTGACCTTTACAGTTTTCAGTTCACATCACTCACATGTCTAAGCACAGCTGTAGCTGAAATACTCCTTTATCTTCACATGCATGAATTTTGTAATTGCGTATTCTGGCTTTTGTTTCTACTGATTAATTTTCTCTAAATCATGATTTTTATGAAACCTAGTACCAAGTCATGTTTAAGAAAGTAAGTTTCAGGTCATTTCAGTAGGTAACCACCTCAAATTTGCCATGTTGCAGTCTAAATTTTTTTGTGATGTAACTCAACATTTCTGGGGCAATGCAGCTCTCCAGTGCCAGATGTTCCTGAATGTTCTTATCATGTGATGCCAAGTGTCAAATCCCAGTGTAGCATTTCCACAATCTGATATTCTCCAAGAAGGCTCATGTAAAGAATTTAGAAGTTGAGGAAACTGAAACATCATTAAAAGAGGGAAGAACAACATTGTCAAAACACAGTTCTATTGTATACAAGGACAAAAAGGAAGAATGTCCTCTCAAGGATATAAGATCCCTAAGAAAAGAATGCTTAAAAAACATTATTTTATATGATAAATAGCTTTTCTTTTAGTGAGTATTATGATCACTGCTGATGCCAGTAACAGTTATGAATTCATGCACTAAGAAGCATATAAAAAAAGAAGTATCTTAAATACACAGAGAATAACCTTTAAAATGACACATAAAACTTTATTCATGTGCATGGTTCTTTTGCTGAGCCTTTTACATTGAGATAAATTTGAACACATACAGAATTAAAATTATTGCACCACTAGCATATTCTGGCGAAAAAGTGTATGTTACAAGGAACATGCACAAAGCAAATTATCTCAGATTTATCACCTTGAACTAATATGACCTTAAACTTAAATTAAGTTTCTAGTCGTCTTTGGGGGCCATCTGAGCACTAATTCCTGAGAAAATTCCCTTGCAAAGAGTTGGTTGCACATTCATGATATTCTTGAATTTAACTTCTTTGCCAAATTTACACATTTGGTTATGTTCTTGAAAGATGTAGGGTAGATGCACTGATCATGAGAGATACTTTCTATCTTTCAAGAGATATTCATTGAAACAAATAGAAGATTATTAATTTACCTATTTTATTTATTTATTACCTATTTTAGTAAAATTCCTTTGTGTATGTGTGTTTGCATGTGGTGTGCATTTCATCACTGTCCATACTTACACTGGAAGTCTGTAAGCCAGCAGAGATGTCCTTTGGGGATTTTTTCACAGTTCTTCCTTACAGCTAGGCCAGATGTTTTCACTGCATGGTTTTCTTATTTCATCTTTCTACAGCATCTTGTTACAGTATTTAGAGAATCTCAGTGTCAGAAGCTCCTCCTCATTTCTAAATTATTCGTGTATTTAGCTACTTCTACAATTTCCTGATACTAGTGTAAATGTATGAAAGTATTAGAGGAGTTACAAAAAACATGCTTTCTGAGGAACTGTTGAGAAATAGTAGGTGAGTACTTTGCGTAAATGTTCCTTACACTTTTTTTTCTAATACTTTTTATAAAGGCACTACAGGAATTTACCATAAATTCACTAAAATTTTGTAGTTTAGATATATGTAAATCTGTTAAAATATTGCTTTATTGGTTAAAATAAGATGTATTAGTAAATAATTACACAACAGGAAACTATCTAGATGCTAGTGGTAAAATCACAGCAAAAAAAAGGGTTGCAGGTTAGCTCAAAGAACCACTTGGTCCCAGGCCTATTTAACAGGGGTCAGAAATGAAGGCTCAGGAAAGAGGATAAGAACAGATTAAGCAGTAGGTGTTTTTGCCTAAATATTTTGCTAGCTTTAAGTCAAATAATCAGAAGATAATGCTGAAATATTTAGTGACTGTGTCCTATTGAAATACGTGAGACTTCAACCCCTGAAATTCAACCCCTGAAATTCAGTGATTTGTAGTTTAGGGAGCTTTTCTATATGAGTCAGTATATTACATATTTGCAGTAGACAGAACAAGATAAAATAGTTCATCTCTCAGATTGCTCACCAAAGTTTCATGAAAGAAAGAGTAATCTTATAAGCTTGTAGAATATTTGTTAATTTGGTATCATTCTACTAGACACCTATCCATGCAAGAGAAAAGTTGAAATGTCAAATTTTAGAATGGCTACCCTTTAAAATAAAGTTATTATAAATCTTAGCCATTCTATAAGGCAAATCATCGCATTACTTCTGTAGTTAAAAAAAAACCATGAAGGTTTTGTGATACTGAACAACAAAAAGTTGTATCAAATTTACTTTCTGACTAATCTGCTAGTTCATTCTTTAATTTCAATTACTTTCTCATGGAGCAGCATACTTCTTTCCTCCCCTCCTCCTTCATCTCTGTCTCCCAAAGTGTAGTACACCAAGAATTTAAATTAGTAGGCATTTCAGTGATTGAGGGTATAATATAATAAATATTAAGGTGATAATAAAATGAGGATAGAACATAAAAATATATGTGTTATAATTCATACTATAAAACTTATTAAGGATATAGTCCTGCATCCAGAATATGTGCTGGTATTATTACATAACCATAAACATTTTAACCTATGGAACTTCTATAAATTAACTGGGGGGAAAAAAATCAGTAAAAATTGGTGCTATTTTCAAGTTATAGTATGATGTAGCTTAATCTTAGCTGGCTGGAGCTATTCTATATGAAAAATTATAGCTCATCAATCTGTTGACTTATTACTAACTTCAGGTTTTCCAAAGTGTATTTTTTAATTGTTTTGTTTATCACCACACACATTTACATGACCTTTTCAGGACATCCCAGACCACTGATTACATGAAGTAAGCATGAGTTCTGTACACTCTTTTAGATAATGCATACTATACAGCACATCAGCCCTCTGTCCTGCCTGTCATCTTCACTTTAAGCATGCATGAATGCTTGGTTTGAGTGCATTCCAGAAATGAAGCCCATTGTGTTGAAAACTGAAATGATCTGCTGAATTTTAGTATAGAAACTGCTTCCTTATACAAAAAAGATTGTCCTTTAAAAAAGACATTTCTAGGCCAGAATTTCTCCTCGTAGATATAGTTCATAAAAATAGTTTGTATGAAACTGTGCTACTCTAGAAACTGAGGAGAATTTTGCCTGCAAATCCTGTTTATCAGCTTTTTCCCTGTGTCAGAATGCTCATATCCATAACAATTTGAGCAGAACCATCTCATTATTCTTACCTGCTCCATGTACAGGCATCTGAACCCAGTAAGAAAATAACAGCTACATGATTTTATGAATTCACAGCTAACTCTGTTACTTCTTCCTATTGTCTCCCATATTTTAATACAAACCAAGCAAAATCATAGCAAGAACGACTAGATTCTTGGAGGAGTGGGATTCTTGGACGAGATGAATTTCTAAATGCCCTCTGCATTAAAACTAACATTTAAACAAATGTCTGTGTATATTTGTTTAAGCAAATATTTAAACACAACTGATTAAAAAAAAAAAAGTAAGAGAACATCTTCCTAGTTTCTACCGAACTTTCAGTGCCTATGACTATGCTGGGTTGGACACACAAAAGTGTCTAGGAACTGACTGTGCCTGGTATTTCAGTATCCTAACAGCTGCAAAATACACTGCATATATCATATGAGAAACACTTATCCAGTGTTGTAGGCCAAGTAGTAATTCACAGCTTTAAATGTTGAATGATGTCATACAATCCATTTTTTTAACTAAAAAAGAACACATAAATGTGTTTCTTCTCTCCTGGTCTCTATTTCCTACTTGTCAGCTTAATCAGTAGCATTCAACATCTCTCAGCCATTCACCACATGAGTGCTTCCAAGGTATTTTTTGTCTTCCATCCCAGTTCACTGAGTCTTTTAATTTAAGTAATGTGTGTTCTGCACCTTGAGAACCTGTCTTATGGAGATCTAATATCCATATCTGAAAGGGTAACTCAGGTTTGTGAGTTGCACTGGGGGGGAAATTGAGTTAAAGCCCTAGGTTTAAAAAGAGTGGCGGCACGATCAACTAGCTACATGCTGAGTTGCAGGACATTCTTTTTTAATAGGCTTTATATTAGGCTTTGTTTAACACATTTTCCTTTTCAAATTTCTGCAAATAGAAAGAATCCTTTAAGTCTTGAAAGGAAGAAATAATCTATTCTTTTTGACACCAAAATTTTGAGATCCCAAAACTGAATAGTGCATGTTGACTAGGACACTTGAATGGGAATAATAAAATTAGAATTTTGGCCCAGAAGCATAGTGGCAATATGTTTTGTTATGGGACCTACTGATGTTAAGAAGAAATCCCTTTTATTATTATTTTGCTGCAAGAACTAAAATGCCATAGCAATTATTGTCAACTTACAATAAATACATAAGAAAATAATTATATTTTATCTTTCTAAGAAGAAATACTATGATATAGATCAAAGAATGGTCATTACATCAGTTATTTCTTGGCAATAGCTATGTGCCTAGATAGAGGCATGCACTAAACTCCACAGCTAGAGGGAGAAATACCTGCTCAACAAAACAGCACTTATTTAGTAGATGTCATGCCACACCTACAGCTTCAGTGCAAATAGAACTGTCAGTATGAAGCTTGTCTTCAGCATGTTTCAGGAATCTGTGGAACTGCTAATAAAGTTTACAAAAAATTAAAAGGAAAAATATTTACGAGATAATGCAAAGCTAGGGTTAAAGTTAATATTTTTATAAGAACTGGCTTTTGGTAACTGATTTAATTTTCAGTTTAATTATTTAATTATTTTACAAGATGCCTACCTAGATGTTTAAGTGCTCTATTAGCTTAAAATATACATGATAACTCCGTAGTAATTGGACATCTTGTAATCTTTTAATTACTTGCACGATGGCAACTGCAGGTGTGAGTGATTTGTTGCTGACAGATACTGTTACCACTGCTCTAAATGAGTTCAAAACCACAGAAGGAAATTATAACATCAAATCGCTTTTGAGGAAAGTCTTGTGGGCTCTGGGCTTTTTGGATGCTTGGTTTTTGGGGGGCTTGCTTGTTTTTCTTGTTTGTTTGGTTGGTTTTTTTGGCATTTTGTTTTTATTTGTTTGTTTGTATTTATTCTATTTTATTTTATCTTTTTAGTTGCTGGTGGTTTAATAAATTTCCCTGAAGAGAACAGGTCTTTAATGGATTCAGGCTATTATTCCCCTAAAACTGTGGGGAAAAAATGTTGATGCCCTAGAAAACCAAATGTTGCCTTAAGTGATGAATAAGCAGGCAGTAACATTTGAGGGAAATTAAGAATGACCACATTAAAAGCATCTACTGCACGGGAAAGTGTGAGCTACTGAAAGCATTGACACTGTGAAGGATCCAATGCATGTTTGTGTTTATACGGATGAAACAATTACATTTTAATTGGTCATTTTTCTTGGCATACAGGGCACACAAAACTTGTGCAAAATTTCAGTTGCAATTTGCACATTAATGAAAAGAAACATTCATGCATCATACATTATTTAAAACACTAAAGCATGAACCATCTGTTCATTGCAGTGGAGATTGTCTCATGTCCTCCACATGCATATTTCTCACTTGTATAAATGAAGAATATTGAGATAAATTGATGTTTCTTTAAGAAAATGAGCAGGTGCTGGGGTTTATTACATTCTTTATCAATTTTAGAAAGGCATAATGAGTTTGCCTTAAGAGTTACATTTTTCATAAAACATAACAATTCCTTGCCATTTTTTCAGTCCTCTGCATGATACAACTGCTACAGCATTCTATAAATAAAACATGTCCATAAATACTTCATAAGGAAGTTACTTCCACATAAGCTTGTGAATACAATAGGTGTTTTCTTATTAAAAAAATCTTTGTAATTATATTTTATTTCATACAAATTTGTTGTGGATGTTCTTTTATATAAGTCTCTGGTTGGCTATCTTGGGGTTTGGGGTTTTTGTTTGTTTTTGTTTGGTTAGTGGGTTTTTTTGGTTTGTTGTTTGTTTTTTTTTAATAGTGAAAATTAAAAGTTTAAAAAATGTAGTCCTAGAAGAAATTACATATTACTGAAAAAATCTTGATTCCATGCTTCCATTTTTACAGTCACTTATGCCTGCATGTATTATGTGGAGAATATCTGGTTGATATCCTTTGATGCTAAACAACACCTTCCTTAGCTGTTAGTATATTTCAAACCCAAAGTCTTGAGAAAGCAATCTATCCCTTTATCTTAAAGAGTAGCTAAATCTACCTAGGGTTTAAGGAGTCATTTATCTCATTGTTAATTTGTTAATAGCAAAATGAGGCATACAAAATGTGAACATGTCAATCACTAAAGGCTAATGAAACAATCAGCACCATCCAGCAAACTGCAATAATTGAATACTAGACAAAATTCTGCTAGGATTAAAGAATAAAAGCAGAGTAAAAATATAGAATGGCAAGCTGCATCAAGGAAATAATATGAAATAACAGTAAGAGCAAGAATGAATGAAGAAAGAAATGCTAAACTGTGAAAATATTGCTAAATACACAATGGGAAATTACATTTCCAGGGAGAAATACAGATCCATATCACCTGGTTGCAGTGACTAAATTCTAGTAACTATTTCGTTCTTAACAGGGAAACAACAAATCAACCGAGAAAGGGAGAAGCAGATCACTCTAACAGCTTTGTGAGATCAGAGGTAACTTTTCCTTTATTCCTTTACCTATTTTGTTTACAAATCTAATAATCATTTATCTGAGCTATTATAACAATGGCTTGTAACTCAAAAAGCCATTACATGAAGTGCGATTTACAGTTATCGTGTTGAGCCTGGCATTTCAGTGTCTGGGTGTGTCAAACTAAAGTCTTGATAAACTTTAAGCAGTGTCCCAGTACATCCTTCATGCAGCCTAAGATATTAGATATTCATTAGAATAGATATTCAGAGCCCAGGTAAAGAATTCATACTTATAAGAGAAAGGTACTTTAAAAGAAATCTTCCAGAAGAACGGTCAAAGCTCTCTAGAATTCACAGAAGTCTTGAACCTCCAACTTTGAGGCCGTATGAACTGTGTCACTCTTGTCTAATTAGGTTTAACTGAAGCGTACACATGATAAAAAAAGTACAAGGCACAATGGTCATCAAGAGGTATTTGTTCTCACAGTTTTGGGGTGAAGTCTTTTTGGATGTATTTATACTTAGGTGAAAGAGACACAAGAAGTTCTTAAGTCCTATATGTTTATGTAAGAAAAGAGATGAGAAAGATACTTGGTAAATTATTGCTTTGCCCAGTTAAACCTTGGGTATGATAACTGGCTGAACCATTCTCCTTGCCAGCTGGATGAAGTAAGTCAAAGTTGTAAAGCAAAAGAGTTCCCAGATTTCTTGCAACTTGAGTAAAAGTATATGTTATTCCTTTGCTTATTTGTGCTTCACCATATTTTAGTAGAAGAATCCAATTTGCCTGCAACTTAAGTGATTGCTAGCATTACCACATATAATACGGCTTAATGAAGTTTAAATGTTAATCTACAAATTCTAATTCAAATTGTTTGGGTAACAATGCAATTAAAAATGTTAATCTTGCAAATGCATTAATGCATGGCATAATATGTAAGAGTAATTCTGTGATATTATTGAGGCTTGTTACGTCTTTGATTTCAGGTGTGCAGAATCTAAGCACAGAAATAATATGTGGGGGTTTTTTCCTTGACAAAACAAGCAAACATGAATATTCCCACCACTGAATATTCAAATAATTATAATAAGAACATCTAGGTATTTCCTGTCATTAGATCATAAATACATTAGGCCATCTTGGTATTTCTATAAGGTAGCCATAGCTTTTGCTACAAGACACATTACTGAACTTCCCTTTATACTATGCCTATAAAGCAGAGAGTTATACTTGTCAAATGTTTTCTCCATATCATGAATGGGCATCTGAGAACACAAGGCATTAACTGAAACACAAATATGGGCCTTGAATAACACAGTCCCTAATCCATCTACTTTGTTTTGTTTTCTACTTTGTTTTGTTTTAATGGTCATCATCACAACAAAAATATGTCATCTAAGAGTTGATGAACTTCTAATGTAGTGACTATACATCCTCTTGGCCTGAGGGTAAAAAAAAAAAAAAAGAAAAAAAACCAAGCTAAATTAACCTGGAGTAGAGTAGCATACCAGCAGAACAGAATACAAAAGAATGGGAGTGAATTCACTTTTTCCCTTTGATGATCTCCTGATAATCAAAAAAAAAGTTAGAGTAGCTCTAGATAGGTTAAAACAGGGTCAGAGCCACTTGCATACATAGTAACTCCAAATCTGGAGCTCAAAATACTTTGGAAGAGATCAGTATAGGTGAATAACCACTTGCCTCGATTTTTTCTCATTTTGGAATGGATAACACTTAGAGCAAAACCAAAAACAGAAACCCATGTTAAATAGAAGTGGGCCCTTTCTGATTTCATGTTGGTCAAAAGGGTCTTGTGTTGTATAAAAGCTTAATACGATTTCTGCTAGAAAATTTAGTTCTTATTTTAATTAAAAATGTGTTTCCTGAAGTAATCAGTTAATTTTTAGAAGAAAGTGTTGACATGTTGTCATAATATACTCTTCAGTGAAATACTAAAATGTGCTAGTAGAAAAAAATAACTACATTGGAACACAATGATATGTGTAATATATTTCTGACTGAAATAAAGAAAGACATGTCCAATGAAAGTTTCCAGAAGACCTGAAATTACATCAACGAATATGTTTGAGAATAGAGATTGAATTAGTCAGTAACTCCCTAGTACTGAAACACCCAGAAAAATACTGCATTCAGGGTTGTATGTGTGTTCTCCTAGCAGAGCCATATGGAGACAGATGATCACCTCTCTGCTCTTTTATACTACCATTTTGCTTTGCAAGCTGGTGTTTAATTTGCTGCCCACACACCACTCATTTGGGTGTCAGCACCAAATGTGTTTATGCCAACTGTGTTTCAGTTTATTACTCCGTAGAGCTATCTGCTTACATTTTCTATAGCAAGATCTCAGGAGTGAATAAATTCATGTTACAAACATAACACAATGAAAGCTGCAAATCATAAAAGAACAAAGGAAAGCTGGTTGAAACATATCTTCATTGCAAAAATCTATCCTGAATAATTACAGGCACACAAAATGTTCCTTTGATGGATTCATGGAAAATTTCATTTGTATGTCCCTATGTTTCTTTCAGATCACCTGAGACAGTGCCTGTGTGTAGTTTTATTGTGTTTCAAAAGACTTCTCTCTCTGTTTTCATGGAATCCAATGAATATTAATTGTAATATATATTTTGTCATACTGCTGATAAAACACAGGCCACGGTCTACCAATATTCATCAAGATTTATGATTATTTGGTGTAGCATTGTCTAATTGTCTTTCCCAATATTTGCCAGCATATTATGCCAGGGCATACTCAAACCATACTGTTTATGCCATGACACTGACAACCAATTCAGGTAATGTCACTGACAATAAACTGCCATTTGTTTCAATAATCTCTACAAGAGCATCTGATGTTTTATATAAATATAAGTTATATTGTGTTGTGTTTAATATTTAATACTAAAAATTACCATTTTCTCGTGTTACAGCATACATCACAAGGGAAAAATGGAAGGAAAAACTTTACTATGTTGTAATCAGCAAAAAGTGAGTTTTCATTTTTTGTTACTATTTTCAAAGAGCTATATCTTAGAGTACTGTAGATGTACTGTATAAAGATATATATATACATTATACTGTAGACACACCTTTGTGAACTGTGTTAAATTAACCATGGCAAGACGAATAACATTGATTTTATTAAATTACATCATGGGGTAATAAGACAAACAGTGACAATTTATTATTCAGAGGCCCTCTGTCTGAACACAATAATTTAATTTATTAGTTGATTACATATGAACAGAAAAGCTCCATTAAGTACCATGAAGAATTCTGGACCAGATCTCAGTTGCTATATAACACTAATAGAACTACTGTGACATACATGGTTTGAAGATGTGATATGTTGCACACAGGACTGATATCTTGTTCACGATAGTATCACATGGGGGTAAAATTTAGTCCAAATATTTCCGCATGAACTAAAACCACAGGAAAATGATGGAGAAAATAGGAGAAAAAAAAGAAAAACTAAGTGAAGAAGACAGAAACAGAAGGGAAGAATGGAGAAGAGAAAAGGAAAAGAACATAGAAATCATAAAATTTACTATTTTGGATCAATTCTTATCCGGTTTAAGGTTAGACATTTCCAGAAGTAGAGGTTTTTCCACCCATGTTTTTGCAGACACAGTGTAGGATAAGTGTTAATTTTGAAGCCTGTGAGCTGAAGTTTTAATATATTTTCTTCTGCAAGGTTCAGAAAAAAAGTTTGTGCACATTTTGAGCTGACATTGTGTGGTTGGTTTGCCTTGGTTAACAGCCATACTCCCACCCAGCAGCTCTCCCACTCCTTCAGCCCCCCAGTGAAGACAGGAGAGGTGAAGAAAACAGGAAGAACAGGAATGAAAAATCTCAAGGGTAAAGGCAGAGGTGGCGAGATCACTCACCAATTACCAATGCAGAAAAAGTAGACT
Source organism: Florisuga fusca (assembly GCA_038090715.1). Classification (NCBI taxonomy): domain Eukaryota; kingdom Metazoa; phylum Chordata; class Aves; order Apodiformes; family Trochilidae; genus Florisuga; species Florisuga fusca. The sequence goes on along the minus strand of JAAWXA010000001.1, from coordinate 5,433,001 downwards.
AGACTTTCCTTGCTAGCATACCATACCAAAGACTATCCTTACTAGGATAGTCTATCTATAAGACTATCTATAAGTCTATCTATAAGACTATCCTTACTAGGATACCATACCAAAACTGTATTGAAACTCAGAGGGACATGTATAAGTTTAAAAGCCACATGTTGTTGGACTGTAATTTTCATTTTGAGGCTTCATTTTTCCTATCTAGAAGTCTTAAAATTCTACATAAATATAGTGCCCATCTAAAATGCTATTACTTTATTTTAACAAGAAGATATTTCTGCAAGACCTTGTCATTTAGTTGCCTAAGTAATACAGAAAAGCTAACCTTTCAGGGAGTCTAAAAGTCTTGTAAATTGTTGATAGAAGAACATTTTCTCTCTTTCTTTCTTTTTTATTTATTTTATTTTTATTTTAATTTTCTCCTGTGTTTCTGACACATTAAGACTGGCCAGTGAAAGCACTGCCAAGTGCTCCTTGAAAGGCTTTCAGCAGAATAAGGAACAGGAGTTATTACTGCTGCTGTAAATTGAATATACTTAGGCACCAGGATACAAAGTATTTAGCCTTGCTACTCTAATGTAGACCTTTAAAAGGCTGCATTAACAAAGTTAGAAATTCTGAAGCTGAATCCCATCATTCTTTCTGAATACTACTGACAGTTTCCCCATTATAAAATGAGATCAACATCAGTGCAGGAATAAAGAGTTTTTCAGAGACAAATGTGAACTATATATATTAAGGTTTGTTTTTTTGTTGTTTTTTTTTTTACTTTGGTTTGAGGTTTTGCTACCTTAGCAACAGTGGTACAAAACCAGGGCACTAAAGCAATAGATATAATAAAAAAAAAACAGTAGATAACAACACTCTACTAAACAATTATTAAAAAATCAAGATAATTCTAGAAACAGAATAGCTATCTACTTACTAAAACCAGCATTTTGAAATCAATAAAATCAGTAACTGTTTGTGAATACTTTCAATGCCCTGATTATCAGATCATACAAACTCATTTCTTACTTCTATATTCTTTTTCTGTTCTGCAATTTGTCTGTTTTGTTTCTGCACTGAAGATTTAGGAGAACAAAAGTGAATATTGTGGTGCTCATTTTACCAGTTGTAGGAGAACAAGTCCAAGGTTTTACTGACCAGATTCTATCAGCGTAGGCATATCTTCCATATTGAGAAGTACCCTGAAGCTGTGTTTAACTTCAAACATTTATCTAAGTCCCACAGAAACATGATGTGCTGAAATGGAGTGTTTGATTCTGCCTTGTAAACGAAGGTGTCTGGTGCCATCTGAGATGCCCTGAGACATTTAAATGGGGTTGGCTTATCTGACAAAGAGCCTGCAGGGGGTATGTGCCATTCTGCACTTGCAGATGGACATCAAGCAGGATATCTCAAAGCAATTCTAATGGATGTTGACTTATTTTCAAGAAGGAGCAAATTAATTGAACCCATTTTGTCAATACCTGCTTCAACAAAATTACACTTACAAGTAGGTTAGGATCTTTCATATATATAAATGGTGTGAAACATGGAAATTTATGCTTCTGTATGGGAACCTATTTTTTTATTTTTAATATACAGAGTGTCAGAATATGAAGGTGTGATGGAGAGCAATTTAGAAAGAGAGAGGCTAATTCTGTACAGCTGAAGTGTTTCAAAGGTTGGAAGATTTGGGATTAAAGAGAATTAACCAACAGTGGACAAAAGAAAAATAATCCCCAAAGCAGTGTTAAGGACACAGTAAAAAGTGACACAGATAGGATGTTAAAATTACCCTAAACTGCTGCTATTATCATCCTGATGGAATGAAAAAATTGAAAATAAATCTACCTTCCCAGGACAGACTTATGCAGTAGCCCTGCTTAAAGAATCTCAAACTTTATTTAGTACAGTTACCTTAGAAACAAATCTGTCTGAGAATTTATGAGTATCAGTGGCTCATAGTTGTTCCTTTTCTTCAACTGTTGTGTGGAGGAACAAAGAAAGTCCTCTAGTGTTGAGGAGTATTTGGCTGCAGGGAACATGGCATTCTTCCTTAACTATATTAGGTAAACTCAAGAAGCCAGGAACCAAAAGCCAATTAATGAAGAAAAAGAATGTGCTGGGGTTTTTTTTCCCCGTGACAGTGGCTGCATATTTGAAAAAGCAAAAATTAACAAAACTTAGGGAAAAAAGAAAAAAGAAGAAGAAAAAAAAAGAGTAGTTTTTAGAGGATTTTGGACAAACTTTACTTGTCTTCTTAAATATGTCTAAACTTTATAGCTTTCTGTAAATTAGGTTTTCTAGCTTCTTGATGACTACCTCTCAGAAATAACAACTGTTCATACATTCTGCATAGGAATTGGTAGTGCACAACATTCTGGTATTTATTAATGGCCATCAAAACCAACTTAATGTCACTTCACAATTTGACATTGACAGTCTATGTCAACGAAGTGTATCTGATTATGCTATGAACTGTCCAAAGCAAATGGTAAAATAGGCAGGGTCTGTTACCTTCTTCAGTGGCCAAGTTTAAAGAAGAAACAAACAACATGGACTTCAGATCTTACAGAAGGAACAGAAAAAGATATTTTGAGTACAGTCTGTATTTTCAAATTAATTTGCTAAATGTGTTACTTATTCAAGCTAGTGAGGGATAAATAGTTGAAAAAAAATTCTGCTATGATCTACTTAAATCTGCAACAGGTTACAAAAATGGACTTTTGAAACTTAGAAAGCAGTTAATTTTCTTGCAGTGACTGTAAGGTTATATCCTTCAGAATTGTTTTGCACAATTTTACATTGTTTCAAGCCACAGACTGTTTAGAAATACATGTTTCCAAAGGAAACGTTGGTTCTGAAATAAAAGCATTTGCAAAAGGCACACATAACTTAAAAAGGAATAAGTGAAGCATGAGGAACCTGTAGAGAAATTCTCCTTATTTGGCAGAAAAAAATGTGATATGAAGTCAATATAATGTTTAATACATAAATCCTCATTCCAATTTTATCATTTAAACAGGATCTGAGAATAATAGATCGACCACTCCTATCCAGGAAAGAAATCTTCTGGAATGTTCCAGTAGAAAAGAAATGGTTATTCCCTAGTCCTAGCCAGATCTCAGTTTGCATTTTCATTTCATGTCGTACAACTGCAAGCTTTTGACCTTGCACTGGAAGAAGTATTTCATCATTTCTTTCAGTGCAAACTGGTTTATATACATGTGGAAGATCAGATGTCACATTTCATCCCACAAATACTAGGATTCCATTAGTAGTCAGAAACACATAATATGTTTTGCATACTTCAAAAGGAAATCACTACTTAACTATTAAATGTTATTAAATTGTTCCTAATTTGAAATTTATATATTTTCCAGACTACATGAAGGTGAATTTCCTCTAACATGTACCTGTTATCACAAATTTGAAAGAGGCTTTGAGAACATGTACAAAATCTGTTTTTTCTCTCTGACCAGCAAATATTTTTCATGGCTGATAGCAGTTTGCAAACTTGGTACTCTGTGTTTCAAAGACAGACTCCACAAGACTCTTATTTTTACCTGAACCTGAAGTATCTGTGCTGGGCTGAAAACAACTTGTGTGGGTGTAAATACAGACATATTGTGAAGCCTCTTAATCAAGGAAAGGAAGTGGATGAAGAATTATTCAGTGCAAGAACAGTCTTCAGGGGCAGAAGTATGGTCCTGCCAAGTAAGGAGGTGCTCACCCTTCTGCCCTACCTAAGTTCTGGGGCCCTTACTGCACAATAAGGGTGTCTGGCCCTTTCCTTTCAGCTTATTGTGAGCCAGATTTCAGCCCCTAGCCTGGGGCCACCACTCCCTGCCTCAGGGATGCAGTGGGATGCAAGACTCACCAGAACCCTGACTTGCCCATTCCAAAGGGAGGAACTCATGTCTTAAAATATTATTATCTTAGACGTATTTCCATAGGAATCAGGAGCACCAAACTACTCCTGTATATATTTGGAATTCATTATTTATTTTGTGAATTTTACCACAAAATTTAACTGTAAAATCAAAGAGCTGAAATAAAGGATTGTTAGAAATTGAAATAATTTCTGTAACCTGAATTCATCTGCTTGAACACATGTAGAATGACATTTAAGACCCGACCATATGCTTAGGTTCCCTGCTCCCATCAGTGCGTATGGTTGCAGAACTTAATGTATATTTCTATTTAAAACAAAGAGAACATTAGATAAAGTTCTTATGATGAAGATGGAAAACTACAGAGATGTGTATTCTTTTCCAGCCTTGTGGTAGTGCTCTTAGCAAAGTTCTGTCTGACAATATGTGTAATGCTGTTTCTTTGTCACACAGAAGCAACTTGAATACATATTTGCAGAATTTCTGTGGTTTTTTACTTCACTTTAAACCTGTGCTTTGTATGTGCTTTGTATTAGTGCTGAGAGTGCCAAAAAGTCAAGTTCATAATCTTCTGTGTTTGGCAAGCAAAACTAGCATACTTTTTCTTAATTTTGTTTTGTATCTCTACTTATAAACACATCAAATGGAAAACTAGTGCCAAGTAAATTCAGAGTAATTTTGTAAATGCATTATTATATATCTAGGAAGTGTTTTGATGTTATAGTAGTATTAAAAAAAGAAATACTGGTACAAATTACTGATTTTGTATGAAGTGTAGGTTTAGGTAAAACATGGTAAATAGGGTCTATTTAAAAATAGATCCTAAAAAACTGATATAAAGACATGCAAAGAATATAAGTGTATGAAGTCTAGTTCTGTGGAAAAAACCAATTCACCCACACTCAACTATCACACAGGAGGGAAAAATTAAAGTTGTGTTAAGAAATTTTCAAGCTTTTTCAAGCCATTTAGAGCTCATTTTCAGCATTAATATTCTTAAGATGTAAGACTAAGTAATTGAAATTAGTATGAAGAAAGAAAACCATACTTTTTAAAGAGGGTATTAAATTAAAATTATTATTTACTGAAATCTTTTTTTCTAGTTCCTAAGCCAAACCATCTTGCAATATTAAAAGAACAGAAAGGAAAAGTCAACTGTCTCTTACAAGGTACCAATTTGAATTTCACAATCATAGGATTGCTTCATAATTGCTTGAAGTCTGAACATTATTTCAGTTACCAGTAATCAGCTGTTTAAAAATAGTGTCCTTAAATCATAGATCTGTATTTTTTTTCTGAGCCATTTTCCCCATAAAATTGACTTGACATTTAAAACATCAGCTTTTTCATAGTGTGCATCCCATCTGTAATTATGCTGCAGCCCACTCAGCCACTCAGCTCTGTCCTTGCTGTAGCACCAAACCTGTTAAAAGAACACGTGTTTATGGATAAAAAGAAAAGCAATCCTTGGAAAAAAAGGAAAAGGATGAAAGAACAAAAGAAAAGGTAGAACGTAACAATTTGTTAAATTACTGGACCTATTTACAGACACCCATTATCCCATATGTTGTGTTTTCAAGTATTTGTACAAGAAAGGCATATTATAAAGTGCATCCTCTCTCCTGCTTGACTAATTACAGAACCAACAGTAATCAACCTCTCTCTCATACAAGAATACTAATATAGTGGAGGCATTAACTTAGTCTTATCTCAAATATTTCATTTGTAATATGGAACAGCAAATTACTAATTTGCAGGGGTATATGGAGGGAACTGGAGCAAGTTAGCCTGCAGTGTGTTCTGTGATCATGTGTCTATGCTACTTGTGGTACCTGAGCCAGCTAGTTTAAAGTTTGATTAATTTTTTCTATTCTACTGAGACATCAGTTGTGTATCTGAACAGCAGACATAATCTCCACTTTGCTTGCTTGTTTCTGTATTGATTTCCCAATTTCATGATGCAATTTACGCATTCACATAAACTGGTATGGAAAAAAATGAAAAATTAATGCCCAGTGAATTTTCATATATATGTCTTTTCATAAGCAATGCAAACTGTGAACCTTTGTTTAAGTGATTCTGTGCTTTCTATTTGCATATATACTGTATGCATATATTACTTTCAATTACTATGCAATTTATAATAGCTTTGTCTTTTGCAAATACTCATGTCTTTGCAATAATAATAATGCAGCTGAATCATGCTGAAGCCTTTACCTCAAGGGAGAAATTCTGTGCCTTTCTCCCCTAGTCATCATATAGCAACCTTCATGAAATCTGTAGAAATTTATCCTGAAATATGTTTGGAATTTACCTACATGTTCAAAACCTAAATGGTTGAAAATGAAAGACAAAAAAGAGGTACATAGGAAACAGGAAACTAGATTAAACTGAAAAGAAACCATGCATCAATTTTGATTAAAAAGTTTCAAAATTACATCTGACTTTATTAACGTATTGAAGAAAAACTCCCATTAAAAGCTAAGAAACAACATCCTTAAGATGTTGCCAAATAAGCATGAGAATTCTTGCTGTAAGAAGTTACTTGCCTCCTTCAGAAGGTGGTGGCAGACAGCCCACCTTCCCTCCTAGATGTTAAGACTATACCATAAAATATCCCTAATGTAGTTTTCAACAGTTCTGTTTATCTCCCTGGGGATAAAAGAACCTGCTGGTTTGAAGTGTCAGGTTTTATACTGTGTTGCAGTGAGTTATTTTTATTTATCTTCCATTCTATGTTTTTCTGAGGCGTGTACAAAAGTAATCTTCAAAGAGCTATTTGTACTATTTCAATTTTATTTTTTTTTTGTTTTGTATTTAAGCCTTCGTTTCAAGAACCTTCTGGAAAGAACATATATAGCTTACTTCCTGGATATTATAGTCAAACTATACACTTCTACTAGACTTTTCTTTTTTTTTTCTTCAGCTTTTGGAATACAAAAGAAGCCTGTCATTCTAAATCAGATTTTAAATGGTACTTCATGCTATTTGAGAACACAAGATGTCTGGGGTCACATTTAACTAGAGTTTCCTTTTAGTGATGTGTAGGTAAGAAATACCCAGGTCGTTTCCTTTTTAATTGTCTGCAAAGATCTGTGGATACTGAGATGGCTTGAGGCCAAGCTTTTCCTGTGCTTAGGCTCTCCCCAGTCCAGCAGCAGAGCTAGAGCTGCCAGCAACCAGCAAAAGAGTTGTAGTGTCCTGAATACGTGCCACCTGATGATGCACACAGTATCCAAGTGTCTTCAGTAAAATATATGACTGGTATAATGTTCATTTGTGATCCCCAGTTATTAAAAGTGCCAGAAATGTAACACACAGGTATGCAGTTCCAATATCATGTCCATGAGGAGTTGCTCTTTGGTAAGAAAATTCTCTGCAGATCTCTAGTCCAAGCCATCCATAGTCAATTATTTCCCTCACTGAGCATAGGAGATAAGAAAAAAGAGACTTTTAAGGTGAAAAAAAACCACTCCAAAGCAAAAAACAAAACACATAGATGAAAAAATCCTTCCTGCTCCACTTAACTAAAATAAAAAAAAAAGTATCTTCATCTTTTCTTCACCATATTGAAGTTGAATTTCTATCAGAAAATCTTTAAAGTAGGAATTGCCCATACATAAATATGCTTTTTCCGTTAAGTAGAACTTTTAGCTGCTTGTACAGCTGAGCTCTTTAAAATCTCCGTAGCACATATTTAATTTGAAGAAGCAGAACTACTGAAAGTAAAAAGAATTCTTCTCATAAGGGCTCACAGATATATCTAAGATAATATAGAGGAGTTTGTAGCATGTTTTTAGTCTTTGGCTAGACATCAAGGTAGAAAATCAGTGTTTATCTGATTCATCAGTGACTTTATTTGAAATCTGAATTAGTAGCATGGATATGATCTACGAGTAAGTCTTCACTCATTTCTAGGTGTGCATTTAAGTGCATGTGGCAGAGCAAGAATAGAAATACTGATCTTGTACTTCTCTAAGTTGTTTTGGGGAAAAATAGAACAAAGGAACCTTGGGAATTAGTGTTAAAATGAAAAAAATAACAAAAGGTAGGAAAACACATTTTTCTGTAACAATTGCAAGGGTCTGTGGTGTAGTTATTGTGAGGCAGGATATAATACTGGTTCTTTGTATTTAACCTCCTTGTGTACATACATTTTTACAATTTCCTGTCTCCTGAGTGTGTGCACATAGTAAAAAGCAAAATTATTCTAAATGGTTTCTTTTTGAATTTCATAATCCTCATAATTAGAAAGAAATGTTGCTAGAATGATTTATATCAAATATGGAATTACAACCATGTCTTTCATCAGTGAACCTTGTGAAACACATTAGCACTCACTGTAGAGGAGACTAAGTAGCTGAACTGTGCTTTGTAACAATAAATTATTAAACTGTCCCTTTTCAGCTCTTTCAGATGTTGGAGGTAACGTTTATCAAGCTTTTCTGGCTTAACGTTATTTTCCTTCATAAAAATGGATTATTTCTCCTTTGACTTGTAAGCATTCTCATTTTTACATATTTTGCTAGTTCCATATATTTTGAAAATTCTCCCCTCATTTGTTATTTTATTGTCTGCTATTCTCCACTGTGTACTTCTCTTTACTCCTGTGCTGTTCTGTCCTCAGGCTAACATGAATAGCATTATGTACATCTCTGAGGTTAGATGCAAATCCAGACAAACATCTTTTTGTGAACATGGCCTCTAACATCTCTCTTTGTGTGTTGAAAATGTTCAGAAACTGTTAGCTGGGACAAACTTTATGCATTAGCAGCTGCTATACTACAATAACTAGTGCATATTCTCATACCAAAAGGCAGGATATACTTGCATATGTATTTGTCTGTTGCTTGAATTCTACGGGCAGTAAAACTCATTTGATGAAGTAACAGGTCCAGATGCAAAGATATTTAGGGACAAAACTCAAATTGGTGCCAGATGCTGTGATGGCTGTGATGGAGAATGTAGCAGTGGTGGTTGTTAGAAGAGAGGGATGGAGGACCTGTCATTTCAAGCACACTGAATCTAATTGGCTTGCCAATATCTGTTCTGATTTAAGAAGTGGTACTCAACTATTTGCTTTGTAGTTTCTATCAAATGTAATTGTTCACAGATTCGTGCAGATTAAAGGATTCTGACACAATTCACAGAGAAGCACTGAATTGCCAAAGGGAGGGAGATGGCAGAGTCCTAAGGACAGGCTAGATGGCAGTGAGGATGGTAGCAAAGCAGCTGGAGCAGTGGCTTCACATCCATGCCTTTGTGATTCACTACATTCAAAAAATGCACTACTACAGCAGGTCAAGAGAGATGAGTCTCCTCCTCTGCTTTTGTGAGACCTCACCTGGAGTACTGTGTTCCATCTGAAGGTCCCAACACAAGAAGGATATAGAAGTGTCAGAATGAGTCCAGAGGAGGGCCACAAAGATGATCAGCACCTCTCCTGTGAAGAAAGGCTGAGAAAGTTGGTGTTGTCCGTCCTGGAGAAGAGAAGGCTTCAGGGAAACCTTATAGCATCCTCCCAGTATCTGAAGGGGGCCTACAGTAAAGCTGGCGAGGGACTTTTTGTAAGGGCAAGCAATAGGACAAAGGGTAATGGCTTCAGACTGGTAGAAGGGAGATTTAGGTCAGGGATTAGGAAGAAATTTTTTCCTGTGAGGGTGATGAGACGCTTGAACAGGTTGCCCAGGGAATTTGTGGCTGCCCCCTCCCTGGAAGTGTTCAAGGACAGGTTGGATGGGGCTTTGAGCAACCTGGTCTGGTGGGAGGTGTGGGCAGGGGTTTTGGGACTAGAGGATCTTTAATGTCCCTTCCAACCCAATCTATTCTATGATTATATGAGTTTATACTGAACCTGGAAAATCAGGGTCACATTAATCAGGTCTGGAAACAGACAGCAGGGCCAGTCTCATGCCAGTGATCATCCAGCAAATCTACTACAGTCAGTCAAGGTCACAGCAGAAAATCATTTCCACATCTGGTTCAGGGAAGTAAGAGACCAGGTACAGAAGTAGCTGACACAGCTGTGATGTAACGTAGGTGGGGAACAAGCCAGAAAACCTCCTAGAAAAAAAGAAGGTTGAGATCCTGACTTCTAGCTCATTTCTAAACAGCTTTTGTGAAGTGGAAGAGGTGACCTTTGCCTCAGACAGATGAAGTCTTTAATTTACCTTAACAAGACTCATTGAACAGGAGATGCACTCAGGACTCTATAAGGTTGAGTTTTAACCTTTGTTAAGTCAATGGATTGTTTAGTAAATCACAGGAGATCATACCAAGTATAGAGAGTGTCATTTGTATGTCTGAAGAAGACCAATACTTATTTTAATTAAGAAATGCATCCATAAGAACTCCTGGATGAAAGTGAATAAAATTAACTTTAGGGTAAGACATTAAATCTGCCTGAACTGCCCAGCAGAACTGAAAGGAGAACAGGTTAAATGAGCTAACAGGCTTGGCCAAGATGAATATCTCAGAGTAGTCCCTAAGGGCTAAGTCCTAAAATGTGTTCTGTGAGAGAAAGGACATTTTTTTTCATGGATGGGTGCTTTTATGGGAGTCTCCAAATAAAAATGCAGCATGAGGCACAAAACTGAAATTCTGACTGCCACCTTGTAAGAAGCAGGTGGCAAATCAGCTGAAATGAGAGAGGGAAAGGGAGTTTTATGAGGCAATCTTGACATAATCAGACTAAATTTGATTTTTTTTTTCTTTTCCTTGTTCATCTGTGTCTTTATAAAATTTGTTACTCTATAATCTACACAAGCTGGTATGACTAAATGTTCTTGTTTACATTTTGTCTTAACTTGGATGTCATTTATATATTTTTTAATATATTTATTATATATTTATTCATATTAACGTTAGGGATGCAAGGACTAACCTGGGACACAATAGCAAGTAAGCAAGCACTCAAGCATCCACAGCTTACAAGTCATTGTATGAAAGGCTAGGAGTGATCACCAATGCTGATTGCATGGACCAGAAAACTGCCTTCACAAGGTTAAAAAGAGGCATAAATTCTTACCACATTTTTTAATCATAAGAAGGTTCTGGTGTTCATCCATGAAAAGTGCAAAGTACTTTTTTTTTTTTTTAATTTTTTTCCTTCCATCCTTCCTTCCTTCCTTCCTTCCTTCCTTCCTTTCTTCCTTCCTTCCTTCCGTCCTTCCTTCCTTCCTTCCTTCCTTCCTTCCTTCCTTCCTTCCTCCCGTCCTTCCGTCCTTCCTTCCGTCCGTCCTTCCTTCCTTCCTTCCTTCTTTCCTTCCTTCCTTCCTTCCTTCCTTTCTTTTTTAATAGAAATAGGTTTTTTTTCTCAGTAATAATTTAATTATGATAGGGCATATCTTCCTTGTGTGGGGTTTTTCATCCTGTCTTTACTATTAATTCACATTGTAACAATTCCAAAGAGAAATTAAGTGCATCTTCTCCTATACTTTCTGAAGACCTAGGGATCACAGAGAAAGATCTGTGCCACCTTCAAAGCAAGCCAATTTCTGCATCTGCAATTACTTTACCTCAACAGAAGTAATGCAGTTAGTAATTCATGACTACATAAAGCAGACAGGAACTTAAAAACCCATTTTGGATCCTTTAGAACATGACTTGTGTAATCTCAGGCTAAAAAATATGCTAGCTCCATTCAAAATAGTTAGGAAAACACTACATGCAGAGTGTGTTTGTATTAATATAAAATGTGTAAATAATATTTGAATTTTCTGGTTAATCCTTCAATTTTTTTCTTAATATTTTTTCTCAAGAATAATTCCATATGAAAAATATGAAAAAGTTGAAGAATTAATTATTTTGTAAATTTAAGAAGTCCTATTCAGAGCCTAACCTTCAGTAATTCAATAATGGTGTCACTTTGTTTTTCAAGATTTCTCCCTGCTTGTGACATACAGCCAACCAGTTAGAAAGGTGAAACAATACAATTTGAGTTATATCCTCAATTAAAAGCAACCACTGCAATTTCAGTACAGAAAGTAAACAATTTACAACCAGTTTGTGGAGTTTCAGACAATGCAAACAAAGAAAAAGAACAAAATACATATTCTAGGCTCTAGAAAGAATTTCAGCATGTCTCTGGACATGATACAAGTACCGTGTAAAACTTGTGCTAGGAATTCCTCACCTAAATTTATACTAATATAAGCATGAAAGAATCCAAATCTACAAATTTATGGCTTATACAGGGTAAAATTATAATGGATGTTAAGGAAGAACAAGCTGTTCCAGGGAAAAAATAATACACTGTGATACACTGTTCTAATGTGTTGGCTAGTACATGCAGAAATGTAGCCGTGGCTGTATGCCTTGGCATCAGTGCTTCTTCAAGGCTGGAGCAGAGGCACTGAGGTACTGTGGCACAGAGCCACATATTTGACTCCTTGTGTTATTTAAATTTGCTAATGCATTCTGTAGAGTACTATCATCAAGAGGTTTGTATTTTGAGTCGAAAATCTTCATGCATTAATGCTTATGGTGTACAACAATGGCAGTTCTTGGAAATACAGTAGTTCTTTGAAGTTTAAAGTCACTTTGACTATTATATTTCCTCCTATTGGTTAAATGAAAACTCTCTGCCTTGAGTAGACTTCATTTATGTTGTGTGGCAAGACACAACCATTCAAATTATTGTTTTTGTGCATCAGTTTAAATGAAAAAGTAGTTTTAAGCAAGAAAATAACAATTGTGAACTATCAATGACTTTTTAGATGAACACACTATAGTGCTAAACTTGATGAAAATTTTATCTGAGAATCACAGTTATGAAGAGGTGCAAACACTAAGTCTCAAGCACATACTAAGAGGCTATTTTCAAAGTGGAAATTGATAGACAAGAGGATAGCTCCTATTTAAACATTCAAAACTGTGAAGAAGATAACAATGTTCTTATCTCTCTATCACAAAACCATAACATACATATAAATGAAAATAAAAAAACAATTGCCAAAAAAAAAAAGAGAAGAAAATATCTGGAACTGCTCTCTCCTTTATTACCAGTGATCTCACTGGAAAACAGTTGGTTAATGGATTTGTCAGAACCAGCAAGGCTGAGGAAGAACACATTCAGAGGAGCAGACAGTCAGATGAACATGGTGTTAGTCTCAGCTCAGGCTTTCTCATAATTCTGTTTCAAGAGAGCAAAACATATTCTGATCCCAGGGCATGGGTATTTATCTAGAGTAACTCTGCTTCACACAGTACTTCTATGCCCAGTTTACTCTGATGTTGCTGTTAATCTCAGTGAGATTCTTGTAAGTATATGAACTCTGTAACATAAAATAACAAAATAACATAACTTAGCAAAAAACTTAAGATTCATAAAATTAAACTGCAAAGCTATGAATAAAGGCAAGTTGCCCCCAGAAATACATGTTAAATGAACTCAGTAATCAAACTGTGAGAACTATTGAATATATGTTAATGTTTTCTTTATTTTCTTTCCCCATTCTGAGATTTTTTTTCATTAGCTCTAATGCAGTTGATTACTATAGGTTTATACATATATATGCATAATGGTGAAGTTTTCATTTCCATGCTATGCTTACAATTTAAATAGAAGCATATTATCATATACATGCCAGAAAGAAATCCAAGAAAATGTGACATATTGTGGTGAGATGTTCTCACTCATAACTTGAGCCATGTGAGGGCATTAATCTGAGCTCTTTGATCACAAATGACTCTAGACCTAATTTTACCTCTATGCTAAGTTGTAATGTGGTGATTCATAAATGTTTAAATTTTCTATTTGGAGTAATTATCGTTCAATATCCTCATAGGCCTCACAGAATTTGGAAATGTAGTAAAACCTCCTTCTCCTGATGAGAGAATTACTATACCTAACCATAATAATCTAGTCCAATAATGACCCTGACCATAGCCTCTCAAAATTAAGCTAAATTTTGGCTTGAATATCTGGATTAGTTTTTCTGGCTTTTCAGCACACAGAAGTAAATCAAAGTCTCAGTGCTCAAATTGTACAGTTTGGAAACCATGAAATACAGCCCACAATAAAGTCTTTGCAGTATCAAACAGCAAACTTAGCTTATTCTTAAATTAACTTATTCTCTTTTCCTCCCCAGATTAAGTGTAATTGTACCCACTATACTAACTATAACTCATTCAGGAACAAATATTTATCCATTTCAGGAACAATCACTGTTTGCCTTTCACTACCTGCCAGTTTTGTGATCTGGCTCTGTATAATGATGAAATGAGATTTTTCATGCAGTTATATGTGTGTGAATGTTTGTTCTTAAAACCAATTATCCCGGGTTGTGGTGTTTTGGGAGGAGGGCCTATAGGTGGCTCCTCTGAGAAGCTGTTGGAAGCTCTCCTAATTCCAATCCTGCCCAACCCCTGCCCAAGGCTGAGCAGATATGGGTAGCTGGATGTGCCTCTGCAACTAACATATTCAAGAAAAGGTGAAAATAAACCCCAAATTTTTTAAAAGGACCTGCAGAGTAGATAATGAAGTGAGAGAGAGCAATGGTAGAGAAAAGACACCAAGGTCAGTGAAGAAGGAGGGGGAAACATGCCCACAGCCTGTGGTGAGATGGCAACTATCCCCCTGCAGCCCATGGAGGAGTATGGTGGAACAGTCCCTGAAGAAGTACCGTGGAGGAGTACCTGAAGGACCACGGTGGGGAAAAGGTGGATTTGTAGCCCCTGAAGTGTCACAGGTGGGCAGATGTGAAGCAGAAACCTGTGCATGTTGATGGAGAGGGGCAGATGTGGATCTGCAACCATGGAGGACCCAGTGCCAGAGGAGGTGACTGCTCCCGCAGCAGCCGTGACGCTGTGTGCAGCCCAGGATGGAGCAGTTCCTGAGAGAATGCACCTTCTGGGAGGGACTCATGTCCCAGGGGTACCTGAAGGACTCTCCCATGAGAGGGACCCCACATGGGATCAGGGGAAGAATGTGAGGAGTCCTCCCCTGAGGAGGAAGGAGCGGCAGAAACACCGTGTGGGGAACTGACCCTGAACCCCCCCTGCCCGTCCCCTGTGCCCTGAGGCGGAGTGAAGGAATCGGGGCCTAGGAATAAGGTACAAAGATCTGTTCATGTTTTCTCTTTCTCCTTGTAGATTAAATGAGGTTTTTTTCTTTGCAAGTTGAACCTGTGTTTTGCCTATTACCATAACTGGGGAATGCAAACCTCCCTGTCCTTGCCCCAATTACTGAGTCTTTGTTTGGGTTTTCTCCTCCCTGTCCCACAGTGGGTACAGGGGATGAGCAAGCCCGGTTGGTACTGGCTGTGCCTATCCCATGACACCAGTTCTCTTTCCATTCATAACCACTGATAAACACCCAGCCAGGAAATGGCATTAAGCAGTTCCTGGACAGAGGCTGCCAGCACATCCTATCCTGGCTGCAGGGGTTTAGCTGGATGGAGACAGCCTCTGCTGACTAGGCCACCATTTTAAATGCAAAGCTTGCTCTAAACTCCATATTTACTCTGTGATTCATCCTGACCTAATATTAACATTAACACATCCACTGCAAGACTCTCCATACAGGCCTGTCAAAACTGTGGAAGAAACCAAATTATTTTTTATCTTCTCCTGTCAAGATTGTGATACCAGAAGTTCTGGGGGGTATGAGTTGTTAGCTATGTTTGAGATAAGTATTAGAGCTGGTGTTTGAATTAGGACTTGAACAAGAACCCTGTTTATTGCTAGCTCAGGGTTCATGGCATCCAATTTAAACTCTGAAAACAGTACTAGCAAATCTAATATATTGGGAGCTTTCCTTTTACTCCCAGTTCTGCAGGCCCTACCTACATATTGAACTGGGAATAATTTTTCACCTTTACAATCTCCTTTTCTTTGCTAATGAATAATATTGTTGATGCTGCTGAATACAGTTACAATGACCTTCTTCATACACTCTTTAAACTCTACCAAGAGGCTTGGCAGATGATGAAGTAATGTCTTCCTTGCCATTTCGTTATGTAAAAGTTCAACACAATCGAAGCAAGCTCCCATGCTTCAGGAGCAGTTTTGGAACAGCAGACCCCAAATTCCAGTTGACTAGTTTGGCTGTCACTATATTCAGTAGGTATTTTTTTTCCTGGGAGAAGAGTTTACCTCATAGATTCTTGGTAGTTTTAATCTGCAGCTGTAAGACAAATTTTAAAACTTGAAATTTAAATTTTGAATTTACCTCAGTTGACATTTTCCTGCAAGACATACTTGTCTCTAAATTGAAGTGATATGGCTTTGATGGCTGGACCACTTGATGGATAAGGAATTGGCTGGATGGTTGAACTCAAAGAATTGCAGTCAGTCACTTCATGTCCAGGTGGAGACCAGTGACAAGGGGCACTCCTCTGGAGAGTAATCAGACTGGTGCTGTTTAACATCATCATAGGCAACATGGACAGTGGGATTCAGTGCACCCTCAGCAAGTTTACTGATGACACTGAGCTGGTGCCTTTGACATGCTGGAGTGAAGGAAAGCTTAGAGGTTTGAAAAGTGGGCCCATGCCAACCTCAAGATGATTAGTTCCTTTTATACAAATGTATAGAATTTGAATGATGTGGGAAACCCTATAGAAATTTACTTTTTTTTTTTTTTTTCTAGTTTCAGACAAATTACAAATACTGTGATTTTCAGTTTGAGAGTTAAATTTTTAAAAATTTGAGGAGTACTTTGTGTATTTTGTGGAAACCTAGAATCACTTTCTTTTTTTTACATATCTTATTTAAAAAGAATGGAGAAGCAGCCATTAACAGTGTCTGGAATACAGGGAGTCTCAGAATGAAGGTTTCTTTAGGAATACAATTTGCTTTTTTGATAGACTAGGAAGTTAGTGGCTCACATAGACTCACCTACTCTTGGTTTTCTTACTACGAAGATTTTTTAGGCTGATTTGTTCATTTTTTCAGACAAAATCTTATGGTTACAGTTTGATAAGCATATCAAGTCCATATTATATGAGAGTTTAAGAGAGGAAACTGCCATTTTTTGGATGACATATAGAAATTATAATAGTTTTTATTAAACAGGCAGATACACTTGAAAAACACAGGTAAGCTCAGAGTCTTTTCATTTCAGCAAGGCTTCAAAGAAGAGAAAATACTTCGAGAAAAATTATTGTAATTACATCGCTCCCTTAATTTAAAGAAACTGTACTTCCTGTATGAATGTGATTGGCTTCAATTTCCACCTATTACTATCATTGGTTAAACAAAACAGCCATCTAATCTCGGAGATGTTATTTGTCGACACTTTTAGACTCAAAAGAAGTAATTTCATGACATCTTTTTGAAAAGCTACCTAAATAAACAGAGGTTTGGATTTTATTTTTTAGTGGAGCATTGTTACAGAAAGCTTACAGCTACTAGATCTCACTTTCTGGGTTAGTGTTTAATGTATAATTTCAAGATTTTTTCCTATTAAAAAAGAAAACAGATTACTTATATTCCCAAGCATAATTCTCCTGCAGATTGTGTATTCTGAGGAAGACATTGCATAGTATTTTAAATCTTTTCCTGAATAGAAGTGCATGATTAACTGTGGTCAGTCTCAGAGAGCCTCTTCGACAGCATAACAGCACTTGGTAAGACAGATATTTAGAAAAGACATTAAGAGGCAGAAGCCGCCTACAAACTGCTTTGTGGCTGACCTTATAGAAAGGGAGTTCAATCCTGACTTCAGTGGGGACAATATTTAGTTTCAAGATAAGAATAAGTAAAATTGAAATGAAAATTCTGAGTGGCATTTTGAAAGATCTGTTTGACAATCTGCGTCTTGTTTATTTTCTCTGATGAGAAAGAACATTATTGTGTAACAGGGAACAATTTCTAAATGTCAATGATTTTCGTCTTCTTTGGGAACACACTCAATGTCAAACTAAGTTTTTTTAAAAATCCAGTGAATCAAAGAGCATCAGAAATATATTTGGCATAGAGAATCATAGTTGAATTTCCTGTTTGACTTCCAGCAGGCACAGTTGACAGAAATAACCAGACCCACCCTTAAAAACAAGGAAAACCATTGAAATCTGAAGCCCTGCAAGTGAAAGAGTTTAGGAAAATGAACAGGGAAGTTCTACAGGGAAGCTCTTACTCTGAAATGCAATACTTACCATTACCAAAACTTGATGAGGAATTAAAAGAAGAAAAAGGTGAACCCCAAATCAATCAAAACCTCTGGTGTTATTCTTTCTTAGATATATATCTAGAAGGGTCATTTAAAAATCAAAGGGATTTTGATGCTTTTAAGACAAATAACTGATCTGAAACCAAAAAGTGGACAGAGTGATCAGTGTCAAAATCCAAACTGACAAACTTCAAAAGTGAAAGCTAAAAAAGCTTAACAAGGGGAAATTTGCTTTAAAAATATTGCCTGCACTTGTAAACTCATCCAAACAATTATTGCTATGAAATGAAAATTCAGTTAATTAGCAGTGTCATCTTGCTTCAAAATTAATTTTTACTTTAATCTAGTAATAAAGATTGTGAAAGTCATTATAGCTACATTTTTCACCGTATTTTTAATTATTTTTGTTTGTATGGTTTGAATTGGTGTTCACAAAATAATAGCTGAAGTTACAGTCTCATTAACAATGGCATCTTAGTAATTACAAGGTTGGTCATGGTTAATTACTACCCTTCATTAAACTCAACACATCAGGAAACTGTGGAGGGCTTCTGAAGAGCATATATCCCATCACTGCTACTCAGTGACCTAAATCAACCCTAATCTAAAGTCTGCTGTGATGGAGTTTCAGGTCTTCTGTATCTAAGCAATTAGCACAGAAAGAAAAGGCACATGTGCAAAGCTGCATGCATAAAGACACAGCAAAAATGCTCTTGCAGCACTCATGTGGTGTGAAGGACCCATAGTGAGCTGACAAGAATTGTGCATAGCTGTGCTAAGCAGAAAAGCTCTTCAGGGAAAGGAGAAAAGGTAGGACTGGGTGAAAGAGTGAAGCCAGTAGGCATGACATGTTAATGAGCTGTGTCAGGGCCATCTGAGGTTTGGGGAAGATAATTGCTACTTGAGAGTAAAATAACCATTTTTTCTGTTCAGGACAGTGTTCTTTGGAGCTGTTGGAAAACACTTAGAAAAGCAAAGAAGTCAACAAAATATCTAATGAACTTTTTAGCATCCTAGACACTAGCTTTTTTCAGTCCAACAATGCCCTAATTGTAACCAGATCCTTTATCCTTAAATAAGCAACATACCAGACTGGTTTTTGGAAGGAATTTTAAACTGTAAAAACTAAATTATTGTTATTTCACTGCTGGTTATTTAGTTCTTGACAGATAGGAGACCAAACTGTCCCTTCCAGCATCTAGAATTCAAAATAGCAAGAAGTGGAAGAAAATTCTGAGAATCTTTCTCTATTAAGGTCAAGGAGAGTCTGTGTGTGTTTTTTAAGTATGTTGCAGTTTCTCAGCCAAATTACTTCCAAAGGTTCAAGTTTCTGAAAGGCTAATGCCTCTCTTGCATGGCATCCTTTGATGCTCATGACTAATTTTACATGTTGTCATTGCTTTTTTTCTCTGTCCTCCTTTTTTTTCCCCTGACTTTAAAATCAAAGTAAAGAGAGAATTTTACCTGACTAGAATATCAGCTGAACACAGGTACTGTTAGTTATTAACATGAGTGATTAAAGTATTGAATGACAAAGGAATGGTAGTACACAGGACAGCTGAAAACATTATACCTTTCTTTTCTTCACCCCTAACAGTAATTAGTATTTCTTAAAACTTCTGTGGCTTTCTGATCAGCTTAGAGTTTTAGCAATTTCATAGGGTTGTATTGTTTTTGACAGCTATTTTTCTTTCTCTCCCTTAGTCTTTCTGTCTCTGTACAAACACACACACACACACACACACACACACACACACACATGTAGCATTGATAGTCTAATCCTGTTTCCTTCTATGAAGCATCTAAAAAATGCTACAATCATAGCAGATTTGACAGACTACTTGAAAACCTTTCACAGGATGCAGCAGCACTGCAGGAACACAAAATAAAGTGCTTTTGCAAGCTGTTCTTGCAAATGGAAGTCTGGGTGATACAGGTCCAGCAACTTTAACCCTTATAAGATGGTACAGCCAAAGGGAAGAATCAGGTGGAGAGAAGCTTTGCTTCCTATTTGTGAAGAATAAAAACCCCATCGTTTTCCTTCTTGCCTACCTACAACTTCATTATGTGCACCACTACTGTCTCTGGCAAAAATCAAAAAGCCAAGAGATGATAATGTGAGGGAAATTTTCCTCACTGTTTCCTGCAAGCTAGCTTGATTTTACACATGGTTTATAATGGCAAACATGTCCAAAATATATACACAGAGAGAGAGATGCATTAAAAAAAAAAAAAAAAAAAAAAAGGCAGGGGGGATGAAAAAAAAGAGAGTGCTCTATTTCACACATTAAAACATGGATACAAAAATTTAGTTTCTTTAGGGAGAAAAAAAGCTCTGAACAACCATTCTTGCCATAAATGATTTGCAAAAATTCCCACTTGTGACCATGAACAGCAGTGAATAGTTCTGCTTATCTGTATATACAGTGCTTCAGAGAGGGGATACATAAGTTTAAAGAGTATTATACTTGGACATCATGAGGACTGCATCTCTGTTTCAGGAAAGACTGCAGAGCTGACAGTAAGGTCTTTCTTGTTCCCTTGTGTATTGGCTAATACATTGGGTAACCATGTTTCAGTGCTAAGCTATTCCAGTGATGGCAGTAAGGACAAGGTGTTTGGGAAAGTTCTGCTGTTTAATCATGCAGGGTTTAGAAAGCCACTTTTTTGCAATTATAAAAGCTGATCTGTTGAAGAGATTGTAATTCTGTATCTAGAATTTACTGGACACTATTTTTAATGAGCTAATGAACTTAAAATGTGAAACTCTTACAGTGCAAGGCAGAGAGGATTAGTTGTCACTACTCTCTGTTCCTGTCTCAACATTCCCTTACTGTGACATTTCTAGGAAAAAAATGTTGAAAAGAAGGTGGTTTGTGATGGTTTTAGCAATAGAACAAAGAAGATTAAAAAAGATTGAGGGTGGAGAGCTATTGGTTGTTTGCCTAGCCAAAATTTTAAACTGAAGAGTGATAGGTAAGTTTTATTCAACAAAAGGACCTCGGTATTATTATGATGAATGTCAATATTCCAGACATCAGTTTTCTTCCAGGTCTAAAGTCCATAGCCCTACCTAGTTTTCCCAAATAAGGATAAAGGAAATCAGATACCTCAGAACTGAATCCACATCAACAAGAAAGGTATCAGAATCAATAAACTAACGAAAGTAAACACAGGGGAAAAAAAGGTGTTTCCACTCTTTCTGTATGGGTTTTTTTTTTTAGCAGATCATTTTTAACTTACTTTTTAAATACAGGAAAAAAAGAGTTCTTACTTTAACCCTCTCAGTTAATTGAAAAGTAGAGAGAATAGCCAGTCATGGGGCAGCAAAAATGATTATGTCCTCCTAGTCTAAAAAAAAGGTTACATGTGCCCTAATCTCTCAGAGAGAATCATTAAATTTGATTAGGTTTCTTTTGAGGGCATGAGTGAGCCTTCATAGCCCTCTTGTTAATGTTATCCCACCTTGAATAAGCATAATAACAACCTGTCTATATAATTTCATAATTTAGATGCTCACCCTGAGAGAGAAAAGTGTTACTCCTAAATCAGTTTCTGTATTTCACAAAAAAAAAAAAAAAGTCAATGCACACATTCTTTGGCACAGAGATCATAGTGAAGCTTTTCCTGTTAGACATGCCTTGTTGCAGAACTGGGAATTTTTATTCTAATATTGAATATAATATATTCATTTAATGTAGTCAATATAATTTAATTCTACATATATCACAGGCTAGGCAAAAAGCCTCCCAAACCACCACAGAAAGGTTGCAGATAGTCAGTCCTTGTAAAAGAGCTGTATTAAATGGATTAAGTCTCATAAAATATTTGAGAAACAACCACAAGCCTAAAGGATCTGTGAGAAAGGACCTCAGGCTCAAATATCTTCTATGACTGTTCTAGCAACTTGAGTTTTTAATTAAAAGCCATTCCAGTCATTTTTGAAGGAGATGTCAATTTGTGATGTTTAAGTCACATTAGGGGTGACATCAGATCACACTGAGACTTTATATTCAAGTAGGTGGATGAGTACTGGGGTTAAGGACCCTACTGAGAGAGGTAAAGCATTGGTTTGCACTGTAAACCAAGTAATAGCTTCTGGCACCATTAAAAGTGGAAATACAGGTGCTGAAAGCATCAGGCAGTTCTCTATATTAGCCCTCCAGGACTTGGAAGAAATTGAGGTTTCTAATCCTCCATTTAAGGAGGTATATTTGTAATTCTGTTTCTTATGGTGCTCCCGTGTCAGTGTTTTAGATAGAAGAAGAATGAAAGGCAAATGAAAGAAGGCAATGAAGAAGATAGATAGAAGAAGAATGAAAGGCAAAATTGTTGTCTCCATTTGCCACATTTGTTTGCACTGCAGAGCAGACTCAGTGCATACAACCTGAATTCTCTCCAGAAGAAATTCAACTGGACTTCCAATGAGAAGACCCAGTGAGCCTCCAATTGATAATAGGTGCTCAGATAAGACCTGACTCGAGCTAGTATTAAATAAACCTTCTGAAATAAATTTTGTGTAGGTGTAGTGTTCTCAGCTTCATTTTTGTCCTTGAAATTTGCTTCCATTATAGCTCACTAGTTGCAAATAGAGACATAAGCTTTCCAAATACCACATCAGATTCCTTGTTTTCTTGATAACACTCCCAGTATTACCATACTACATGAACTGTTGTGAAATCAACACACAGATTATGAAGGTCTATGCCCCCCTAAAAATGAATGCTTTTCATGATTAGTTGGCTTGTTTTAGAGGTATCCAACATGCTGTATTTTTTTACCTTAGGTATGTGAAAGATCAGTCCAAATTTTCAAGAAAAGTAAGCAACAATAAACAGTTACTTTATTTTTTTATGTATTTTGCCGAATATCCTGGGTTACTAAATTTGATATAAATTTTATCTGTTCCCATCTGATTGAAGGCTAAGTAGAAAGGAATATTACTTTTTCAGCTCACTTAAGGATACATTAATTTATACTTTGTATCGCTTGCATATGCTGAGGTAGTTTATATTCTCTGGATCACTGAAATTACTGCAATCTCTATGACTGCATAGACATGATCTAGTTGGACCTGTTCTGAGCAGAGTTTTACACTAGATAACTTCTGGAAGTACTTCCCAACTTAAATTATGTTATGATGCTATGATTTTGTGACATAACAACATCTGTCTCAGTTATATATGAGAGCAGCAAATACATTTATTGGCAGTTTTTCTGTTATGAAGCACAGGAATAGATACTAATATTTTTTTCTTGTTTGTTATCCTCTGAATGGAAATAAAATAATGAACATTTAATAATCAAATGCAAGCTGATCACTAACATTTTATGAGATAAAGAGCAGCTAATTATAGGAGAGACTGCAAAGAAGCTGAAGTACAATCATTTGACTTGCTGAAACAATTTTTGGCAGACATTTTTGGTTTTGTTATTATAGAAAGAGCAGTATAAAATAACATCTAAATGTGGGTAGCTTTGTTCAGAAATGTGTCACCAGTGAAGTTCTAATAATTCTGTACTGGAAATTGTCTCTTTAGCACAGATTTAAAGTGAACTGAAATTGTTTAATAAGCCAGAACTAAAATAAATGCAGTTCTTTCAGAGGCTTACTCATGAGATAACATGTGTGGGTTAAACTGATCCCTTCTGACTGCACTAAATTTTTTTAATAGTTTCAAACTACTTCTAATTGTAAGGATACATTTTCCACTAAATTTTAAATGAGGATAAAAATATAGTTAGACGAGATAAAATGGAAGGGGAAATACTTGCTTGCTTTCTGAAGGTTCCTGATGCAATAGGTAGTGTCAGTCCTTGTTGGTTTTGACACAGGATGTGCAGCTGGATAGTTACAGTCACAGCCAGGTACTCCAAAATGCACAGAACACTGGGCTGACATGGAATATCAGTTCATCTGTTCTGATAAAAGATAGAATGGGGTTAAGTGAAGAAAACATGATTTTTAACTGACCCTTGGATGCTAGTGATTACCTTGGGAAATGAGATATATGAGTAGTTTCTCTGCTTTCTTGTATGGTATATGTCTTGTTAAAAGAAAAATAGTTGAAATCCTACAAACCCTCTACATACATTGGTATGTTCCTACCAATCCTGATTGCCATCTGTGTCCCTAGTGAAGGAGAAAACATCAAAACACTGAATTTGGTTAGCAAAGTTATTTTTGGGTCAATCATATGGCTGGTTGACTATTTAACATTTCTCTGAGCTACTGTGTTCACTTTGACAGGCCAGTCTTATTTCTTCAGCTGTAAAACTGAAGTCTCCAACAATATTAGGGTTCTTTATTCCTGGGCAAGAGATTAGCTGGAAAGGTTCTGTCAATACAAAAGAGCAGTGGGGCTATTTTCTTTTTTGACTGTACCTTTAAGAATGAAGTGAGGCCTGCTAGAAGAGCATCCCAATGAGTTCGGAGCTACTCTGAGACAACTGCTGATATGAAACAAGCCATATACTAGATGTTCCTCTATATGTTCTTTATATATTACTTACTTTGTTTTCCCCCTTAATCTCCAAGAGAACTGATCTAGCCTGAAAGATGTTTGCTGTTCATCTGGGAGAAATACTGAACTCATTTAGAGAGTGATATCATCCTCTGAAACTTGACAGCATGACAAGGCAGGTGGGCACCCACTGTGTTTGCACAACAAGAAACAAAAACAGGAGACTCTTCATTTTCTTTGTTTCCCTTAGGGGGAGGCTGCAAAAAACCAGGAGGTTGTTTTCTGTTGGGTTTTTTTGTTTGTTTGTTTGTTTTTTTTCCAGAAGTTTCCTTAGCCCAGATCCAAATCTGGTTGCAGGTTTTACCAAGACAGGTGTGTCAAAATGTAACTTCAATGAACTTTAGCTTTAGAATATATGCCATCTAAGCCTTATCTCTGGCATGAAAACATGAAGTTACTATACTAAAGAAAACGGCCATAAGCTTCAAGAAGAATTCACAGCCTATACATGTTTAAATGCTCTGTTTTAGCTCTAAATAAATAAAGACTAGAGGTGTTCTAGGAACAGTTTAACAATGAAAAACAGTTCCCTTTACTTCTAGGTGTTTGCACCTAGTTTTCTGTCCAACTTCATGATATATAATTGTTTTTTTAATTTGCATTCTTTTCTCATCATAGCTTACGCACACAGAATGATAGTTTTAATTATTTTCCTTTGTATAACTCTCTGAAATATAGCACTTGGAATGAAAAATATTTCAGTTATTCAAATAGTTATTGTAAAGGCTAGTAAAATCTGAAAAAAAGCCTTATCTTTTTTATTGTAGCTGACACACTACATTGATCTAGCAGGAAATTTGTCTGTTACTGAGACAGATGGGGGAGCTCTGGGACTCGGTTTAACATGGTTTCAGCTACTGCAGATGCTGATACTGAACACTGACAATAGCTGCAGTCTGAAAAGCAGAGTTTACATGCCTGAAGTAAATTGTTTTGATTAGAACCTTTAGGAAAGAAAGTCATAAGGTACAGTTTTATTGACTACTTGCCAAAAAACACAGACCTGTGCTCTGTGAGCTTGTTTCACTCTTGTAAGTCAAGCACCAACTGGGCTCTTATATTCTGAGGTTATGGACTTAGAGCATAATGCATTATCATTTACTCTGAATTATTACACAGGCAGTACAATGGGAAATAGAATGCACATTCAGTTCTGAGTGCAGTTGACCTTAGGAAAAATATTTGTTAAGGATACTATGCATTTGTCTATCTTCCATGACTATATAAGAAATTTGCTATAGATAAAAATTCCTTAAATAAATAAAGAAAAAAATATATAAACCAAATATGTAAAATTCATGAAGGAAAGCATAATATTCTCACTGCTAACTACTAGCAAAACCTCTCTATTTTATCATAAAATCTGGGGGTCTTTAGGTGCCATTTCAATTTTTCCTTTCACTGAGGGTCAGAGGCCATTTTATATGAAGCAAAATGCTATTGTGATCACCTTAATAGAACTGAAACAATTGCTGTGCAAGGCAGAGCTAGGATTTTCTTCCCCTAAGCAAGATCTATACAATATATTATCACTAAAGACATTATTTGTTGCATTGTCCTTTTGGAAATTAGTATGTACAGGTACCAGTTGTCCATTTATCATTGTCTGTTCTGGTCTAATGCATTTAAATATTTAGTCTGATAGCCAAAATAGACCCCATTGAATTTTGCATTATGTTATACCACTAATAGTAGAGTTCTGGCTTTTTTCTTTGCCACTTTGTTTTTTTAAGTCAACATCTTCCTCTGAGGACTACTTTTATTTTAGATTTCTTATTTCTTTAAAGCATACTGATTTGAGTAATTAAACTTGTGAGATCATGAACTGCATCCTGCATAAAAAACAATGTAGATCTATGAATTTCTAAGTCTGATACAGAGACTAGAAAACTATTTCTAGACTCTAGAAATAGAGACTTAAGCTGATGCCTCATTCCCTGCTGCTTTAGCATATTGTTTTATTAGTGACAGTAAAGGCTAAACAGCTTTTAAACCTTCTTCCACTGAACATTACCAGAGCTGGTTTGTATTTTATTTCTCACTTAGCTGAGAAAAATGCTTTTTTTTCATGGCATGAGAATAACAAAGAAGAGCTTTCAGCAAACTCATATCCCTTTTGTCTGCTGTGGAGGAAGTTGATTGACAGTTATATGACAAAAGTAACAAATTGACACTATGGTTGAGAGCCAATCCAGCCATGCTCTGGGCTTGGGAGCCCTTTGCAGAATATAACTCCTGCATCTCATCATCTGAGAAGTCCAGTCCTCAGTCAGACATGGTAATAGGAAAGTTTCCTGTCTTTCAAAACCAGTAAATGTGCATCTACATATTAATAACAAGATGTAGACTAACTCCTACATGTTCAAAAGCAGTCGCTTGTTTGGTGGAGGCTCCATTGCTCATTTGTTCAATGGGATTGCATTTCAACAGGACTATAAATTAACACTTCTTAAAAATAAGCCTGCCTCAATTAGCCTCATTATTAAACCACCTTGTCTTAAGCAACCATATTGCTAGGAAAACGGGCAATCTAATTAGGGTCTTAATCCAAAAAATCTCTGAAATAGCCTTTTACCCTTCACTGTGTGCAGTGTCCTTACTGAAATATCTGTATCTTCACCCCAAACTCTCAGCCTTAGCAAGATACATACTAGTTTTTTACCTAATTTATGTGAACTTTGAACAGAAAATTTATTCTCAGGAATGAAATCTTGATGTTACAATAGATAGAATTATGAAAGTGCTGCCTCAGTATTCAACAGCAGTAAAAAAAAAACAACAAACCACACAATAACCAACAAAGAAAAAAAACCAAAAAAATTTTGCAGATTTTAGGAGTAGAATAGAAAATAAAATAGAAAGTTTCATTATGTCTCATTATAAACCTGATTACTATGCAAGGCTCCAAAGGACCTAACAAAGAACTTGAAAGAATGATAGAAGTGAGGCTAAAAAATAAAACTATGACACAACTTATATATATAAAAAAAAATCCCTAAACAGACTTAGAAGACCTGGGCTCCTAATGTTGCAATAGAAACAGCTGAAGGGACAGATTTCTGTGATTTTATGAGTGGCAAGGAATAAGTAAATAGGACTAGCTCTTCACAATCTCTTCTGAAACCAGAGGACATGAAGTGGTCAACTAAAAGGAAGAGTGGTAGGCTAAATGAATCTTTGGTCTCAACCACTCTTGTCATTATGTTAATTATTTGATATACTGACAAACCATCCTATATGAAAAAATGTCCAGAGTATTTTTTTTACCTTTATTTTTTTTCTTTGTATGATTGTGTTTTATGATCTGGTGCAGTTGCCATTTCTCAGGGTAGACGTAATAATAATAATTAAAAAAAAGAGACACAAGCTTTTCTCAGAAAAACTCTTCTAGTTATCTCCTGCACACAAAAGTAAATAAAATGGAAAAAGAAAGATATGGATTGTTCACTGCATTTGGCAAGTGTAATACAGGGTGGCTTGTGTGAATTTGACTCATTGCTGAGAACACTGCAATTAATTAAAGAGTTATTTTAAAATTTATTTGAAAAGAGTTATGCTTAAAAACATGGATAACCAGTGAACATGTCATCCTCTTATGCTGTCATCTCTTGCTAGTTTTCTTGGGTCCTAGCTGACCATTCCCAATCTCTTNAAAGCTGCTACAGAAGCTGGACCCAAAATGGTCAGGTTAATCTCTTCTCAAAAGGAGAACTTGCACTGGGTGGTGTTTCTTTAGAACTTCTTTGATCTTGATCACATTGTAGTATTTCTTTGGAATGTGTCATCTTGCCAAAAGGTAAAAGGACCATATGATCATCTAGAAGGCAGCATATGCAAATAAATATGGTAGCAAGTACAAACATATGTTGAATCTTCCCACTTCATCAATATAGAAAACTCAAGAGTTTTTGTCCACAAAAGCCAACAAATCTTAAGGCTTAAGCTGTGTTTCTGCTTCTCCTGTTCTCTTAGTTCCATAGTTACATATCTCAAAAAAAGCTGTACAGCATTATTTATTTTTAAATAACTTACAGAACTACCACTGAGTGTAAAACTGAGTGTAAAACTGCACGTATCCAGTTAAACCAGAAATCGACTAAAAGTGCCTGAGAAGGGGCTTAATTTTTTCACTGGGTTTTAGACATAATACAGGATCCATTTATATTGAAATGAGATAAAATCTTTCAGAGTTTTGACAAACTATGGGAAGAGGCACCATTTGTCTCAGTGGGTGTATAGTGGGGCATTTAAAAGTTTTACTGGGACAGAGCTTATTTTTTTCCCCCAAACTGAAAACTACTGAGAACTTAAGACAGTAGAACACTCTGTATATTACACGTCCTTAGATTTTACTCAGTGAGCCTATACTGTGGTTTTTTAATTTGTGTTTGTCTAATGCCTCCTGTTCAGGAAGTTGTCTGGTCTTTATTTAAAGATANGATAGAATTATGAAAGTGCTGCCTCAGTATTCAACAGCAGTAAAAAAAAAACAACAAACCACACAATAACCAACAAAGAAAAAAAACCAAAAAAATTTTGCAGATTTTAGGAGTAGAATAGAAAATAAAATAGAAAGTTTCATTATGTCTCATTATAAACCTGATTACTATGCAAGGCTCCAAAGGACCTAACAAAGAACTTGAAAGAATGATAGAAGTGAGGCTAAAAAATAAAACTATGACACAACTTATATATATAAAAAAAAATCCCTAAACAGACTTAGAAGACCTGGGCTCCTAATACTGACAAACCATCCTATATGAAAAAATGTCCAGAGTATTTTTTTTACCTTTATTTTTTTTCTTTGTATGATTGTGTTTTATGATCTGGTGCAGTTGCCATTTCTCAGGGTAGACGTAATAATAATAATTAAAAAAAAGAGACACAAGCTTTTCTCAGAAAAACTCTTCTAGTTATCTCCTGCACACAAAAGTAAATAAAATGGAAAAAGAAAGATATGGATTGTTCATTGCATTTGGCAAGTGTAATACAGGGTGGCTTGTGTGAATTTGACTCATTGCTGAGAACACTGCAATTAATTAAAGAGTTATTTTAAAATTTATTTGAAAAGAGTTATGCTTAAAAACATGGATAACCAGTGAACATGTCATCCTCTTATGCTGTCATCTCTTGCTAGTTTTCTTGGGTCCTAGCTGACCATTCCCAATCTCTTTGTTAATTTAAAGACACAAGATTTGGTGAGAGTTTATCTTACCAAAGCCACAGGTCTAAAGATACTGCTTATTCTGAATTCTAGAGACAAGGTACAGTTCCAAAGGATCCTACTTGTTTTGTGAATCTGGGGCTTGACATGCCACATAGAATCCATCTGAGCATGCTTGAACTGCTGTCACAGGAAAACTAATTGCAATGTGTTTACTTAGCTGTGTATTCTGGCCTGTGTTTGCAGGTTTGTACAATAAACAGCTGAAGAATGCATAACATGCTACAATAACTACATTTTACAAACTTTGATCACATTGTAGTATTTCTTTGGAATGTGTCATCTTGCCAAAAGGTAAAAGGACCATATGATCATCTAGAAGGCAGCATATGCAAATAAATATGGTAGCAAGTACAAACATATGTTGAATCTTCCCACTTCATCAATATAGAAAACTCAAGAGTTTTTGTCCACAAAAGCCAACAAATCTTAAGGCTTAAGCTGTGTTTCTGCTTCTCCTGTTCTCTTAGTTCCATAGTTACATATCTCAAAAAAAGCTGTACAGCATTATTTATTTTTAAATAACTTACAGAACTACCACTGAGTGTAAAACTGCACCTATCCAGTTAAATTAAAAATCGACTAAAAGTGCCTGAGAAGGGGCTTAATTTTTTCACTGGGTTTTAGACATAATACAGGATCCATTTATATTGAAATGAGATAAAATCTTTCAGAGTTTTGACAAACTATGGGAAGAGGCACCATTTGTCTCAGTGGGTGTATAGTGGGGCATTTAAAAGTTTTACTGGGACAGAGCTTATTTTTTTCCCCCAAACTGAAAACTACTGAGAACTTAAGACAGTAGAACACTCTGTATATTACACGTCCTTAGATTTTACTCAGTGAGCCTATACTGTGGTTTTTTAATTTGTGTTTGTCTAATGCCTCCTGTTCAGGAAGTTGTCTGGTCTTTATTTAAAGATACAGAGAGATGGAAAATCTTCCATGCCTCTAATAATTTGTTTCAGTAGCTAATTAATCATATTGTTAACTCTGGATGCTTTATTTCCTTTCTGAATTCCATTAAATTCTGGTTTCAAGACATTATTTTTCAGCATGCCTTTCCCCTCTAGATTGAACAGCCCTTTACTGGCGTGTGTTTTCTTTCTGTGAAGCTACTGAAAAACTGCAGTGTAACAAAATCAATTCTCAATTGTTGCCTTTTTTCAGGGCAAGGCATGTGAAAGTTTTTCATTTGCTTATGTTACACCATTTCTACAGATTTTGAGTGATTATGCCTTTTTCCTTCAATTTAAAATAATAAGGATATTCTACAATTCATGTTACTTATGCTATGAATAATGAATTTGGATCTTCAGTCCTACACCACTGTCTATCTTCTCAGGGATCACGTTAGACCTTTTTATTTGCTCATTTTGACTAACAGTCATTCTGCAAACTCATGTTGAGTTGTTTTCTTCCAAGATTTCCCTTCAGAAACTATGATTTTCATGTATGCCCTATATTTATTTCCTTGAGGGAGGAAGGGTCAGCCTCTGGGTAGACTTGTATAACTTTTGTTTAGATGTCACTAAAAGAGTGGGTGCTGAGCGTACAGAATTTACACCATTTGGAGATGTTTGCTTTACAGTAGTTTGGTCTGTGATTCAAGTGCCTATTAACTTCTGTGGCACATCAGGCCATTCCTAATGCCACTCTTCTGGCTTACAGTCAAGAAAAGGAAATCCAGTGTGAATGCTATGAGACCTCTTGTTAAGTAGAGCATGGTATTAGGAGGATGAGAAAATTTGCTTTGAGACTATACTGCTGCTGTGAACTCAAACACAAATGCAGACATTCTTTAGTTTCTGGGCCACTCTTCCAAACATGGTGCTCTCTGGAATAACTAATTTTCAGTTAACAATTAAACTATTTTGTCTCATTGTATCTGTATTTTCTCTTTTTAATAACTATTTGAATAACTTTGTTTTGGAAAAATTCAAAATTTTATTGCATTTCAAAATAAAAAATTGAAATCTTTCAGCTGGGAAAAAATAATTAATTTTGTTCAGCTGTTCATTTTTTTTTTCTTAAACCCACCTATTAAACCTAAATGGATCAAATCCTGTGCTAAAGTCACCTGTGTCAAGATGTAACATAAACCCTAATCTTACCTTCCTTTGGATAAGTAACCACAGGAAAAGCAACTGGATCAAGAGAATACAGGAAGGACAAGCTATCATTGGGAAGATAAAGGGAATAATATTTTACCTTAGCAATTTGCTTAGTTACCCTATTTGATGTGTCACGGTTTAACAAACCAGAAAATCACCTTTATCCTGGCCCAAACCAGGACATGATGATGAACTATTGGTATTTTTCCATTGCAATTAATTTATTTGAAAATTACTTTTACTGAATCCTGTGAGGGAAATAATATTTTGCTTTATATAAAGTGTTGTTTTAGTCAATGTTAATTAAAATATGATACTAGTAAAGTGCCTAATATTTCTCTAGTGATCCTATTCATCTGCTCTCCGAGGGCATGGAGAGTTATCAGATTTTTAATTGCTGCTTAATATCTTTCCTCATGAAGAGCTTTCATACATTTTTGAATTTTTTTATTTTATTTTAATTTTTTTAGCACAGTTTGACAAATGAGCAGCCTGAGTCTATGAAGTCTCCTGAGTAACACCCATACCATTGGAAATGACTCTCTGGAGCAATCCTTCTGTAGAAAAGGACTTGTAGCAGTGGTCCACAGATTTATAGTCTTTACAATGCCAATCAATGAAACAAATTCAATTTAGTCTACTCTGCTTATCTGAAATATGGCAGACTATAATAATATGCAGAGAAAAGAGAAAAACCCAAACCCCACAATATCCAGCAAATGGAGAGGTTTAGAACTGGATTCTCTTACCTTCTTTATCTATAGTTGGAAGTGTATACAAAATATCAATCCAGTAATACCCTTTATGAACATACAGTTTTAAAAAATAGCAACACATTCATATATTATGAAACGATCTGATGGATGAGACTAATTGGCTTATCCACCAATATCCTCCTCACCAATGAGTGATTCAGTGCTACTCTCATTTAGGGATGCAGTGGAGATGGCTGGAGGCAGCTTCAGAAAGCAGCAGACTAGAATTGTTTATTTATCGGTTTAAGGATTGAACTCAAGTGTTGACTTAAAAAAAAAAAAAAAAAAAAAGCAACAACCAACAATGTACATCAAACAGCAGGCTGTTGTTTCTTTTCAATTGGGAAATAACAATATTAAATACTAGAAGTATTTTACAAAATATTTTTGCTAACATTTGTTTTCTTTGAGTGGGAAGAAAAAAGTGATCATAATGGATCTTGTTCTGATTGCTGATGTAAGAGGGAATACATTTGCACAGGGCTGTAAAGTTACCTATGTTGCAATCATAAATCTAACAGTGACACAGTATAAGCCATAGTTATGGCTAGGTTCATGGTTTTTTTTCACTCTAGAACAGAAATGATTATGGGTCCATTTCTTTTTTATAAAAATTTTTAAAGAATTTTTTTCAAAATAAAAGCGGTTTTCTCAGCACGCTCTGCACAATTTGACATAATCTCACACTCCTGTAGAAAGCCATTTCAGTATTTGAAACAGTCAAATTTGGATAAGAATGGACAGTAGATGCATTTTCTTTGTTGGCTTGTTTGTTTAAAAACAAAACACAAAAAATGAGGTTGTTTTTCTGGTCTACAGTGGGTCAGTCACAATCCATGGGAAAAAAACCACAACAACTGAGGTGTATAGAATCCAATGGTGTTTTTAGGTCTAATGATGTTTTAAGTCTAAGTAATTTGTTTTAAACCTTACACAGCACACTAGTCTGTTCTCTTTTATTCTCAAAATTTCAACATAGTTTTAGATGCATCCACAAATTTAAAAAAAAAACAACCAACAACAAAAAAACAAAAAAAACCACCACCAAAAATTCCCCCCAGAAACAACAAATGCCCCCAGCAAAAATAATCCTGTGGAGTATATCTTGTAACAGCTTTTCTCATGTGTCAGCCAGTTCCATATGAGTATTGTGTTCACCTTTGGTGTCAGAACTACTAGTCTTGTGCAGACATTTTAAGTAAAACATTGACACCAATATAAAGCTTATTTCATTTCTTCATTCTTCAGTTTCACAGATAATGTAATACTTTCAAATTCAACACCTCTATTAATCAACAGAGTCGACTTTCTTCCTTCCACTTGGATTTTGTGATTCAAATCTATAAAAAGGAATCACACTAGGGTTTTTTAATGTATTATTGATATTGAGTAATTTCTTAAAACTAAGGAGTTGCTTGGTTGTTCTTTAGAAATTATCTTGATCTTCATTTTCAAAATTTACAGTGCCCTTACTGGAATGTTCTTGGATCATAAACCTGAATTGGAGGTAATGAAATACAAAAGCACTTAAAAATATTATATGTTAGGTTTTATCTACCTGGCTGTATCACAGTGCACTAAGTGAAGGTCTGACCTGCAGTTTTCTCTCTGAAGAGCTACCTTTCATTTTTGCAAACTATTCTCTCTGCAAAACCAATGTTTTCTTACACATTCCACCAAAAATAATTATTTACTTATAGAGCATTGGAAAGAACAGGATGGTCAAAAACCTTTCAGGTTCAGGGGATTGGGGTCTTAATTTTGCTTTCAGACAGTTGGTTGCCATCCCCATTCTACCTACTGAAGTGGAGTTTACTAGTCTGAGAGCAGCACTGGCCCTATGTGATTAATGTGTTCTGGCAAATTAAATTAGATGTAGAATAATTCAATTTGTTTCCTTGTTTCTAGTGATCAGATTACTGACTATGTCACTCATTATCAGCACTTTCCTCCCAGACCTCGTCAAAAATAAAAACGGATTTGGTAAATTCTTAATACAGAATTTATTTTCTTCCCTGGATACATTATTGATGTTGTAGAAGAGGTCCAGTTTTGTTTAATTTCATTTTATAATGTGGAGAACAAAACAAAGGCATCAAATCATGCAAATTAGTCTTAATAATCCAAATGAATGTCAAGGTGTACTGTTCAGTGCTACCACCTGCTGCAATTATTGTGATAAAGACCAATAAAGAGTGGGGGGGTTGTGGCCTCAGGGTGGCAGTGTCTCTTCAGGAGGTGAGGCACATACTATCATTCATATATTCTCTTTAGATGAAACTTTAATCTACAAGGAGTACCTGTCACCCTTAAAATAGAGCAATAATTACTGTGCAAGATATGTGCCAGAGCCTGGTCTAATTATTTAAGTCATTGCAAGCTTTATAACTGACATCCACAGCTTGCAGAATGAGTCTTTTTTTAAATACTACTGGACAGAAACTTATTACTAACTTGACAGAAGACACAGCTAGACTGCCTGTCTTAGGTCTTAAACAAGTGTGTGTTTTAGGGGGAAACCAGGCACCTTCTCCAGGTAACATAAGAGACTGGACACAGTAGTCCATGTCAGGAATCTGGGCATTTCCATTATTCCAGGTGTGCAGCAATTATATTTTATAAAAATAACACTGAAGGAACAAAGGAAGGTTGAGTTAAAGATATAGAGGTTTTGGTGTCTTTTCCACCTTCAAAAGCTGCTACAGAAGCTGGACCCAAAATGGTCAGGTTAATCTCTTCTCAAAAGGAGAACTTGCACTGGGTGGTGTTTCTTTAGAACTTCTTTGATCTTGATCACATATATATTCTTCCTTGTGAAACATGAACTCTTAAAACCATACACAGTATTCTGCTCATAGTCTGTTCATAGCTTGTTCAGTCATGACACTGTATTTTGTGCTTTTGTGTGTCATATGACAAAAGAGAAGGCACTAGTCTACATCTCCTAGTTCAAATCTTGGAAGGGAGTCAAGGTGCACAAAAGTTTAATCTTCTATTCACAGGACGAAAATTACTATGTTCCTGCAACTTTCAAACTGTCTATCACCATATTCTCTCACCTGCAGATGGCAGGAAAAAAATTGGTCTATTCCTTTCAGTTAAAAGCTATTCAGAAGGAAGAAGATGTGAAAAACCTCAGAAGTTTGCAGATCACCATTTTATAACATTCTGCTTTAAGAAAGCTATTTTCCAAATCACAGTATGTGGAAGTATGCTTTAAATGCATTAAGCTGTGTTAGAATGAGGGGTCTCATTCAACACAAGGAGATACAAGGATTTGATATGTATTTTATAATGTATGTATTTTGGAAGTAGGAAAGCTATTCGCTCTTTCATCAGTAGGTGTCCTGTACAACAGCACAGGTTAGGATTTGTTGGGTAATTTACCCATTTTAAATGTGTCAGTCATTACCTTTTTAAAAAAAGAAATAGTATAACAGAAACATCTATAAAACTCTTACTTAATTTCTGATGATCAGATAGCTTTTTCTGTGGAATTACAAAATGCTAAATGGCTCATGAGGGTGAACTACAGCAAATAGAATCCTGATGTTCACTTTCTTATTATGCAATATAACTGTGAAAACGTCCCAATAGGTGTAAGAGGGAAATGGAATGAGATGATAAATAATTTATAACTAGAGAAAACTAATCAGAACTCCTCAATTCCCCTTGTCCCCATACAGGTGCTCAATTACTTCCTCGAAGAGGCCAAGAGACCAATAACCTGACGTCTGGGATATAAATGAATTTTATTATTAAGGAAGATATTAAAACTTATATAAGTACACTAAAGTAGCTAATCTAAATTCTGTACAGATTTTCTAACAACCTTTCATGCCCCTTCCTGATAGGGTTTCTTGCACAAGGGCGAGTCTTGCTAGAGCAATCTGCTGATGTCATGTAAAAATCAATGATTTCACCTTTAACACAGTCAATTTTCATGCAGTCTCTGTGGTTTTTGCAATTCTTTCCTGAAATACATGTACTCCTGTCCTTTTTTAGAAACACACACACACACATGTATAAAAAGTACATAGATACATATAAAGAAAAGCAAACAAAAATTAATAGGTGTTTCATACAAGTCCATCTTCAGAGTTCACCATTGCAACTACAGCAGCCTATGGTTTTTTCTATATTTCTTAAGGTAATTAAAAATTAATAGTAACTGTTGTCAGCACATTTTGTCAAATCATTCATTAGGCCCCAACATCCCTGTGAAAACAAGTGTACAATATACCAGCATTCTCCAAGGTCAATTTTCTTACCAAAAAGCAGTTTCCTAATTGAATTGTAGTTGGTTATTCTCAATGCTCCACAACATTCCTTGCTGTTCCACAGTTCACTTAAAATGCTGTGATATTTTCCCTTTGCAGTCAAGGAAGTGGAAGAAATGCTAGAAATTTATCTTATCAGGCTGTGTGACAGAATGAAGATAGGGGTAAAATAGCACATTGACAAGTTGCACAGATATTGTGTTCTGAGTATTAATTCTTTAAGAGCAGAGATGAGAAGTATTTATAAATACAAGTAAAAAGGCAACAACATTGCCAAGTAGTTGACTTTTTATATACCTAAGCATGAACAAGAGGAAGTTGCATGGGTACAAAACTCAAATTGCCCATGTGATCCTAAGATTTTGAAAGTGAAGTTATAAAATAAATCAAACTTTCCAATAAACATTTCTCTTTAGAAACTGCAACTGCAATAGGTAATATTTACAGAGTATGGTCTGTGTTCTGTAGTCCTCAATACTGTTTTCCCTAATATATTACTACTTAACTGTGTTTGACTTCAAGCACTTGCAATTCCTTCCCAAAGTACTGCTCTCATAAAGTCACTTGAGTTTACCCACATGAGCTTCACAAAAAGAATATGATCAAAAATTTAGAATTACTCTCACTGAAGTTATACTCAGGGAAATTCAGTGGATAGCTAAAGGTCTTGCAGATTCTGCTTCCACCTCAGTGTCTTCTATTATTACTTCCTAATCCTTGTTCAGCTTTATCCAAGATAACTTTGTATCTTCTAACAATTCAATGACTCAATTTATTTCTTCCTTCTAGTTCTTTAAGAAGTTCTTAATTTGATTTCAGATATTCAACTTCACAGCCAAAAGACTTAATTAATTTATTATTTTAATAATGATAAAGATGACTTCATACTCAGAGAATATATTTTTTGGTTTCTTAAGTTAGCACTTTCTATAACTTTAAATGGGTGTGGAATGGCCTGTCTGGCAGACAGCAGAAGTCTTTCCTGGATGAGTCACTACATAACACCTTTTTTATTACTTATGGATGACCAAATTCACACTGCTATAAACAGTATTAATTTCCAGTAAAACCTCATTTGGGTGTAGCACATTAAGATAAAGATCTTTTATGCTACATTTTTAGACAAGGTAAAATGATATAAAAACCATAGCACTTGCAGAGCTCTGAACTTCTATTGTAAGCATTTGTACAGGTATAAGGCAGTTTTGTCCCATCCCAAGCATCTTACCTGGTACTTCTTACCCTATTTGTGACATCTACCCCACTCATTCAAATACTTTAACCCTGAGACGTTTAGCCTGCCAATATTTGCTCATTTCAGCCATGATCATTGAGCATGTACCATTTCAAGAAAAGGAAAAAAACAACAAACACAGAACAATCCAACAGTTGAATGTAGAATGCATATATTTAACAAATTAATTCAAAGCTTCAGTTTCTTTTCCTCTCCCAGTTTTTAAGTCAGCCTGTATTCCTTGCCCTGGAGAAAAGCAAAAAATCAAGCACATGCACCTCCAATAATGTTCCATGACTTTGATACTAACGATCAGCTTTGATCAAGGTCTATAGTCTTAAAATAAATCCCATACTTCACTGTTAGTTTCACCGCTGTTTATAGATACTCTTGGCGGAATAATATAGATTATCTATATCCATGTATCTATTATTTTACCTTTTCGTAGCTCTTTAAAATCATTTTCAGGTTTGGAAAATGTCTCTTTTCTGTTCTCAAAAAAGCTATGAAAAACAGAATAATAAATCACTAATTGGTATCAGAATTCAAAGCCTAGCTTGAAGAAACTAAAGAGATTCATATATTTGGGTGTGGATTTTGTTTTCTCACTGATATAACTACTAAATGTTTCAGCTTTACTCCGTCTTTAATTGAATATGCTCCAAATCTTTCCGCTTTCAAATGTTTTGATGCTTCCTTCACACAAAGAAACATTAGCTATGCTACAGCATCTACCTTGTCATGCTGTAGACAAGATGCACATGAAACAAATCAAACAACTATTATTCAGTTATGCACTGGAATCTTTTTTTTATTGGTTTTTGTTGTGCTTCTTTCTCCCTTCACTGCGCATTTTCTGTGTGCCTCACAGCTCTCTAGGGAGGAGGAATTGATTGCAAAATACTGATTATCAAGTTCTTTGTTTGGAGTTTTGTTATTTATTTATTATAAATCCAGGAAATATGTGTTGTTTTTCACTAGCCTAGAAGCATCCACACTTTTGAAATAATTTTGACACAGTTTTCCAAAGTCTTGGATTTTTCAAGCTGTATTAACTTTAGTTAAATATCTGGAATGGTAGGAAACTTTATGGTTAAAGTCTCGAATGAGTAAAATCCATACATGGGCTACTTTGATGAGCAAATGAACTCCAGCTGAAATCAGAATGTTCTCTTGTAAATGGGATGCATAAACTCTTGCAAATTCAGGCTGTGTGAGCACCAGTGACTTTAACATGTCTAAGAGCAGCAGGAGATTCCCTAGTATCTCTCCACAGGCTGGAATAATCACACAGTGCTCATTTTAGAAGCTGAATTTCCTGAATAGAAACTGTTTTGGTCATTAGACCTTGAGTTTAAAGTACAGAGTCAGTGTAAGACTATCAGAAGCAGCTAAAAGTACCCTGCATGACCTAGAAATACAGGTAAGATGAATTATCTGACATATCAATGAAAAATCACCATTATATATCAGCCTCAAAAACACATTATAAGGGTAGATGTTCTACTTATATTTTGATCAAAGACTTAAACTCAATAACATCATCATCACTATTTGTCCTTCAATTGGCATTAACTTACAAGAGTCCTCTCCTGTTCCCTGTGAAAATGAAAGACACCTCCCCAGCCATATGTCTTTTGGAGAACTACATCCATTAAATTACAAGTGAAGCCTGCAGTCAAATCATAATTACATATGGCCAGTCTTTCTGCTGCGTTCTATTGGCAACACTAATGAACAAGCCTAAATAGGCAGGTGATCTGTTTTTCTGTACCAATTAAGAAGAGCTATGTCCTATTTTCCTCCTTGTCCTTTTACCTTCTTGCTTCCGATATTTCCTCAACCTAGGAAACACACCCTTCCTGCTATTTGCAGTCAATCCTGACAACATCCACAAGAAAAAATATGTGGGTGTAAAACCAGAAAGAGGAGAAAAAAACCCCAACAACTTTCACAGCCAGAAGGCATATGTAATTGATCTGTGAAACAACAATAATAAAAGGATAGTCTTTTGATACGGACAATAAGTAATGCATCTTCACCAGCACTGACCTGGTGTTCCCATCATCCTGACAAACATCTCACTGGCACTTTGCATCCCCCTCTTGTCTTGTACTTATGGGTCAGTAACCATTCTTTGTTATGCTTTGTGAAACAATCTTGTAAACTCATTCCCGAGTAAAGAATACTGTTGTTTAAAGGAGGTGTTTCTGCATGCCACTATTATTGGCCACCAAGTTCTGTTGCTTGGTGGAGACTCCCTTGTACAAATTAGGAGGACAAAAACCAAGATCAAGTGGATTTGGCTTTACCTTTTCCTTTTTTTCAGTACTGTCCAGTTTCACTTCTCAGCTACACAAGTGGATGGCTGGATTTTTTTTCCCCTCAGATCATGGTATTTAATCATAGAAAGAGAGAATTTTAGCATGCCTCCTCCAACCTGATTTTAAAAGACTTTTCATTAAAAAGAACAAAATGCTCCAGAGACAGCAAGGGAGGCAGAAGGTGAAAAATACACACTAAGGAAAGCTCCTTGCCCGTGTTGTGTTTCCTCCAATTCACCAGTAGATGGAAGCAGAGAAGCTTTTCCCCCATGATCTGCAGATAACAGATGTTGAGCTTTCCCTCTAAGCAAATCCTCGTTGAAGGACCAAATGAGTGGACAGTAATGAGACACGATATTTTGATTCTTATTTGATACAAAGCTACATAGCAGTAGACAGAAGGAAAGATATTTTTATGTTTGAATAAGTTTATTTTCTTCTGCAGTATATTCCGTATTTTCAGTATTCCGTATTTTCAGTATTCCGTATTTTCAAATTATCTTTACATCTTTCTATCCTTGTGAACATTTTTTTTAAATTCAATATTCATCACTCCTTTTACTTACAGTACTAAAAATGCTTACAATTAATCATAGTCATAAGTAAATCCCAAACCAGATATAAGGTATTGCTGGATGACATTAATAGGATTGAGTTTCATTTCATGTGCTGATGTAATGACCCTATCAGTCATGTGGAGTAAAGCCATATTCTCCTTTATAGGGCACTCAGTCAGCACACAAACACACACTAAATTTTTGTGTCCAACATGAAAAAATAACACACAAAATCAAAACAACCTTGCAGTATACCTGCAACATTAATAAGATCAAATTCTTCCAGGGTAAAAGCTTGACCTACAGTCTACTGAAATATATAAAAAATTTCTAGCGAATCTAAAGTTATCAAGTTCCAATCAATAAATAAACTCTAGAGGTAAGTTATGCTCTGTTCCTTTGAATGTTCAGAGCATCATCTTCATGTATTGCAATTATGGTATTACAAAGTTTTTACATACAGGTGAACAGGCTGAACATGCTGGTATTACAGGAAACACTGATTGAATAGTATTAGACTTGAGAAGACCATTACCTGTTCAGTTTTCTGAAAGATACTATGGAAGGCAAAGTTGTTCTCAAAATATGAACTATATATAGGTTAGGTGCTTTCTGTTTTATTCCTTGCTCTGCTGGAAATATATGCTTATAACTTGACTTGCTTCAACTTGACTTTGTTGTCAGTACAACAGTAAAATCAATAACTAAAGTCTTCAGCCCCACTGGAGTTGTTATTCCTGCCCATCTGGGAATACAGTAAATGTATTTAAGTACACTGATTTATATAATTAACGACCTCTTTGAAAGAAGAAGTGCTAGAGACTTCACTTGGTTTGACAGAAGCTCACATTTTGATGAACTCGGCAAAATACGGAGAAAGAACCTCAGGGATCTCATGCTGCCTTAATGTGCAATCTATCAGTGCTGTAACTCGTATTAACCAATGTGTTGTGCATCCCTGAGAGAAGAGAGTCCTAAATTCTGGGGTGATGCAAGCATTTTGCCTTGTCTTTTCTCATATGTCAGAATACAGGTTTATCCATTGGGTCAGGTCATAACTGCCTAATTCTTAACTGCCTAATTCTCTAAGATGCATGCACTCATGCACCTTCTACATAAATAAATTTCATTAATAATTGCATGCATTTCCACTGGATAAAAATACTGTTTAATTTTTAAAAGGCAATGTCTAGCAGTATGAATTTATGGAAAGGGGAAATAAATAGGTGATTTAATATGCAACTTTTTAGTAGGCACGGATGGGAGTTGAAGGTCCTATAGAATCACCAACAAAGATATTAGGAAAAGGTGATTTTAATATAGAATTATAGAAGTATGTGGAAGGAATGTGTAGGAGTTGGAGTTGGACTGCAATAAATTACATGGGGATCTGAGGAAACTATACTGGGATGAGAGAGTCAGGACTGGGTTGGAGTAGTTTGCACAGAGATCAGAGAAAAGAAAGAAAAAGGCCCTTCCATTGAGGGAGGTTCAGAGTGGACCTCCTTGCTTTCTAGACTCCTCAAAGAGGAGTCTAGGTGCACCTAGATCCAGAGTTGCTCCCAGACTTGATCAGTGTCTTTTGTCTAATAAAGGGTTTAGGTGTATGGGTTTCAGTGTGGTGCTTGAACCTGTAATTATGGGTCTGGTGAATAGCAGAACAATGAAGTTGATTGACACTATTATAATGAATTACAAATTGAATTATATGGTTTTCTAGCAATATTTAATCATTCAATAATCAACATTTTTTTATGATCATACATAGTGGTTCAATTAAAGATTTAACAAAGTTTCTAAAGTAAATTTTTTACATACACACACAGATATAGAGGTTAACCTATGTTAAGGTTTTAATAAATTTTGGTACCTAATTATCTTTGAACTGTACTAAAAGACATTGCAATGAAATATCATTCCCGCTCGTCTCTTTTTTCTTCAACAAATTAAAAAGTACTGAACTACTCGCTCTGTTTTACTTCCTTTGTGAGGCACTGTGTTGCACTCTGCTGTAACTGTGGAGGTCTGCAAAGGTGCTTATTTTAGAATAACTGTTTACAGGGTCCCAAGATGATTTCTTTCATCAGTATTTTTCTACTGTGGCCACAATTCATGTCAGGTCATTTTTGGCAACTTTCAGAGTGGGTTTGTGATCCAAGCAAGGAGATCTCTGGTACTTTTCCCAGACAATAGATTTCCAGGTCTGCTTAGGGAGTGCCTGATGACCCCACATCACTGTGTTTGAACTAGGATAAGAAGGTACTCAATTGTTTTCACTCTCTGCCCCAGCAGGCAAGGTTGGAAAGTGCCAGACTGCCCCAGTCCACTGCACTTGCTATTGAAACAAGAATAATATCAGGCTCACCACCCTTTCACCTAAAGCAGGAACAGTGTTGGCTGGTGTTGGAATCATAGCATGATCCAGTGAGGGGCCAGTCTGCACCACCACAATGTAGTATCTCAGAACCTTCTGCATAAAATGAATTGCATTAATAATCACAGGTATTTCCCTTAGGTAAAAATACTGCTTGCCTTTAAAAAGACACTGGCTAGCATTGTGAACATATCAAGGGGGAAAATAGATAATTTAATATGAAAAATTTTAATAGGCAGCCATTTACATGAGTTTTGGCCATTTAATCTTGATAACACGAAGCTAGTTCAGATCTTTTATTTGAACTATATTAAACAAAATACAGGAACTCCTTCCTTTTCTAAAACTGAGAGATTCACTGAGTCATAAGAATAGAAGTAGAACTGTAGGTTATTTTTATGTCTTCATGCTTGTATCCATGCCATCAATTGACAAGAGGTTTAAGTACATGTTATAAGTTTGCTGTCTTCTTACAGTTTGAGGAGTAAAGGCTGATACTTCAATTCAGACACCAGTAGAGCCTCCTACATTTCTTATTTTCCATCAAAAGACTTCTGTTGGAACAACAGAAAAAGGAAAACATAAATTTTCCTTAGTCATCCCTAGATAGTAGTTTTAACCTCCTGCAACACAGATGATTTCTGAAGTCAGTGCAAAGTAAGGCTGCTTGCAGATTCTTAAATTCCTGGGCATACAATCATATATATTACTGATATATTTCCACTGAAATTTTGTTAAATAAAGTAAATGAAACAATACAGGCATTTTAAAAACAGAACATGAAATATAGAAACAAACTATAGGATTTTTAACTGGCAATCTTTCCAAGTTTATTTTCAGAAATATGGTTCTTGAATCACAATGAATAGCCCTGATGCCTGTTGGAAATAATTGGTTATTCTTCCTGATTTTTGTCCATCACTCTCTGAGCATTACTTAATATTGAGAACTTTGACTTATGGGTAGACATATTCTTCTGAACTTTTCTAGTTAAATAGAATATTATTTAACATAATAATAATCATCCATATATTATACACATATGTGTTATATATGGATGATTTTCCCACTTTCTTAAAAACATATGGTATTGGAATCTCTGCTCCCCACAGGTCTTACATAGGAATTGAAGAAATAGTAGGACTTTCAGTTCAATTGAAGAAAAGGGAAAGGAAGGGATGGAGAAAGGAAGGTTCTTGTCTTGGGCTGTGAATTTTGGCTTTGAGA
Organism: Florisuga fusca; assembly: GCA_038090715.1. Taxonomy (NCBI): domain Eukaryota; kingdom Metazoa; phylum Chordata; class Aves; order Apodiformes; family Trochilidae; genus Florisuga; species Florisuga fusca. Next base: position 5,388,391 of record JAAWXA010000001.1, on the reverse strand, counting down.
TATTTGTGTACAGAGTTATCAAAAACTTTCTCGAGAACTGATTATTTATGTTCCTGTTACAAGCCACAAAATCTTAAACTGAAGTTCCTCTTTAATCATATTACCCATTTGATACTTTGTCAAATGATCTCGAGGTTTTTTAAATATCAGAATGACAAGATATCAAGTACAGCTATAAAGGAAACATATGGCATTAAGTAGGAACTTGGCAAACTGGAACCCTAATTAACCCAGATAACTGAACAGCTGGAGAAACAGAAATAGTATCAGTACCATTCCTTGGGAAACTGGGTTTCAATTCTGATTGAAGTCTGGATAAAGGAAGAATTAGGCTGGGCTTCCTACTTCCATTAAGACACTCCTCAAAACTGCACCACTGAATAAGAGTTGGTTGCCTTATTCTTATTTCTATGAAATAAGTGTGAAATTTTATTTTCTGATTTCCGTCAAAACTATTTTGCAGGTTCAATATGAAAGCCTGAGTAGTTATATAATGAATAAACCATCAAATTTTGATGCTTGGAAACAAGAGGAGAGGGTCACACTGTACTACAATAAAGCCCAAAATGTAGTGGCTGCAAATACTGAAAATAGTGTGCATGTATACATGGCTAAACCTTTTTCCTATATTTAAATGTACTCTCGAGGCTTCAGTGAACCAATTATCCCTTTACTATTTCTGATTTTTAATATCGTCAAATATTGATATCAAAGGAATATAAGGAAAGATATGTCATGAAGTGTTTAAGTGTTTTAGTTACATAATCTAATTAAAACTCTCAGCATCCACTTTCTTCAGTATTCCTGAAGGCATTCTGCCAAACAGATATGGACCTAAACATAAAACCCACCCTTCTGATTTTCAGTTGTTTAATTTAATTATTAACTCCAATTACCAATAAAAGATATTATAGCAAGTATTTTCATTAGGTATTTCTCTTTTGTTGAATATATTACATTTAGAAAAAAAAAATTTCCTCTGAAACTACCTTAAGGAAAAGTAACCAGTTCTTTACTTAGTGAGTTTTCAAAGTGATTTTTTTCTTCCTTTGAAAGGTTTGGATTCTTGTACCCCATTGTTACTTTTGAAAATCTCCTACTTCATTATATGGATGCATATGATTTGTCATTTCACTTAACTGCAAAACTCTTAGTGGCATTTCTACTTGTGTAAAAAACTTCTGGCAGTGACCATATGATTTTGCTGTCTTTGCTCTTTCCAGTTCTTTCTTCTTTTAATTTGTTTTGTTGCCTAGGTGTTTACTGTCAAGAGAGGTAAAAAAATGTGGAAATAATTGCCAGAATTTTGTCAGCATAATAATAACTTCAAAATAACAGAATAAATGAACCATATTATATATTCAGTGCAGCTAAGAAATAATTTCCAAGTAGCCAAATAGTATTTTTTTGTTTTTGTGCTTTTTAAAAATTATTAAAACAAATTAAAATAAAAAATACTAATGTTGAAAAAGAGAGTATTTTCTCTCTTATCCTTGTTCTTTCAAAGGGATAACACTACAAAAGTTCTCAAATAACTAAGCATGAAGAAAATATATTTTCAGAATACACCATATCCATTACATTTTTGGTGACTCTCTTGCTTTTGTTTTGCAATGTGAGCAACTTGATAAGGATCTTTTTTTCCTCACCAATTCTTAACACAGAATCATAGAATCATCGAATCGGCTGGGTTGGAAGGGACCTCAGAGATCATCAAGTCCAACCCTTGATCCACTACCGCTGCGGTTACCAGCCCATGGCACTGAGTGCCACATCCAGTCTCTTTTTAAATATCTCCAGGGACGGAGAATCCACTACTTTCCAGGGCAGCCCGTTCCAATATCTGATCACCCTCTCCATAAAGAAATTCTTTCTAATATCCAACCTAAACCTCCCCTGGCACAACTTAAGACCATTCCCTCTTGTCTTGCTGATAGTTGCCTGGGAAAAGAGGCCAACCCCCACCTGGCTATACCCTCCTTTCAGGTAGTTGTAGAGAGTGATGAGGTCTCCCCTGAGCCTCCTCTTCTTCAGGCTGAACAGCCCCAGCTCCCTCAGCCTCTCCTCATANTTATGGAATGGATGTTTTCCTTGTCCATCCTTTTGTTGTTGATGTATCTGTAGGACTTTTTGTTACCCTTCACAGAGGTGGCGAGATTCAGTTCAAGTTGTGCCTTTGTCTCTCTAATTTTCTTTCTACAAAACCTAACTATATTCCTAAATTCTTCCTGAGTTGTTAGCCCTTTTTTCCATAATTGGTAGGCTCTCTTCTTTACCCTAATTTCTTCCAAAGTCTCCCTGTTCAGCCTTACCGGTCGTCTTCCCTGCCAGCTCACCTTTCGGCACACTGGGGCAGCCTGCTCCTGTGCTTTCAAAACTTGCTTCTTGGAGTACGTCCATCCCTCCTGGACCCCTTTGTTTCCAAGGGCTGTTTCCCAGGGTACACTCTGCACTAGTCTGAATAGGCCAAAATCTGCCCTCCGGAAGTCCAACGTAGAGGTTTTATTAACGGCCCTCCTTGTATCCCTGAGTATTGAAAACTATTATTTCATGATCACTGTGTCCCAGACATCCACCGACCACCACATCTCCCACCAGCCCCTCTCTGTTTGTGAAAAGAAGGTCAAGCAGGGCTCCATCCCTGGTAGGCTCATTTACCAGCTAGAATACAAGTTACAATGGGGAGATATAAATCAGGTTATTTTTCCTGGCTTATGTTTTTACTTTTGCTTTCTTCTCAGAAAACAGAAGAAATATTTTATGCTGCTAGTTGTTTTGATGCTTATATTGAATTTTTGATGATACTTACAGCCTTGCAGTTTTCCTTGACAATAAGCAAGAAGGCAATGGAGTGGAAACTGGCTATATGATAAACATGTTTCTCTTGGAATAAAACTAATCTAACAGAAAAAAGATAATCCTCTCTCCATCAATATCAGTCTAATATCAATGGATGCTACAATGTTTCTGATGCAAGTATTGACTCTACTTAAATCGTAGAGAAGATAATAAACCTTTCTGACATGGATTTTTGCTTTCTTAAAAGGGAGAAACTAACCATATCTGTCTGAAACTTATAGTACAGTGTATAAGTAAAACAGAATAATAAATAATACTTAAAAGAAAGCAATGCAAAAAAAGCCTTCAGCTTTTAAGAATCCCTGATGTTTCTAAGTACCTCTGGAAACTCAATAGACCTTTTTATACACCCTTGGTCTCCCACTGGTTTTCTCTGAAAGCATCTTGTTTAATATTCTTCCTGTCCTGGTTTCAGCTGGAATAGAGATAATTTTTGTCTTAGTTGCTAGAATAGTGTTGTGGTTTGGATTTTCTCTGAGAAAGATGTTGATAATACACTGATGTTTTTATCTGTTGCTAAGAAATCAAGGACTTCTCAACCTCCCATCTTTGCCAGTGTGAGGGTTCACAAGAAGCTTGGAGGGAGCACAGACAGAGCAATAGATCCAAACTGAGCAACAGAATACTGCATACCATGCCATGTCATGCTCAGTAAAGAGACAAGAGCTGGCTTGGAAGTTCTTACTTCTGGGATTTTGGTTTTGGGATTTTCTCTTCTTCAGGATTAGTAGCCAAGGACTGGTAGGGTAGGTATTGATCAGCAGGGCTTCAGGGCAAAAATGAGTAAGGGGCAGTATGGTGATTTAGCATCCTGCTGGATTAAAGCATGACACCTCTCTATCTTCTTCCCTTACAGCCATAGAGTTATTTTTGCCTATATGTTTGAAGTCCTGAAACAAATCTGACATTGTGGAATAAAAAGTGAGAACTGATTAGACTAGGTTCAGATGAGCTGACTTTATTATGGACAATATTACTGAGACTAAAAGCTTGATCAGGATCAGCCTTGGGGTGAAATATCCATTATATTACATGAAATAAAGCGTCTAGCACCACTTCACGGCTATCTGAGAATGATTTTTAAGGATGGACTTTTTTTTTTCTGACACAGTGGTTTTACCACCTAATCACAAGATACATTTAGCTATGCAGAATAATGTGTAGGACTTTCTGTTGGAATAATATCTGTTAATTTAATCTTTTAAGGGTTAGTTTTATTGTAACTCATCAACTTAAGTTAGGGTTTCCGAAAAAAACAGCTTTAGCTTCATGTGCTTAAATGTATTGCTTGCCTTTGTTACATCAGGTATTATTAAAACTAACCAGTTATATTCCAATGAAAATTGCAAACTGCAAAATTATTTTCAGATATGTAAGATAATCAGAAAAAAATATTTGGATAACTATCAATTTGGCATCTTCATTCACCTACTGTATACAGAATTGTAATAGATGATTCTATGATATGTCTGTCACACGAATTTGTTTCATTTAATTCTCATGTACAGTAGGATTTCTATTCCATTTAGTAGCTTACTAGTTACTGAGGATTGATTCCAATAGACTTAATCAAGGTATATAATCTATAGTCACATTTAAATTACCTGTGACCCAACGTTCCTACAGATACTGATTCACTTGCTCAAAAATAAGGATATAAATGTCAAGCATATTTTGAAACACATTTTTCAACATGTAAGACAGTAACATGAGCCTACCAGATACCACACAGCACTTGTGGGGACCCATATCCTTCTGGCTCAGCAGCTGGGCAATTTGTAACATGTCCATATTGCTAACATCCATCTCAAGTGACATTAGTGACCCATCTTAAAGTGACTAAATCAAGTCTAGAGTGTCTGAATTTCTTTCGTAATTAAAAAAGAAAGAAAAGTGTCTTTGAAGGTGTAAAGAAAAAATTTCTCTTTTTAATTTATCTACCAGTTCTTAGCTAGTAAATTTTCCTTTTGGAAGTATTCAAAGGCACACATTTATATCCACTGACTACACCAAAATTGACAATTGCTGTAGAAATAAATTAAATGTCTAGGTGACACGGACTGGATCTCAACGTGTGCATTTCTAAAGGAAGACTGTAAGCTTTATCACTTTGTATTTTACATTGTGCCATTATCATCTCCAACTGTAAAATAATTGGATGTACTCAATATAAAGTACATCCAATAAAGAAATATTTTATTAAGTTTTACTTTCTCTTTGAGCAGGAATTTTCTGTTGTCTCTTTGATATTGTAAAGAAAATGTCAACAAAAATAAAATAACAATAAATTTGTCCCCAAAAGTGCTAATTCTTTCAAGCTGAAAATACTAGGTAATTTCTTTTCACAGATTTCAGAGCAGGATGTGATATATAAGCCTTACCATTTTCAGAGTAATCCCTTGACAATGTCTCAGAAACCTCTGCTTGAATACTAAACTAAGCTTTTGGAGAAAGGTATCAGTTTGGTATTGTAGCAGATTATGAACCTTTATTATTTGCTTCTCTACATATCTGCTTCATAAATGAGTTACTGAGGGCACCAAATTGCCTTATTTCTCTTATGCATATACATATAAAAGATATATATATATATCTTTAATATATAAAAGATATATATACACAATTATATACATAATCATATATATAATATATAGTAATAATATATATATCTTATATATAATATACTCATGCATTGTTTCTTAACTATCTGCTTTCTACTCTTTTTCAATGTGCACTTTTAATTCTGAATGCAATTTGTCCATCTTTACTCAGCTCAAAGACTTGCATAAAATATTTCTTCTACTTCAGTATGGTTGCCTGTGGACTGAAGTTCTCCTATCTATGGATAAAAGAATGAGAGAATAACTTGACTTTTCTTCATTAAGAAATACAATATTTTTATTAACTCTCTGTCCCTTCTTTTTCTAAGACCTGTGGGAAACAACTTCTGGTTTTTGAAGAGGGAAGCATGCTACATAAAGAGTGTTGTGCTGTGTGCTTCAAGCTAAAGAGTTGTATGTTATGCACTAAAATTTGATTAAATAATGTGAATCTGCAGCTCAAGAAAAGCAAGAATTCAGAGTAATTTGTTTTGGCTTAAGAACACTTGCAGGGTGTGCCCATCCTTCAGACAACAATATGATATATAGGCTCCTGTTCTGGCTCTAAATGAACCAGATCAGATTCCAAAAAGCAAGAAACACTAATGTCCATATGGGTCAATTAACCCTTCCAAAAAGGATTGTTATTTTATATTTCCATTTCATGTAATTTTTTCTAAGGTCTCTTTCAACTGAAGCCATTCTATGATTCCATAATAACTGATAAAGTAAATGTCACACAGCATAGATGGATCTAGAAAAACAAGTTTTAAATAAACATGGTTAAGACTAATGAACCCGACAGTTCCAAAGAGCTGAGACTCTTCTTGCTGTCAGTTGTGACATGCAAGTTTACATTATCTTTATTGACTAAATAAAAGTGTTTCATAGCCAACAAAAGGAAATCCCATATCATTCCCTTCTGTCTGTAAGTGTTGATCAACAGTATTTCCTGCCCAATTTTAATCATACATAACCCTGTAGAGAACAGAATTTTGATTAAACAATACCTATACTACTTTAAAGTTGTATTACTCTTTCATTTCAAGAGGGAAAAAGTTCCAGAGAGGTCCAGAACATTATCCAAGGCACTCCAGAAATTAAAGGCAAATTTTCTGTAGCTGTGTTAAGACAAGTTCTAGTCCTCACTTTTGTCTATTTCAGCTGAAAATTGTCAGATTAAATTATAAAATAAATTAAGCTTCTTCCTAATATAATGAAATTAAAAATCAAAACCTTACATGCTATTTTTGTTGTAATCTGAAAGCCAAAAGTAACTCTTAACCAAGAGTTGTAGCTTTTCAATTGCTGTTTCAACACCACAGACATCTCTATTGCAACTTCCACTAAGTGAAGAAGGGCTGTCATGTAGAACAAAAGTGACATAATTGGATCAAAGTACCCTCTTCCTTTCCTCTGAAGTAGCTGCCATTTGGTGGATGTGCAGTGATATTGTACATATAAGTTAATTCTAATGATGGATATAAGTTATATATATAAATTATATATAAATTCTTAGAGAATAAAAAATGGCTTTGACTGCTCCTTGCCTCCACTGATCCCTTATGTCATTCTGGACTATTACCATTACTTTTTTTCAATAGAGGGCAGAATAAACTCTACTGGAATGTCCTCTGGAATGCAGCATCTGCAAAGACTCTGCAAAAGACAAATTACATTGCTGATTCAAAAATACCTGTTTCTTTTGTTCTTGTTTTGTATGTAGTTTTTACCTACATAGAAATATATCTTCATCTATTCAAACAGACAACAGATGGTTTAGTTAACCATCTCCTACTTGTTATGAATTTGCTGATTTCTTTGGGGAATTGGTTGCGAAGGCAGAAAACAGAGAACTACAGCAGTCCATGGCATGTGGAGAGCCACACCATTCTCTTGGCATGTGGAGAATCACACCATCAAGGGATTCAGAATGTGTGTATTAAGCAGGGCTTGCTCAGGTAGACAGCAATCTCTAGTCTAGTCTTTCAGTCCTACACATCATACCCACACCAGCCACAGGCCCTGCCCCTTTTGGTCCAGGTTAGACTGGCAGCACAGGGACACAGGCCACTCAGACTGACTACTGGATGTGTCCTGGTCTTGGCTGGTGGCCTGGACCCTGTGCAAAAGGTCTTCACCCTGTGCTTAGCTTTTGACGTGATGTCTGATGTCCACACATAGCTTGCTACCCTCACTTCACATTGAGTTATTATCTTCTCTATTTATTGCACTGTAAACTGGATTATCAGCACAAGCTGCTAATGGCCCTGTTAATCATGTAGCCTGAAGCCAATCTCTCTGATTTTTGCTATATTTAAGGCTGATGAGCAATTATCACTGTTAACTGAAGGAAGAGGGTTTCTGTCATCCACTGGTCACCAACACCAAATGTGTTACAAAAGCATGAAATCAGCAATAAACACATAAAAAGTTCTTTGTTCTGAGCTGCAGTATAAGGAAGACTAAAGAAGATTTTTCAGTGTAATAATGTTTTCATGGAAGAAATTTTTCAAAGAGCTATCAAGTCTTTCTGAATATAGAGTGAAGAAAGGAACTGTTCAGTCTTTTCCTCATTTCATCAATCCACATCCCTCTGCATAACCCAGTTCATTTACTTGCACAACCATTTGCTTCAGAGCGCAATATTCTCATTCAGGTTTAGACTGCTTCAAAAATATAGGGGAGGGCAACCAGGCTGGTGAAGGGACTCGAGCACAGATCCTATGAGGAGAGGCTGAGGGAGCTGGGGCTGTTCAGCCTGGAGAAGAGGAGGCTCAGGGGAGACCTCATCACTCTCTACAATTCCCTGAAAGGAGGCTGGAGCCAGGTGGGGGTTGGTCTCTTTTCCCAGTCAACTATCAGCAAGACAAGAGGGCATGGTCTTAAGTTGTGCCAGGGGAGTTTTAGGTTGGATATTAGAAAGAATTTCTTTACGGAGAGGGTGATCAGACATTGGAATGGGCTGCCCAGGGAAGTAGTGGATTCTCCGTCCCTGGAGATATTTAAAAAGAGACTGGATGTGGCACTCAGTGCCATGGTCTGGTAACCGCAGTGGTAGTGGGTCAAGGATTGGACTTGATGATCTCTGAGGTCCCTTCCACCCCAGCCAATTCTATGATTCTGTGATTATAGGACAGGATAATCAATGTAATTGTAGTGCAAGGCGGGACAGAGTAAATGTTCCCCTTTCTCTTCTTTACTGCTCCTCTGCCCATATTTCAGTTCCCGTAGTAAAATGAAGCAGTCTTTTAGCTGGGAAAGAGCTGTATTGCCTGTCTTTTATGCCCTCTGAAAATTGGTCTTTTCCTCCCATTGTAGTCAGCATTCCCAGTCACAACAATTAGTATAATTATCTCAGTTCACACCTCAGTTCACAGTGCAGACACTCCAGTTTAATGGACTGAGACACAGATGAACTCAGACACAGTTTAAATTATTGTTCTCATAGTCTCTTTTCTAAAGTCACTGTTCCATGAAAAAATATTTTAATAAAATTTCTAATTCATATTTACCCACTCAGTTTACTTGTTAGAACAGATTCTTTTTTTATATAATTTTTTTTTCCCCTGCCTACCATCTGATTGTCTCACAGAGTTGCTGCTTTCTCTACCTCGGCCAAACTCTCAGATGATCATCATCTTAGAGACTGAAAAGCAATACCTCTGGGCTACATTCTGCTCTGCTGTGCAGATATGCCTGTGTTAAAGTCACTTAATTGATTTTCTGGTTAGAGAGGCATTGGTAATGGCTAAGTAGGAGGCCAGCTCTCTTTCTGCCTTTGGCTCCAGACGCTGTTATTACTGATAAAGCATTTCATAAGCTGCTTTCCTTTTCAGATATTTTCCTTGTAAACATGAATCTTGCCTTTAGAAAACTGTAATCAAATAAGTGCTCTTGCTGTCTAATATAAAACAGTGATAGCTGCACAGCACAGTTAGTATAATCTATTTCACAGTATGGTCTCTTTTAAACTTTTATTTGGTTCATAGAAACTGCCAGGTCAGAAGACACAACCACTTTCTCTGAAAGAGGAGTCCACTTGAACTATCCAATGATTAATTAAAAAAAAAAATTCTGTTAGTTACCCTATACATACATTGTTTTTTAAAGTTCCACACCAGAGATTGAAAGAGTCTTTTAAAAACCCCACAGATTTGTGAGGGAAAATTCAGAAACAAGGGTGAGAACAGAAGGGATACAGACCAAATATGAGATGAATTGCAGGAGCTGGCAGTAAGCAGTAGAGGGCTTTTAGTTGCTTGTAAATTTTTCTTTTACAATATTCTAATTCTACCTTCACAGTCAATGTTTTTGAGAAAATAGAGAATTGTTATAGAAAAATGAAATTCTGAGCTATATAATAATGCTCAAGTGTTATAATGGCTACATTCAGAGAGAAAAAAAAATAATTACAGGGCTTTTTTAAACGTCATGCTTAACAAAAGGAGGAATCAAATCCACTAATACTTTCATCTCCATGACCACCTAAAATAAACCCCAGTCCCATTGCAAGAGATGAATGTTTCCTACATGAAATTTCATTTTTCTTATTTGGTAGTGACAGGAAGGTGGAAATAGAAGTAAAACTGGCAATGAGTCTTTGTCACATCTTTAAGTTTGTCAGCAAAAGTGAAGTGTGTAAGAAAGCCATCAGCAAAGGTTATCATGGATGGGACCATTGCCCAGAGATGACCAGAAGCAAAAAATGTGGACTAGACATTTCCCTGGCTGTAAATCTAGGGTTCATTAATTGGTCTACATACTAGAGAGGGATTTGTGAACATAGCAATTTGAGGCAACAAAAAGGAAAATGATTGATACTGAAGACTGATGAAATCATAGTTGTGGATTTTTGAGCAAGTTAGCTCCACTGTTTGTTCTCATTCTATTAAAGGAGCTTTTTTTAAAATATAAGATTATATTTCTATATCTGATTTTTATCATTGAATATTTCATTAATAAAAATATTATTGAAAGGTCTTAATGTTGACCATAAAAAAGTCAATATAGGACTAAGTCTTAAACATTATAGCTTATCTGAAATTATTATTCCAATACTCAGATGCAAATGAACATGAGATTTAAGTTTACAGATACTGCAGAGCATGTGGAAGATTAAAAGCATGATAAAGTGTCTCTCAAACAGAAGTTCAGAAACAGTGAATCCGAAGCTTAAGTAGTCTGTAAGCATCCTATAGCAGATCATATGCTATATTGACAAGATCATAATACCATAAAAACAATTTTGAAAAAAAGACTACTGATCCATTAGAATAAAAATATTAGCTACTCTGGAATTACTTTCTCAAGAAGTAGATCATAACTTTCTGGCAATTTATTAAGGTTTATTCACATTTTTACCTGTGACTAAGACAGGAATACAAATAATTGACAATAGGGAACACTCCCATTTTGCCAGGGATCTCAGATGTCTTTTCCAGGGCGTTCAGCTGAAATACTTTAGCAGTTGTAGTAGTACTCACAGCAGCAGGCCAAGGTAGTTCCTGGCATCCCTTTTAGAACCTTGTAAACTTTATATTATTGAATTGGTTTTATTCAGCTTCTTTTTGCATTTATATGTATGTATTTGCCTAATTGCATAGATAGAATTAATACTATATTTTATTTTTAGAACTTCAGAGCAAGAAATTCCATAATTTTCCATTACGCATTAAAAGACGTGTGATTTTCTTTGTTAAAGAGATTGAAAATTAAATTGTATTAATCCTATTATAATATTTATTCTGTGTACACATTTTTATGTTGTATATAAATGAGCCTTATTCTAAAGAGCAAAAGGCTGATCAATGATAACAGAGTACTGTACCTATCTATAAGATACTCTGTAGATTTTTTTGAACCCCAGCAAAAGAAGTAGCTTAACAACACATTTCTGATTTTTCTCATGATTTAAGTAAGAGACTTCCTTTTGCTGCATGTGTGACTGATTTAAATCTACGCTTAAATATTTCGTGAACTATAATATTGTAATTATTGCCCTGATGAAGCTCAGTCAAGAATAAAATTTCTTTGTGCCTGTAGGAAAGATTAATCAGTACTATTTAATTTTCTAATATTCCATCTTTTTGGACCAAAGAAGCAAGAAGAGCTGGAGGGCCAAATAACATAATTTCTATGAAGTCCATTTACAAGCTGTCAAGCACTTATCATTTTGTGGCTGAGATTTTTTTGAGGCTGAGATTTTTTTGGCAGCTGAGAATTCATTAATCCTAGCTTGCATTTAGTATGTGGACACTATAATGGGAAATTGCTGAGACTAAGACTCTGAGCAAAGCACAGAACAATAACAAATTGTGTGTCTATGCTGTAGTCATCACCATGATTTGTGCAATGCAAATCTATCTGCACTAATTTTTGGCTAGATAACTTGCATTGTCTAAATGTCAAAGTCCAGTGAATGCTACTGAATCAAGTGTTATATTTGACAGATCTTCTTAGTTGCTAAGTCAAATGTATCCATATATCACTGTAATTTTGGCAGCTGCACTGCAGACACTGATGGCAAAGATACATACATATCCTTCCTACTGTCCAGAAAGATTTTAAAACTTGTCTGAGTGAATCTAGGACTTGTCTGAGTCAACTCCAGTGAATATTGAATGAATCTGGAAAAGTAGGTGCTCACTTTGTGCGGTGCATAGTACATATACAGGGAAACCCCAGTAAGTCTGATGAAGGAATAAGCCAGAACTCTGCAGAGAGAGTTTGAAGTGATAATTTGCTTATATCAAGTGAAGTAGGAGGTGGTGTGGTTAAAATAGGGAGTGAAAACACATCCATTTGTCTCCCAAAACCACTTTCTTAAAAATCACCAAGAATTGAATGATTTTCTTAAAGTTCTCATAGCTGAATAGAAAACATACTTTTATTTGTAGGATGGGCTAAAGGCATTATGTTCCAACTTTGGCTTTTATTGCATATGGTACAATGGAAGTAAAATGCACTACAAATCTAAGGCCACACAGGGTCAAGGAGTCTATTCAGGATTAATGATTTGGCTATAAAAATAAAGATAAAGGAAAAATTTCTTCCAGGAATGTATTGATAGATCTGAACAGACTAGAATTAAGACTGTAATACAGTAAATTATTTTATTAAGTAATCACAACAATCATAGTTTTCACACATTCGTTGGTCTAAAACTAAGTTGTCTATTTCACATTTTTTCATCTTGGGTATTCTTGACTGCATCTTCTGCTGCTGTTATGATTCAAAGTCTACAGAAGAATTGAATTCTATGAAAAAATACAATTATAAAGTAAACACTGTGCTAAAATTTATTCATCTTTGACATTTCTATTTCAGATTCAGCTCAATAAATTCATTGACTTGTTTTTTGGCACTCTCAGTAAATAAAGTTTTATTAGACATTGAAACTCATTCAAAGAGATAAGAGAAAAATGAACTACATAACTAGAAGAGTGAGTTTGCTGGATGACAGTTGGGTATGGCTTTAATATGATTTTCCCATCTACTCTTCCAGAGGAAAAAATAACAAACATATAATCTTATAAATGTATGAAATGTAAACTTGACAGTTTATGCTATTTATTATATATTTCTCTGGCACACAAAGCAAAAGTTAAGATTAAACTGACACATCAGTTATTTGCTTACACATTCTCACAACGTCCAGAGAAAGATATTTTAATTCTTTCAGAAAAAGCAGTATTTTCTTATCCCCTCCTTCAAAACCAAACAAAACCATAAAACTTTCACCTATTTCAGTCATATGTAATTTTTATACTGAAGATTTCTTCACTCACATGTCTCCAATACCAATTTTTGGTCAAGATTGTGGAAGTAAAATATGTATCTATTCAATTACTAATTAATTAATGTAGATTAATTGTTCTCAATTGCTTATTCAAAGACTGTACTTGTAGAAAAATAAAAATCAAACACTTGCTCTCCCCCTTTCAAACCAAAATATCAATTCTAACAAGACTTTAAAAAATAGCAAAGATAAAATACTCTTTAAAACAATAGCAGTCTATAATGCACAACACATGTACTTAAATATGCCCTGTGCCACCTTCTGGAGCTGGATAGACATTCTGCCTTGCAAATTCCTAGTTCCTGGATCCAGATTTCTATTGCCTGTTTCTACTGCCTTATTGTAACAAAGCTTAAAGCATTATGTGTTAGATTCTGACCTGCAAAGTTCCTCAGCAGTTTTTCTGATGTATACACTGATACAGCCATAGTACAATGGAGTGAAATAGTGTTGCCTTCCTCCTTTGCCAGATAAACTTCTCAAAGATCCTAAATACACTTCACAGAATTAACTGCTGGCAAGGATGGAATACATTCTACAATGTGCCTTTTCAACTACCCAAAGGTCCTAGAAGGAGTAGAACAGGATAGATGTTTTTCATGATATTTATTCTATCAGTATGCTTATTGGTGATATTTCACCTCAAAGAAATAAAATTCTTTATATTATTGACTGTGAAACTACAGAGCTACTGCAAAATTGCTAGAGTGGGCTTACTACAAAAGCTTGTTATTTATAATCTTCTACATACTGCATGAAAAATAGGAGCTGAAGTTTCACCAGAGTTTTAGTTCACTATATGTGGATTACATATGAGTTGTCTCTGAAATTCATTCTTGACTCTATATTCTGCTAAAACACAAAAAAGAAAAGCTTTTTTATTTGGAGTTTGTATGCTAGAATACCTAAGCATAGGTATTTCAAACATGCATGTTTCCTGACTGAAGAATGTACTGCAGTTCTAAAGAAACTATATTCTCTAGGAACAACCATCTGGAATGTGTGCATATGTGGACATACATATAAATATACATTCCTGTGTGTGTATATATATATACACATAGATAGATATATAAGTATATAAGCGTACCCACAGATTGATGGACAGACAGTCAGACACATCTATCTTAGTTATCTTGTTTGTAATAGATATATCTATCTAGATATATCTTACCCATAGAAGAGCAAAAAGGCATTAAAATTTATTCCAATGGATTTTCCAGAGTGATTCATTGACTAAAGGCTGCCAGGGATCACAATGATAGCTGCATAAACAAGCTCATTGCAGAAACTGTAAAATTTATCTAAAACTATATAATTAGAGTGTTACCTCATTTTGCCATAAATTTATGTTTGTTCCCTTACCATCCTTTGCAAAGCTAATCCCATATTAATTATCACTATTATATTTTGTGGTTTTTTGAAGTTAAAGTTGCTAAATAGTTTCCCAGGGACTTTATTCCACTAATGTATGCCACAACATTGCTCTGAGAGCTCATGGTGAAGCAACCTTAAAAGGTGACCTCCAAATCTTTTATGAGTGACTGCTTTCTAAGATAACCATTCTTACTTGGTATTATAACCTGTGGTTCTTTTTTTCAAAGTTCATTAATTTGTACCTACATTTTGCTGTATTCTGATGATTCAAACAAGTGATTTATATTAAATTCTAACAGAAAAATGCTCTCCTTTTTATTTACTACCCCATTAATCTACAGGTCATATGCAAATTTAATCAGCTAAAATTTTGTTTGATCATCTAGATTGTTTATAAGAATGTACTGAGTACTATTGGGCCAGAAATGTCTCTCAAGGGACCTCACTTGGAACAGCCCTGCTCGTTGATATCTACCAATAAGCCCGTTTTTAATTCATCTAATGTATGCCCTCTTGATTAAAAATATTTCATTATAGGAAATTAAAAATATCATGTGACACAATTGTGAAAGCCTTAGAGAAGTCCAAAAATGCTGTATCAACACAGCTGCCAGTTTTGTTTTACAAAAGATACTTTTCCATGAGGCTTGTAATTTTTTGGTTTATGTTCTTCAGTGAAATAACACTGAAAAGGGGTATTATATATACACCTGAAAAGGTATTATCTTGTAAGATCAAGGTGAAATATCGTTTTTTTCCTCAGTCACTTGTTTTAGAGTCTTACAGTCTTTTTCACTGACTCTTTTATGTCTCCAAATACTACCATGCTTTGAGAGAACCCATTTACAGCCACTAGTAATTAAAAGATTTCTTTTTAGAGTCCAAAGCATTGTACATACAAGGCACATGCGTTTACATATGTGTACAAACATATGCACTGTCTGAGTAAAAATCAATGGCTGTAATTCTTATTTTCTTTAGACCTTTCCAAAATCAATTTGAGCTTTTCAGTTTGTTTCATATCTTATGTGTCAAAATGTGATTTCATTATTTAGAATATATCATTTCATTACAATGGAACAATGGGTGCAAATGCAGCAAACATTTTAGCTCTCTATGTTTACTGTTCTGTCATATTCTGACAAAATCTATCACAATCTATAAGGTCTTTTTCCCTAAATTTTCTTTTTCTTCACTGGCTTGCAATACTTGTGGACTTCTATATCAAAGAAAAGAAGTGAACTTGAACATACAAATACATTTTGTCCCCATTTTGACCTTAGGAGAAAACTGGCCTTTGACATACCAATTCATTAGATTTAGAATTTAATTTATTGGTGGGTTATGCAGCATTATGAGCAGTGAAGTCTCTGATCCAAAGTGTCCTTGATTTTTGATCTTCACTGAAGTTTTACTTCTCTTTCAAATGAAGATGCAGTTATAGGTGTTCACCTTCATCAATCCTTTGAATGCTACTCTGCACCACAGAATAGAGACATGTTCTTATTTAAGGTTCATAAAAGACTTTAAAAAAACCTTCGTAATTTTTAATAAAATGCATATTTTAATTAGGTTAAAGGGAAACCTACTGAAGATATTTATCATTTGAACTTTCCAAATCCCCTACAAAAAAGTAGGAAATTGACAATTTCTACAGAAGTTAAAATACTATTTTTATGTCTAAAATCTATGGACTTTTTGGAAATGTCTGTAGAACAAACTGTACAAACATAATTCTCATCTAGATGTAAATTCAGTACAACTAATTAAATCTTAAAGTAATATATATTAATAGAAAAGAAAAAAAAAAAAAAAAGAAAACCAAAGCTAAGTAATATTGAAAGGGAAGGACAGGACAAGATAACAAATAAAAACAGGGACTAAAAAGCCATCTTTCACAGAACTAATGAGAAGCCTAATTTAATTAAGATGATCTCTTCTGATTGTCAGGCAAAGCTGATCTCCTAGCAGCAGAAATGCTGTGATAATTTTATATTTGTTTATTTTAATTTTAATAAGCTGGTACAACTTTGAAAACCAAATACAGTAGAAAAGCCTGAACAAATTATGTGGAAACCTGTACCTGCCATAGGAACATGGGTGTGAGGGAAAGCAAAGTATGGAGCAACAGAAAGAAAATAGAAATTTGCATTATTTGTTTTTCTTTCCTCTCATTCATGCACAAATACAACTAAATTAACCTCTCCAAAGGGTAAATTAAGAACAGGGGCTCAAAGGAAAGAATGTACACAGCTAACAAAGTGTATAGCCTGTGAAGCAAAGGACAAGCTTCAACATTTTAATCTGGGGGGTTTATAACATAAGGAAAGTGAAATTCAGTTTTTCTGCAGGATGAAGAGGATGAAGAGGAAATCTGCATGTTGATTTGGACTGGCCAGCTGCTTTTGGTCTGCCTGGTAGGCATTATGTGCCTCAGTGTGTGGTGCAAGGCCTTAATTAAAGCAGATCATCCTTCCTCCTCTACACATAGTGTTTTCCAGAACGTATTAAGCCTAGGTTAGTATGTCTGGTTTATGAATACCAGTATTTGTATTTGGTGCTGAATCCAGAAAAATAAGGTAGGCTTCTGTATATTGACTTTGAGTAAAAGGGCTGATTTCCAGGGCACTTAGAACAACTGACACCTCTACCACAGTCTGTATGGGTGTCACTGGAAGTGACTTATCAGCAACTTCCTCAGCTCATTTTTTTGCAAAGTAATGCTATTGCATTTTAAATTAATTCCAGTTATTGGACAGCTGTTGGAATGGGATAACTGCTCAAAGAGATTATTTTAAGTATTTTTGTGGTAGTACAGAAATTAATCAGATTCTTGACAAGGCAAGTATAGAGAAAATATACAAAATAGAAGGGAAGTGTACCAAATATTGCAAATTCAGCCTTATCACTAGTTATACACCAGAAATTCTGGGATAATTATCAGAGACACCAGACTCCATGGGCTATGAAAAGACTTTGCTCTAACTTCCTGGTGGCACCAATCACGCACTGGAAAAAAACCTATAATGAGACTGGATCAAGCTGTTATTCATATTTAGTCTGTAACAGATCTAGTGACTCCTCTGTTTTGTATTAGCAATAGTGCAATTAGCATTGCACATTAATGGTGATTTATTGCAGCTGTTTGTTGCAGGCAATGAACATAATATAACACTTGAGTCACTCCAGAGAGCTGTGGTATACTGACATCTTTGTTCAGCATGCTTTCAATTTTCCTGTCCTGCACACTTGAAGTCGCTAGAGAATGTGTTGAAAGGACTCTTGTTGGACTTTGTTATGCAAGGAAGTCCATAGAAACTATTGCAGAAAACAGTCAGAATTCTAGTCACAAGATTCTGAGATCTGAGATACGGACTTTACAAACTTGGCTGAACTAGTACAATGTTCCTTCCCAATCAGTCAGCCATAAGTAGGGTGTCTCAGCTCCACTCAGTATTGCTGTAGTCACAAAAGCCATATACAGAAACAGTAGAGACCAATCACATTATGTACAGAATTTACAGTAAACCTTCAAAAGATACACATCAGACAGTTCTGGAGGCTTCTGTCATTGCTGTGAGACCCCTAAGTACTTCACATAGTCCAGATTTTGTTCACATTCTGCTTCCTAAAACCAGTTTCCAGTTTTCATCTCCAGTTTTACAGTGTTAAGTAATGGATGCTGTAACCAAACCACCCAAGCAGAAATATTAATGAGGCAATCAATTTGCTATGATAAAAAGGCTGTATTAGATTAGTATTAGATATCATTAGACATTTTAGGGAAGATTAATTTCACAACAGGTAAATCACTACTATCATCAATTTGAATGAAACCCTCTAAGAGCAGAGGGTACCTTTTCATCAGCTGATGGAGGCTGCTCGCTTGGATTTCCATGTTAATGAACGTCATCTGGCATAGCACAGAGGTTTTGCTATCTTACAGCACAACAGACAGCAGACAGATCTGTAAACAGGGAGTTTTACTTATCCTGGAAATTTATGTAAGAATCTACTCAGATCTGCCAAGAACTGAACAGAAATAAAATGTGTGTTCTAAACTATGAATATAAAGATTTTCTGTTCAGATAGTAACTTTGTATTGGCAACAACAGGAATCTGAATGCATTGATATTCTGATTTGCCTTCTAGCTTTTCCACTGTTTTCCTCAGAGAAGAAAGAAGCTGAAAAAAACTTTTTGTTCATAATAGTAAGAACACTTCTCCACTTTATTTCCATACCCACATAGGCAGATGCATATAATTAGTGGATTTAAAACAATTTACCACATTTGGCCCTAGTGACATCAAATAAGTC
Organism: Florisuga fusca; assembly: GCA_038090715.1. Classification (NCBI taxonomy): domain Eukaryota; kingdom Metazoa; phylum Chordata; class Aves; order Apodiformes; family Trochilidae; genus Florisuga; species Florisuga fusca. The sequence goes on along the minus strand of JAAWXA010000001.1, from coordinate 5,369,436 downwards.
TTTTTTTACAACAATATATGCAGCCTGGGATAATTAGGATTCTTTTTGCACTATGAGAAAATTAGAAGTTTTAGAGTGGCTTCATATGGTTTCAGAATCAGTTAGTATTGTTTTCCTTACAGAAAATAAAGTTTTCAATTTATCAATATTGCAAATTGCTCAGCATTACTGGAGTCTGACAAAATCTTTGTCAAATATTTTGGTATTCATTAAAAGACATTTAAATACTAATGGGATTCAGGAAAGATGAGCCTCTGTTCTTCATTGGGAACCCTACAGTTTCTTTTTTTTTATACTTCTTAGTTTTTGGGTTTTCTATCTTTTTTCTATTAGTGACTTTTAGGGTATGTGGCAAGAAAAGTTTTGTTTATTCTATGGGGAAGGTATATTAAAATGTTTGTTAATTTAGAAAAATATATTAAATTTTAAATATTTTTTTGGAACAATTTTGGTTTTAAAACAATGCTGAAATGAAATGGCTATAATACCCATAGAACCTCAGTGAAAGAGCACTGTTACAGACTGTCTCTGAATACTGAAATAAAAGACAGTTTAGCATTTGTTACTCTTACAAACTAAGGGACGCAGCAATGCAGCATAGTGTTCAGTAATGGCAATTAGTTCAGCTGCTCACATAGAAGAGTCACTCTTCAGACCTGCATTATCTTGAAGATCTTTTGGATAGCACCAGACTCAGAGGGACATATTCGTGCATTGTAAAAACAGGGTCAAAGCAGCACTGACATATTTTTGCTGTTTCTCAGGGTACTTGCAGTGGTAGTGACATTTGTCGTGGTGACTTTAGGGCATCTTTTTTTCTAGAGAAAGCTAACACCATCACTCTGAAAGTCCCCTTCTTCCTCCCCCAGCTTTATATGATGAGCACAGTGTCACCTGGTATGGAATATCCCATTGCTCATTTGGCATCAACTGTCCCAGTTACATCTCCTCCCAACTTCTTGTACCCACTCAGCACACTTAGCAGTGGGGTTGGTTGGGGTGAGGAGCAAAAAAATGCCATGACCCTGTAGAAACACTGCTCAGCAATAAGTAAAATATTTCTGTGTTAACAACACTGTTTCCATCACAAATCCAAAACATAGCCCCATACAAGACACTGTTAAGAAATTTAGCTCTATCTCAGCCAAAACCAGTACATGTGTGTCACCTTAGTGCTCCAAAAGAGCAGATGCCATAAAAGTTCATGAGCTAGGAAAACAAAGCTGAAGATATAAGTGAGGTCATTAAAATTCTGTCTCACAAGCTTCTCCACTCTTTTCAGCTTAGATTCTCCCGTGTGTGTAGATTCTCTTCAGTGCTCCTCTGAAGAAGTGATACAATCTCCTCCACAATTTCCACTATCTGCTTTCTGCTCTGGGCTTGGCCTCAGGCTCCTTCATTCTAATGTATCTGGTGAGAGACCTCTTCTCCTGTCCCCTGAAACATCTTCCTTAGTGCTCATCTGCATCATCTTAATTTAAAATGTAATCTTCCCTCTTCAAGGGATTGTGGGGAGCTAGATTTCTGAATATTCAGTCTGTTTTACCTCTGCACATTTTTTAGGGTACAGAAGTGATATTTGGAGTTGAAAGATTTTTTACTTTAAATTTCTGTGGCATTGATATAATTGTAATTTGAAAGAGTCAAAAAAGAGATTCCTGCATTCAAAATAGAAACTTCATCCTGATGCAAGAACTGATATGGAGTTCCCAGCCATCAGCCAGAAATCATCAGATATTTTGAGACAGATTTCCCAAATTATCACACAGGAGCAAACAATACAAATGTTTTGTAAATATGAGACAAATTATCTGCAGTATATGATTTTTAACAACTGGAGAAATAATGTATTTACATTTCACTAGTGATCAAATAATGATATATGGAATTACAAGCCTGAAATTTACATACCTGTGAAAAAATAATAATTATTAAAAGAAATAATATTTTTATTCTCAATTTTTTATTATTCTCTTTCAATAATGAAACTAAGTGAAGTCACAACAGTAATGGGACCCTCATCAGTTCTGTTCTGCCTGCTTTGAAGCATTGCAGCTGAAAAAGTAAGGCTTTATATTGCTCATTTTCTAACCCTTGCATACAGACTCTTTTGGGAGAAATGGAGAATGACCTTAGGCTCTGGTGCTTCCCAGCAGCCAAACTTACTCCTTGGGCAGTCAGGCTGCTGTAAATTGCTGTATGCATTAGATTGCCCCTGGCTGATTCTAAAATCAGGGGAATAAAAATATGGCTTTGTTTCCATTTTCTCAGCTGTGCCAGCTGAAGAGCCAGCCTTCAAAGTTCATTTCTTGCTGAAGGCATGCAAGTGTGCCACAGACAGAGCTGATAGTCCTGTCTGCCTGTCAGCTAACCTGTGAACTGGCACATTCACTTGTGTCCTTCCACGTATTTACGCAGTGCTTTGTACAACGAGTCTCTAACGCTTCCCGGGGCCTGTAGGTACCCTTGTACTGAAAATGCCTAATGCTATGCTATGTGTGAGTGAGCAAGAGAGAGTATTCCTCAGTATTCATCCAATAAGCTATCTTATTTGAAAAAACCTGACTATTCTGAGAGTTAAAAAGCATTGATATGAAGGGAGTGGCCATGCAACGCAAGACAGAACAACTATTGACATGTGTAAAAATCTAGAAAATTATCTTTAAAAATATTCTGAGAATGCATTGTTTTCTGAGAATAAATCTTTAGTATTGTTATTAGATGATAATATTTTAAATTGCTTTTTAAAAGATGAAAACTGATTCTTTTTTAATGATTTAATTTCAATAAAAAGAAGACTTCTCTAAGCTCTGTGATGTTCACTTTGATGGATTTTGACTCAGACATGAGACAGTCCACAAATTCATCACTTTCTACCCTGTTTCTGAAAGCATTCAAAACCAGTAGAAGAATCCCTGGTGTAATTTAGCATGGTATGTGATCTCTGCTACAGGATAGCCTCACATCAGATGTCTCAGCTCAACAGTGAAATCTGTCAATAAATAGATATCATGGTTATATTTCAGCAGCCTTTCACCTTTGATTTCTACATATGTGGAAAGGAGTATTATAAAGCCTTCTGTTTAGAACTGGCATTGTATAGACTCTTAAAAGTATATAAAACCATAATTCTGCAAAGTCTACAAAATTATACCAATATCTCCATGATACACCTATAATAGAAGCAGCAAAATATTATAAGACGTAATCTCAATATATGTCTTCCTATGCCCTTAAGAATTTAGTCCCAGAAAGAAACAGCTCAAATCTTTTTCAAGTTTTATGAAGGCTTCTTTAAATATTTAGAGTTCGGAAAGCCACATCTTTTCTACCTCAGGCCGATGAAAGGGGGACTTTCCTTTAGTCTTTTAAGAACATGAAAGGGGAAAGATCACTAACATCAGAAGCCTACTCCCTTTTCTCTAAGAATTGTTCTTTCATATCTTCAAACAAGAAAATACTTTCCTCTATAGTTTCCTGATCTACCACAAGATATTAAGCCACATAGAGTGCTTTAATCCCATCGGCCTCTGTGTGTGCGTGTGTACTGGTGTGGCTATGTCCATGTGTATCTAAGAAGAAAAGATAACCCTTTCACTTTCAAACACTATGAAGATTTTCAGAAAGGATATTTTAGTTATATGCTACTACTTTAGCTAGTCTGCCTGTTTGCACAGTCAAACATGGTACAGTTTTTGTGGTATAGCTTTTCATTGTTTAATTTTAACATAATAAATTATAACATTTTGTTATTATTATTTAAGATTTTATTCTTAAAGATTATATTTATTATTAATTCTATAAAAAAATTTACACAATTCTGTTTGTATTTTGACAATGACTATACCCAGACTCCAACCATTTTGCAAAATCTCACCCGACTTTAAATACCCTGGGAGAACAATGCATGACTATTATTTAATGTATAATGTTTACCATATGTTAAAGGAGTTGGTTCAACTAAACAGGGGTTGCACCCAGCTCTCAACCTCTCAACAATCCCCAGCCTTTCACATCTTATCCCCACAGCAGTCTACAGAATATGAAGTATACACAAAAATGCAATGCGAGTTTGCATAAATACAGTAATTGAAGGAAAAAGAAGGAAAAAAACATAGATCTGTGCCCCCTTCCAGGTTGTATATCCTCAGAATTCAATCTGAAGTGAGAATCACACTAAGAATTTCTGCACAATCTTAAGAGTAACAATATAGAAAAAAATAAGGTTGGACTGTCAAAGCATCAAGCTCCAGTAGTTCAAACCATAAAATTTTAGGTTAGATCTTAAATCAGACTTGAGTGGTAATTAGGTCCTCAGGTGTTAAAAATGGTCCTGCAAACTTTCTCCTACTATGTCCAGGCAGTGCCTCCCTTACATAATTAAAATAAGCTACCTCCATGCACTTTTTAAGCAAGTTGAAAAATGCTTTACATACACTTAAAGGAAATAGCCTGGCAGTGACACAGGGTTAGATGATTTACTTCTTACATGCACTTACTGAACTTTTCAAAGTGCTCGACACTAAAAGCTACTTATACATAATTTATATCATACTTGCTGACTGAACTCTAATCTCATACTTCATGCCTGCCATTCTCATGAGTATAATAGCAATAATCCATCATGCATATGTATAGCATTCTGATGCTGTTTGCAGGTTGGTGAGGATAAAGATACAACAAGAAGATAAATAGATGGTGGTTGTATCAAAGCCATGGGCTTATTAGACTGTATGAGGGCAAACTTTATTCTTTCATATTTACATTAACTCTTGGGTACCCTGTATTATACTGCAGTACGGTACAGCAGTTTTAAATGTTAACTGTCCATGTTTCTTTATAGGACATGGTTAATTAATACAAATTCAAATTGTCTTTTGTTTTTGTTACAGAAATTCTAGAGCTATCATAAACACATTTAGCTCTCTAGGAGCCACTGAGGTCTTGCAAATTCAGAACAGCTACAGAGCTGGATATTATATGTATATGTATACGTTATTCCCAGCAGCATCAGGGTAAATAAATAAAGATTTGTAATTAAATTTTACTGTCTCTGAATGATTTATTGAGAGTTAGCTGTTCAGATGGAGTTAATTCCATGTTTGATGCATTTAGGACTGAACATAATTTTTCTCAACATAATGATGGAGAACAAGGGGTGTGATACTTCTCACTGAATCTTCCAGAAAGCTGAACTTGTACAATGTGCCTTTCTAAGGCGCCACGTGAATGGCTTAAACTCCATCTTCTTTAAAATGTGCCTGTTTCTGTCCACAAGTAAATAGAGAAAAATTGAGGATTAAAATAATTAAGCAGAGAAACTGACTTGAACACATAATTTAAAGCAGAGATGACTATAAGTGTCCTCTCTTTCAGTTGCTGCTATCTGTCTCAAACTTTTCTTTAACTTAAAAACAAAATTTACATTGACAAAGGTTTACAGGCTTCTATCAATTGTGTTTTGTTGGATCACTCTGTACACAAGAAAAGCAAAAGCTTTTATTTTATTTTTCAGTAGACAGGCAATTATGTTAACAGAGCTTTCATGGAAGATCCACTTGAATCTATAAAGTACTTGCCTTGTCCTCTGGGTAACTACTGCCACGTGATCAATTGAACAAAAACAAAGTAAATGTAATTTTTTAATCAGACTATTCTGCTGGCAGAAAATAAATAAAAATATTTCTAGAACTTTTCAGCTTTGTGGTTCGTAGGTACCAATCTTAATGTTTGTACTGTTGAGTAAGGAAAAAAAAATCATTTGAAAATAATGTGCAGCAAAATATGACTGTGATCAATAATAAAAGAGTACTTTACATATATGTAATTTTTTTTAAGGTTATAAGGGACTATTTATGGTATACTGAGGATATGCTACTTAGTGGCGCTGCTTTCTGAGATTAGCTCTGAATGAAGTTAATTAGCTCTGAATAAATAAATAAAAAAAAAACTGTGGGCTGAAGTAGCTCCATACCAAGACATGGATAAACCATGAATTAGTTTCCCACTGAGGGGCAAGCCTAATTAGACAAATGGAGTGTTGCACTAATATGATTATGCTACCCTTCATTCTGGTGGTGGTTTGGGACTATGCATGGCATTGCTCTGCCTGGAGGGGCCTATTAAAACTTTCACATTTTAGACTAAAATCTTTTCTCTATTCAAGTCAATGATGAGAGTCTAATGCTTTTAACAGGACTCAATTTTCATACCTGTTTTACAGTTCACTCCATTAAATGGGTGGGTACTCTGTTTCTCTAACAGTAAAGATGAAAGCATGCCTGAACAAATTTAGAGAGACTGAGGAACAAAAAGATGCCACAAGAAACTTACATACAAAGAAAGATAAAGTCACAGAAATTCATTAAAATAAAGATGAAAGAAAGCAAATGTCTTTTTCTTATTGAAAGGATGACCAAATGATAGATGACATAATGAAGTGCAAAAGTTGTCTCTATGTTTTTCTTCATTTTTCACCAAAAAGATTGTGATCAGAAACTTAATGCAATTAAAATTAGCAGCTAAGTGCTAGAACTGTGAGCCAGAGTTGGTTAACAGACAGAAAAGTTCTTAAATGAACCAGATCTGTTCTAATCACCATGACTTCACAACATTTTTTCCTAAATTATTTATGAACTAAAATACTCTCTGAACCATTAGCCATCACCTTTGAGAACTTTTCAGAACAGATAAAGGCTGAGGGGACATCTAATGGAAAAACACAACTACCAAGCTAAAAGGAAAAAGCATATTATGTATCATCTGCTTAGCTAATAAATAGAATGATACTGCAACAAATAATTAGAGATTTTCTCTGAGTGTCTAGAAAATCTGAAGTTGATTAAATGTAACTACAATAAAGTTATTAAAATCACAACAGAATCACAAATCACAAGAGGCCAATCTGATATCCTTCCATGACAGCACAAATAAGTGGGTAACAGGGAAGTATTTACATACTTTTTCTTTGCTGACATGTGACAATTCCATATGACACTGTCAGAAGTATGGAAATATGTTCCCACTGGAAATTACTGTAAAATCACTTGGATCACTTGAATCACTTGGCAGAGACATCTTAGCATCTGTTCACTGTCAGACTGAGAGAAATACTTGAGTGCAGAATTACACAATGTTTGCATTTACAATTGAAGGACTAGTATTTTTGGATAGCATTAACAAGGAATGCTATAGACATTCTGGAAAGCAGAATTGCATTCCACATGATTTTGAAAAACTGGAGATATGGTACAAAGCAGTAAAATAGGATATAACAGAGATGTATGCAAACTGCCTAGGAAGGAGAAAAGAATGAAATAAAGAATGGCACACTAGGAAGTTACCCTGCAGAAAAGGGTCTAAGGATTACACTGGGTTGCAAATGGAATATTAGTCTACGTTACAAAACCAGCAGAAAAAGGATGATTTAAAATATGTAAGTCCTGAGACAAACAGAGTGACTATTTCATTTGTGAAGCCTGGACAGGATTACTGAATGCAATTTTAAGAACAGAAGAAAGCAGAGGAGATGAAAGCAACAAAAGGTTAATAGATGTGGAAAACTTAACCAGTGAGCAAAGGCTGAAAGAAAAAATGAAAAGAGAACATGATGTGACATGATAACAGTCTTCCAATATGTAAATTGTCATAAGAAGAACAATAACCTGTTGTCAATGTTGCCACCACAAGCAAAACAAAAATCATTGGTTACAGTAGGAGAGATTTTTTGTTATATATATCAAGAATACCTTTTTATTACAGTTAAAAATGGGTTGCCTATATCGCTTGTGGAGTTCCTGTCATTACAGATTTTAAAGAGTTGTTTTGATAGATTAAGATCTGTTAAGATTGGTCTAAATATACTTGTTCCAGCCTCAAATTCTGTGGACATTTGCAGCCACACATTTCTAGGATTCTATATTTCTTTGAGAAACTTTTAATTTAAGCTCTCAAATTTTGGTCACTCTCAAAATGTCATGTTAACCATTCCTGATAAAGATACTGTGTCCTGGTTTGGGACAGGATAAAGGTAATTTTATGTCTTCTAATTTTGCTTTCAGCTAAATCTCTTGTAAGTAGCTGCACTTGCTGAAATTAACAGCAAGTTTCTCAGACAGTGTCTGCTTCTAGGACTGATAACACGGGATGTTTATAGTTAGAGCTGGAGACTGGTATGCAGAGCCAAGGACACGGCTCAGTTCTGAGAAACATTTTGCCCTCTGGAGGGAGAGAGGGAGAAAAAGGTCACACCTGAACCCCTCCTTTGGGGAGGAATGAGATAGAGGGCCAAAAGTGACCAAACAGAGTATTCCATCCCATACACGTCATACTCAGTATAAATTTCAGGGATCACAAGGGTAAGACCTCTTCCTTCCCTTCCTGCTTCCCCTTCTTCCCCTGTCCCTGTTTGCTTTGGCATCCTGGGAGGATTCCATCCATTCCTCTGCCTGTGGTCCTGATCCGTGCCAGCCTGAATCTGTGTGTTCCTGCCTCCAGCTCCCGACTGCTGCTGACTCCAGGAGTCCAGCCTGGACTTTCCCAGGGCTGCCCTGCAGCCTCCGTGGTGATGTGAGAGTTGCTGGGGGGAGGAGGGGAGGAACATGGTATCAATTTTCCTGTATATTTGTATATATTTTGTATATATTTAGTAATTTTTCCTATTTATCATTACTGTTTCATTAAAGTTGTGTAGTTTAGTTTCCAACCCTTACGTCTCTCTCCCTTATTCTCTCTCCTTTCTTTATCACGGAGGAGAGGGGGATTAATAGAGAGAATCTCTTATTTGGTGTAATTGCTGGGCCAGTGTTAAACTGTGACATACTGGAATATTCTTTGCATTAAGTTGCAGTTGGCTGTACTTTTAATTCCATCCCTGGTATTTCTAGAATGTTTAGAGTCAGACATAATTTCATTATTATTCTCTTTTCTCACAAGTATTGATTGTTAAGCTGTGTGGGCTCTTACATTGACTTGTAATGTGACAGCCCCAACACTATGAGTTCTGAATTGCATTAACTGTGAATTTCAAGTTGCTTACAATGAACTGAAAACATCCTATGCTTTTTAATGTACTCACAACTTGTTCCTGAGTTAAAATCAAATTAAAAGTTAATGCATTAAACTACCTCCTTCTCTGGGTAGTCGCTGGAAAACACCTGTCATCTTACTAGGTACAACCATCAGCCAGACACTGAAGAATGGCTGAGTTGTAGAAATGCAGATTATTTTTCCATACCAAATGGATACTAAATACCTTATTACAACCCCTTAATTTCACCTTTTCCTATTATAAGGCTAAAGATTAAACACAAATGAAGCAAAAATAAGGCTAATTTAGGATGTTTTAAAAAAATGTTTCCAATAATGTTTTCAGTGTTTACTTCTTTCCTCACTAACATAGAATCTGAGAGGAACAAAAGTTACATTTTATCACTTTTGATATAAAAATGAGATAGGTGGGATTACCTCTTACTGAGTGTGACTTAGGTCATGGGCTAGGATCCAAATAATGTAATTATTTTGTCTTTATTCACATATATAATAAGAAAAAGGGAGAGAATAATTCCAGTAAGACTTTTGTACTACTGGTTGCAACCATCTACTTTGAAGCAAACTCTATCTCTGTGCAAAACAAATGAGTCTTCAAATATTGTATCCAGCTTTCATATTTGTCTTTTAAAGTGCTTTACATGGTATGAAGAATTTTAATATCCCTGATCAAGCACCAGGTTTTTTGGTTTATAAACCTGCTTTAGTCTCCTGCACTTGACCTCATTCTTTTTTTAGATTTCTAATTAAACCTAACTATAATGCAAAATTTTATCTCTCTTTGTATACAACTGAAGTGGTTATAGAAATAGTGAATGTTTTTCCCAGAATAATTTGGTCACAGAATGTATAAAAATGTCTGAAACACGGTAAGGAAATATGCTTGAAAAGTCTGTTTTCAAGTTTGCATTATGACTGAGAACATTCCTTAAAATAATTTAAAATATTTTCAAATTTAACTTGAAGTTGGACAAATGCAGCATGAGAAAGGAGAAGAATAGGCTTCTTTGACAATTTGTTGTACTGAATAAGAATAATAAAAAATTGTTAACAATTATAGTCTCTGATTGTATTTGTGTACCATCTATGAGTTTTGATTTATTTTTTTTCGATATATACATATTGGAAGGATAAATAATAATCTAGATGATTTGAAAAAAAAGAAAATCACATTCTCAGTCACATAAGTCACTTTAACAGTGTTTTGTTTTATGTTTTTTTCTTTTTTTATGTTTTTTACTCCTAATCACCAGAATTTACATTTTATAAAATAGCAAAAATTTATCTTAATTTTTTTCTGTATTATTATAATTGGAGTTCAAGTATAAGAGTTGTGTCCATGCAACAGAAAATGCAAAAAAGCTCCCCTTATAAATTATATTACGATTTTTTTTCAAGCACTCCTATGTTGAAAGACTGTCAGTTGCAGTCTGCACTCCTTGTATCAGAGCTCGTTCTGTCAGATCAACACAGCCTTGAATCTGTTTTGCACCAAGGGAGGCTGACGCAGGGCTCTGCTTCAGGGATTTGTGAGGCTTATTATCATACCCTATGAGTTATAATTACACTTCCTGAGAGTAGGAGGATGCTTTGTCAACATCTCCAGGATGTATAAGATAACATTTCAAGACCTATTTGTAGCTGTGGTACACTAGACAAATGGATACATTGCCAATATAGTATGGCTGTGTTTGCTGTGCACTGACTACACTGGTGCAGTTGTTTTTATCATGCCTGTAGATTCTCAGTTCCTCTTGTCTCTTCTTCTGTTTAGAGAAGTTTTCATCATGTTCCATGTCTCATAATGCTTTACAGGTCAATTAAAATTTATATTAAATATATTTTTAAATTAGTTTCTCCCTAATGTTATTTCAAGGCCCTTCTCCAGGCTCTCATAATAGTTGGTGGGGAAAAAATAAAAAGGGATCTGATGAAGGAATTCTTTTTTCATTCTCTTGCTTTATCCTCCCTGCAGTCAGTGAGCATTCACCAAAGATTTACTCTAAATTCAAGCTTTTGCACATACATGACAGAATAAGATATGAAAGGCTACAATTTGATAAACACCTTTTTCAGTGCTTGTGCTGACTCAGGCAGTGCTTACATATCCAGTACTACTTATCTTTCTTTTTCTTGATTAAAAATAACTAGAGAAAATGTCTTGATTTAACTCCAGATCAATTTTTTAGTCCCATAGCACAGACCTGCAAGCAGTCCTACAAGTTTTACTGAAGAGATGGAATAAAGGCTACTGTGATTGGTGAGAACTCCTTAAGAGAATACCAATGCTGAAAGAAATGTTCTGCAAAATGTGCTGCAAAGACATAAATTAAATTAAATTCCTTCTTTGGTTTTATGTAAATGTGAAAAAGAGAAAGAGAAGAGCTGTTTGGAAACAACTTGATGTCTCTATTTTCACTACTATGTGAAAATATATGTAGCTTTATTTCTTTTGTCATCAAGAAAGGAATAAAATTTTATTTAAAGGGCAGAACCCCAGGCAGTTGAGAAATGGAATCCTATTTTAACCCCAACCATCTTCCTACCCAGAAAAAACAGGATTCATTGCCTTTCTCTGTTTATGTTTATTAAACTGGCTTCATTCAATGCTTTTTTTTTTGGTGTGTGTCTTCTGAGTGCTTGTTATTAATTTTTCTTCTTGATTTCATATAGTATGATTTAACGTGGTTCTTAAAATGCATAATTAATATCAAATGGAATTTCTTAAGTATAAAAGTACTTCACTGGTAACTTATCGCTAACAGAACATACCCAGGAAAATGATGGGTGATGAATACCCCAGGAGACTCCCTTCTGACAGGAAAATTTCACCTGAAAAGTTCTTTTTGCTAACAGGTGTGCCTATCAGCTCCCAGAACTCAATTCTTTACCACCCTGGCTTATAGTGAATGATGAGTATCTGAGGCTACTGGAGTTGTTTGGTCTGGAGAAAGGGAAGATGAGGAGAGATATTATTACTCTCTACAACTACCTGACAGAAGGCTGTAGCAAGGTGGGTGTCAGCCTCTTCTACCTAGTAGTTAGTGACAGGGTAAGAGGAAAGTTGCTCCAGGAGAGGTTTAGATTGGATATTAGAAGAAACTTCTTCACTGAAAGCATTATCAAGCACTGGAACAGGCTGCTCAGCATCAAATCACCATTTCTGGAGGTGTTTATAAGATGTGTAGATGGGAGAGGGTTTAGCACTGCACTTGGTAGATGTAGGTGAATGGTTGGACTTGATCTTAAAGGTCTTTCCTAACCAAAATGATTCTGTAATTCTACGATTATTTTACTTTAACAAGTCATGTTAGACTAATGCAGCATTGAATATGGGCAAAACAGATAGATACACTTCTTTGTTTAATTTGAAGCCTAGTCCAAGATCACCAACGATCTTAGTTTTATGATCTTATCCTTCCCAAGGAGATACAGGTGTTATTTGTTGTCTTAGTTAAAGTTTCTCCCACTGAATACTTCTTTACAAGGTCAATTCAAACATCTTCTTATTTTAATCTCAGTCACAGAACTAATATTTAAATTTTTTTTTAGATGTTCTTCAGTATTTGTAATCAATGTTAGATAAACCTCTCCTCTTTTTCTGTTATTTTTTTCCCCAGCAGGATCCATTTCTTTCATCTGCATGTGATATTTTTTTTGCAAAATATGATTGGACCAAACCAAAAAGTCTACTTTTTGGTATAGGGCGTGCTAAGATGAAGCCTTATCCATTGCTTGCCATGCTTTCACAAGGTGGTTTTTTTTGTTTGTTTTGGGTTTTTTTTTTTTGTTTTTTTTTTTTTGTAAGATTCATTTTACATTAAAATATCAGAAAAAACCCACATTAAATTTTGACCTTTAGTGTCTAGAAATACACTTAAGAAATACATTCATAGGGTCCCACTGGAATAAAAATTAATATCAACAGGACACAGGCCATAGGGAAGAATTTTGGAATAGCACACAGCTTTTGGATGTTAGAGGCATTTACCATTCACCTCCTTATTTTTCCCTTCTAATTTGGAGAAATTTTCTGACAACCACTTTTATCTATAATAAAGATAGATTTTCATTTTTACATAAGCAGAATTAAATCAAATTTCCTTGTAACAGAAGATTTATTCTTTGCTGTATTATTTTTAATTAGCACTTCAACAAGCTATTTATGTTCATCTCAAGTACTAAAAAAAAAGGCTTCAGAATGACTTTGGAATAAAACTGCTCATATTGTTATTCCAATTGCAGAGTTAAAAGTCACTATGCCATTGCTGAGCTTCTTCTTTTCCTTCCAAGAATTTATTTGACTTTAACCATTATGTTGAACTGACAAAATTATATGTTGATTATTCTTTTTAGCTCTTTGTCAAGTCAGGTTTGCCCCCTCAGCTCTAATCTTAGCCATTTATATTTTTAAGTTGTGCAATTTAATTTTTTTGTGTATGACAAACATTTGTTACTATCTCAGCTATAGTGTATGTGTTTTGAAATACCAAGTTAATAAATAGTTAACTGATATTCCATGTTGATCCAATAATTCATATTTCATACATTGAAAGAGGGTCACTTTTAAAAGAAAAGGAAGAGTTAAGAGGGCAAGATTAATGAGTCTGCATTTGGCCTTCAACTGAGATTTCTACAATGGATCACAGCAGACTGATTCACAAGTGTGGTGGCTTGCTTGAGTTGCTGCAGAAAGTCTTGATCCCCCTGTGTAGATCCTCTTGTATTTTTCTGACTCCTTTATGCATAAACAGGTCAATCAACATAAAAGTCTGAACTATCTTCACTTCAGAGCTCGGTATGATTAGGAAAAACAGCCACATTGGAAACTGCCTTATTTCTAGGAGTCTGTAGTTTGCTCTCAGAGCAAAGGAGTGCAAACCTCCAAATTAGGAGAAGACTGTAATGCTGTGGATAACATTTTGTTTAGCTATTTAAGAGTTAGGTCATACATACAAGGGCTAGGATAAGTCATGGATCAAGTATTTTTCAAGGTCACAACATTCTTCATTGCAATGACTTTAAATTTTCTGTGGGGTTTTGCTGGACTTCAGAAAAGTTAGTAACTAACATATTTATGTTTTTTGCAAAAAAATAAAAATATCTCCATATTGCTTGTTTTTATTTTCCAGTCATTCAAATACTTTAGTAGCTTTAGGCTATAAAATCTGTCATTTATTGAAAGAAATGGGGTGGAGTAGAGTTCTTCCTGTCACAGCTGATGACACCTAATTATACACCAGAAAATAGAACTCCCTGGGGAAGTAAAGAATTCAGATCATGTTCAAGTGCAATTGTTTTAGACTATTTTAGGTGGTGTGAGTATTTATGAGCTCTATTAATAATAAATGAACTAACGTTGTAGCTCTATAATTTTCAGACAACCTCATCTGACCGTTGAGATGATGTTGGCTTTCTAGCAATAATGAAAGTACATAAATATTAATATCTTGAGAAAAAAACAAAACCTCTTACCCTTGTATGAGGGTGAAATTGTATAAAATACAACGAAAAACATGAAAACTATTGGGTATTCCAACTTGGGGTGGTTAACTATGTTGCTTCATTTATGGTTTAAAAGCTTCATTAGACATTCTCTCAGTAACAAAAGCCATTGCTTTTTTACCCTTCAACAAGTTACTTATCTAAGAGTTTTAATTACTTAACAAACCACAGTGCTGGATGAATACACAGATGCACAGAAGCTTTTGCAGATAACTCGTTATACCTTTCTAAATGCTAAATTAACACTACATAATTCCAGGTAAGTTAAAAAAAAAAAAAAAAAGAGCCCTATGTAAAAGAGCACTTATCACATTCACTCTGTAATTTTATGTTGATAGACACAGAGAAATGAAGCCTACATAAATGCCAGTAAATGCCTTCTAAGCACCTGTTTATGGCTTGAAAATGCTGATAATTACAAAGCTTGTTAGCATTTTGTTTGGGGCTATTCTTACCTTATTACATAATTAATGTCTCAAAAATTGTACCTTAACTAGCAGGAAGGTAATTTACTCATGGTTTCTGTTGTTGATGATCACCATCATAATGCCTATGAAGGGGACAAAATATAAAACTAACACTTGCCTTTGTTTCTTTAAATCAGAGGTTATGCTTTTACCTGCTCTGTTCAAGGTAGATATTTACAATTGTAGCACACTCCACAATTAGGAAAATATTAATCACTCTCTCAGCTAGCAGTCAGTATAGCTTTATTCCTTTCAATTACCTTTACAGCAGAGGGAGTTCTGCTTGCTCAGGGATTTCCATGCTAGGATGTGATGTATGTATATCCTTGGAGTCCAACACATCCTGGGAACTGGGAGGAGTGAAAAGAAGACAAAGGGAGATGTTTCAGAAAACTTTTCCAACTCTGCAAGTCCTATATGTTTATTTTCTGAGTGGGTCGAGCAATACTCTGGAAGCTTTTTTTCCTACACCTAAGTTGTCAGTTACACCAAACTGAATTAAATCAGAGTAACCAGGGACTGTAAAAGATTAAAACAAAATGAAAAAGACAAAATAATGATGCAAGTTAATTGTTTTTATCTCCTGTTGGTAGATTTAATAATTCCTTCCAGTAGCATAAACACTGTCACAAAATTTTGTATGACTACTCATATATTTATGTATCAGATCTAAGACTAAAATAATGGAAGAATCCTCTGGTAGGACACGAAGGACACAAAAGCATGAGGATATGAGAAACTGTAACCCTGAATTCAAAATGCAAAGCAGTATCAAGGGTACAGCTATAGTTCAAAGTCTGCAGTGGCAGCTACAGAAAAGATCTTTCATCCACAGCTCAATACAACGCTTTATCAAGCCACTTTTTGAGATACATTTTAATCAAAAGATATAGCTCAGAGAAAGATAATCTGATAAAATTTTTGTCCTCTTCTTCTTTTAGTAAACATACATTGTCTGTTTATTTGGGTAACAAATCCATTTTACATCCCACTCCTCTAACCCAGAACCTTTTGTTTTCAGAGGGATTAAGATGCGTAAGAACTAAAGTTGAATATTTTTTCTTTTTCAGGTTCTCTTCCTATTGTCAAGTGCAGGTGCTTTTGCAAAGTCTGTATACCAGAATGCATAGGAAATGTGAAAAAAAACCTGCCTGTGTCATAGTCCCATGGTGGGATTTTGTTAGTTATAACCCAGGCTCAGGGTTGGGCTTTTGGTCATTCAGGCAGTATATAAAAAGGGACAATATGGAAAATGTTACAAGACCTGTTAACAAGGAGGTGCTAAAAACCCCTTAGCTTTAAGTGGTTCTAAATATTCTATATTTTTTTCTTGCATAAATACTCTTATATAGTCGGTATAATAGAACTGTGTGATGCCCAAAATTCCAGACATCCCTCTCATTTCTAACAGGGCATTTACAGGCGCAAAGATTCACCCGAATTTCCTGAACAAATTAAAGATGTATAATTGGAGATACTCTTGCTAATTTTTATCAGCTATGACACATTCAATACCAATAATTTATTTAAAACATTAACAGTGAGATGGTTATATTGAATCCATTAAAAAAACTATTTTAAATTTTACTTTATTTTTCTGAATCAGAAGTGTAAACCTACTCAAAGTAATTTTCTGAAACCTGAAGGACTTCTATACTTTCTTTTAATTATGATAAAGCATGAAGTTCATCACAGTTGTACAGGACATGTTGTGGAAGGAAAGGCATACTTTTCTTTGAGATATTTCTAATAATAAGAAAAAGAAAATCATACAGTTAGTAGGTCAATATTAGTGTAACCAGATCTACTAAGTATACTATTTGTCATTGAAAATAATATTCAGGGCATCATCAGGGTTAAATAAGATGTCCTTGTCCAGGAAGAAATGGGTCTCATTCCACTGGAGCTGATGATCCAGGTTTTCTCATAGCACTTCTACACCTCCCTGGTGTAAAAAGAATTTCCCAACTTGTGCTAGATGTCTTTTTTTCTGGGGTAGGATGCTTTTCCAAACATAGAAGAATTAGACTATGTCCAAATGCTGTCCCATTTATAAATACCTGATTAAATATTTTCCTTCTTTTAAAGAGGTATATAAACTATTATGTTTCCCCCTCATATCTTATCACTGTAGTCCCATTTTGTTTAAAACCACTAGATGCTATAGCAATGTACTAAAGAGTGAATATAGATAGTATAGCTGTCATCTACATAGATACACAAGATGAGGCCCATGGCTCAGACTTCAGCTTTTAAACATCCGATGTTTTCGTAAGTCATTTGAAATCTTTCTTTTTTTCTACGTGCAGTTTATCTCTATAAAATGTCTGTTGCTTGATCATTTACTTTCTAAAAGTTTGACAAAAAGAAGGTATAATTTGAAGCACATAAGGTTCTGATTGAATATCAAGGGAAAAAAAAATTCACTATTAGAACAGTAAAGCATTGAAGCAGGCTGCTTAGACAGAATTTAGCAATAGTCTATCATGGAGAACAAAAATACTTTCCCACAGTCTTATTGCCTAGGGGTTTTAAATTTCAAGTGCCCTAGAAAAGACTTGTGTTCAAGTTTGGTTGGTTATTTTTTTTCCCTCAACTCATACTCCAATATCCAGGTGCTTATAGACAGTTGCAGATTTAATCTTATTTTGGTCTGCTTTAGTTTATTCTTTAAAAGAGACTTCACCATGACACTTTTTCTTCATGGCCTAGGGATAAATTGAGCATGGAAAATTATGCATAGTTTTATTTTCAGAATACTGGGTATTTCTGTTGCTGAAGTATGTTTTATATGACATGGAAAAATAATCTCTCTGACTTTTCATAGCTTACCCACTGTTATTTGTCTCCATGACCAATTAGTTGTTGAAACTCAAGGCTCAAATTTTCTTCTCACTGGAGGCCTGTGGTCAGTAGCTCCCTGTAGCCTCTAGCAATGTTTCCCAAGGGTCAGTACCAGGTCTGGTCTTGTTCAACACAATCATCAATGACTTAGCTGATGCAAAACTGAGAGGAGTGGCTGATAAACTAGAGGGCTGTGCTGCAATGCATTGTAACCTGGACAGGGTGAAGAGATAGGCAAAGGAAATTAATGAGGTTTAGCAAGAGCAAATTTAAGGTCCTGTATGTGGGGAGGAACAATCCTATGCATCAATACAGGCTAGGGTCTGACATGCTGGAGAGCAGCCCTGAGGAGAAGAATCTTGAAGCCCTGGTCAACAATAAGTTAACCATGAGCCAGCAGTGTGCCCCTGTGGCCAAGAAGGCTAATGATATCCTGGGATGCATTAGGAAGAGTGTGGCCAGTAGAAGCTTATCCTGCCCCTCTATTCCACCCTAGTGAGGCTGTGTTTGCAGGGCTTCCCAGTTCAAGAGAGATAGGGAGCTACTGGAAAGAGTCCAGCAGAGGGCAATGAGGGTGACTGGGGGACTGAAGCATCTCTCTTATGAGGAGAGGTTGAGAGAACTGGGACTGTTTAACCTGCAGAGGAGAAGACTGAAAGGAGACACTATCACTGCCTATACATATCTTTTTAGCCAGACTCTTTAGTAGTGACAGGACAAGGGACAGTGGACGCAAGCTGGAATACAGGAAGTTCCATCAAGAACAGGCTGCCCAGAGACATGGAGTGTCCTCTGAAGATATTAAAAATCCATTTGAATGCAATCCTGTGTAATGTGTTCTAGGCAATCCTGCTTTAGCAGGGGGTTGGACTAGATGATTTCTAGAGGTCTCTTCCAACACCAACAGTTCTGTGATTCTGTGGCAATGTCTGTTTCAACACTAAATCCAAACTTTTAGATCCATTCTGTTCTTTTGCTTACCCTCTCTGGTCTGAACAAAATTTCACGTGAACAGGACAGTTTCTTTCTGCCAGAGATCAGTATGAGGATCTCCACATCATTGACCATCTAAAATTGCTAATTAACAATATCCTGGAGCTGCAAATTGAAAAGACCCCTTTATAATACGTGAGCAATAGTTGCTAGAAAATTGACAACGTGAATAGTATATTAACTTTAGTTTTTGAAAAGCTTCTAAAAGATTAGGTTTAGCATAGAAGACTAAACTAATATCTTTCAAAAAAAGGCCATTCCAAACAAATTGCTAAATAATCATTCCTAAGTGTGGTGCAGTTCTGTCTTGAAAAAGGCTGGCAATAACTTAGCATTGGTAAAATATGTTCTTTTCTACTCCCATTATCAGAAGTGAATGAGCTGTCTTCTATAACATGAAAGTTTTAAAAAAAGAAAAGCACAAAGAAAATCAATCTGAAGCAATCATTTGGAATAGAAAATGTATACCCAAGTAGATGAAATATATCGATATTCTGAATAAATGAAAGAAGCATCTTAGAATGAAAATAATCAGATTACCTCAAAAGCAAGTGGCATTACCACCACCCAGTAAAACAGGTGTTCAGATATAACGGCAGAAATTAATGTTCACCAGAATTAAAGGCCAGTGTGGTTGCAGAAAATAAGCCAAATCAAGCAACTCTATATTTAAATACAATTGTGTTAGAATTATGCAGTTTATGTGTGACCTGGCATTGAAATCCTAGCACTATCCTACAGTAACCACCTCTGGAGCATTCTGTGCACAAACACAACACTAATTTTGTTTCCAGTAGTCCTCAGTCACTGTCAGCTATGGATCATTACATGTTGAGCATAGCATGCCACAAGAACAGATTCCCTGTCTAGTTCTGAATAAGAATATCTAGTATGCATCAATGAAACATAGTGAAACTTAGGATGGTTGTAATGAGAAAAGCACTTTCAGCTTCATTCTATGAAAGGAAAATTCAAGTACCTATGTAAAGAACTGTCCCTTTTTCTAGATGTCATACTGTAACCTCTGAGAGTCCGTGAGACTCTTCTCATTCAGCATTTGAGTTCAGTTTGATCAAAATGTAAGTCACCCAAAGCATTATGGAAATCCAGAGTCATTCAACATATGGTTTGTCCATAGCTGAAAACAGTCCCTATTTTTACACAAAAATTGCTGAACTGAACTGAAGCTATTTTCATAACTTACTGGAGACATAAATGTGACTCACACTTTCATTCAGTGCACTCCTGACTTATTCATCTAATTATTTGAATGGAAAAGACTATCACACTGCAAAAGAGAAGAAATATTTGCCCATGCACAAACGTCAGACTCTCTAGTCATGAGTCTTGCAGGGTCAGGAAACTTTTAGTAGCATATATGGTTTATTAATTATTAAAAAAATATTATTTAAAAAATGAAGAAAAACCTTCCATTCTCCCATCCAGTATAAGTAAATGTTCACATGCATCAATTGCATGTTAGACACTGTCTATCACTTGCTTTCCTGACACAGTCTCTAGTGACTGGATGGCACAAATATTCTTGTACTGACTCATCACAAGCATGCCTCCAACATCTGAAGTGCATCTGGGGCTAGAGGTGCAGCTGTTCTGCCACAGGGGAGCTAGGAGGAGTGTTCTGAAAATAATTTTTCTTACTGACTCTGTGACTTTGTGAGTAGCCCCAATAGCCCTGTACTATGAAGAAGGGCTGATAAGATGTCATGTCCACATCCAAGTCTAGTCAAAATTTCACAAAATTTCAATAACTGGCATAAGCCTGTCTGTGCAATCTGGGTTCTAGTTCCCATTCCCTTTGCTTTCCCTCTTCTACAGTACACTGCTTGATATCTTTCTAACCTGACATCAGAAATGGAGTACCATCTGACTCCTGGGAATTATATTTAACTGATTCTTTAACATGCAGATGATTTCTAAATAAACATCTCACATTTTTATATCTTAATATAAGATACAAATGAGCCACACCCTGTAAGAAACTTAAATGTCACTCATTTGAAGTAGGTATGAAAAATAAATTGAAAAAACAATTTTTGAATGACATTAACTCTCATTCAAGTATAAAGAACTTTTGAATATAATGTATAAAGAATAAACAATGTATAAAGAATGTCTGCAAGGAATGTGTTGTATGGTTTGCCAGTTCTTTGCTCAGTCATCTTTTGTGTTCAGTACATAATATTCAGTACATAAATAGGATTAATAGTGTGTTCAGTACATAAATAGGATTAATAGAGTAATCAGAGTCAATATTGATGCTGGAAGGGACCTCTGGAAATCATCTGATCAGATTCCAAATGTAAAGGTCCTGGGGCAGGAGGTAAGACTGTGTCACAGAATCTGTTCATTCATCTCCCATGAAAGAAGAAATCTGTAAACATTACTTGTCAGCACCAAGCAGCTCAAAAGCCTTGGTTACTTCACTGGCTTATAAAAAATGAAGAGGCAATAGAGGAAATTATATACTGTCTCCTTCTTCTGAACTCATCCAGAATTTTCTGTACTGCTTTCTTCTCCACAAGAAGGAGGAAAGAGAAGACTTAAAATCTTCTCTAACTCCAAAATTACAGTGACTTTTAGCATTGTTCCCACTGTAAAAGACAAAATAAACAAAAAAAATCCCCACAGAATTAAACATATTTTTTTGAGTTTTCAGTTATAATTCAGAAAGCCGGTGCAGACTTACAGGTTTCTCAGCTGCAGTTTCCCATTCTTATTTAAACAAAATATAAAGCTTTCAAAATGTCTTCTACCTCAAAGCAGTAAAAAAGTTCAGAGATAAATTTTTATAAATTATAGTAAAGACACAGTATGGAGCCATGGCAGTTTAAATCAACCAACAATCTTGCCTCTGAGATTGAAAAGAGTCAAAGTAGCTGCAATGTTATAAAACATCAAGGCCACCAAATGAGTCTGCTGTCACTGTATTAAATGGTATAAATAAGTCAACAGGAATAGGGCAGGTGAGAATCAAGACTCCTTTTTTTCCCCCATGGTGCACAGAAAGAAGCATCTTGCTGGTGAGTGCAACTGGGATGTCCTGAAGGCTTCCCTCATGCATTCTGATAGACAGGAGGGAAATAGAGTGGTGTGTGTGAATCCTCCAGATGTGTTTGAAAATTTCTATTAGATTAAGGAAAAATACTACTAGAAATTGCCTTATTTGGTTGATTTTCATGGTCTTCATGACAGCGTCTGGTTAAATGTAACTTTCAGCTATTTTTGAGTGGCTAGATTGGTCATACAGCCAGCACATTTTTCATCTCAATTTAGCTACAATATTAGAATCTTGTCTTTCAAATTGTCAAGGAAATGTGTCAGATTGTTCAAGGAAATATTTCTCCCTTCTAGCCTTCAAATTGAGGTACACTATTTTCTGCTGAGTTGCAGTATTTAAACTCACTTATTCCCATGTACATAAAATCCACATAAATAATGTGCTAAAACTGTCACTCAGAATGTCCCAAAAAGTATTGCCCTTTTTCAAGCAATTTTAGAATCACAGAAGGGCAGAGGTGGAAAGGAACCTACATCATCTACCTCAATCCCCCTGCACAAAGGATTGTCTGATAGAGCACATTGATTAAGGCCATGTCCTGTCAGGTTTTGAATATCTCTGAGGATGGAGACTCCACAGCCCCTCCAGGAAACATGTCACAGTGTTCAGTCACCCTCATGGTAATCTTTCTATTTTGGTGGGGGGTTTTTTTATGCTTAAAGAGATTTTCTGTATTTCAGTTTGTGCCCATTACTTCTTGTTCTGTCAGTGGGTATCACTGAGTAGATAGAGTCTGGCTCTATCTTCTTTACCCCTCTCATCAGATATTTATACATGCTGATAAGATCACTCCTTGAGCTTTCTCTTTTGGCTGAAGACTACAATCTCTCTCAACCCCTTCTCATGTGACACAAGCTCCAATCCCTTAATCATCTTTCTAGCCCTACAGTGGACTCACTCCAGTAAGTGCAAGTATCCCTTTCACTGGGAAGCCCAAAAATGGACACAGCACTCCAGACAGAGACTCAACAGTGCTGAACAGAGGGGAGGAATCACCTCTCCCAACCTTGTGAATGTTTTGCTTAATGCAACCTAAGATGCTGTTGGCCTTCTTTGCCATGAAGGTGTATCACTGGCATATTGGTAAAGTGATTGTCCACCAGGACTTGTAGGTGCTTCTTCACAAAGTTGCTTTCCAGATGGTCAGCCCCTAATATGCACTGGCACCTGGGTTTATTCCTGCACAGGTAAAGGTATTTTCACTTTTCTTTGCTTAGCATCATTAGATTACTCTCAGCTCAGTTCTTCAGTCTGCCAAGGTCTGCACAATCAGTGCAGTGATACATAAGCTGGTGTATCAGCCTCTCTTCACAGTTTTGTGTCACCTGAAAACTTGGTGAAGGTGTCCCCTGTCCCACTGGCCATGTCACTAATTTAGAGTCTGAGCACAATTGGACCTGGTGTTGACTCCAGGGGTACATCACTAGTAAACAGCTGCCAGCTGGAATTTGTGCCACTAATCACACAATACTTAAGAGTCTGTCAGTTCAGCCAGTCTTCAGCCTACCTCACTGTTCAGTCATGTAGTCCATGTATCATCAGCTAGTTTATGAGAATGCTACAGGGGATGGTGTTGAAAGCTTTGCTGAAGTCAGAATAAACTGAACCTGTCTAGGATGTTAAGAGAGATTCCAAATCCAGGTGTTCCAGGACTTGCACTTTCCCCTTTCTTGTACCTTGATCTTTTTTGTCACTGTCGGATGGGCATGGGTGCTTATCCTATTTTGAGGTTTAGCCAGTAAAGAGGCTGCGTGTGTTATCACAGAGAAGCATGCACACACACACCAATAAAATATGGATGGCCACCCTGATTGCTACAGGCAGGTCACTGCTTTTAGCAGAACCCACAGATATCCCTGCCAAAGCCCACATAAAACATAAGTATAGACAGTCAAGCCCTTTCTGGGTGACCAGGGCAGAAGCTGACTGGTTAAAACAAACACTTCACTCTCTCATTTCATAAGCACACTCTTATTCTCAGCTCCTTTGAATATGAGCACGGCCTCTATATCCATGTGACACCTTACTGATGTCTTTACTCAGATACTGCCTCATGCATTCAGTTCTTCTCCAACACACCTGCTAGTTTTGCTGGAAGTTTGCTAGTGTGTTGCAGATGCACACATACATACACATAGGCACAGACACTGGAAACAGGAACAGAGCCAGGTCTTCCCATTTGCTAGTACTTAAACGTCTCACACATACACACTCAACTTATAAACAAGTTCTTCTCTTTCAGGTTCACACCCTGTCTACTGAATATAATAAATTAGATGTTTTGCCCATTTTCTATTTAATGGGTTAATGGTACTGAATAGGTGAAGGAATGAAATTGGATGAAAGCCTTTATGACTCTAAAAACTAAAATAGCTTCTTAATGTCCAGTGTTCTATAACAGAATAGTTAATTTTGACAGAAGAACACATGTAGATTTGTATTTTAAAAATAAAAGAAACATAGGGATCTTTTTAATCCGTAAAACTTATGTGGTCTGAAGCTGACTTTTTTCCTCACAACTTTTCAAACTGACAAGAAGAAAATTCCCTGTTTTTGCTTGCAGTGCAGCACTGTTTTCACACTGCTAAACTGCAGCCAACATACTATCAAAGCTTCAAGAAAAAGTCAGCGTGCCAGGTCTTTCTTCTCAGTTTAATATCCCTGACAGTAGAGTGAATATCGATGACAGTACTAAATGTCTTTTGGCAGGGCTTTGCTAAGTCTGCAAAAAGTAATAAAAAAACCTCTAACCACTCAGTAAAAGCATGCATGAATCTTTAAAGTCAGTACAAGAAAAAAAAACCTCCTTATGTGCAAATTGGAACATGAAATAGTTGAAAGCTGTGTACTTGTTTTTTTTTTTTTTCTTTAACTCTTTCTGAAATGGCTAGCAATGAAAAGCTAACTGTGAATAAAAAACACAATGGCAGAATGTGTAAGCCAGAAGGTGATATGCTAATTTTAGGAGAGTGCTGAATTTTAGTAGATACTTTCATAGTATTTAGGAATACTGAATAGAATGACACGAAGAAAGTGACAGGTATTGCTCTAATAACTCCATTAACAGTTTTCTGAGGAGCACATGGAAAAAGACATTAAATTTTGAACAAAACATTAAAACTACTGCTGAAAAATGGATAACTATTTCATATATTGGTTTCAATAAACACTGAAGAACAACAAACATGAAAAAGTCATATTTCCTGCTTACAAAGTCTAGTGCAAAGTTAATGAATTTTCCAGTGCTGGCAATCTGGAGAGGAATATAAAGATACTTTATACATCTCTAAGAGCCCTAGTAGGTCATAAAACAATGCGTGGAAAAGAAGTGCTCTATCCAGGACCATACATTTGCATAAATTTTCTTTTTGTATCTTCTTTTTATTCCTCATATTCTCTTAGTGATTCCAGAAATAAATTGTGGCCCAAGTCTGAGAAACATGAATATTTTCCTTTTGTATGAAAGCTCAGTAGTTGGTTGCTTTTGCATTGCTGGAAGTCACCTAAATAATAAGAAAAGAGCAGTATGGGAAGATGCCCCTGCATGCATTCTTTTTTGAAACAGAAAATACAGTGAGTCTTGAGTACAAATGCTGTCAAGTATTTAAACTACCCTTTTCAAATATTTATTCAGAGCTCCGTTTCATAGAGCAGGTGAGGATATAGTTACTACTAGGCAAAGCCAGCACACCAAAAAATTTTTAGAGGGAAAGATTTTTTTTTTAGTCTAAGTATTGCTATTGTTGATAAGGCTGTTGCTGATGATACTGATTTATGGTCAAGAACCAGGTTATTTATAGTGTTATTGTAAAATAACTTTTCAGTGTTACCATGATTTACCATGTAGTTTATGCAAAATACCAGGTGGTAATTTACAGCAGCTGGGAAAATAATGCCACTGTTCACTGTAACCCTCTGACAGTGACAACGATTTAGAATGTCAGCTGCAGATGAGAGGTTATGTAGTAAAAAGAAAGATTTTGGTCATGCATCTCCCCCTGGTATCCCACTACCACTTCCATGTCTTAACATCCTTGACTTCAAGTACAGAATAAAATGGCCTTGCATGGCACTAGGACCATTTTGCTACAAAACCAATTATAGTTTACCTATGAGGGAAAATTTCAATAGAGACTGATTATTAACTCAGTAATATTACCCTTCATTATTTCTAAAGGGATTTATAATTTTTGTCAAAACCATTTTTAGATACTTAACTTAGCATCCTATTCAGAAACTAGGTACTTTACAAAATGAGACACATTAGAAGGTTTAAGGTTTAAATACAGGAAAAAACACAAATATTGAAATATTAACAGTCACATATTAGAAAGTGCTTAAAAAAGAAGCCTCTTATTTCCAGTTCTGCTATTAACCACAGAAACTACTTGAATATATTTCTTCACAGTGTTCTCAGTTGTATAATGTAAACTTTTTTCCAGAAATAGTAGTTTTCCTCTCCTCTCCTCTCCTCTCCTTTTTTTGGAATATATATTAAGCTCAGTCTGCTTTCCTTCAGTTACTCAGATAACTTTGCTGATAAGTGACATCGTGATTTTATGTAAATGATTAATGCTATAATCTTAAGAAAGACCATTAGGACTGAGTATGGGAATCCTCTATTACAGACCAGGCAACCAGGCATTTAAATCCTAGAAGGTGTTTTACTTCCATTTTAAAATCAGGATATATCCTAAAAAGTAAGTTTAACAATATGTTTATTATTTCTTTTTATTTCCTCAATAGTTTTTGGAATAAGGCCATTATTCCACAATCCAGCTCTGAAATGTGAAACTTTGGTCTCAATATAAAATGTGTAGACTTCATGCATTAGCAAAAATGAAAAAACTTGATTAATTTGTGATCTAGGATAATGCTTCTTTTAAGTAAAGCATTGCTTACCTCTGAAGCTGAGAAATAAATTCCATTGTATCCTGCTGAACTACCATCACCAGTATATCTGAGCTAACTGTGTGAAATAGGTGCGAAACTGTTCATGTCTGAACAGGATGAGAAGAGGATTTTGATTTAAGACATTTTAATTAAATCACTTCATTGATTGAATAAGAGAGAGAAGAGTCTTCTTTCCTTTTAGTACAACTTTATTACTTCTACAGTTCTAATAGAAATAAAAGCAATGTAAATCTTGTTACTAAAATGCAGTGATAAGCTGCACAATTAGATGAGGATGAATATTGTTGAATCCTTAACTGAAAAATCTGCTGATGAATTTTGCTGAACTGTCTGTAAATTCAGTAGGTACAGTTTCCAGTTATATAAATCTTCATCTGTAATTGTTCCTACAGAGTAAAGGCAAATAACATACTGCAAGAATAAAATACTTCTGTTATACAGTTCCACTACTAAATGTACAAGTACATTAATCTTTAATTGCAGAACAAAGAGAAGATCACATTAAAGAAGTTAATAGAGCATGGCAGGTGATTATTGATGGTGTTTGGTTTAATATGTGCACTGCTAAGCACAGAAATTGGTAAAATAGAATAATTATGTTTCATAATGGGAAAAATTAATACGGACATTCTCTTTATTTCATACGGTGAAATTCTGATCATAACAATTATTACTATGTTCTTGTCCATATAAATATAGTTAATCATTATTGATTCTAGTTGAAGTATATGCTTAAAGTCAGGACTATTTTAGTTTTAGCAAAAGGCCCGTTTAATCAGAAAACATTGGTTTTCTTATTATATTTTGTTTATTTTTTTCTTTTTTATATGACCTATATATATTAAAATTCAATGTATTTCATGGTTTTTTACCTCAGAATAGACGATAATATAAATGGATGATAGCACTGAAATACATTCATGTATGTTATGTAAAAGAAATTAAATTTCTTTCCATTTATTCATTTGCACTTCTCTCCATAAATTGCATTCATATGCTACTGTGACTCTAATTTATGCAGGAAACAGATTTCTTACCTGATGAAGCAGCACTGCCAAACATCATATATTTTAGTCCTTGAACAACTCTTGGAATAATAACAAAAGCTGCCTAAGAAGAAGCTAAGTCTAGTGGAAAAAGAAATTTTACATGTGGACTTCTAAGAGTATCAGCTTTTTCTTGTTCTGTTTGAAATATATTAATAGTAGTATCAATGCCAATTATACCTGAATACATTGATTTTTCCCCCTTATTTTCATATCTATGAACCACTCACTCCAGGGTGTCAATATCTTTTTTTCTTGAGGAGCCAAAAAGAAAACAGAGTGTTCCAGGTGTAGTCTCTTGAGTAGCACAAGAGAGGAATAACCACTTTCCTTCATGGGCTTGCTGTAAATGTGCTAATAGAGCCTCATGAGCCACAAGGTTACACTATCCTGAAACCCAACAGCAAGCACTGCATTCCAGTACTAACTGGGAATAGATGAGACCCCCAGTTTCTTAAGTGTTTTATGCTGTCAAGCAGAGGATGTGCACTTGAGGCATCTAGGGATATTTAGGAATCAAAATGTTTAGGTTTTTTGATGCTGAATGTGTGTCAGGATTGTGACAGAGGAGATCACAGAGGAGGCACTAATATAGGGTAAGTAATTTTCAGCATCCAAGTAATTATTAATAAATATTATGTAACTAGTCTTTTTTCCTCTTCACAGATGAAAAAATCCTGTAATATTTCTTGTCTTCTTTCAGATCTCACTGTGGACACATCTTTGTGGCAATGATGTAGCTGTGAACAAAGCGTTTACATGGGGCTCACTGCCACCATACAGACAAAGGTATTCCTTTTGTTTGAAGGGAAGAGTGACAATTCTGCTGCATTTTTAATTATGCAGTATCTTGTTTGCCACCTTGACAAAAGTTGCAGTTGTAGCACATAATATTACAGTTTCTAGCTCACGGGTGGCTTATCTAATAGGAATAACTTTCTGGAAGTTCCGTGCAGAAAAAAACCCCAGCAACCACCAACCAACCCAAATATTTTAATCCCTGGTATGCCATTGCTTAGTGAGAGTTAATTATGAGTATAATTATATTGATATAATTATACTAGAAAGCAAGCGTGGTCTTGAGCTCTCCACTAAAAGAATGAGCCTAACTGTTCAAGACCGGTGTAGATTAACAGAATTTTAGAAAATATTTACCCATTATATTTACAGGTCTCATGAAACACCTAATTCCTGAAATCTTATGGGTTTTTTTTGTTTTTTCCATGTGATATGAAGAAATTAAACATAATATCCTTACTGTCCCTCTTCTACTTTGTGATCTGAACAAAACCAAACATAAAAACTGAGATAATCTCAGAAAGGAGAAAATTCCTCATTGGAATTCTTCCTCATTGGAACAATCAGGCAGTGGAACAGGCTGCCCAGAGATGTTGAGCAGTCCTCATCCTTAAGGGTTTTCAAGAATGGATGCACCAAAACCTGAGAAACCTGGTCTGACCTTCTTTTGAGCCCAATGCTTGACTGGGCACACTTTTGGTTCATATTTATCCAGTTGTCAACCAGTACCCTCAGGTCTGAGACTGGTAAAACGTAACACTAATTATAGGTGGGGATTAATCAAGTCATTTCCTTGACTCAGAATTCAGTGGAACCATCCACTGGTTTTATACTTCCAATAAAAATAAGATGGAATAATTGAAAGTTTCAAGTAGTCTACATTTGGTAATATTGTTTGGAGATTATGATTCAGTTTATAGTTGTGGAAATTTGTGGAATTATTTTCTAGTGTTGTTCTTTTAGCACATCGAGTTTAAAAAGGTGTTTTTTTCTAAAACAAAACCAAGGAGAAGCACTAGAAACATACTTAGGAGTTTATAAGTCAGTGTCTATTAAGTCAGAAAGATAGTAGTCTGAACACCTTAAACATATGGGACTTTTTAATTCAGTTTAACTTAACAATAGATGAATTGAAAAATGATTCCTTCTTCTTGTACATGGCCAAGGACAGAAACTAATTAAACCTCATTTATTATAAAAGATTTATAATTATGGAAATTAAACTGACTATATCAAGATTTTTGAAGAGATTGAATTTTTCTTTTTTGTAAGGAGATCAATAATGTAAGAAATTGAATTCACAATAAAATGCAGTGCTATTGAATATATGCAACAATATTGAAATAAAAGGAAAGTGTTTCAACAACAGAAATTAAATTTGATTGTAATAGCAGGAACAAATCTGTGTATATTTTCCCTAATTAATCTCTTTTTGAGTATAGTTCACTATGTAATGCACACAAATATAGTTAATTTTAAAAGAACTCTTTCCATGATGTTAAAAATCTTTTGTGAAGTAACATCCTATAAACCTTATAATTATATATCACAAACATAGCTATGTGGTCAGTTTTGTCATTGATTCAATTCCAGAGCATTTGTTAAATTGGTGTGCCTGATTACAGTGAGATACGAAGTCATCCAGCTGAAGGCTCATTTTACCTGAAGATGACTATTTTTTAATTTATTTGTGGTAGTAGGGATGTTGGCTAAGATACTAATCAAATGCATCTTAAAGAAAGGTGTTCCCCAAAACATTCGGTAAATGGGACAGATAAATTATGGAAGGATTAAAAAGAGAGATAAGTAAAACGTTTTTTTTCTTCTTCCCCCAAGAGCTAAACAGTAGCTTAGTAGCATAACTTGGAATAAAATACTTTCCCCAGTAATTTTTCTGTTAACTCATTTAATTTAAATGTATATCTCATTCGCTTGATTGGAAATCAGCAGTAAACACTAATAATGTCAATGCAAAAACAATTCTCAGTAGAGAATAAAAAACAGGTTTGTTTAACCTATTCTGTTGCTAACAATGTTCATTCAGATACGTATGTACCTTGTAGTCTAGTTTTGTCTTTCACATGGGTGCTTTGTGACTATAATGAACTTTTTTCTTAGGCTGTCCACAGTGGCACTGCAGACAATGCAGTGGTAATCATTGTTTTCATACTCACTTAGGTACCTCAAGAAAATACTCTTAAAGCAGCATGCATTTTGTCAAAAATATTACTGAATATGAGAGTTGTAACATAAAAATGAAAACAGAAAGGCTGGTAGCTGGTTCTCTTCAGGAAGTCCTTTTTTTTTGTGCTATTAGGAGCTATCACAAATCTTGATAAGAAGCAAGGGTATAAGATAAAGTACAAACCAAATCCTTATAAATATAAAACATTCTTGAAGCATAATTGTCTACAAGGAGTCTTCCTTCAGTATCAAATCACAGGATATAGAACATTTCTAATTAAAAATAACTGTATAGTATTATCAGCATATTTTCACATATTTTAAATAGGTCCAGTTTTCTCTTAAGCATCAATAATGTTCAATAGAGATATAGAAAAACAAAAGTAGATAAACTTCTTAATTAACTATTTTAACTTGTCTATGAATCTCACCCTACGATAATTTTTGCATCTCAAAATAATTATGCTGAAATTGTGATCTTCAGTCATTATTAATTCTAGTGAAAATAAAGGCTTCTGGTTTCTACAGGACAGAATGGACCAATGTGTTTTGCTATAACCACACTGTGCTTGAACGAAAGTATGCAGCCCCACTGTAGTTCAAAATTAGGTTTCCTCTGAGTTCACATAACCTTCAAGCTAAAATGTGGTTTGATGTCTCATGGTCAACTCATATGCTGGGGGTTAAGTTAATTAAGAGCTGTCCTAGTCTATTAAAGCTCCCTGTAGACTAATTATTAAAGTGCCTTGGACAATTACAAACCTACAGCAACAGAAAGTCTCAAAGAGTTGCTTATATTATGAACAATTCAGTACCCAGTTGATCATCTTTTGCATTAAAGAACTTCCACAATAGAAGGAGATTGCCTTCTTCACTGCTTTTCTGCCATCTAAGTAGTAGAAAAACATACCAATAGGAAATCTGAGTAATTGCCAGTACTTCTTTTTTATATATACACACCCATATGCTTTTATCACTTCTTAAATTCCTTATAAGTGGAAAAGGTCCTTTTTGTAATTTTTTTTCTTTTTCTAGATTGAGTTAGTATATATAAAAGGCTTAGGAATTAAAAACCCCCTCTATTCAGGAAATAAAAAATATATAGAATCATTGAACATAACTTCTTACAGAAGCACTGAAGCTGTCTACAAGGTCACTGCTTAGATATAGCAGTACTTTTTCCATATAGCTTGATTTTATCCCATAATTTTTCCCTGTACTGTCTTTCAAGAAACCAGAAAAAGATGAGAACTTTGAACAAGTGATTTTGAACAAGTGAAACTCCCCAGTTTCTCACCAGTGTATCTCTGCTCATTTCATTAAAGGTTATCCTAATTTAAAACCATGTCACAGAGGAGTAAGACGAATGAAGCAGTAGAAATGATCACTGGATAATATTCTTAAAATTTAAATTTGTTTACTGTATCTACACCTTTTCTCTTTATGCTTAAATGAACTGAATATGTCCTAAGTGTAGGTGTATTATGTCTCTGACAACAGGTTTTCCTCAGTAGTGCTGTCTGTACTTGCCTGCTAGCCACATGAGTTTATCAGATACTTCAGTAGAAGCAGCCAGGTCAAATCTGTGTGCTTTTCAAAACCCACCTTTGGATTACCCCTAAACTTTGTAGCCATACTTACAGCCAATGAGGATGCTCAGCATGGAAACGTGTTGACTGAGTAATTATGTAGTCTTTCTTAAAGTGAACATGCATCAGTACACAATGAGTACTGAGCTTTGAAAACACAATTAAGTATAACTGACTTATTCCTGTGTTTTGGACTGTGTGATTTAATAGTTCTTTTTACTCAATAAATATGAGACATTTAAGATTGTACAATATGGAAGAGAATGTCCCTTTCTCAAAAGCATACACAGTGAACAAGATGAAAATAATTTTATTGCACAACCTGATTATAATTGAAGACACATAGAAAGAAACCTTTGTATTTAAAATGCAAACCAGTCTTTTGATTTTTCTATAATATAATATCATTATTTATTATTAATATTCTGTTAACCATAAATTCAACATTATGAATTATGCTTTTATAGTTTTAAATCAACACAATATCTGATTGATTTGGCAAAAACAACCCTCTTACCTTTCATTATGGATTTGCATAAGTTTGCAGTGAGCCTATAGGAGTGGATTTTGTGAGAAGGTGCCAGAAGCTTCTCCTGTGTCTGGTTTCAGTTGACTCCAAGATGGATCTGCTGCTGGTTAGAGCTGTGCCAATGAGCTATGGCAGTAGTACCTCTGTGGTCATAAATTTAAGCAGAAAAATCTGCTGCTCACTAGCAGTTGAAGAGATGAGTATGATTATGTGAGAGATTATGACTCTGCAGAAACCAAGGTCTGTGGAGGAGGAGAAGGAAGCACTACATGGACTTGAGTAGATTCACCTGCAGCCAATGGTGTAGAACATGGTGAGGCAGGATGTTCCTCAACAGCCCATGGAAGATAATGGTGGAGTAGATATCCAACTAGAGCCTATTGGGCCCCATTGGGAAGTGGATGCCGTGACCCTTTTGGAAACCTGTGCTGGAGCAGGCTCATGGCAGGACCACTGGATCTCTGGAAAGAGTACACCACACTGGAGCAGAGTTTCTGGCAGGACAACTACCAGTTGGAGGGTGGTAGTTGTGGAAGTGGAAGGCAGGCATGCTGGAGCAGTTCTTGGAGAACTGCAGGCCATGGGAAGGACTTGCACTGGAGAAGACTGTGAAGGACTGTTTGCCATGGGTAGGACCTCATGCTAGATCAGAGGAAGAGAGTGAGAAGGAAGGAGTGGCAGAGGGAACATACAATGAACTTACTGCAATCTCCATTCCCCATAGCGCACTGCACCGTGCAGGGGAGGATGTAGAGAAGTCAGGAGAGAAGTTGAGCCTGAGAAGTAGGGAGGGGGTGGGAAAGGTGTTTTAAAATTTGTTCTTATTTCTTATTATCCTGCTTTTACTAAATGGCAATAAGTTGAAGTATGTTTTGCCTGCGATGCTAATTGCAGTGCAATCTCCCTGCCCTTACCTTGAACCACAAACTTTTCATCTTATTTTCTCCCCTTGTATTGCTGAGAAGGAGGATTCATAGAGTAGCTTGGTGGGCAGCTGGCAGCTAGCCAAGGTCAACCTTCCACAAAGGATTGCAAAAGTTAAGTCTG
The DNA here is from genome assembly GCA_038090715.1 of Florisuga fusca. Classification (NCBI taxonomy): domain Eukaryota; kingdom Metazoa; phylum Chordata; class Aves; order Apodiformes; family Trochilidae; genus Florisuga; species Florisuga fusca. Next base: position 5,335,393 of record JAAWXA010000001.1, on the reverse strand, counting down.
TTCATTTTTTAGACAGCACAAAAGAATCAACTATCCTTACTGAATAGGTCCCCGCTCTCAAGAGAATTAAGAGATTTATGTATTCAAATAATCTTAAAATTAATAAGAAAATCAGGCAGTAACTCCATCCTAGAGGTATTCTTTAAGGTCATCTCATAATAACATTATGTATCCTTCAGATACCCTGCTATATCACATGTGAACCTTAAAATCTTACACATGGCTGCTTGGTCGAGTCGCACAAAGCCACAACACTCTAAAGGGAAAAAAAAAACCCAAACCTAAAAGGAGAAGCAGAGGAAAGCAACAAAGAGGAGAACACTTGTCTACTGTTAGTGACAGTAGTCTATGTCAGTATTTAGATGGATATGAAGTCCCTGTTTTTAAAACTTTTTCTTTTCAGAATGTGCTGTTCCTCTCAATCAAGTGATCCAATTGGTTACCATAGGAACAGCTGAAGACTTTCATGTTTTGAAGGCTGAATCTGTAATAGTTTCTATATATGGCTCTAAGAATAGGTCTAGCCTGATCCTGTGAAGGGATTTCTATGACTTTTAGATCCATTTGACACCCTCTAAAGCTACCAAAATGCCCATTAGTTAATAGAAGAAAGCATGTGATAGAAAAACCTAGTGAGTACAGAAGGAAGGTGATAAATTAAATGAAAGACTAAGTGGATCAGCTGACCAAATAAACTCCAAAAGAATGCCACAGTAAAGATTCTAAAGAACCAGCAACTTCCTAAACATATTACTAGGAGACTCTTCTGTTTTCTTAATTTCTGATAAGGTCTCTATTTTTTTAGATCCTTTGATCTAAAATTTAATTACATTTGATTTAATTACAGTGACATAATAGTCATAGCTGGATAGTTATGCTCACTGGCAGCTGTTGCACTCTTTTTATATTTAACACTTCTGAAAACTTTTGGTGAAAAAAGCAAATGTGGAGAAGAGAAAAACACAAATGTGAATTCCTATTTCAAAAGTTTTTTTTTTGTCTTTGGGGAGCTTTTAGGCTTAAGGTCAATGCATTTATCACCCTGCTAAGGCACCCAAGCAGTCACAGGTCATATGCCCTGCCTGGCATCAACTGGGAGGAGATGGATCAGCCTTTGCAGCCCCCTGGAATGAATCCTCAATGTTATTCACTGTTGCTGTTACACAGAGAGCTTGACCCAAGGATTTCCTACTAGAATGACCACCGGCCCTTGCTTTAGCAATTTAAACCCTTTGCTGGTATTTTCCTTCCTGGATCCTTCTGCACCAAAGGGTTACACTTTAATCACCCTAGCTGTGTAATTTGCTTTACCTCTCCATAGGCTTTCTCACAGTTCACTCTTAGCAGTGTGAATCAAGGATGGGCAGCTGTGTGCTATCAGTGTGATATTTGGAGTCTTGATCCCTTGCCACTAAAAAAAGAAGGAAAAGCTTTGTACAGGCAGTTTCAACATTCCTTCCCAAACTATTTATCAAATAGATTTTGGAATCCACAAGTGATAAAATAAAGGAGTACTAATAATTGTGGAGTGGAGAGAAAAAAAAAAAATTGTGTTCACTCTTTCGTTATTTAGGCTGACATCATAATAGAAGTTTTGACAAAAGGGTATTCTAAAAAACATGATGGGACAGAACGTTAGGATAAAGTAAGGAGGCTGAAAGTCACTAAGAATAAAAAAGAGAGGAAAGTCAGTCTTTATTTTTGTAGGTTTTTTTGAATATTATATGAAGATTTTAGAAATCTAAAATATTAAAGAAATAAACAAATAAGCGAAGCTTACAAAACAAAGTGTTAATGATTTATGTCAACAGATCCTGTGGCAGACTGTCATAATAGATTTTTGTGACAGCTTATCTATTATTCTGTTTATTCTTATTAAAAACTGCTGCTCTATGTTTGAGTGGTTGTTTTCTGTGTTTGAAAGCAGATAGAAATTAGAGAGAAGGATTTGGAAGGATTGGAAATATGGAAATATTATTTTTTAACAGTTTTATTAAAAAATTTGGTGTGAACATAAAACTGATGTCAGGATGTGTGAGCTATGATTAGTCACTCCAAACCTGGATTTTCTGATTTTTAGCTTAAGATACTGAGTAGTGGGTTGCCCACCTTGCCCTATGTTTCTGTGGGTTTTTGTTATGCTGTGGCTTAAACAGTCCACAGAAACTCCATTTCACATCCATGTCCAAATCTTTATAAGCAAAACCTTCTTACCTTACCAAAAATCTCAATATTGTTTGTTACCCATTCTTAAATGTGTTACCACAGGTGTTCTACCACTGTCACTGATTGGCTCAGCCTTGCAGAGATGTTGGTCTGTCTTGAAGCCAGCTGGCACTGGTCTATGGACATCAGGGAAGTTTTAGCATCTTCTCCCAGAAGCCACCCCTGCAACCAGACTCCTCTCCCACCAGAACTTCGCCAGACAAACCAAAGACAGTCCTTCAGGTCATGTAACCATTCTAAACAGACAATAGGCTTCACAGAGAAATTCCTGAATGCTACTGTTGACTCTTACATTGACAGGAGGTCTAACATTGCCCATTTTACTGTTAGATGGGTCGGTAAACTTTTCTGTGTCTTTTGTCCATAAAAGTCTCACTAATCTCCAACTGTGGAGAAGTGTAAACATTTTGAGGTTTAGTTTACCAGAATTTTTTATCTGCTTTGAGACCCACCATTTGTGTTAGTGCAGACAGCCACTACAAGGGTACAAGCATATCACTGTTCTTGTGGACAAGTAAACATACAAGAAAACCTAAGGGTACTTCTTAGGGTAATTGTAAAGGTGATAGAGAACTTAATTTTCATGCCTCATTGCAGAAACTTTTAATGCAGCCCTTATTCTTATTCTTCTACTCCTGCTATAAACTCCTGCCTACTGTTGCTATGTCACCATCAGTTAAAACAGTGAAAATTGAAAGGAAAATGTCTTTCACAAGATTTTCTCACAAAGTGACTCTTCATGCAATTGTTCATAGAAGACAGAACCACTGAGGACTGTGTAATATCAGCATGGTGAGCTTTACTGGAAGCAGGTCTCTTCATTGCTCTTTTCTTAACATTCTGATATCTCTCAGCAATAGCATCTGGTAATTTTTTAAAATATGCAGGCAAATAATTTCAAGCACTGGTACAAAGAGGGTCTTCTGTACCATTTTAACTAATGGCAAATTAGTTAAAACAACTTCCCTTAATGAGCAACTGAGCACTTAAGTCTAATAGTGAAGTACTAGCATAGTACCTATGAGAGGGACTGAGCCTCTATGGTGTTGACTTTATTCTTTTATTTCCATGAATAAATCCAGTAGTTTAGTCCTTTCATAAATTCTTTCTGGGAAACCACTTTGATACTGACTTCCAATTGATTGCAACTAAATAAATTGTGAAGTATAATTCTTTGTTTAATGAAAACTGCATTTACCCTGGAGTTCTCTGTTCATCACCTCAGTCTCTCAGTTTCTACTTTGTCTAATGTGAGTTGCCCAGGACAGAAAATGAGTAATTTTTAAGTAGAAGATATGAATGATTATGCATTATTTATATATTGCTGAACAAAACTCTGCTTCATGCATAAATAAGTTTATGTAGTAAAACTGAACTCTAAAAACCCAACAGCTTTTAATTTCTTTCTTCTGTATTTAACGCAATCACTCATCTGTCTTACTGCAATTCAATTCAGAGGAGGTGACTGTTCCCGCAGCAGCCATGACGCTGTGTGCAGCCCAGGATGGAGCAGTTCCTGAGGGAATGCACCTCCTGGGAGGGACTCATGTCCCAGGGGTTCCTGAAGGACTCTCTCTCTCCTGTGGAACAAACCCTGTGTTGGAGCAGGGTAAGAGCAAGGAGCCCTCCCTCTGAGGAGGAAGGAGCTGCAGAAAAAATTTTTCTGGGTAGGTACTAAATCTGTTGGGAGAAATACACATTATTTTGGTTTTGTTAGGAAATGCTAATTTGACAAAACAAAAATGTCATTAAAAACAAATAACTTATCCCAAGTGAAATGTAAAGCCTTAACATTTGCTTTTTTCAGCTTTAACTGGCTTTAATTCCTGAAAATAAGATATTAGTTTGTAGGGTCTCTATGTCAGAATAGAAGCAAACATAGAAATGATCACTATGTAGGTTTGTTTAGATTTTTTTTTTCTTTTCTACAATTCTTTTATTTCTTGCTGATCGTTTTCCCTCCATTCCCCCAATACAAAGAAGTAAATAAACAAACACACGAATCTCTTGATTTCTACAGATAATTAAAACCACATTGCCAAATGAATATTGTAATAGAATTCACAAATTTAAGTTCCAACTTGTTGAAAAACAATAACTGTCTATATTGTTGTTGAGTTTGTTTAATATTTTTCATGTTTCCAAATAATGAATATTGAAAAATACTAGCAATTATGTACAGTAATGTTTTTCCTTCTTCTCTCTCTTTTTTTTTTTTTTTTCTTTCCTGAAGAAACTTATTTTAATACAATGGACTGACTCATTGCTATCTAGTTTGAAGAATATTTTATAAAGCACATATGTACTTAACTGCAAGTGTTATAACTTCCCAAGAGAAAACATAAATCTCAAAATGGAGTAGTACATCACAGAATAGATTCTGAAGAAGTAAAATACAATCTCTACCCTTCTCTTGATATCCCCTCTGAGAGCCATTTTTTATACAGGATTTATCTTCCTCTCACTACAGCTGTATTATATTTCTCTTTAGTTAGTTCACAGTATTTAATTTCCTAATACAGAAACTAATGACCAGCAATAGTTGATAAACTTGGACATGTGCCAAAAGGAGACATTAGGAGAAATAAAAAATTAAAATATCAGCGAAGAATTTGGTTCAATAATACCCAATCTTAGTCTATGTTCCTGTCCTCAGAGGAGCCAATCCAAACTCAGAATGAATAAACAGACTGATAGGAGAACTGTTTGTGTTTTACAGTCAGGTGTAAAGAATCATTAAATTTTGTGTGCATCTGGTTGACATAGAAATAAAAGGCATTATTTCCAGAAGTCTTGCTTCAATGATGGAAAAGTTAGTTGTTTCTTTTTAAGGTAGCTTCGGCACATTCCCTTGGAAAATGAATACCTGTACTGATTATTAGTATGTCTAGAGGCACAACTTACCTAAGGACACACAGAAGGTAATTAATCAGTGAAACTGTAGACAAATCTTGAGTTTCCTCAGTGCCAAATGGGGGTTCTAATTAGCATTTTATTGCATTGCTTGGGAAGGGATAGAGAGACTGCAGATACTAAATAATGCAAATTTAATATACCATAGAGCATATATAGTGTTGCTACAATTTGGTGAAGACCATTAAAAGTTCATGAATTTTTAAATGTTATTCCTGTGTTTGTTAAAGTGTCAGTTAAAAAGTATGATGGACTTGCTCCATAACTTTAATTGATCTTGGTAGGAATCAAAACTCCCTACCTGTTTTTTGAAACCCACATAGAATTCATGTCATATTACTATTCTGTGCAGTATCTCAAAGGTACTCCTGAATATGTACTGTCTCTTTCACAGCTGACAGCTCCAAAGGAGGGATGTCACAATACCCAAACTGTAATATCCCTAAATACATTTATGTCTCTGTCTTCCCTAAAAGATACAGAAGTTCTTGTAACAAATGCTTCTAATAAACTGTGCAATTATTGCACCAGTTATATGCTGCAGTAAGCCTAGATCTCTTTAATGGAATTTTAAATCATGATCTGGCAGAAAGTTATGACAGCTTCAAAGTAGCAACTCAACTTGAATGAAAACACAGGAACAAAATATTTAATGTCATCCTAACCTGGATATCACTGAAATGGGAAGAGATACAACAGTAGGTGGGTGGCAGTATGTAATTATAAATCATCCTTATATAAAAAATAAATTTTTAGAAACAAACTTTTATATGTTACTTCTAATGTGTTATGGTTAAATAGATGGCAATGACAAAGATTTAAACTGTTGACTTCTAGATGAGCTATACCCAGATATGCAGAAGTGTGAAATGTGTGATAATCCACCTCTGGCATAACAAATATGTTTACCAGTCTTTCCAAATCATACACATTAAGCAAGGATCTCAACCTGGTAATATTTCTTAAGTAATAAGAAATATTCCATTAATAGAAAAAAAAAATTGAAAAAGCAAACCCAAAACACCTGTCTATAGAAAAACAGAGAACAGTGTATGCAGATCTTTTATTCAGTCAGAAAATGTTTAAAGGAAAAAAATCCAAATCTTCAGTTTAATTTAGGATGATATTTGTGCAATTGTTTCAGTATCATACCACAGAATAATTTTGGAAGGAAAAGACCTTTGTTATCATTCAGTTCAACCATTAACCTAGCATGCTGCCAAGTCCAACATTAAACAATGTCCCTAAGCACCACATCTACACATCTTTCAAATAACTCCAGGGACTGGGACTCAGCCACCTCCCTGGGCAGGCTGTTCCAGTGCCTGACAACCCTTCCAGTGAAGAAATTTTTCCTAATCCAACCTAAATCTAAATTTGAGCCCAATTCCTCTCAATTCAATTGCTTGCTACTTAGGAAAAGCAAACACCCCCCCACCTAGATACAACCTCCCTTCAGGTAGCTGTAACAAGCAGTAGTGTCTCCCCTCAGTCTCTTCTCCAGATGAAAAAATCCCAGTTCTCTCAGCCTCTCCTCTTGTTCTCCAAACCCTTCACCAGCTTTGTTGCCTTTCTCTGGACATTCTCCAGGACCTCAATGACCTTCTTGTAATGAGAAGCCCGAAATATATAAATGTATAAATATCTAAATACATAAGTATATAAATAAATATATAAAAAAGGATAAATATATAAGTAGTGAATGGACTCTAGCTAATGTCTTTGCCCAAATAATAGATGAACAGAGAGGGTAATTTGTCACTAATACACGACATCCGTACAGTCACAAAAAAAAGAAGGTAATGCATTAAAAAAAGTTAATTGACAGCACTTTAGCAAGAAAACCCTCTTTATTTCTATAATTTTTAAAAATCCTATTGTGTTAATGTACTTACAGATGTGAGTTAAACTTTGTGGATTCTTTTCTATTTTGGGGTAGTTAATACCTTGAATTACACACAATTACCTTGAATTACAGCACACCTAAATGGCTGAAATTTCATATAATATCCTATTTTATTTTAAATATCTATTAGAATACACACACAAATGCAGAACAGGTCCTACACATTAGTTATTAAACATAACCTATGCTCATTAACATCTTATATTGTTCTGTATATCTTTGGATTTCCCTTCAAAACTTCTGCCTGCTTTAATGCTTAAATATGACACACTGGAACAGGTTGCCCAATAAAGTTGTTGATTTCCTCTCCCTGGCAGTGTTCAAGACCAGGCTGGATGGGGCTGGTCAAATGGAAGCTGCCCGTGCACAGGTGCTGGAACTTGGTGATCTTTAAGGTGCCTTCCAACCCAAACCATTCTATGATTCCATTATAAATATATTGTGAAATTCATTTATTATTTCAGAAGAAAATCCATTTTCACTGGAGTCACATTAAGATCCTCATCTGTGACAGGACTTTGACACTGGTAATTAGAAATGAAGTGCACAAAAAATATTAGAAAAATATCTCAGGTTGGTACTGATAGAGTCTTTGAGAAAAGTTGTATCTTATTCCCTTCTTTTGTAATGATATTCCCACTCTTTTGGGGCTTTAACCAGTTAACCAGTCTATTGCTAAAGAGAATGGGAGTGTCATCATTTCCAGGTTAGAATCCTTTCGTTTATAATTCATTTAAGTCATTTTAGAATTATATGTGACACAGACGCTTTAACATCTATGTTGATGAGAGAGTAATATATCACAAAAATGAAAGTGTATATTCCTATGAAAGAAAATATTCCTATGATGCCAGTATTGAATTATGTATAGAATTTTACTGCATTTCTTTTTTAGAGGTCAGAGATCCAAATTAACATACTGAAGTTAAAAGAAATGAAATGTTTAAAGTACCAATATCCTATATGGAGTTAATAGTATCTCCCATACAGGCACACCAGGAATTAAATTAATATCTGGAATATGTCTAGTGTCATTTGTTTGAAAACTCATTTGCAGTATGTGGCACCTGGCAATCTGCCTGTTTCCTGTGAACCTGTACTCATTCATTACTTACAGTTTGTTACCTAATGGTGCCTATTCAATCAGAATTACTACTTCTGAAACTCTTTATGTTCCTCAAAACAAAGGAGATGCAGTGCCTGTATTACATATTTCTTTACTCACTTTTAGTCAAAGCTGTTTCCTTTTCCTGGATACAGTTTTGTGAAGGGTTCTTTCCTCCTTCTGCTTCCCTCATATAGCCCCTAGCCTTAAGCAATGAGAGTCCATCAGCCTAATTATTTTCTACAGCAGACTTCTGCTTTTTATTACTGCATATGTCCTTAATGATTTTCTTCTTACAGTTCAGCGTATTCAAGATCTTTTTCCTGCTTGTTAAGTGAAAAATTTGTTTGCGTATTAACTGGCAAAATCAAATTAAAGAGGTAGAAAACAAAATTGCATTTCTATTCTGTTTGACTGATCTAAGAACTATATACTCAGTACAGTTTTCTCCTATGTCAATTTTGGTTCTTCTGAGTTATAGAGGGCAGTAAAAGTGCCAACCTATCGTCCAAGGTATATCTAAACACCTACTGTTGTGCTTTAGGCCCAGCCAGTAACAGCCAGGCCTCTGCTCATCCACCCTCACCATGGGACAGGGAAGAGAAACAACTGAAGGTTTGTTAATCAAGACAAGGACAGGGGGATTTTCACTCCCCAGTTATGGTCACGGGCATAACCAGGCAGAGTCAACTTGGGAATAAAAAAAAAAATAAAAAATAGGTAAACAATGCCCATTTATCCTAACACTAGTCCAGCTCTTCAATAGCTAAACTGGTAAGACTTTCTCTTTTTAATTTGGAATCAGGTTGGGAGTATTAAACTAGGAGCAATAGATTAAAGTCTTCCTATTTTGCACTTTATTTTTCTTTCAGAGTTTAATAAGTTCAGTACAACCCATCAGGTCAAAGAGGAAAGTGATTTTAAAACTAAAATGTCAAGAAACTACTGTAGCTGTCACTGCACATGTTATGGAAATATCTAAGCACTTTGGGGCAAAAACACTTTATCTGATGGAAAATGGAGGGAGTCAAAAAGTCAAACCAGGCAGACACACAACAGCTAAGCTTAATTTAACACCATATGTGAAATGAGAAATACTGACTAGCATGTCATGAAAAGAAAATGCCTGAGGAAGTCTCTTCAAATAGAAGCCACTTTACTTACCAGTAGTGACTCATCCACAAGAGTTTCATGAGGTTTTACTTCATTATTGCCACAGGAATGATTTACAAAAAGATATTTGGTCCTAATACTTACTATACTAGGTAGTTAGCATAATAGAATTTCTACTTGATGGAAATTCTAGATTCTGCATTCTTTAGTGCATGACTCATCTCACACCAAAAACAAAGCCCAGCAAGATCCCTATTCTTCTTCTGTGTAGGTAAGATGAAATCTAAACGTAGTTTTTCAGGAAGACTGAGTTGTCATACTCTATGGGAAATTTTCCATTCTTTTCTTTTGCAATGCCAGAAGACAATGGGCATAAATGATCAGCAAGACACCTTACAGGAACATTATTACTTCTGCAGGAATGCATAGTACATCTAGTTTTTGTGTCTCTCTGCCTAATAGTTCTTTAGAGGTTTTGTGTTTCTATTGTTCATTATTGTTTCTATTTTCAATATTTACTGTATTTTTTTCAAGCATCCAAGTTTCTGACATTTCGATGGAGAGTTTTCCTATCTTTATTATCAAGAGAGCAACGTATCTAAAGAAAGCATACCAATTACTCTTATCAGTGTCTCTTCTTTCTTTCATTCATGTCTCCAAAGCATCAAGACTCCCAACAGGAAGACCTGGCTAGGCTGGAAGAGTGGGCTAACAATAACCACATGAAGTTCAACATGGACAAGTGTAAAGTTTTGCACCTGGGAATATATATACCAGGAGTGCAGCACAGAATGGTATTCACCTGGCTGGAGAGTAGTTCCATGGAACTGTTGTCTGATGGACAACAAACTCAGTGTGAGTGAACAGTGTGGTGCAGCAAAATATACAACTAGCAGGTTGCTGAGTTGCATCAAAAAGGGCATTGCCATCAATGATAAAGAAGTCACCCCAGTCAGATATGGGAATAATCTCCATTCCCAAACCCTGGCCATGTTCAGGACTGTTTCATAGGATGTTGGGGCAGCTTATTTAAATTATGTTCCTACCTAGAAAGTTGGACCAAATGATCCTTAAGGTCCCTTATGACCTGGTATTCTGTGATGCCTCTCCTTAATTACTAGGGAGAAGCTAGTAATGTTCTGTGCATCTTCAGGTTGAAAAGGCTGCTAGCATCAGAATATCATGGTGAATATTCTGCTTTGAAAACCTGTAGTACTGTGTCCAGTTCTGGGACCTCCAGCATAGGAACGATATGAAGTTGTTGAAGTGTGTCCAGAGGAGGGCCACAAAGATGATCAGAGGGCTGGAGCACCTCTCCTATGAGGACAGGCTGAGAAAGTTGGCATTGTTCATCCTGCAGAAGAGAAGTCTCCAGGGAGAACTTATAGGCAAGCCTTCCAGTACCTGAAAGGCCTACAGGGTGAGGCCATACCCTGAATATTTTGTCCAGTTTTGGGTACCTCAATGTAAGACAGATACTCTGAGGGGTTGAATTAGTTGCTCTTTAGTTTTTACTGGCAGTTTTCATTTTCTGAGGAAGGTCAGACAGTGAGTGTAACTGTTGCTGAAAACAGGGAAACATTTGCCTAATAAGACCAACTTTCAATGAAATTATTATTGCTGATAATCAGTCCAAGAATGCAGGAAAAATTACCATTTACTAGTATTTTTTAAAATATTCTTGTATGTAATGGTGCTATGTTAAATGCCTAGTGTGTGGCATATGGAGGGACCAAGAAAAATCAAACAATATGAAAAGGGATAAATCTTCAGATTACTTTAACTGTAGAGTAAGAAATAAAAGTACACAGATTTACATGTATGGAAAATCTGTAAGTAAACATAACAGCTATACACAAATATAATAATTTCACATCATATTGAAACTCAAGAATTCCTAGAGACAAATAATTTCATTGCTTTAAATATGAGCAGTATCATAAGAAGAAAAACAGAAATATCACAGTAAGTAAAGCATTTGCCAATACAGAATTTCCCTTAGTTAGCTGCTCCAAATACATAGACACTCTCCATATGTGCACACACATTAAATATAAAACATATACTAAATAATGTATTTATACCTTGCCTATAAATATGATGTATTCACAAATAAGCATGCAGACAATAAAAATACACATTCACAAATAATTCTGTATCTACATATGTGTAAAATACAGTTGCAGCTATAGATACTTTTAACATTTTTCTGTTCCAGTCTGGTAGAAACCTTTTCAAAGGAGCAAAGAATCTTAATTCATTATGAAGTTACTTCAGTGGGAAAAAAATATTGTCCATGTGATTCTCCAATCCTACTCATAATCCTTCTAGTAGGAAACATTTTTTTAAACTGACACCTCATACTGTTAACCTTCTCCTAAAAGATCAATCCCATAAGAACAAACCCAATATTTACTACTGAGTTCAACAGAAATAGAACTTACATATTTTATTCAGAGACAATCTAGGTGTTTTACCATCTGCTAATTAGTTAATTCACAAAGAAGTGTGTTTACATGTTCAGTATTCACACACTCAAATATTTTAATATTTAAATTTCAGCACCAAATAGAAACAAGAACACTTTTTTCTATTGTGGAGAGCAGGAAGAATACATTCTTGTAGGAAAACATGTCAAGAATTAATTTTCACACTGTTCCCTGGTGTTCTTGTTAATGACCTGCCATTATTTTCATTTATCACATTAATTTTTATTTTTAGCTCTTTATAAATCAGGCCTTAAGTTTCACTGCAGACTGAAATTTAGAAAACAAAGCTTCAGACAAAAAGACCATTTTGTGTATTAGATTCTGTTAAAAAAAGTAATTTAGACAATAGTCATTAATTTAACACATCTTACAGCTCCTTGTACATCTGATACATAAAAAAAAGAAAACACAATACCCCAAATGTTCTTACTCCTTTTTTTTTTTTTTTTTTTTTTTAAAGCCCATTAATTGGTACATAAGCTTTAGATCATAATGGAACTACCATTATCCTTAATAAAAAAGAAAGTCATTACAAATTGTAACTATGGAGTAGTCCATCACAACAAAAAATGTTATCTGAAGAATACTCAAAATAATTGCAGGTAATTAAAATTAAATTTTAAAGGAAACTGTCTAGGAGAACATTAAAAAAGTTATTTGAGCTAAAAACTGTTGGAAACTACAGTTCTGATAGCAAGCTAAATATTTAAAGAATGGGATTTTCACAATCCAGTGCTCAGAGGACTTTCCAGAGCTTCCATTATACTCAAAGGCACTTGAGTCAACTTCACCAGTGTATTCTCACAGAGAACATCTACTCTTGAAGCTTATTGCACAACCCAGGCTTTCATGAAAAAGGTCAACATAAAATCTCTCAAACTATTTCATTTCTTTAAAGAAGAGGAATACATCATCATGATTTATTTATTTATTTGTTTTTTTATTTTAAAATTACAACAACTTCACAGAGAAGACTAAAAAAAGACTCATTTCAGACAGGTGCTCAGCTAGGGCTCAGCAGCAAAAGTAAAAATTTTCAAGCCCTGTACTCAGATATTTAAACCTTCAGGTAGCTTTGTTAATTAACCTATTTGCAGTGATCGCCAACTACACAAAGATATTTATGCAATTTACTCCCAACAAAAATAATATTGCTGAGGATGTGGATTATAAGTCCATCCACCTGGTCAGTCATCAAATCTAGATAGTTTTGAAGGTATTCAAAGGACAAAATGGCAGTCAGGTACTTGTACAGAACGAGTCCTTAGCCTTTCCCATCAATAACAAAATCAAACAACAAGGGCAAAAATTCCTCCTTTCCATTTCTAATATTATGTGTCACATTAGTAAGAAGATTTAATATAAAGTCTGTGAATAGGAACAGTTCAGAAGACAGAAATAGGAGGCAGAAGAGAGTCATGGATTGCAAAATAATCTGTATTATCTGTGCATTGCAAAATGCCTCTGCAGGAAAACACTGCACTGGGGCTTCAGAGCCACAAGATGGTACAAAAAGAGAAAGACTACAAAATATGATAGGCAGGGATGTCTGTAGGCACTTCTGGTTGCCAAGGAAGCTTGCTATGTTCAGAGTGTTCCCAAGGGAACATTTTAGTCACTCATTTAACATAAGCTGTGGATAGAGTGTGATGGGTAACAGTGAAAAAGCTGTGCTATTGGGGAGCTTGTTCTCTCACCTAGAACGTACCCCCTGCTGCTGCCAGCAGCCTGTCCTCCACAGTCTGATAAAACACTCAACAGAGCTCACTTGATGTAATGTTCTTATGTGTTTATTTGCAGTGGGCAGCTTAGTATGCTTTAAAGTCAGTCCAGTGCTTTCTTCCCAGTACTATTATTGAGTAATTTTTATAAGAAAATACCTTTTCATCAGTGTGTAGCTAATGCATCCAAATCAAACGAACTATTTTTGTGTCACTACAGAAGGACGTAGTGAATGTGTGTGAATGAAAATGTATTGTTTACAATATACGTAACAGATAGTTCAATTCTCTATAATAAAGTATTAATTTTATTGAGATAAATTAAAAAACATAAGTCAAAATTAAGATAGAAAATAATTGATGCAAACTGAAATTTTTTTTTTCAAAATGATCACTGGTTGATTTAAATTACAGCTTAAACATTGCATTTATTTTCCCTCCTATTACCTGAATTCAACTAACCTGTTGACGTTAACAGAGTTTTGTAAAAAAATATAGAGCTACAAAAGGAACATAGAGCTACAAAAGGAACCCACTACAAAGTAGAAACAAACATTTTGGAGGAACAAAATACTATAACAATTACAATTTGGTAACAATTTCTATTTTTCATATCAGAGAATATTTCTTCATGTGGATACAGTTATAAGTCCCAATGATAAAAACTAAATATCTCACAATAGGAATCTTGTTCTAGTTAGTCTCTCAGGTGCTATAAAATAGCAAATAATAAATGCAATTTTATTATGGAACTAGCAGAAGAGACCCCCAGGGTGGACCTCCAAAGACCCCCTGGTCAATCTCTCTTCACTAAAGTAAGATTACTTTTATTCAGAATCAACCTTGAGAGCATGCAATTAATTTTCACTTGAAGCCTTTCTCTTTAAGGATATTTCTTTACACTGCCAGAACCACTCAGAACCAACTTTACAGTTAAACCATTTTTTCTTAATGAATATTTCACACTGAAATAATCATCATCATTCAGTAAGCTGAAATCCTTTTCTATTTCAAATAAGACAACTCCTTTGTAAGGTTATTTTATTTTTTTTTTTTTTTTTTTTTTTTTTTTTTTTTTTTTTTTGAGTTAGCATCCATTTCCTTCAATTTTCTTTACTGATTGCATTGCTGAAAAAAAACCCCAGCAAGTTGGAAATTAAGGTATCTTTGATTTTTCCCATTAGTACTATAATCTGATTGTCTGAGATTTCCAGATTATGCAGGATTTTAGTCACAGCAATATCACCAGTAACACTCTTTGGTGTCAGGTAGTCCAAGACATAGGGGTACATGTCTCATTTGCTTACACAGAATACATATGGTGTAGCAAACAAAAATAATAATTACAATTTAGTAAGTGCCTGTGACCAAAAGCTAACAGAAATATTATCCTTCACATGTGATAACAAAGTGCGAGTGAATCTTGGAACATAACTGACTTTTTTTTGCCACAGCAACACATAAAATCTTGTTTAATTTGTGGCCCCACTGCAGTAGTACATTTTTTTTGGCAACATTAATGCCCAGACAAATGGTTTCATTTCATATTTGTACACATTTTATTTATGTCTCTTAATTGTGACATTTCATACTTTGTTTTTATTGATGATTTCAGATCAGTTTTCAGTTCTTCAGGATCATACTGAATTCTGATCTTTCAAAGCACTTATAAATCCTTTTATCTTGACACCATCTGTACAAATTATTGTATACCAACATCTAATTCACAACTGAAAATATTAAACAAAATCAGTTATAGAACAAAATGTGGAAGAACCTCATGAAATTTGTTCAATAGTGAATCAACAATAAAAAATAGTGAGTGCAGGTTTTCATCTAAGGGTACACCAATTTTATACCTATAAAATATGAACCATATGTACTGAGGTTGCTTGAAATCATGGTTTATAGGAGAGTCCCCAAATCCTTACTGTTACCTCAGTAAATACTGTAGTCTTTTCTTCCTCTCATTCATTATCTTGTTAGTATAACAGAAAAACTGTATGGGTTATAATTTTTTCCTGACAAACAGCAGAGGCTTTTTACCACTTAAATTTTGTACAATTATTTTATAACACTATTCCATGGATCTTGTGACAAAAACATTTGGGTTGGTATTCTATATTTTTTTAAAGTTGTCTCCTCTCATTTTTATTTCCCTTTCCCTCCACTCCCTTTAAGTGCCCTTTTCACTCTTTCAGACATTGTCAGGCAAGACCACAGTTGCAGATTATTTCAACCTTTTTAATGTTTTGTTAGTTTCTTCAGTTCCTCAGTTCATCAAGCACTGAAGACTTAACTAAAGTATTCCTCAATGTTTTTTTTCCATATTCTGTCCAAAAGTACTATTTCTGTGCTAAGATCACTGTTGTCATGTGTTTGGACACAATTAATTTTGTAAAACTGAAGTAATTTTTACTTAAGACTCCTTTGTTTAAATCACAATTTGTTCTCCTTCCCATAAGTAATTAACCTATATATTTTACTCTGTTCTATTATACATTCATAAGAATTTCCTTTTATCTTCTTGTTCCAGTACAAAGAACTCATTTTTTCTCCTAGTCTTTCTAACTTTATCCTTTTTTTTTTTTTTCATAGAGGTACGTTACATAACGAAGGCTACCCACTAAGGAACAATGAGTTATGAAGATCCACATATTGTAAAAGTAATGAAAGTCAAACTACTTAAATGGACTTTCCATTTGAATGGAATGATGAAAATTGTGTCTGTGAGAACAAAGAAAATATTCATAGAGAATGTAAAGTAAAAAACAAAATTGCAGAAAAAAATGTATTCAAGAAAATCTCTGTTATCTGCAATGCCAAGCAGGATTCTGAAATCTTATTACTTCGCTGCTGTGAGCAAGTATCTGTGAAATTTATGAGCAAATATCCAGTTCCTTCTTATTATTCTCCATGTAACCGATGAACATGCACTCCTACTACATTCTCTTAAGCAACAGATTTATCTGCGATGGCTGGAAAGTTTCCAGCCTTAGTAATAACATATAGCAGTGCTAGGTTAGTTTGATTTCATAGACATATGTGGTCTTTTTCAGCCCGTGTTCCAAGTAAATATAAAACCTTATCAAAACAGCACTTAACACTAATATCTATATTAGTGTTGGGAATTAGAAAGTTGGGAATGTTTGCTTCTGCTAAGCAGAACTTATTCTACTTATTGTTCTTGGAGACTAAACACATAGAGCTCACATATGTATGCAAAGACATGGACATAATTAAAACAGTTAAAAAGCCTGGGTTTAGGTTTTTTCTCATGACTTTTCAGGGTACTATTCGATTACTAATCCCTGGATGCATGAATTAAGTTTTAATAAAGATTCTTAAATCTGAAAACAAAATCTGAGATGCTATTTAAATGTCAGTGTCAATGTTTTCTGTAGACTATATACTTTGATTGATCCAGACCAGATGAACAGGCAGCATAACCTGTACTCAAGAATACTGCTGTTTGCTTTGAGTTTCCACCTAATTGCACTTGTAAATTTATTGCATGCTTTATATATGGGAATTCCTGAAACACAGTAAAAGTATGTTTGTTCTCACTACTTTAAAAAAATGTGTCCTGAAAATTAATCCTTCCCATTTAGTCACTTGTAGTTTCTCCTGTAAATAAGTAACTGCTGGACCAGTTCATCTTAGAACTTAGCAAAACTGAAGTCACTGTCTGAAAATTTTCTTGTGTCTGCTTAAATCTATTTTATAGTTTTATTGAGAGAAAATATGGGAGAAATATTCTTTGTGCCTACTGCAATGTATAAAGAAATATCCCCATACCATTTTCTGTCCGCTGTGAATCTCATTCTATATAACTCCAGAACACCATCCCTCTCAAGAAAGAGCCAATACATTTTAGCAGTTGAACAGTCCTACCATTTGGGATGTACTGTGGCTTCAGAGAGCCAAAGAACAATTAAAAATTATGACTCCTTTCAAAGTTAGACAGATATATGAATTCAGACTTCAAGTAGAAGTCTTCAAGTAGACAGAAATAACATTTTGATTTTACAGAGAAGTATTAGTCATAGAGTGAAAAATACACTTCCAATATTTTTCCTTAATCAGCTGTTAAAACATAAATGTCTGTACTGGTTTGACTACATTGTGTGCTCTGAAAAAACTGCTTCAATTAAGAACTGTTCTTGCCACTGCTTTCCCTCATTTTTGCTGTTCACAACCATTGATACTGTCTGTTACTATTATGAGCACAGTCATTTAGCGATGATGTGCAGTAGAAAATGCATTTTCCTTTCCAGGACTAAATAAATATGCAGGAGTTAAGCAATTCTGAATGTTCAGAGATTCTATGGCATTGCACAGGTTTCAGCTTCAGCAGAAGGTAAATTCATTGTGAAAAGGAATAAAGAGGAAGGAAAGAACATACAGATCCTTTACATTAGTTTTGCTCAGCATAGCTTGGAAAAAAAAAAAAAAAGATAAAAGTTTTTTTTTTTTTTTTTATTCTAAAAGGACCCTAAAAAAAAACCCCAAACCAACCAACCGATCAAAACCCCCAAAAAACAAACATCCCCCTCCCCCCCGAAAAAAACTTTTAAAACAATAATCTAAGCTTATAGTGTGGGTTGGTTGGTTGGTTGGTTGGTTGTTTTTACTATTTCTTTAATCATCCCTTCAAATTAATTGATGCTGATTTTCTAACCATAGAGGATAGAGCTGCAACATCTACAGATATTCAGCCAGTCACACTCTATGTCCAATTGAACTTTCTGATCATGTTTTCTCTTTGCTTTAAGAATAGAAAATCTATTAAATTGCTACTTATTTTTAAGTATTTTTTACTGTATTTTTTACAATGAAGTTTTTCTGTTCATGAAACCACTCTGGCAAATGTTGCATCTAGGCTGAAAAAAGAAGAAGCTATGAAATGGAATCACATATCTGTTATTGTAATGTTGCATCCAATTATTTATTGAAGCTCTTAAATAATTTACTGAGGGAGTTTTCAGCCTATAGTATTTCCAATTTAGTTGGCCTAATGAATGCATTTGTTAAATTATATTCTAGCAAAAGAACAAGTCTTGAAAAACAAGAGGACTCTTTGAACTTCGAAATAGCTCTGAAAACCAGAAATGAGGTATTGAAAGACCTTTGTTATTCCAATCATACAATTCAATCAAAAGATCTATAATTTTATATCTCAGTTCCCAAATGAAGAACATTACTTATTAAAAGATTACATGTCATTAATAGTTTAAAATATACTGAAAGAAAACTGTCATAAAGTTGCTTAAATACACATAAATATGCATAGAAAAAATACAGGAAGAATAGTTCTGTCTAACATTAATTTGATGACTGAAAAGAGAGGTTAAACTAGAAGATACTGTAAAATTTGTAGTACATTTTCTGTGACTCCACAAAGCTGCAGAAGTGCAAATGCTCAGTGAACAGATAATTTAGAGGATGTGTTACATGAATTGTCTGAGTCACAAAATTTCCCATTTGTGAGTCTTGTATTTTATTTATTGTATTATATAATTCCATATTCAAATACTTGTTTCAGAAAGCTAAAATAGCCACAGACAGTAGGTTTTTACACAGTAATGAAAGTTGGTTACATATTATATTATATAGCTTTGTTTCTTTAAATCAGTGTTCCTCTCTGTCATCTAGAATATTTTTTTTTCTTTTTTTCTTTTTTTTTTTAGGACAGTGAACTTTGAACGGAAGTTTAGTAATAGGAAAAATACACTGGAACTAAATGTCATTGTGGAACTTTCAAAGGTAATAGGGACAGTTAAATGTTTACATGCCTCAGGAATGTCATTCCTATGAATGTGCATGTCCCTCATTTCAGTATAAACTAAATTCTATGAAAATACATGGTTGTATCATCTATACTAAAGCCCCTTTTTTAAAAAATAAGCATACTTCTTAGGGCACTGAACAATTTCCTTACAGGAACTATGACTGATGGTACTGTAATAATATATTCAATAATCATTGAATGATATGCTGGATTAACTAATCTTTTTTATCTTCTTCTCTTTTTAGATAAAATTTGAAACAAACATGTCACATCATAGAATATACTTCAGAATTTTATTGACATTTAAATTGTTGAGTAAGAAATGAATTCTTGCACTAAAATTGTCCTCTGATATGTACTCCCTCCTAAGTAACTGCTTGAGGTTAATTTTGTATAGTCAATGGAAAATCCTTATAGTTATAGATGACTTAAGTCATCCATATTCCAGGCATCAATATACTGTGGGAGACTGATTATAAAGAGTAAAAAACTACACTTAATAGGGTTTACAAATATTCACAAAGTGTTGTCTTTAATCATCACTAAATCCTGAAAAAGAAATCAGAAAGATAAATATGAAAACTGAGCACAGCAAATACTGGATTTCCTACTCTAACACAAGAATTTTCTACAGGGAGAGTAAGGGAAAAATAAAAGTTTTAAAGTTAAAACTATTTCAGTTCTTTTCACTTTATAAAAGCACATAAAAACTTTTTTAACTACAACTTTTGGTGTATCATGAATTTTCTAAATTCTTTGACTTGATGCATCTTTCTTGGGATGACCTGTTGTTACACCCCATTAAAAAAGAACATTGTGTTTCCTTGCATAATGCAGCATGCTGACATAACTGTGAATAATATATCATTCTGGAGATCCCTCAGGATTGAGAATTTTGAGAAGCTGTGGTTCACTGAGCATCAGAATCTAAACAATCTTTATTTTTTTAATTAACCTTTGCAGTGCCATAGTTTTGCGATATTTAATATAGATTAAATATACTTTAAACATATATAGATTAAACATAGATATTAATCCTATATAGATTATATATATATACATATATCGATTAAACATACATATTTATCCTCAGAATATTCTTCTTTACTTTAGAATATAACTTATGAAACTTTATAATATGTGATTCATATTTACTGTAACAGTTGTGCCAGCTTCAAGGAGGTATACTGGAAATACTTTTCAGGATATATAAAATTTAAATAATATTTAATAGCGCTGGTAATTTCATGTTTGTTATAAAATGTTGTTGTTACTTCTTGTCCATTCCATGCCAGTTCAAGGCAATTGTGTTGCCAGACCTATAAGCATGCTTTGTGCTAACCTCTGTAACACACAAAACCAGCTTGCAGTACATGAAGTTTTACAATTAGGTAATGATCCATAATGTCCAAACAGCCATGTAGAGTCACGTGGATTGACATGAATCTGTGACAATGTTCTAAACAAATATTATATCTGAAATGTCAGTTTGCAATTTGCACATACTTATACTTTGAGTTTTTGTACTTTGTGTTTCCATACTTTGTATAATGATCAAGGGACTGAAGCATCTGTCATATGAGGAAAGGATACTAGAGATGCTCAGCCTGGAAAAGAGAAGGCTCAGGAGAATCCAAACATGTTAAAATGTATGATAGGAGGGAGTGAAGACAACAGAGCTCAAACAGAGGGACTGAAATGAAATAGAGAAATTTCCTTTTAAGCAAAACAGAAAAAAAAAAAGCCCAATTTTTTTTTTTTTTTTTTTTTTTTTTTTTTTTTTTTTTCACCTCCTGCTGCCTCAACTGGGAGCAATTGCACCAAGTACCCACTTGCTACCCAACAGTGCTTTGCTTGGCCCTTGGGCAGAGTACAGTGAGGAACTGACTGTAGTCACATCTTCCATGTAAGTAAAGAAAACAAAACAACCCCAAACAAACAAAAAAGTAAATCACAAAAGTAGAAGGGATTCAAAGTTATATCAAGTGGGTTTTCTTGAGGCTTTTTCCCTCCTTTACAAGGAAAGCTGCCTGTCTCCCATTGCTGCAGCCATTTCCAAAACATGTATATTTCCTGGAATGGCACTGACTGGTTGTGAGCAGTCACAAGAAGATTTTCAGCACATAAAGTGAATGGTGGCTCTTCTTGTGACTGCTCACAACCAGTCAGTGCCNTGGAGACAGAGATGAGACTGACTAGCCTGGAGGAGTTCTCTTCTTTTTTTTCCAGGTTTGAAAATGGGGGTTTTGTTTCCCCTTTCTCTAGGCTTGCTGTGGGATGGTGGACAGGACATCAGCATCCTTGAAGAGCCTGCTCTTGGGATTTGGAGGGAAAATGCTCCAAAGAAAAGGCTTGGAGAATCACACTGCTGGATTCATTCTCCTGGGATTTTCTGGCCATTCCAGCCTGCAGGGCCTGCACTTTATGGCCTTTCTGCTCATCTGCCTGGTGGTCCTCACAGGGAACAGCCTGATTGCACTCATCACAGTGGTGGACTCAAGCCTCCACAGCCCCATGGATTTCTTCCTGAAGAACTTACCCCACATCACAAAGCCTTGGTGGTGCTGTGGAGAGCCCAGGCCTGGAACTGTCTGGGACCATGTCACAGAATCATGGAATCATGGAATGGGTTGGGTTGAAAGGGTTAAAGACCATCTTGTTCCAACCCCCTGCATGCATGGGAAGGAACATCTCCCACCCAACTGAAGCCAACCCTGTCCCTGTCCCCATGGAATCACAGAATCATAGAATTGGCTGGGTTGGAAGGGACCTCAGAGATCATCAAGTCCAACCCTTGATCCACTCCCGCCGTGGTTCCCAGCCCATGGCACTGAGTGCCACATCCAGTCTCTTTTTAAATATCTCCAGGGACGGAGAATCCACCACTTCCCTGGGCAGCCCATTCCAATGTCTGATCACCCTCTCCATAAAGAACTTCTTTCCAATATCCAACCTAAACCTCCCCTGGCACAACTTGAGACCATGCCCTCTTGTCTTGCTGGTAGTTGCCTGGGAAAAGAGACCAACCCCCACCTGGCTACAACCTCCTTTCAGGGAGTTGTAGAGAGTGATGAGGTCTCCCCTGAGCCTCCTCTTCTCCAGGCTGAACAGCCCCAGCTCCCTCAGCCTCTCCTCACAGGATCTGTGCTCCAGTCCCTTCACCAGCCTGGTTGCCCTCCTTTGGACCTGCTCCAGCACCTCAATCTCCTTCCTGACCTGAGGGGCCCAGAACTGGACACAGGACTCGAGGTGTGGCCTCACCAGGGCTGAGTACAGGGGAAGAATCACTTCCTTGGACCTGCTGGCCATGCTGTTCCTGATACAGGCCAGGATGCCATTGGCCTTCTTGGCCACCTGGGCACACTGCTGGCTCATATTCAGCTTCCTGTCAATCCAAACCCCCAGGTCCCTCTCTGTCTGGCTGCTCTTCAGCCACTCTGTCCTCAGCCTGGAGCTCCCCATGGGGTTTTTGTGGCCACAGAACTCACTAGATATCTAGACACAGGGACACAAAAGCCATTTCATATTTCTGCCTCTTTCCCCAGCCATGCTCATGTTGCTCATATGAGACTTTTTCTAAAATTTTACCTGTTTCAGTTAATAACTGACATCACCCTGGTGCATGGCTGTCTCTAGGGCTGCAGATCCACATCTGCCCCTCTGTGCTCCCCCATAGGATTCAGGGGACAGCTGCCCTCTCCCCACAGCCTGCAGGGGAACTTCTCTTCTGGCCCTTCCTTCATTCACTGACCTTGGTGTCTTGTGGAGGGCTGGCAGCAGGCTTCCACCTCCTTCTCCATGGACATCTAGGGCATTTGCTGCCACAGACATTCCATGGTCACCCAGGGCAGCTGCTGACTCCTGAGGGAGGTGCTCACCTGGAAATGGGCACTCCAGGTGTCCACAGCCCTTATATATCCCCATGGTCACTATGGAGACCCCACATCACACCCCATGGTGTCCAAGCAGCAGACCCCACATCACAAAGCCCTGGTGGTGGC
>JAAWXA010000001.1:5258635-5312102 GCA_038090715.1 Florisuga fusca | reverse complement strand
TTTTTTTTTTTTTTTTTTTTTTTTTTTTTTTTTTTTTTTTTTTTTTTTTTACACTGACCCTATTTTGAGCAAATGATTGGACTGCATGATCTCTTCCTTCATCAGCCATCTTCTCATCTCTGATCACATTTGTTTTCCTTTATTGACAGGAAATACGATATTTTTATTAAGCTCTGGAAACTTCTCATCTGTTTGTAAAAACGGGTCCATACATTGCAGAATTAACTGTAAATATTATGCACATTGGAACTCTGTATCTAGTTTTTCTTTATTTCCTAAATCTGAAGTAACTGCAAAAATGGTGTAATCTCATTTTAGGTGACTGTCTGGTGTCCACAAATACAGTTATAAATGAACCTGGCTATAAAATAATAGATTTATTTCTGAATATGACGTTAGAAATCAACAGAGGGTTTTTCAAGGAAATCTATTTCATGTATTTTCATGAGGAACAAATGAGATTGCAGAGGCTGAGACCTTACATGGAGTGCTGGTGACATCTCAGTACTTTCTCTGCATTGTTTACAGACTAGAATCCAGATCCACTTCATGACACACTCTCCAAAATTAGACATGATTTAGCTATTTCCACATATGGAAAAATCTTTTTCTTTTCTTGTTTACAAGAAAATTGTGAAAATTTTCACAATTTCACATTTGAGTTACTCTTTTGTAGAATTTTCTTCAATCTTTAGGAAGATTGATTGTCTTCTTAAAAGTAGAAAGTTGAACTCTGACTGTTTGGCAAAGAGCACAGATTTGTATGAGAAACATTTCTGCTTATGCATGCCATCTTGGCTATTTCTGCAGCTGAGAGTTTTGCAAGTCCCAACTCTCAAAACTCAAAATTTCTGGCTGAACAGTTCACTAATTAGTCCTAATTAGAAGCCTATGTCCCAATATGGCAAAATGTTAAGTAATGTCTAATATTCACTTTATTTTTTTGCTCTCTAATAATGATGAAAATCCAATCAAAAAGCTACCAGAAGAAAAGAGTGTTGAAGATCTAAGCATTATGTTTGTTCATGCTTTACTATAACTTCTTTTTATCCAGAATTATAGCTTCTGATTTCTCTCATTTCTAGCCTGGAATTTGCTTATAATATTTTTGTACTGAAAACAATGAACACTTGGTAGTACTGATTATCAGACAGTCATAATGCCTTGGAATGTAAGGATCTGATGCTGAGTGACGCATTCAAGGCGTGAAAATTAAGGATATTGAATAAACACACTGTAGAAACCATAGAAAGAACATGGTATATATAGGAGAAAGATTCTAAGAATTAAACTACGGTATTCTTGTCAACCTTGTGAAAAATACAGCACAAAAACTGTATATGACATCACCAGTCCAATTTCTAATTGATCTTCTGTCACAAAATCATAGAATGATAGACTCAGCAGGGTTGGAAAGGAGCTCTTGGATCATCAAGTCCAATCCTTGATCCACTACCACTGTGGTTCCCAGACCATGGCACTGAGTGCAGTCACATCCAGTCTTTTCTTAAAAACCTCCAGGGTTGGAGAATCCACCGCCTCCCTGGACAGCCCATTCCAATGTCTGATCACTCTCTGTAAAGAATTTCTTCCTAGTATCTAACCTAAATCTCCCCTGGCAGAGCTTAAGCCCATGCCCTCTTGTCTTACTGATATCTGCCTGGGAGAAGAGCCCAACCCTCAGCCCTCCCTCCCCCCCCGGCTCCAACCTCCTTTCAGGTAGTTGTAGAGAGTGATGAGGTCTCCCCTGAGCCTCCTCTTCTCCAGACTGAACACCCCCAGCTCCCTCAGCCCTTCCTCACAGAACTTGTGCTCGAGTCCCTTCACAGCCTCCTTGCTCTTCTCTGGACCTGCTCCGGGACCTCAATCTCCTTCCTGAACTGAGGGGCCCAGAACTGGACACAGGACTCGAGGTGTGGCCTCACCAGCGCTGAGTACAGGGGAAGAATCCCTTCCCTGGACCTGCTGGCCACACTGTTCCTGATACAGGCCAGGATGCCATTGGCCTTCTTGGCCACCTGGGCACACTGCTGGCTCATGTTCAGCTTCTGTCAATCCAAACCCCTCAGGTCCCTCTCTGTCTGGCTGCTCTCCGGCAGGACCCGGCACTTGGCCGGCACTTGGCCGTGTTGAACCTCATCCCGTTGGAATCAGCCCAACTCTCCAGTCTGTCCAGGTCCCTCTGCAGAGCCCTCCTGCCTTCCAGCTGATTGACACTTCCCCCCAGCTTAGTGTCATCTGCAAATTTACTAATGGTGGACTCAATCACCTCACCTAAATCATCAATGAAGATACTGAACAGAACTGAGACAACACTGATCCCTGGGGGAAATATCACTCTTTGTTTTTTTTCTCAGTTGTGTTTTTTTCCTGCAAATATACTTTCCAGGACAATCTTAAGACCAAACAAAAACCCTTAAGGAACAAATATGCCATTTTCATGTATAAATGTATGAAATGACATAGGCAAATGTTTATCCATAGGTTTGTAGTGATTTTTAAAAAAAGGAACATCCAAAATACTAATTATTTGTAAAAAAATGTCTAAAGAAAGAAAGAGATGGATATATAAAATAGAGATTTTTAAGGAAAAACTGAACAGTCTTACAACTATGACGGGAAACTAACATTTCTGTAGCTACAGCTACCTAATGATATATCATATAAAAGCTACAAACTTCAGTAATTGGTACAAGTTTTCTCACAAGCATTTTTTTACAGAAAAACTTCGTAGAACATGAAAGTAGTCCAGAACCCACTAGTAGCACAATAAAAACAAAAGTACCAACAATTTAGAGTAAAAATGTGTAATTTAAATGCTTTTACAAGATCTATTTCTGCTCTAGGTTTCAGAGCATTTTAAAAAGACATTGTTATCTTACATATAAAGAAAAGTGCTATAATGAAGTGACTTCCCAAAGGGACATTATGAATAATAGTAAAAAAAAATGTTTCATTATCTTAGGCTAAATTTCCTTTTAGGGTTTTCAAAAATGGGAACTGATGTACAAATTTTTCAGGGATGCTACCAGAAGACTAGGTGCCTCAGGAAGGCAGCTCGTACATACCCACCTATATATTTTCAAGCATATATGAATGGCAGGGAGGAATGAAGCTTGTTTGAGATCAATTTAATATCACAGTAATCACTGAACAGATCATGTGAAAATAGAGTGTACCAAGGTATGGCAGGAAGCCCCATTTGCCCCTGAGTTTGGGTTTTTTAGGTGGGGTTTTTGCTCATGAGGAATAGATGCATTATGATTCTAAGTAAGTGTTGAATATGTGGAGAAGACCTACATCATGTCACAGTCTTCTCACTTGCATGTAGCTCCTGTTTGGTGAAAAATTTGGTCTGAATATTTTTTTCCATTTTAAGGGGTGCCTTTGTTTCAGAGTAAGAGCATTGCACAGTATACACTTATGCAGTATTAGGACAAAGGCAAGATCTGGCTGGTTATATAGTATGTCTTACTTTTGAGGACACCCTTAAGCACAGAATGGTACATCAGAACTAAATGATACATCTCTGTGTAAGAAGAATAATGAGTCAAACCTAGGAATCAGATTAAAGGCTTATTTACGCATCTGTGACAGTGGCCAGAAAAGAATGCTCAGGGGAAATGTGTGAGAAATTAGTCAGATATAGATGTTTCTCTCCAAACTAAAGCTTTCTCTAATAGAGGTCTACATAAAGATTACACCAATGGGCTTTGTCAACAACTGATTGCAGAGATTCGGAGATATGTAAAATAAAAGTCATATTCAGTTCACATTTCATAAATTAATACATTAAACGTGACTGGTTAAAATAGATATAAAAGGAACAGTCTTTATCTTAAAGTGGTTCTTAAAAACTGTGAAATTCCTGCAATTTATATTTTAATAAATAGTTGTGTGACAGTACCTCTGAAAGGCATTAGACACACTGTATTTTATTATAAAGGAATGAACCAATGTAATAAATTCTTAATATAAATCCATATTTAGAGATATTTTGAATTAGTGCTGGAATGACAAATTCAGTCGCTCTCTATAAAATCTTTTTAAAAGGGAAATGCAAACCAATGTGTGTCAACTGTTAGTACAAAAGAAATGTAAAAATAAAATCTTGAAGCCTGAAAAATATCTCTAATCAGAAAAGTTTACATTAAGGAATATTAGAGATTCAATTAAATATTTAATTTATGAACTGTTTAATTTATGAACTGGGTTATTAATACCAGTTAACCTATATACTTTAATGTATTTTTTAAGGTCTAGAAAATATGAAATTGAAGCTTTAATAAGATCAAAGAACTTCTAGTATTAATTACATGTGAGGTTTCTGTGGGAAAAAAAAAAAATCTTAGAACCTAAAAGTGTTCCAATAACCTGATCCTAGATGATAGAACGATTTATTGCGTTACCACTTAGCATTCATTAAGTTACATTAAATTTTTTTGGTGTAGAAAAATCCAGAATTTGATGACAAGGGAACAGTCAAAGTTAAACAATTTTATATTAACTTTGGTTCTTAAATTCTTTATTTAATCAGTGCCACCAAGAATGCTGGAGCCAACTGCAGGAGAAATTTATTGCCCACAGAAGAAAGGACTACAAAATCCAGATCACAAATGTAAAAAGTCACAACATGAATTTAATAACCCTGGACTTAGAAAGCTGGAGAACATCAAGAGCAACTAATTTGAAATTTTGTCAAATACCCGTTTTTGTTACAGGTGTATAGTGCAGAATAACCAGAATTTACAAATGAAGTAGTGTTCTCATAAAATACCTGAAATTTTGTATGTGTTAATCAAGATATTGATATTCTGACACCAGTATCAGAAATAGAACTACCTGATTCTGAAGCTTATTAAGCAATAAAGGAGAATACCAATATAGGATCAATCACATGCATTTTCAGCATGAGTATTTTTCAGTTTTCCACTACCCATTTTTATCCAAACACATGAGTAAACACTGATTTGATTTTGCTAAAATTATGTTTAATTTCAGCCCTCACAGTCTAAATGGTCTCACCTCTTTTTCTCTTTTCTCATTTATTAATATAACTGAAAAGTCTTTTGCTGTTTGCTTTAAACATACCTTGCAAGGACTAAATCAACTTGCCATTTGGTGGCACTATTTGTATTTATTGACCTTTCAGACATAGCTTTATGTACCATTTTATTTATGCATTAGATATTTAGTTCTCTTTACATTTTTTTCCTACACGTTTGGAATAGATGTTACTACTCTGACATAAAATAGGTTTTTTTGGATTTTTTTCATTTTATATTCTCCCATTCTGTCCTGCTGAGGAACTGGAGAGTGATAGAGGAATTTGGTGGGCACCTGCCAGAGACCCACAACACTGACTCAGAACCATCAGGATTTGAACGCATTCTATCAGTGTTATTCTTTCATATTCATTGCAAATTATAACACACTGCTCTGATTGCTTATGTCTTTTATTTCTGACACAGCATATTGTTTTTCAGGTATGATGTTTTGCTAACTGTGATGTTCATGTTTCTGTTAGCCCTACAATAACTAACTCAGCTTCCTCCATTTTGTTGTACAGCGTGCTTACAATTGAATACATGCTTCTATGAATTGTTCTTCTCCCACTAGTCTGTCTCTTTGCTTGATTTGGCATAATTTTTAGCTGTCACTATCTTATTCCAACTGCTATTAATATTAGCATTTTCTCTATTTTTTCCTTGCCCATTTTCTTTTCAGTAAGTAAAAGCTAATTCATCCTGCCGAAGCTGTTTCACTTTTATTTTAAATAGTTAAATATTCATTAGTCTTGGGAGTGCTGGGTCATTTCTGGTTTTGTTCACTGACTGTTAATATAAAATACATGAACAGTCTTGGCAGTAAGACTGACTGCAGATTATTTCGGAACTTCAGGTAAGTAAATGCTGAAGATGTCAGTGATATTTAAAAGTGGGAAAGAAGCTGAAATTCAGCATTGGTTACTGTTTTACATAGACACTGGAATTAAGGAACATATGGCCTATATAAAATATCTTCTAAATTCTATAACAATGTGCATCTCTTCAATCTAAGTAAAACTACTATTATCCGACTCTTCTGCAGGCTTTTTACTCAAGGTTATTCACTTACTAAGTCTAATAAATGATAAATGACTCAAAGATTTATTCTACATTTATCATTCATCATAAATATATACTACCTACATAATAACTATATGCAATTAACACATTAATAATTACATATTATAATAAGTAGTAGCTTGAACCTTAAAGCTGCACAACTGGCCAACAGATATAGTATATGGCTGATTAGGCTCATTGCTTATGGATAAATAACAATAAAATATGATACTGCTGAAATGAAAAAATTGATAATTTATATTATCCTAAAGAGATGGCAATACAGAAATTAAACTATAAGGAGAAAATTATTATGGTACTTAACCTGTGATGGATCCATCTTTAAACAATAGCATATTTATTAAGTTCATATTCAGATTTTTTTCCTATTCTAGAGATCAATCTGTTATCTCAAATTTAGCTACTCAGTTTTTCAGGTAGGTATTAATTCTTTGTGCCATCTGAAAATTGCAATTGTTCCATAAGTAATTTTTTTACATGACTTTTCGGACAACCTGACTAGTGTATTTTGCCCAGTTCTGGGCTCCCCAGTTCAAGAGGGACAGAGATATACTAGAGAAAGTTCAACAGAGGGCTACGAGGATTGTCAGGGGGCTGGTACATCTGTCTTATGAGGAAAGGCTGAGAGACCTAGGGCTGGTTAGTCTGGAGAAGACTGAGAGAAGATGTTATTAATGTTTATAAATACCTGAAGGGTGACTGTCAAGAAGGGACCAGTGTCTTTTCAGTGATGCCCTCTGATAAGATGAGGGGCAATGGATGTAAACTGGAACACAGGAAGTTCCAAGTCAATATGAGGAAAAACTTTTTTTACTAAAAGATTGATGGAACACTGGAACAAGCTTCCCAGAGAGCTTGTGGAGTCTCCTTTTCTAGAGACTGTCAAGACCATCTGGATGCATTTCTGTGTAATCTGTCCTAGGTGATCCTGCTTTAGAACAGGAGACTGGATTCAATGATGTCCAGAGGTCCCTTCCAACATCTACCATTCTATCATTCCATGATTCTTTAACTGTGGCATCCTAAACATCAGGATCTATTATTCCAGATAATGATGATGCTACTGTGAAATATTTCTAAGTGTGTTAGGAGGTTTACTGTTCCCCAGAATTATTTAGATCTGTAACAACCTAATGGGTTAGTGCAGAATTATTCATCAGTCTGGTGATACCCAAGATTGAAAGCATCTGTAAGATTTCATGAAGGCATTTTTTTCCTTGATCTCTTCTTCTCCTTCAATTCAGTCTGATAGTATCAAGATATCAGATCAAAACTGCTAACATTTTTTTGCTACTGCTGTTTCATCTCTGCTGTCAGATATGCTAATAACTGTCTTGAACTGTACAAGAATAGAGTGACATATGCTGTACTGACATAAACTAATATTCTCTCAATGACTTCAGCAGAATTATGATAATTTAAAATTAATGAGATATTTCCTTCTTGTTTTAGTAAGCCAAAGACAGTTTTTACAATAATCTCAGCACTGGAATTACTCCTTTTCTTAATCTTCCTAAGAAATCTGCTGATGTAGACGATGAGCTGTCTATGCTGTTTCTTTGATTATTACTTATTAGTGTTTTTCAGCCTACACCCTATTATCATTACTGTCATGTTTCATTATTATTTATGATCCATATAGCACCACTAAATTAAGTTCTCAGCAGCTGCAACTTCTGTTAAGGGGATCATTGAAAGACAAAATCCACATGTCCGTATACCCCCTGTTTTTGAGTGATCTGTTATAGAATATGTACTGATACCACAGTTCGTTCTTACCTTGTTGTCTATTTGGTTTCCTAATCTCCAAACAACATTTTAAAATTTTTTTTCCCACATATAAATCACCTTTTTAATATTTTATTTTCATTATTCACATTCTTAATGTAAGAAGATTATGTTCAGAACATAATTTCTTGCTGGAAGCATAACAGAGACCTCAGATCATATTCTGAGAATGAAATTCATATCAGAACTACCTCATAGAAATCCAGTATATATTCTGTTACACTGAAGCATCTTGTATCCAAGTTTACTAAGACATGGTAGTCAACTACCTTGTTATGATATAAGGCTGCAGCAAAAAGCACAAAAAAGAATGTCACATTCTTTAAAATTTTTTATAACTTTTAATATGTTTTATTACATTTAAAGCAATTTTAAATGATGTTTAGAAGAGTTCCCTCATTCCTGTGTTGCCAAGTTTTAGGCAAATAACTAGATATTACTATAAATGAGGCATATATGCTTTTGTGCAAAGCAATATGAAAAACCAGAATTAGTTCAAAGGTACTTCCAATTCGACCTTGTCTCTGACAATAGCCAAAAGCACACATAGAGAAGAAAGTACAAAACTATAAAAATATATAGTTATACTTCTCCTAAATAGTTTCTTAGTCTCACTAAATTGCAGCATTCTGAGCTGCAATTATGTATACGATATATATAATTATATAGAATTACATATAGTTATATTATACTATATATAATATATAAGTATTTATATTATATATATTTAATGGCTCTCTCTTGTCCATTCTCCTTCTGAAGATAAGAACTTTTGAATCCTCACACGATACAAAATTCTGCTATTTAACATGTTCTATGAAGAACTATTACCTTTCACTTGTTGTCTCATGCATGTGAATTACATAGAGAAATACACTGATCTCAAATACTACATGGAGTGAATCTTAGAGTGTTGTCTATATAAATGAGTACCCTTATGTTTTGGGTTGATTTGAATCCAGACACTGGCTTTCAAAGAATTTTCATCATTGTTTCAGCACAGTGAGACAGTAGGTCCCAAACAGAATCACAAATGTAGACAAAGGCTCCATGGGACCAGGGATCCTTTATGGGTCAATGAGATATCTACTAAAAGAAAATACAGAAAAACAAAAAAGATCAGACAGATACCCTTCATGAAAAATATAAATGATAAACAGTATTAATGATTCATAAAAACTCTAGATATAGCACAGAAATACTTCAAGAAGAGTGGATTTTCCCCTTTTCAATGTGTGATAGACACATTATTGCATAATTAATATTTCTTTAACAAAATTAATAAATAATTTATCTTCTTCCAGATTGGTTTTGTTTTCAGCAGGCTTCCAAGTACAAACACTTTGATGAAAGTAACATAATCAACATGTGGTATTTACTGTTAACTTGTTAAATTCATATATATGGGTTCTGAGTTTGTGATATTGTACTAAGAAATGTCCTAGAAATTCTGCAATATGGAAACCATATACCATGACACATACTTCTCAGCAGGTAAATGGCAGATTAGATTATTCTATCTAAACTTGGAAACTATGAGCCAGACTGTGAGGGTTTTTTATGTATTTCTTCAGTTAAAAAATAGCTGGAGCACTGTAAACAGTCTTGATATTAGTAATGAGTCACAGACTTTTTACTAACTTTGCAAAAGCTCAGGCTGGGCTGTGAGGATTGCCATTTTTGAGCTCAGTCTTTTTTTGCTTGGAGCCAAGTGGCAATTACTTAATTGATTTTTGTTTTAGTTTGAACTAAGTTTTTTTTTGTGATATATGCTATTCTTATGTTAAGAAACTTAATCAAAAGCATGGTGATATTTTCGTAGGATCAGAGAGTCACAGAATTGTTTGTGTTGTAAGGAACCTTAAAGATCACCTAGTTCCAACCCTCTTGCATGTGCAGGGACATCTCCCACTAGATCAGGTCTAACCTTGCCTTGAACACTTCCAGGGAGGGGGCAGCCACAATTGCCCTGGTGTCAGAGTTTAACACTGGCCCAGCAATTAAACTGAATAACAGATTTTTCAAACTTTTCGTGTCTGATGCAAAGTATTGAAGTATTCATAAAAAAGTAATATCCTAATTTACAATTATTTTATTTTTCTCTGTAACTACAAAAAGCATCATGATTAGAGATTGCATATTAGCTTTGTCAATGTTTACACTTTTCATCTGTGTAAGTGTTGTTTTTTACAAGACTTCTACAGAACCTCTCAGGCAATAATTAATTAGCTTGGTTTATAAATCTTAAAACAATGTTTATTTTTTTCAGATTTCCCCTATTACCACTTACATTGCTTAACTGAACTTCTATTACCTTGATTATGTACTTATTAAAGCTTTAGCAAAACAAAGGTACATTTAAACATTCACAGTATAATTATAATAACCATACTTGTGCTGTATGTCACACTTCATCCTCCTGATCTTGCTGGTAACAGTCTTACTGAAGTATATACACAAACACAGCTGACCCTTAATTTTATTTTTCAGATGATTTTAAGAAAATCATCTTAAGAGAGAAAAGAAGATGAAATTACAATTTTCATCTATAGCAGTCTGTATTTTAATTACGTACATTTTGTTTACCAGTTTCATGCTTTTTGTTTTTTCCACTTAGCTGAAAAAAGGAACTCTTAGTCACTCTGTTTTAGACACTCACCCTTTTTATTCTGGTGAATCCTATTTCTTCCAATCAGTCCTCAATCCCCAGGACATGTATACACTATAATCATCAAAACCTTACTTTTATTTTTCCTTTCAGAGTAGCTTTAAAATTGCAGAAATTTTGTCTAGAAATAAAGTTACTAAATCTTTAAAATTTAAATCACATAATTATTTTGCATCATTTCATTACATTTTTTTAAAATGGGAAGGCAAAAAAAAAAAAAAACAACCCGAATTTATTTCTTTTTTCTACTCAAAGGACACTGTTCTGGAAATGTAATTTTCCTGACTGAAATATGGGGAGAAAGCACAACTAAGATACTAATTATGAGCACATCTCCCCCTGCTGCAAATCAAACTGTAAAATCAGATAATCTCTACATGCAAGTTTAACTTAATAAACTGCATAAATTAATAAGGAAATGTAGCAGTGAAATTAACAATCATCATGCATTTAGACAACTATTATTTTTTTTCAGTTTCAAACTAAATGTGTTTTCCAGTTCTTTGCTTTATTGTAAATAAATATAGTTAGACGTGTTTTCTAACAAAAGAATTTCCATTCCACTTATTGAGAATATGTTTGAATATGTAATGTTTGTACTAAATACTGCCTTATAACTCCATTAGAGCAAACAGAGAAGGCAAATAAAACCTTTCTGTAATTCTTATTTTACTTATCCTAAATAGGTAATGGATTTTTGTATGAAGCATCCCAAGAAGAAATTATACAAGTTAAGAGATATTCATCAAAAACTCAACAATGATGTTTTGTCTTTCATTTATTAATTAGCATGAAAAACTAGGTTTTTTCCACATCACCACAAGACATGAAAAAGCAAAGGTAGGTTGTGAAGTTTTACCTATTTTGTGAAAATAATGCCACTTGAGTTTAACTGTATATGATTGATGTCACTAGACTTTTTTATTACTGTCAGATGTGATACTCTCTTATTTTGGGCCATTTTCCTAATTCCAGTTCCAGCTCTGAGTTAGGTACCCAACACTTAACTTTTTGTAAAAGATGATTTGTGCAACATTCAGTATCTACTAGTGGTAAAAATGGTCATAAAAGCAGTTTCAACAGCAGAGTCTAAAGAGGTTATTTAAAATCCATTTGAAAATGTGATATAAAGCAAAGAGAAAAGGTAACACCTTTCCTAATAGCATAAATGGATGGACATCTAAAATGGATGTCACTGGCTTACTCTGAAAGAGTTGCTTTACTGCTAGAAACCCTTAAAGATGTGCAGGCCTCTCACAGTCAGGTGTAATAACTTGGTAAAATCTACAGTGATGCTCACCCAAGAAAAGTTATTTATTGCAAATTGTTTTTGTGTTTGTGTTATCTGGATAAAATAGCCCTTGGTTATTTTGCTTTCACAAAGCAAACAGGAAAGATTCTATTTAAAAGTAGAACTTTTCTCCATTGGTCAGACTCAGCACAAATATTTTTCAAGGACATTCTTCCTCTAAAAGGGCTTTGATGCAAGGGGTTTCACACAGAATCACAGAATGTTAGGAATTGGAAGGGACCTCGAGAGACCATTGAGTCCAACTCCCCTGCCAGGGCAGGATCACCCAGTGTAGGTCACACAGGAATGCATCCAGGCGTGTTCTGGATTTCTCCAGAGAAGGAGACTCCACAGCCTCCCTCGGCAGCCTGTTCCAGTGCTTTGTCACCCTCACAGTGAAAAAGCTTTTTCTTATGTCTACATGGAACCTCCTGTGCTCCATCTCGCATTCGTTATCCCCTATCCTATCCATTGGTCATCTGAGAAGAGCCTGGCTCTTGCGTGGGTTTGTTCACTATACAGAATAGAAGAATGTAAAGATTTTTATAATTTAAAGACTCCATATTAGAAAGGGGCTATAAATCTAGACAGAGCTTTTCTCTCAAGTCTGAATTTCCTGTAATATGATGTTTGATTTTAACATGGAATGTTGGCTGATCTACATAGACTGCAAGAAAGCTTTTTAGGATGAAAAAAGAAAAAAAAAAAAAAAAAGACACATGAAAAAAAATTTTCTTGTCCTGGACTCATTTTGTATAACATAGGAAAAAAAAGGAAAAAAAGAGAACAGTTAAGACTTGAACACCTTTGGCTTGGAGAAAAGAAACAAAAAGACTTCTGCTAAAGTTTCCCAGAGTGTATAAAGACAGTTTTCATGTCTCCATTTCAACTGTCTAGGATATCCAAGAGGACTTTAGAGCATTTAGGAAAGTTTAGAATACTCAGGTATCATTGCTTGCATTAAAGTGATTTTATTATTATTATTAATATTATTATTATTATATATCATGAATCCTCATGATTTATTTTCATTGTAGAAGCATTTTGAAGCTTGTGTAGAGATGGTTGCCCTGTAATTTTTACTGTCAAAACATACAGCAAGAGGGAGCCTGAATTAAAAAAAATAATAAATACAGGTGGGTCGGACAAAAGAAAACTTGATTACACCCATAAAATAAATGAGGATCTTAGTCAAAGAGGATAAAGAAGGAGCCCAAGATCTTGGAGCATATGCATAATAGAATGGCAAGCCAGTATTTTCTTAATATCAGTTACTGCTAATTCACAAAACCTTTAAAAGCTAATGACTACATTACATATTTTTAGACATTTTGGGTTCATGGTTATTGGTTTGTGGTGATGCAATGTGAAGAACTTGCACGATATGGTAGAGATTACATAATACTGCTTTATAGCTCTATGCATTTTTGTGTGTCTTTACCCTCATTGTACGACAAAATTAAGTCATCAACCTTATTATAAACCTAAAATTCTAAAAGTCCCAGCAAGATTTACCTATTTCTATTTAATTAAGGTTTTTTATTTATTTATTTCCAGTTGAAAAACTTTTTAAGAAAATTTAAAATTTGTGAATAGACAAATTTTGTTGAAATCTGGAATAAATATTTATTTATACCAGACTAGAATACTACTCCTTGGACGGTTTTAGTGTCAGATTAAGAAAAACCAAAACACTTCAATGTCCCTCTCATTTCAAGTTCATGAATTGCTCATAAATGAAAAAAATTGTATTAGTTTCATTAATGTATGTTCACAAATTCAGCAGTGGGTATGTGTATCTCTGTAATGGAAAAGTATAGATAACTTTATTTTTTAATTACATAGTTGTCCTGTTATTTGTTTCCATGCATTTGAAGAATAATTACATAATTTTTCATGTTGTGGATTCAGTTTCAGAATGAAACAATTATAGCATGAAAATCTCAGCAACATATTTTGAATTACTGCCTTTGGGAAGAGTACATTTTTTTTTATTTTTTCATGAGTAACAACTGTGTGGTTGCATATGCTTCCTGATTATGGTGAATTTATGAGAAGTGAATTTTTCCCAATGCTTCTCTAATGAATAATGAAACTGGACTTTCTGCTATACTCCAGAGTCCAGCCAATGCCTCCTAACTAGGATTAAAAAATTGCTATACCTAAGCAACCAACTTTCAATTATGAAATTTAAGAGTCATCTACTGTTGTATTATATCGTTGCTCTTTTGCAACATTCACAATTTACAGGGTGGCAATTTTTCTCTAACTTAACCTATTTTTATATTTGTCTTTCATTGTAACAATTATGTCCTTTGAATCTTCTCAATGAAATCTCAAAGCAAGACAAGAGAATGAAAGTAAATGCACTTCCTGAAGTTTAAAAAGGAAACATCCACCAAGAAACCCCACCCCATAAATGACACTCTATTCCACATCCCTCCTACAAAATGGTGCCAAAATGCTCAGTACTTGGATTTTCAAATCAAATTGGTCAATTCCATTAATAAGGAAACATCCTAATTCACAAATATACACAGTGGGTTATGCCTTAATAGCACCATTATCAGCTGATGACATGGTGCAGTTAATGTATCTCAGCACGAGTTGACTTTACCACAAAAGGTTGTTTCCTTTTAAAACAGCATGAAATCTTGAGAAAAATCTTTCAGTATCTCACTATGGGGACAAATAAATATTAGTCACCATGGTGCAGAAACCAAGAGACAAAAAAGGTATTTTAAATATCTTCTGTTCCATGCTATTCTATTCAAACTTGTTTAATTAATTAGTTCCTTTAAACAGTGTAGCTCTTCCTGGGATCATCGACTCTTACACTATTGTGACAGACACTTTTTAAAAACTGAAAACTAAACTCAGCAAATATCAGAACTCCTCAAGTGATACTTGAGGTTGCATTCCACAGTGAGTTTATAAAAACAGCAAATAGGACCCTCTGCTTTGCATTTGCTTATTAAGAGATCATTAAGAACTGATGAGTGGACAAAATTTTTTTGGTGGACCTGAATCTCTAAATCCACACTGTCTTTATTCTTGGTTTGTATGTATAAGTCAACCTTGAATAGCCATGTTCCCTTGCATTTTGGTGAAATTCATGTTAAGGTTTTTACTTCCAATTTAGCAGCATTTTAAGACAAACATTAGGTGATACCTCTTGGTCTTTTTCAATAATTGGAAGTATTGTATTCTGTCAAGAACAGTTTACCTGGCATTATTCTGCAGAAAGAAAAAAGCAAGATAGCATACCTTTTTGAAAACTACTTCATAAAAGCATGGTGAAAACCTTTCAGCCTTTGAGCTCCTATGAGATCAATCAATTAATAACATTAATAAGATTCAAATAACATGAATCTTCTCATTGCTGAAATGATGCAAATTTTGTGATGTTTCAGTTGCTTCATAGCGTTATTTTTTTAAAGTAGGTATCGCGAGCAGTAAGTATGTACCTACCTCAAAGGGATTTTCCAATGGGTTAAATTAGATGATAGCTATAGAATATTCATAAGCTGTAGCAGAAAAGTTATTTCAGTAAGAAAATGCCATTTGTGACCATATGTGAACTCTTAACAGTTCCAAGGATAACTCTGTTCACTCATATACGTGCAATGTAAGATGAGGGAAATGGAAAATAAAAACAGACTGATGCCTAAAATACTCTTTAGTTAGGATTTTGATTGGAGGTTGAAGGGAGCCAACAGTTCACATAATCTGTGCCCAGCTACTTGGGTCTCTAAATAATCTAAAATATTCCAAATTAAAATGCCTAATATCAAAAGCAACATTGTTTTCACAGGACTAAAATGAGGATTTCAGCA
Organism: Florisuga fusca; assembly: GCA_038090715.1. Taxonomy (NCBI): domain Eukaryota; kingdom Metazoa; phylum Chordata; class Aves; order Apodiformes; family Trochilidae; genus Florisuga; species Florisuga fusca. The sequence continues at coordinate 5,296,391 of JAAWXA010000001.1, read as the reverse complement.
ACAACCTCATTCATTCAGGACTCAAAAACTAAGTATCACCTATTTATGTCAACTTCAGAGATACAGTTTCATTTACGACTCAACCTAAGTATATCCTGGTTAAACTAAGACTACTGACAGTACTTTCATTCCAAAAAGGAACAATCCATGGTGATTGTCACTGTATCTGCCTTCATGCAGGGCAGGTCTACAAGTTCAAGTGGGATCAGCTCTGGATTATCTTGCTCTGGAAGAAACCCTGTGGCTGGTTTGGCATATTTCAGAAAGCATGTTTGTATATCCTGATGAGTTTTAAGTGTCTGTTTCAGCCCATGATACATATGCAAAAATCTGATAAGATTTTCCTGTAATTTTATTTATAATTAGTTGAAATTAACCGATAGGTTCAGAAGTTGTTAGAAATAGACATCCATCCAGATTGAATAAAATACTTGTTTTTAGAAAATAGGCTAGGAAAAAGCCTTCAGGAATCACTTGTCAATGAAAAATGACAACGAAAATGAGATGAAGCTTGTAATATTTTACCAGGTTATTTACTAATCCTAACATGTTTCAAAAATTTCAGCAGCAGACTGGATAATCAAAAACTTATCTCCAGTTAATCTCTAAATTACCATATTGGTAATTTATGAGAAGATGGTAGCTACAGCAGTCAAGTGAAAATAGACTTTCTTGGGTAAGATAGGTCTGTTAAAGCAAACATAGGTATACGTCCAGAAACAAAGAAGTCAGGCTGTATTTTCAGAATGGATGACTACAAATAATCTAGGGATTGTAAGAGGAAAACTAATACAGAACTCTCTTTTGCACTGCTGTGTGAAAAGAAAGGATGGTCTGGCAATTTGACACATGGACAGGAAAACAACAAATTAAATAAGGGGCTACAGCTCTGCCTATGGCCCCATGAGACTGAGTAGACTGCTATGCAGAGTTCCAGCATTGACATTTACAAGAGGTGAGAAAAATTTGAACTAACAGGAAAGAATGAAAGAAATAACTGAAATCCAAATAAAGTGCCATGCAGCGAAGATGTGGGGTATAGTTTTAGTGCACTTCATGCTAATCTAAGACAGAGCTGCTGCAGTTCTGCCTTTCCATTCGCCCCTACTCCTATTACTGCTGTTTGCTTTCTGCTAGCAGCAACATGCATGAGAGTTTGCACCAGCATGACTCAGGGAACTACTCAGATTTAAAGTAATCACATTTTTATGCTGGGTTACTTTCCAACTCACCTCCCTGACCTAGCTCCCTGCAGGATGTACTAACCAAGTGAGAAATAGGATCATATGGCTGAGGAGCAGTGAAGTCCGGATTTTAATTGACATGGGCTGGCATTATGCTGACTGGCATAAATTATGCTAAGGAATTTAAAGACTGCATTTATATCTTCCTAAAGATTCTATCATGATCTGGGTTTTTTTTGTTTTTTTTTTTTTTAAGTAAAAAAGCAGTCTGTTTCATACAAATATATAGTCAAGTACTTAATCAGAAGGGAATAGTGGAAATCTTTTTAACCTAGATATAATAAAAATCCACTGAAAGTAGAAGCCAGATAAAACAAAAGATCAGGAAATAATTTTCAATGTTAACGAAGTCACATAGTTTGATATTATGATCAATTTCCAGATAATTAAAACTTCATACTTTTCTTGAAAATTTACATGAACTACAAACAAGATAGTTATCTAGACAGCAATAATTAGATGAAACTCATACTTCATATGTAACAATGTGGTATTTTGATGCTTTTAGTATTCTTTAAGTTCTGACTCAGTTAAGAATTATCTTAATATATGCTTTACATAATATTTTCTTCAGTTATAAATCTCTTCCCAACTATGCAGAAAGCACTTGCCTTTCTGGACATGTTGATTCCCTGAACAATGTGTAATGCAGTTGAGAAAATATATTATTTATATGCTTTAAATGCTGTCATGGAGAAGTTTCCATCCTAAAATACATGGTTACATATATTTATATGCAATATATATTCTATAGTAATAATTCATGTAATAAATTTAAAAAGGAAATATTTGACCGTTTTATTATTTATTAGACTTTATTTATGTGAAGAAATATCTGTCCTATCTTAATTTGTAATACATTCATAAAAGGAATAGCCTTTCAACTTAAATCACATTTCTTGCTTCTGTTCATCCTTTTTTTTTAAAGCAATGGAGGGATACAGGTATGACAATGAAAAATGAAAACCTTCACAATATGCCTTCAACTTCTCAATAAGGATGCATTAAACTTAATTTACCCTTCTGCAATCTAATTAGCCGCTCCTCCTGCGTCTCCCATTGACTCACTGGAAACGTTGGCAGGGATCAAGTGCAAAGTGTAGTGAAAACAAGAGGAAATTGAGTCAAGAAAGGGTGAATCTGAATCCTCCCTGGAGAAGGAATTGTTTTTCTGAAATATTTAATTGTTTAGAACCTTTTTGTTCAATACCTGAATTAGAAACTAAAGGTTTGGTGATTTGTAACAAATTGAGTGAATTTCCCCAAGTTGAGACTGGTTTGCCTGTGGCAACAAATGTTTGGAATGCTGCTAGACCAAGTATTTTTCTTCACAGTGGCACAGTGTTATAATATTTTCTTAAGAATTTAATAAAACTGTAAAAATGTGGTTAGCATCTCTTTTTCCATTCTGAAACAGGTAATTGCTGGTTTTGTTATTGTGACCATAAATACTCTTTCTGGATCAGAAAAGTTATACTTTATTTCACGTAGTATAACCAAAGCCTTAGATAGTACTCATCTTCCAACTGTACTAGCAGATTAATTTGCTTTCTTTATATATAGATCTCTCGTTTGCACACCTGATCTATTTTGTATCACAGTTTTATACTTTTCTGAATTAGATTTTTATCAATATTTTAATAGAATTGAAACATTCCTGGACAACATTCTATAGCTCATGTAGTAGACTAGACTAGACCAGAATATTGGTTGGGAGGCTGGAAGAGGCCTCCAGCAACCATGTTGTCCAACTTCCTGACCATACTGTAAAGAAAGCCCTTGATGGAACACAAGTGCATGAGATGGGATAACATACCTCTATATATAAAGAATTTTTATGAGTTTTCAGGGAACTTTTCTTCTTATGGAGAAACAAAGAGCAGAACTCCTACCAATGTTCTTTTTAATTATATAAATATATATATATAAATATATATATATATTTAATAGGAACTCACTTACTGAGGCATATGCCCTTCAGACCCCAGTAGATATGATCTCAATTTCTAGTGTACACTAAAGGTAAATAAAAAAACTTCCTTTACCCTACCCAGGAAATAATTTCTTATTTTTAGTAATTGCCTGTTTTCCCTTTTTATTTTTGTATCAAACACTTGCTTATGCCAAAATAATCCAGTGTATGCAATAGCACTTGTGGAAAACAAAGTATGAGGTTATTATCAGTAGACAATTATTTTGCTTTTACCTCCAGCTATATAGTTGCTAATAGCTGTTTTATGGGTTTTTTATATTTGCAGTTGTATGTATCTTTGTGATAACATGCACACAAACCGTATATGTGGGTTTGTGTAGGGTACTGCAAGGTGAAATGTTACAATTCAGGTCCTATTACACTTCTGGGACTCTGAAGTACCTTTTTACAGTTCCTGTTTAGAGAGGTGTGAACACTTCAAAATACAAATGACCTTGTGACCCCTAGTATAAAGATTAATTTGTTCTTATACTCATGTTTCATTCAATTAATTGTTTTCAGTTAACTCCAGAAAGATTTATTTATTTTATCATGTCCCAGAATAGTGACTGCATGTAAAGAGAAAATTTGTATGGTGGATGAAAGGTCTGTTAAATTTCAGTAGAATTACAAAGCTCAGCAGAAACTATTCACCAAGTTTACAGAAAGAGAAAAAATGTTTTGCAGAAAGAAGTTTCTGAAGTAGAAACTTCCCAGCATACATCCAGAAACAGGCCTGCAGGAACAAACAAGCAGGTTTCTAGCTTTGGAATTGTTATTTAATAACGTTTTTAAAGCAACTTCTTCCTTCAGACAGCTGGCTGCATGGAGTAGGTTGCATATGATGATGGGATTACACGTGATTAACACTACCTAAAATCTACTCCTGATGATTGAGTCATTTAGCACTTTAACTCATTTTTAAAGACTATATTTTTCAAAGTTGTTCAGCTTTAGTAACTGAGAAAGCGGTGTGGCATAAGATAGTGTCACTACAATTCTGATATTTGGAACCACCTTGTTATCTCATACGCTCACTAGCGCTCCTCAGAGATACTGGTTTCTTCTTATCTCACATGCCATATTAGGGGGAGAGAAGACTGATAAACTTCAGGAAGGACTATTTATCTTATAAGGCAGTGATGCCACAGTACTATCCTGAAGCTTAACAAACCCTTATTGTTCCTCATTTACCAGAGCTGCTACCATATCCTCCCTCATGTATTATTTATTGGATTCACAAACTGCTTGTATTCAGTCTTTTGCATAATGACTCTCCTGATCACTTTCTTACTTGTCACAGCACATTGTACTTTTGAGTTTGTCTATCTTAAACATGTAAGAATAAACCTTTGGCCAATGTTCTAAGCCCCTATTCATTATAATTTCTCATGTGAGCAGCTCCAGCTATTTCAAGTACTTCTTTTTTGAAGCAAGAATAGACAATTGCATCTTTTTCTTTTTTGCTGCATGTGCTGGGCTGGAAAGAAAGTATAGAGGAATCATAAAAGCCATAACTTTATTAAATAGGAAATGCAACATATATTCAACATTAAAACAGGTTGGGGTTTTTTTGTTTTGTTTTGGGTTTTTTTTGTTTTGTTTTGGGTTTGTTGTTGTTGTTGTTTTTTATTATTGTTACCTCCGTTATGTTTAAGGAAAAAGTAAAATAAAATAAAATAACAAATAAATAAAATAAAATAAAATAAATAAAATAAAATAAATAAAATAAAATAAAATAAATAAAATCCTGGTCTTATGGAGTTATTCACCACATACATTTTATAGGACAAACATCCAATCAACAAAAATTAGAAGAAAAAATGGTAGTGATATCTATGCCTCTGTAACTCTCAAAAAAATAAAATCTGAATTACAGGTAGGGCTGTATCTCTCTGAAATGATGTGCTTGTGGTGCTAGATTATGTATATATGTATATATATATGTATATATATGTGTATATATTATGTATATATACTTAAAGTGTAAAAATATGGGGGGAGGTTATGTATGCTCCTTAGGAAATAAGAAACTGGCTTTCTAGCACTATATTAGGATTGTGTATCAAATTGACCTAATTAAATCTTGCTAAAGTATCAGTTTACCAAGTCTTGGTATTATACACTATGCTGTCTGTACTTTAATGTCATTTTAGCTGACTGCCCATTTATTTGACCTACAGGTGCCAAAAGGTCCTGTATTTCTAAGTGTGTTTCTACAGTCATACTAGCTATATATTTTCTTGCAAGATGTTTTGTGATTGTCTTTGACAATGCTCTTGGCAGCTATAGCTCTCCTTGTGACAGGCACAACATGTTCTGAAGATCTGATTGACTTATATTCACATTTGGGTCTAAACAATTGAGAAGCCAGTCATTTACTCAGAGAAGAGGGCTTGTGTTTCAGAATGTCTAAATAAAAATAATGTGAATTTCTTGCAAATTCAAAACTCATTATTTATTTTTCATTGATTTCATATACTAAATACTGTTTTTTAAAAGCCTACATATAGCATGCCACTATTCTAAGGATGCAGAAATTAAAAATAATAAACATTTAAAATGAAAAATTTATTTATCAGTTATGCTTTCATTTTTCCCATGGTCTTGCAACACAAAGGGCACTTTTGGTTCTAACAGAGTCTTTTGATGTGATTTTTTCCTTAGATTAATTCCACCTTGGTTTTTTTCATCCTTTGCACTGAATATGCTAATGGAATTTACTGAATACAGCTCTTTTCATAAGTTTCTGCCTTTTTTCCTTTACTGTAAGCTGTAAATCAATAGTAACTGATTCCTGGGGCCAAATATGTTGACAGCAGCTTAATCAACGTGTCCATGCTGCTTTCAATGTCATCTCTAGCTACAAGGCAGTAAATTCTTTCAGAGTATTTTTCTTTGAACTATTCTGCTGTATGTTCTCTTTGTTTGTTTTGAAACATATTTCTGTCCCTTTCCCTCAAAAAAAGTGATTTTAGTCAGCAGTTTTAGAGTGCCTCTTTCCTCCCAGCCCTCCTTGTCTTTGTGTACTTCCTTTATACTTTCCCTCCTAAGAATTTATGCAAGTTCTCTTTGGCAAAATTAGTACACTTGATCTTAATAGACATTTTATGCTTGCAATAACTGCACTATGATCGAGGCAATGTACTTCCTATCTGTGCTATACATTCTTGTGCTAGATATCTGACTAAATTACACCCACAGTCTCTCAAAAATACTGAATTAAGCAAATTTTGAAAAACCTCAATTGGCAATATTAACTTGGAGGAGGACTAATAAAGGGAAGGAAAGAAATAAATAGGAATATTCTGTATTTACAAAGATAAAGGAAAACATCTGGTGTGTGTTTCCATTTTTGAAGACATGCTGTTATTTTTAATGAACAGTCAAGCAATATGATGTGTACCACTAGGTCATCAACAGCATCTTCTGAAAATTTTAAGTTCAAAGTGTAACTGTAAAAGGTGAATGAGCACATTTACTAAAAAAAGTATTTCCTAAACATAAAATCTTTACTCGTTCCTCTGGACAATTGGAAAAAGCCTCAAGGGTTCTTCTGCAGGAAAGAATGTCACCATCTTAAATCTATACAAATAATATTAGTTGCAGAATAGGTAAGTGATACGTTTATAATTGTTTCATTAAATGTATTTCTCTCAGCAAAAAGTCAGCTGTACAGTCACTTTGTTAGTTATAGTCCCTAGGACTCATCACAAAAATATGTGTACTCCCTCTGGCAACTCAGTAGAAGTGGCTGTCTTAGAAAGGAGCTTGTAAGCAGTAGCCAGGAACTTGTAAACAGGAGCCATTCATGCAACAAACAGTGAAGTTTACCTGTGATACTATTGGTAAGAAAAATAGAGAATTTTGCTTTGGTTCTCCTATTCTTATTATTTCTTTTCAGAACAAAAGTAGAAGCTCTATCACAGGTGGAACAAAGTAAGTAACGAGTAGTGGATGTATATACTAGGTTACTTTCAGAATTTACAAGATTAGACCCTTTAGTCTACTAGTCTATTCCATTTCTAAAACAGAGCTAGATCTCTATTCTCTAGCTCTAGCCTTGCCTTTTCCAAGCAGGGAAATTTCTGTTGGTAAGGCAGAAAAATCATGTTGGTTTCTGCTGTATAGCTGCTTGCAATTACTAGTCCCAGGTATTACTAGCTAAAGCCCTGAACATACCCAAGCATTTACCTTCATGCATCTCCCTGATTTCCAGGATCTTCCACTACTTCCTTGGTCTTTTGTCAATCAACATCTTCACCTTCCTTCCAGGGCTTTAAGAAAAGAGCTTCCTCAGTCTAAATAATGTATGTGCAAAACATATGACCAGTCTTCTAGTTGACAACGCTTCTCTCGTTTTTTGTTATTTGGAGGATTAAGGATATTTTTGTTTAGCCTAGGTGTTATCAAAAATTTACGGCCAGCCCATAGCTGTTGTACCCAGCAAGGTGCAAACAGGCTTCTGCTGTAGAGATTGAAACATTCACACACACAATTATCTGGTGCCTGTCGAGGTTCAAGTTATGTTTTGACTACTACAACTGCAGAGCAATTTGTTCATTTTGAATGTGAGGTTAAGGTGTATTGCACTTACTAAAGCCTCCTAACATTTAGACAAAGATACAATTTCATGATTTGACACAAGGTGTCAAAATTAAGAATTGAGTTTAAGCTGGTAACCTAGTTCCTTTTGATCACTCTAACGTGCCACCCCAGCATGTAAGAGAAGTCATCTGAAAAGAGAAGTTGAAAGTAAACAAGATGAAGTAAAAGCTCAAGAATAAAGACCTCCTCCTGAAGTCTGCCCTTTGTTCAGTTCAGTTTATTTATTTACATCTGTTTTTGCTACATCTAAGGCAAGTACAGGAGCCATGTGTTCTCTGCCAGTGTTTCCTGAAGATTGCTTTAAAGATCTTTTTCTGCCTTGATTTCCATTTCAATGCACCAGGAAAGCAAATATTTCTCAAAGTTTATTTTTTAAAATATAGCTCTCAATTATAGGCTAGAAAAGACTGCTGTCATACACGATTATTCTAGATATTGTCACACAGGTATTGTATTTGGGAAGCCATGTAAGAATTGTGCATATACAAAAATATTATGCAAAAAACCCCGTATTATCTTGCATAAAAGAAAGTCAAATCCATTTTAGTCAAGGAGGAAGTATTTGAGGTCAGACCCTTTGAATATTATTTCTGAAAGGTTTTTTATGTAAGTCACATGAAATTACTGGTTTAGTTTTCTTTCCTATACATGAATATTTGGAAATGCCTTTCTAACATTAGTCTGGCAACTTTCCTAATGCAAAAGCATAAATATGTAAAAATTGAATGCATATTGGCCATCTTAAAATAAAAAACACTTTCTTGATGTGACTTTGGCTAAGCAATAAACCAGGTCACTCATATAGTTACTGGAGTTGTCTCTATCCTTCAAGATTTTCAAAACCTGTCTAGAAATGTTCCTGGTAAAGCTGCTCTCAGTGACTCTGATTCGGCAGAGGAGTTGAACAAGATGATCTCTAGCGGTGCCTTCAGGACCTGCAGACTTAATTTCCTTTCAGATGAAACCAAACTTGAAGAAGTGCTTTAGAAATTAATTTCATGTACAGCAACTTCCAAAGAACTTTCAGTCCATTGGACTGCAGTAGAACCATCCAGGAACTTCACAGCCTGTTAAAGGTACATGACACCTTTAATATTTGAAGGAAATTTTGTCTTGCAGATCAAAGATATGAAACACAAACTGCTTCATAAGAGTGTAACTGGATTATGACAGTAAACTAGGTAAAAGTTGCTTAATTTTTCTTTTTGATTTCTGCTGAAATAAAGCTACAAATTTCTGTAGCAAAGATAGTCAAGCAGAAAAAAAATTGAAAATATGAAGTATAATGACTAGGAGCCTCTCACCCCAATATAAGACCTTTATTTTGATTCATCTACAGCACATGGGATGGAATTTCCACAGTATCTATGTAGGAGGAACCATCTGGAGTATATGGTGTTCAGTTATTCTAACATTTTGTACTGCTGAATATGTACAGATAACGTATTGAGGTTGTATCAGAAAATTGTTTGGCAGAATTTATGATAAATAATAAAGTCATAGAAGAATTCCAATGATGAATAAATCATTACAAAAGTCTTTTGTGAACAGGCAAAAATAGTTGACATAGGTCAGTACAAGTAATTACTTTTTAAACTATAACTTCAGTTTGAAGATTCATTACTGTATTTGTGTTAAATATTTGTTAAGAACAAAATAATTGCTTCATGTTTGACCACAGACCAACCTGATGAAGTCCAGAAGTACTGAAGTTATGAAGTTAAGGCTACTGTCCCTTTGCATTGTGTTCTCAGAAAACATCAAGTGGTAGTGAAGACACCATATAAGCTCAGTTTCATTCTGAAATTGTATTACTTTCAGGTACAGATATTGCAGTGATTGCCACTGCAGCAGCGAGAGGCTACTCTTCTCAGGTGATTATTTTATAAAGGAGATAATAATTTCTATCACTTTTTCATTACATTTTAACTGCTCTGTCTTGCTTGGCTGCATGTAAAGACTTAATGAAGGTAGCAGCTGTTTTCGTATAAAAGAGACTCACTACAAAGAGGGTTGGTTACATGCCAGAGTTCTATGTATTCCAACCATTCACTGACTGAATTAAAAGTCCTAAGGCTTATCTAAAAGTGCAGCTATGGCGTACTTCAATAGTCAAGGGACAAACAGCAAAACAGTGATTTTTTTTTTCCCCTGATGATTATGAACATTAATAAACAAGCCAGACAAGACCTGGGAATGAGAAACATTTTTTTCTAAGTTGCTAGGCTTCTGGTTTTGAAGTAGTTCATTTACATTGCAATCAAACTTAATGCACAGCCAACTCACACTGCCATCTGAATCAGAGTCTCCTTAATGGCTTTTACCTCAAAATGTTTTATTTATAGCCAGTCTGACAAAGGTGCATCATAGGTGCAATAAATATGTGGGCTTCTTTGTTACAGATCCTACTTACAATTTCCCTTGTACAAACATATTGACAAAGATGTTGTGAAACTGTGATTCTTGAATGAGACCTAAAATTTGCACAGATTCCTAATGGATTGGTAAAAAATTCATTATGAAGTGCAACTGAAAACTTTGGAAACAGTAAGTACAAAAACATATTTTATTTCCAAAGATCAGTCTTAATTTATTTGTGCATTTAGCAAATTTTCATTTTAAAATTTCTATTTATAAGACAGCTTGTTTTCTGTGAATAATTATAGTCATTCATAATTATATTCATTCATATGTGTTTACCTGTCCTTGATCCAGAAAACTGTTCAGAATTTTCAGTACTCTTGAATTAGCTTTCTAAATTAAAAGTTTACTAGATATCTTTTATTTCAGACGGACTTCAGTTGGAAAAAGACCCACCTTATGTCCTCACCTGAAACTGAACTACAATTGTAGATTCTTATGCACAGCTAATGCTGACAAAACTTAGGAGTATGAACACCTACATGAACCTTCGAGGGGAAAGCAATGTCACCACCACATTACACACCTCTAGGAAATTATTCATTCCACCTGAAATCTGGCAGGTTAGTTGTTAATAGACTTTGTGTGGACTGATGAACTCTTTAATATCTAAAACTGGGTGAGGCGAATTCATGTAGTGGTACTTAGTATAGTACTGCAAATTAAAAAAGCAGTCAAGAGCACAATGAACCATACATGTGTAGGTTATGAAAATTAAATATTAAAAAAAAGGTGATTGAATGTAAATAGTTTAAGTACCTATGTCCATGGATTGTCATGGTTTTTACTACTATTGCTGTATCCATTATCTCTTTTCCTTCAGTCATTACAAGCTCTTTAGTTAAAACTGGGTATTGATATTATCAGTCACCTGCAACACAGGTATGGAGCTGAATAAAGTTATGTTAACCTCCCTCAGACCCTATCATAATGCTGTGTATTGGTTAATAATCAACTAATTCTGAAATTTTTAGGTAATCAACAAATCTTCATATAAATTTCTGCCTTTTTAAAAATTAAACATATACATAGAAAATGTATCAACATTTTTCATGTTATTGATTTACATCTTTAGCATCAGTAATTGCTGTCTTTCTGGCTATGAAACTTTGAAGCCCTTGATATGTCAGGAGAACAGAGTAGGAAATATCATGTTACACTATTTTGTCAACTGTTCTGTTTCAGAGGATGACAGAATTGTCACAGTTGTAAAAGACCTCTAAGATCACTATGTCCAACTGTCAAAAAAGCCAGTTTTGATCAGATGTGTAATAATTATGATGAAATAATATTTAAAAGTACGTATTTGTACTCCAGTCCACTTTACCCTTTTTTCTCAAATTAATATCTATGTATCATACATGTACTAAAAACAGGAGTAAATGAGAAAATAATTTGATTATCATCTCATTACAATGCTTGTTGATATTAAATATGAAATGTGCAAAGTTGCTTTTATTGCTTGATAGTGATTTTCACATCTTTTGATCTTTTTTTTGTCCCACTTTGCTCATTATCACAAGTTTATAAGGTCCCAATTATTTTTAATTCAATGCCTCAGATATAAACCCTTTATTTCAATATCTTTAGAAGATGAAAAAGGCAAGATACAAGAAAGCAAAACAAATTAGCCCATCTTTGCACATCTGCAGGAGAAAAAAAAAAAAAGGAAACAGAGCACTTTGAAATGTCTGGTTTCAGTAAGTGTGTTTTATCACCAACAAAATACACTAGTTGTAATTTTTTATTTGTTGTGGGGGGGTTTTATTGGGTTTTTTTTGTTTTGTTTTATTTGTTTATTTGTTTGCTTTGTTTTGTTTTGGTGTTTTTTTAATCTGTAAAGAAAAGGCTTTCCATAAATTATATTATATAACTAAATAGCTAAAATACATAAATACACTGCAATAGCAATAGTAAATAGAGTCAAAATGGTGTATTTTATATTTAATATAGTTTATTATTTAACTATTAATTTTGTCACTTGTAATTATATTGAACTATTTCCATCTACCTCCCTGTAGCTCTTCCCAAAATGTTTCAGATTGCCTGGAGCTATTTCAAACTTCAGTGTAAGATTTTGACATTTTCAGGATTTGCTTATTACCTATTCAGGTGAGAGACTACATTGCAACATATTCTGTCAATTTCAGAAACATTTTATGACCATTGTTGTTATGCATCTTCTTTTTCCAGAATAAATATTAACAAACTTATTAAGGACTTAAGCAGTATCTGAAAGAAAGAACTTAGAGGTAATTAAATCTTTCACAGGACAGTAAGTCAGCATTTACATGTACAATAGCCTTTCATAAAGTTGGCATTGAAACTGTACTATTAGTTATAAGGGTTTATTACTAAAGATTCCTTTCTACCTGGATTAGTTTCCTTTTGGATCTAAAGTGACCCATTGCTTTGCATGATCCCAGAGCCCAGTGAAAGGGAGGCTGATGGAGGTGGCATCTCAGAAATGTCTGACAGCTAGATTGGTTGATTTTCCAATATATATATCTGACAAAGTCCGATCCTGGATGGAGGATGCAATCTGATAGATTTAAGGTGATATTTAGAGGAAGTGTATTTAAAACTCAAAACTGTGAAGTTACAATGCTAGTGAAACATAATTTACAGAACTGACTGGATAAAGCTATACAGAAACATACCTTCCAGTCAGGCTATAACAAATTGATTCACTTCCCCCCTACTTCCTTGCCCTGGTAATAAAAAAGCCAATATTTATTTCAAGTTCAGTATTTATGGTCTCTGGATGCTGGTGAATTATTACGCAGAATTCAAATGAAACACAAATGTTTGACTCCAACACTCATTCAGTAAAAAGTTCTGGTGTATCCAAATATTTGTGAGCTGCTGTGTCAGTGCAGCAGAGAAACATTCTCAGAAAAAAATCTATACCATAACACCAGAATAAGAGAGTAGGCATTTCCTTGGATTAATTTACTTTGTCTTCCAGTAATTAGTTTAAACTTCAAGATTCAATGATACAGCTATCCAGCTTCTAGGAGCCTGTTCTGCATGTATAGATTTTACCAAACAATAAGTGTCCTATCACTTAAGTAAGACAGTTAATTTATTAAATTATATTCTGAAGAATAGAAAATTGATGTTTTAACTTACAAAAAATTTTAATATAGTCAATGTCTTTTAAAGCCTAAAAAAGATGGTTTATAATATCAATTTATTCTTTAGCCATGAGTCCTTTCTCTCTCTGTAGTGTATAGATCCCTCTAGATCCTTTTTCAAACTGTTGCCAATCCATTCTGCTTAGAAAGAAGAGAGTATTCAGCATTTCTGCCAGTTGCATATGAACACTGTTCATCTCTTCTATTTCATCTCAGTTGTCAGCTATAGCAAAGATTAGACAAAGCCTCTAAACTTTTCAAAATATCTAAAAGTCTGAGCATAGCCAAGACTTTGACATGCAATGCAGAGTTGTAGCATTTAATGTAAACCTACTGCAGAATCAGTATAATTCAAAAAACACTCTTTGGCTGAGTTGATATGTTTTTTCTTCTGCAGATTTCACTTTCTCTTCAAAATACTTTCAAATAGATGGTAATTTCCCACAGTATATTCATGAAACACATTTCTTCTTTTTTTGTGTGTGTGTGGTTTTTCTTTCTGATTTTTTTTCTGTTGTTAATTTTTTGTTGCTGTTGGGGTTTTCTTGTTTTGCTTTTTTGTTTTTTAAATAAATTTATCCTCGTGAAAAAAACATGAAAAACATTTTCTGAACATCTTATATCTTGAAAGCTTTATCTTTCATTACCTACACCTTAGAGTAAGAGTTATTACTATATTGTAGTGTTTGTTTGTGTGTATTTTAAACAAGTAATATAGTAGTCCATGTTTTACTTCCAATATTCCATGTTAATTAAAAGCAGAGTGTACATATATCACTATTAGAAAAATTACTTTCCTTTCTCCAGTAGTGGTATGTTGTGTGATGAAAATGGGGTAAAAATGGAAGGCTTACAAGTATCAGCAGAACCAAATCTAGATTTGGTTACAGGAAAAAAATATCTGAAATATGTAAAGCAAATCCCCTAAACAGTTACCTGTATTTTTATCTTTGTATCATTATTAGCTCAGCTTTTGCACAACTTCATGTAGTGCAACACACAGTTGTATCCAAACTACAACCAAACCTGAAGGTTTGGTATCAAATCAACCACATCATAAAAATTTTGTGGGCTAGAAAAACATTTACAAACCCAAGAATTTATTGATAGTCTAATTAAAGTATTAGCAATTTAATTGAAGAGTTATTGTTAGTGCAGCTACAGTGTTAGCTCCTCTGAAAATACAGTTGTGCAACATTTGGCAGAAAATGCAGACAATACATCAAAAACTTATAGAAAACAGGAAACACATTTTCATATGAAAAGTCAAAATTTTTCTTTCATTGAAGTAAAACCATAAGAGCTTGAGTAGTGATTATTGGGTTAGGCTTAGTTATTTCCGTACAAGAAGAAAATAAACAAATTAATACAGTAAAAGGCTTTGCACTTGTCTTTTCTTCATTAAAATTGTACTTTACAGCCAAATGTGAGGAGTTTGGATAACTATTCTTATTTTTCTTTATCAACCTCAAAAATTGCTTTTGTTTTCAAACAAATACACATTTTCTTTACTGATCATGGGTGAGTTAATTAAAGCTATGGGATCCCCTGTAGCTAGGGGAACCTCAGTTTAACAAGTTCATTTTATTCAGACAGGCCAAGATGAAACCTGACACAACCTGCAAAGTTCTAAAGCCTTGAGAAGTTGTATAAAGCTTATACTTCGCTAACAGTGGCAAATTCACATTTACTAGCTACAGGGATCCAGCCCAATATTTTATTCTTAATATTCAAAGATAAACTACAAGGTTCTTGCCAGTTCACAGGATTGTAGAAAACACTTCCCTAGGTTTAACCCATCACATCAGTTTGTGGATAACTACTTGTTTAGTGATTCTACAAATTAAGGTTCAGTCCTTTTATCCCAAAACTGTTATGCATGCTTCACAGGCTCAAGTTCTGCTGTAGTAAGAACTTCAGTAATTACAGGTGAACAATTTTTGTGCAATGTTCACAAAAGAGTTTGTACCTAGTACTTCCAGGTATTGCAGAAGTTAGTAATTCACTTCATGTTGGATTCACATACTACAAATAATACTTCAAAGCCCGTCAGACTTGCAGAAATAACTAGGTCCTGACCCACAGTTGTTGAACAGAAGAGCAGTGATTTTATGAGCAATTACTGGAGGAAGGTTTCCTGGGTCATGCTTGTATAAAAATCTAAAGGAAACAAATCATAAGAATTCCCTCAAATCCTCTGTGCATTTCTGGCACAATCCCATAAATTCAGTGGTTGAGCTGCTGGCTTTTTTTCATGGATCGCACAACGTCAGCTTCTGTTTTATGTTAGCTTTATTCTAAACATAAAAAATATTTAGCAGTCACTCATACCATAAGTTCTACACAGAAGTAAATACTTATCTTCCCTGAAAACTGGAAAGGGAAAGTAACTACCTAGAAGAACCTGAATTCAAGCATATCTAGCAAGCCAAGGATCTATGTTCAGGACTAAATATGAGTACATCTAGTTTTAAATATCTGTTCTGGAAGTGTTCTAAGACTCATGTCTGTATTAATAGTTATTATCTTCAGGAACAAATTAAAATTACTGTTGTATGAAAACTACATCAGCCAGGTGGAACTAACAGTACTTTAACACTGTCACTAAACTAACCTAATGTAGTGCATAGGGACACTGTAACGCCAACCATTTTACTTTTATGTTGCTAGTAATGATAAGAAAGTAGAAAAAATGTCTTAATTTCTTAAAAAAAAAAAAAGGACAAAATCTAAATCAGTCTGAACTGAGTATCTGTCCTTCAAGTGGGACCTGTCATGTTAGACACATTGACTCTGAAAAAACTTTATAAGAAGTTTAGGAAAACTGAGAACAAAAATTCAAATACAGGTCATAAGAAGTTGCATTTCTACACAAGTTTGTCATAGAAGCAGATGACTACGCCAGTACTTCTAAAATACTTCTGTAGTGACAGCCTTTTGTGCAAGTGCATTATATAAAATGTAAGTTAAAGCTTTTGTACCTTCTGAAGAGAGTTCCAACACACAACTTCCACCATTCTGTATAACAGGCTGAAATATACGTTACTTTTTTTTTTTAAAGGGTAAGAGAAGGATATTCTCGATTTTCTTTCTGTAAAGCTTTTCAATGTAATATAAAGAAAAGAATAAAGATTCATAGAGCAAAAAGAGAGAATAAGTGTGTGTGTAACTATCCTCTTCTGACTATGAAACTCGCTTATCTAAAATAAAGTCTTGAATAATGCAGGCCAGTATTAGGATAGAGTGGGAATGAATAGTGTACTATCATTTCCAGAAATAGAATACACATTTTCACCACCACAAAAGAATCCCTAAACATTAGCTCATATGGTGCTCGTTTATTGGCACACAGAGGATACATCTTTTTCTCCTGAATCTATTTTTCCTCTTCCAGCTACAGGAAGATCACCGACATTCAACTTTAATCTGTATTTCTTTCTCAAGTCCCTTTTCTAAGCAGTGCAGGTAATGGGACTTATAAGCAACATGTTGACTGTGATTTTAAAATTTTTGTTGGACTAAACAGTTCCATTCAAGAGTAAGAGGACCCAAATGGCCTGCTTTGTTCTGTACAAGCCAACATCAGAGGGAGTTTTCTAAAAGTGGTTACTCAAAGAATTCTAGTTTCCATGATTTTCAAGTGTCTGAAATGTTAGTAGATGAGAAATTGTTTGATATATTTTCGAATCTCATCAAGTAAAAAACAAGCAAAAGCAACCAGCAGACTTGCAGAAAATTTTACAGAACTACCCACAACCCATGGCCCTTTTAGTGAAGATCACATTTTATGATAAAAGTAAAACTAGTAGCAAAAAAATTGTTGAAATGTATTTATTTTTCAACACCTTTTTTTTTTTAAAGAAAAATTATGCTTAAAAATAATCACAACAGAAATTTTTTTGTAAAACTGTGTTCAGCACTTATGAAAAGAAGACAGAGAGTAGGTAAGTAACAGTATGGGAATATCTTTGTAAAATTAATCTTTTTGCTAAGTGCAAAACTAAGCAATAAGTTAGGCTAATGGGACAACTTCCAGAAAAATATTCTTTTCCTAGCACTGCAAAATAAATTAATCAACAATCTAGAAACATTGTATTCCTCGTATAAAAAGAAGACTAGGTAGATAAACTACTTGAAAAATTTGTTATTTATACATCACAGTACTTTGATTCCCTTCTCTACTACCACTGCTCTTTGCTCTCCAAAGTATCATGGAACAAGCACTTCTTTTATGTGAAAACCTTGAGGAAAAAAAGATCCTGACAATGGCATCATAACAGAAGTTAAAAGTTTCCTCATACCTTGAAGCCCCACTACCTGTGAAACCTTATAAAAACCAAAACAAAATGAAACAAACCCACAACAAAAGCCCCATGCCCCCTCATCCTCTCTTTTAACAGATAGTGCCTAGTACAAGCCTCTTTTCTACATAGTTGATTTCAAGACACTTATCCATATGAGGGTTAGTTTTTTCAGCACTGTGAATTAACTGTTAGACTTGTTTTGCTTCCCAAATGGAGTAATCAAGCCACAGGTTATAAGTAAAAGAGGCAAGATATTGGGTAATAATCAGTAGCATTTATCATTTCTATAGGTCTAGAAATTATGCAACAAGCTATTACAGGGCATCCTTTTATTGCTGTTTGATAATGACACATTAGGAAATACTCTAAAAATCCACTTCAGACAGATGAGTTATTTTAGATCATTTTAGTTGTGTTCAGAAAGCCCAGTAAAGACAGTTAGAAAGATGCTGAGATAATAGTTTAAGAAACTAGAGTTCAAAACAAAATGTTAAGTTTCTTTAAAGTGTATTTGTAGGTCTCATGAATAAGGTATCATCTCTAAAGAGCAGAGCAAAAAATAGCAAGGCAGAAAGGCAGGGGCTGTTTGTTGAAAAAGATGGTATTTTCATCCGAACAGACGTTTCTTCAGAAGCTTGTTGCAAGTGCAACATTTTGAGAATTTGTCAATGAAAATATGGATTTGCTTAATTAAGCGATTTTTTCAGAAAAATAAAATTAAGAAAACACACTTCAGCTGAACTACATAAAGCTGGATTTATAGGAAGTTTTGTGCATTGCAAGGACAAGAACCTACAGTGACTCTAAGAGCCTGAAACATGGGAAAGGCTTTTAGAGCCAGTTTTACTTTCAAGCTATGCAATCAGCTGTTAAGAAGCTGAGGCCATAGAAGCCCACTTTAGGCTAAACCAGACAGCAAAAACTTTTTGAAAACAGGGAGAATCCTACCCAAAGATTTCTGACAAAGATCTAAGAACTCATACATTTACATAATAGTTGAATTTGGCCCACCTGCAATTACTGAGAAAGCTTAAATTAGATGCCTAGTTTGCAAACAACTAAGATGATATGACTCTTCTCCATATTAGATATTAGATTTATTAGAAATTCCATTGCCCATTGTGATACATTTTCTCTACTTGTTGGAATTTAATTGAAATTGTTCTTTGCAAGCATTTATATTTTTGTGGTTTGTATGTAAGAAATACCATTCAAAATGTACAGAAGAAAATTACAGGATGCTAGCAGTCTCATGAATGGTCAAGAATCAATTAACAGGACGAGATTATTGCATTGCTTCTTGATTTTCTTATATCTGAAGCCATATTAAATTTATGCCCTTTGAAAGTTTTACATTTTAATAAAGCAGAAGGATAAGAACAGTGATAAAGCTGAAGAAAGTAAATATCTGCTTTTTATGAATTAATCCTGCTAACATGAAACCATTTGGTTTTAAATATCAGTATTTTCTGTTTGTTGAAGTTTTGGTACTCCATGACTACACTTAAGACTATTTTTGGTAGAATATGATACATATGCTGTTGGTCTGAACAAACTTCCACTGAATTCTTTAGAAGACTTTCCAAGGATTTTAATGGGAATAAGATCCACCCCTTTGCATCACCTCTAAGGACATACATACCGGTAGGTATTTAACAGTTAAAGCTAGGACTATGAGCTCTCAGAAATAATTTTCAATCCACTGCCTCATCTCACTGTTATATTACCCCAGGGATTCTAGGTCAACATTAAACTGGCGCTGTTTCCCTTGCTGTGATCTGAAATTCTCTTGGAAAAGGTTAATGGGGAGTAATAACTCTACCTGAGCCACACTTTCCACCATCTATCTTTCTGTTCACATTTATACTAGGCTCATCACTGCCAAAGAAAGGGGACAATGAAAAGGCTCAGATCTCTGAATCTCTGTGACTCAGGTATTGATCAAACCACCTGCCAGTCGAATGAAGTGGCACACATTTATGCAGACAGACAGGTTTATAGAAAACTCCAGGAGTTTCCAGTCTACTTTATGGTAGTATTTAGGCCAAAGACTTTTGAGATAAAGTGTTTCCAAAGTCATTTTTGGCAGCAGCAGCTTCAAGACATTTTTCAACCATCTACGTGTATGTTAGATCTGTGCAGTCTAATGTTTTCCCTGAAGACTTTAAGTTTTAGGTTTGTTCTACAAAGAAGACTAATAAATCATCTTCCCTCCAAGGTTATACTTGAGTTAAATCATTCCTTTTTGTGCAGATGATGTCCTGCATTTTTTCAATTTTCAGAATATACATAGTTCAAAACAAATTTGGTACCAAAAATTTAACCAACTTGATTAATTTGGGAGAGGATGAAGTAGACAGCAGTATGCTTATAGTTTTGACTAGTTTAATACATTCCTTATAATTTTCCATTTGGTTGCAAATGGTCATTTATAAATCTTTCAGTTCTGTTTTTCTCAAATTAAAATCTACCGAGGAAAACATTTACTCATATTTTTCAAAACCAGAATGTTTACAAGTAGGGAATACAGTACAGTTTCATTACCTTGAATATTAACTCCAGTAATATCCAGTAATATCTATCTTGTTTTGTTGTGTTTTTTCTTTTGTTTTGTTTTCCTTAAGAGAAAGTTTGCATAGCATTAAATATGATAAGTAGTTTACAATATTTCTGGATGATTGATCATGACTTTTTGCTTCAGAAACCAAATGAACTGGAATAAAAATATATGAATATTCATTTATCCAAAATCATGGTCCAGAGCTTTGTATGAGGCCTTTAAAAGTTATTGCCATTCATGGAGTACAGTAACTGACATTTATAAAATGTTATAGAAGACAGACATACAAGTAAATGGTCTGACCTAGTCAGTCATGTTAGACTTTTATATTCTTTTGCTTTTCTTCAATCTCATTTTTGTCTCAGAGAGTTTGAAGAACAGAGGAAGTAATTTTTCAGTTGAAGATTTATCATAAGTACATAACATACAACAATCATGTAAACTATAGGGAATGTATGAAATAGAATACAAAGTAGAAGATTTTTAAGATCATCCTTAAGCAAAAGATCAGCACTAGGCTGATTCTGAAAGAATTGTAGAATTTCAAATACTAATTCTAAACTTCTTTGGTTTTTGTTTGTTTGTTTGTTTTGTTTTGCTTTGCTTTTTACAGAAAAATTCAATTCAAAGTAAATAACAGAGAAGGGGACATGTTGTGATCCAACATTTAATGCTTCCACCTGTACTCTTTTGCTAACACTGATTAAGGACTACCAGCAGTATTCTAATTTACCCCAACAAGTTATAGTTAACTAGTCCAGATAACAAATGAATGAAATCCAATCAGGACTGGATTTGAGTGAAGCCAGGTTTCTATGAGGAGAAATGAGACAATACAAGACTAGAATTTTCTTTGTTTTCTTTTTTTCCTGAGCTGCCATTTCATCCCTCATCCCATGCCCTCTCCCACAGCCAACTCCTCCCCCCCTTAAGCGCTTCTAGCTTTTCCTTATGTAAAAGAATGTTGAAGGTTAAAAAAAAAAAAAAAAATCACCACATTATACATATCTATTTCAATTCTGAAAATGACAAAACATCACTCCTGGGAACCACAGCAGAAAGAACATCATTCACGGAAGCAGTGGGGCAGGAAGTTTGGTGTCTTAGCTCTCAACACATCAAATATCTAGGGATACATGCTGCAGGTGCAAGTGTCTAAAAGTCAACTCATTGTTATCATAGAATTGCAATATTCTCTCTTAAAAGCACATACAAAAACAATACAATCTCAAATCTATTCAAAACACAAACTACATTTAGAGAATACAAGGCTAGGTCTGTCTTCTGGATGTGAGATCCTGAGAACTCTTGCCAACTGAGGCTCAAAGAGTTCCAGGACCCATCTGGCTTTGTATTTCACTGATACAGTGAAGGTATCAAGGTACAAGTAGGTAAAAATTAAGAATGTCAAATGTAGAGCCAACTTGATCTTCTACTTTCAGGCACACAGAGATATTCAGGCCAGAAAAAGAATCAAAGATTTTATTTAATCACAATCTAATCCTTAATCTCCCCTGGGAAATTAATCTGAAAACAATTCTGAAAGTCTACTTCATTGTCTTAATTTTCCCCTATATCCACTTGAAATAATTCAAAATAAATTGGTATTATGTTGGAGGTATTTCCTCTCCTTCAAGTTGCGCTGCTGGAATGATGTTAGTTATTTGATTATGTATAAGCATTACAAGTTAATTATCCACAAATATATGAAAATTATATAGTAAAGCTTGAAAATTCTTCCATCTACCCTCTTTAATCTCATTAAATGCACAGCTTAAGAAAATTCAAGGTTACCTGAAAACTCATCTCCTTATATTTTTCTAAACTAGTAAATGTCTTAAGATCCCTCTCCTTTGTTAAATTCAGGAAATAATTTTCAGAAGCTTTATTTAGAGTTTCTTAAGCTGTAAGCTACTATTTGTCTGTAGCTTAACTTCCCTATTTAATAACTGAACTTCAACGTTTTTTTTGCTTTGAGCAATAATTCCCCTTATTATAGAAAATGAAATATATTTTTCAATGTCAGATACACGTACTAAATGCTATTTTAGCAAACAAAAGGAATAGTAGTTTTATCTAGTACATATTGACTGGGTAAGATTAACACTTCTGTTTTATAGTTCTAATTCCATGCTAAGGACTTAATTACTACTCTCTATGAAAGTGAACTAAAAGGGGGCAGTAAGAAAGTAATAAAAATTGTGTCGGGAAATAAACTGCTTCTTGGAAGTAACATCTCTTACTTCCTAAAATATTTTTTTCAGAACAATAATAAAATATAATATAATAATTTAATTACCTAACAAAATAATTTGTATTTTTAGAACTAGATTTCAAGTTCATAAATGGGCCATGGCCAAAAATATTAGGTCAAGTGAGTCTTTTAACATATTTTCCTCATACATCATTTTAGACAGGAAACAAGACCTGCATGTACCAACAATTCTCAGTTTAACTTCCTGTATCAAGCAGCAAGATTATCCCAATAGAATTAGTAGTTAACTTGATGACACAGGGGTCTCATCTCCTCTGACTGAACTTCTGCAATGCTAAAAATAGTTTAATCTTTTCAAAACATTGTGGCACTTCATTAGCACATTGTTTTGGTGTATGACTCATTTCACTGATTTAAACACCATTTGTTCCTTTAGGTATACATGCAGTTAAGATATATATGCAATAAGTTGGATATATCAATATATTAATATTTATGTCTGCATTGGGAAATAAACATACAGATGTCAGCATTTATCCTCGATTTTGCAAAAATACCTCTTCGGTTTCAGTTTTTGTAATCTAATTTTGATTGTAGAGAAGAGAAAACATGATTATAAAATGTGGTCCTCCATTGAGTCATATTTCATTTCTCAATGGAGGAAGTCAGTGTTATTTTCAGATTCATGCTTTACTAGCTATTAGCATAAGCATAATCTAGTTATTAAATTTTACGCATAAACAGGAAGCAATATCCATCAAAGATCCTGGAATTTTATTCCACTGCAGTCATCCTATGCCTTTTCAGTTTTTTCAGAAATACATACTGCTGCTATAGGACCAAGAGAACACAATCAATGGTTCAGGACAGCTTTCACCACATGAAAAATTCAAAGACTTGACAAAAGGAAGTCTTAAACATACTTAAACTTTCACATACTTTCCATGGGGAGAATAAAGTCCCTTAGATCCTACTGACAATGAACATAAATTTTCATGGAATCAGAGAATAATTTGGGTTGGAAGAGAACTTTAAAGATCATCTAGTCCAACATCCCCTGAAGTTGTCAGGGACATCTTCAGCAAGATCAGGTCACCCAAAGACATGTCAAATCTGACCTTGACTCTTTCCAGAGGCGGGACATCTGTCACATCTCTAGGCAACCTAAAAAAAAAAAAAAAAAAAAAAAAAAAAAGCATCATGTTCTTAATCATCCCTCTTTCTGTTTAAAATCATTACACCCTTTTTCCTCTTATAAAAGGCCCTGATAAAAAAAGTTTTATCAGAAACACCCTTTAAGTACTGGAAGGCAGAAACAAGGTCCCCCTGGAGCTTTCTCTTCTCTGGGATGAACAACCCCAACTCTGTGTTTCTTCATAGAAAAGGTGTCCTACCCCTCCTACCAGTTTGCCAGCCTTGTTCATCAGGAAACTGCACTTTCTTTAACCTTCTTTCTTTGGCTGACGTACCTGTAGAAGATATTATTCTTTGTATCCCTTGCCAAATTCAGCTCCAGGTGTAGGGGTTCAAGAAGAATTTGCTTAAATGTGTTTTTAAAAATGTATCATAGATTTAAAGTTTAAATAATTAATTTTTAAATGTCCACCCAGACACTCACTCAGCTCTCTTTCTCTCCCTTTCCCTCAGCATTTGTTGCTGAGCATAACATTGTCTGGTATGAAATGTCATTTTGGGTCAGGTGTCCCACTTATGTCCCCTCCCAGTGCCATGCCCACACTCAGCTTACTTGCTTTTTTGGGGGGGGCTATGGCAGAGCAGGAAGGGGAGAGGTTTGTGGGCACTTTTCAGTCATAGCCAAAACATTGGAATAGTACCAGCACTGTTTTAGCTACAAATCCAAAGCATAATATCATAAGGGCTGGTATGAAAAAAATTAACCTCATCTCAGCTGGATTATGTAAGTGCATGCCTGGTGGATGTTACTGATCTAATATTCCAAACCCACAGTATATTTTAGCAAAGATTTTAGTTTTTTCTCTTTTTTTTAATCAATTCACTGTTCTATTATGAGCAAAAACAAAGAACCATAGAATGTAGACTACAAAAGCATGTATTTGATTGAAATTTGGAAATTAAATGAAAAGTAAAGACATGCATCCAAAAGTTCTTTATTGGCTTCAAAGGAAACATGGATGAGTACAAAGAACCACTTGATATGGACTGATGAATCATCTAGGGTTTAAGAATCTGAAGACAAAACTAGAAAAAACTAGTAAAGGCATTATGAAATTTGGACTTTATAATTTTCATAAAAGAAACAGGGAAGTAAGTTCTGCTACAGCTCTCATCACAGCACGATACAAGATGAGTAGAATCATTAGCTCTGCAATGTATTCTTCTACAAAAGTTATAAATGCTCATGCCAATTATGATCTTTATTATCACAGAAAAGTTAGAACACTGCATGGGTAATATAATTATGTTGCACATTATTGTAAGTTTTGACTAAATCTTCAATATGTAATTTGGAAAATACAAACCCAGGGCAACAACCTCAATCTTACCAAGTATATCTTCACTGAACTGTGAAATTTTTGTCATATATTCATTATTGACATTTATAGCATCTGATTCACACATTGAGGCAGTTATCACATGGTATGTAATCAGGCACAAAAAAATTCTTAAAGATTTTATATTTCTGCTGCTTTCTATACCATAAGAAAAAATGTTTAGTGAAACCTTTACTATTTGTTGTTATTATTCCTAACAGTAATAATAAACATTTAGGCAGTAGTACAACTTGGAATACCTGGAGTACCTGTAGTACTTGGGAAATCATTATTTTGGCAAACAGAAAAAGGAGGACAAAAGTTAAATTATCTACATTAATATTAGTAAGTGAAAAAAAATGTATTGTTGAAAAAAATATATTTTTTTGATAAAGAGAATAGTGTGAAGAAAAAGTATACATGTATAGACCTTTTGGAAGAAAATAAAATAAAGGAAACTGAAATATTATTATGATGCTATGCAGCAGGTAAGACAACTAGTTACCTCTAACTGAAATTCTCTCTACAAGGAAGCTTACAAGCCACTGTATTCTATTGTTTTGGACAGAATTGTAGATATCATGACATATTTGACTCAACACCATAATATTGGGAATATTTTATGTGATTTCCACCCTATTAGCAAAAATGAGAAAGTCTGCTTTAAACACGTTAAATTAAATGCAACATTTTCTAGGAAGAAGGACAACAGAATAAAATCCATATGAGCACAAGCTCTGAAATATGTAATATTAACAATTCAGAAATATATTCTAGATTTGAACTATGTACTTATAACATGCTTATTTCACACATTTAGCAGCTTTACTGATTTTCCTCTTCCCAGTCCAGTAAAAATACAACAGACGATGTCAGCTTTTCACAGAGCAGTAAAGAAAAACAGGATTCAGGTAAGTGATCAGTAGCATGTACTTCAATAGTAGTCTGTTTTTGACCCTGTCTCAAATAACATAGGAATTGTTGGGTGGGGGAAAAAGCCATTATACTATGACTAACCTCTATAATAATACAAGTGGATGTATACCATATACTATCATTGAGACATCAACAGAACTTCAGACACCACCAGAATAAACAATGCATCTGAAACTCAGTCATAGGGGAAAAGCTATGGTTAAAAATAATTTAATAAACTCAGATAATGAAGAGTGGAAGCAATACTTTTTAAAGCATTTGAACAACTTCAACAGCTCTTTCAGGAAACCTCTACCTAATGATCAGATATCATATGCTTTCAAGACCACTGAAGTAAGCTAATTGCTTTGTCTTTTAAATTAACACAGTCCATGAAAGCTTCTTGACCAACCAAATATAAAAAACCCCTTTGGTTAAGAAACAGAGAACTGTTCTCTGCATCATTATCCATTCTCTTTTTTTGCATCCCTGTGGAAAATCAGAATTAATCAGATTTTGTAGAATTTTATTTTAGGTGTGGACTGATGAGTTAAGCTAGTAAGAATAATAAAAGATTTCTATCTAGAAAACAACTTCTGTGTCAGCTGTCCATCTATTAATGCATTAAATAAAATTTGCTACAAAGTTTTTAAATAAAAATAAGTCAGCTAACTATTAGATTGGTTTCTTGATAGTCCCTAAAAATATGCATAGCAAAATAAGATGCTGGAAATTTTTGCAGTCAGGACATAACACATACAGATAATTTAAGCTTTTAATATAGCTAGTTTCATAAGAAACCTTTATAGCCTAGTCAAATTACATTGTTGGAAATAGTATCAGGCAGAACAGTTTGCCCTTGTTTGTCCCAAAACTGTTAGCTATGAGGTATAATGAGAAATTACATGTGTAAGCAGAATCAGGATAGGTCAAGATGGCCTTCAGTTTTTTGTGATCAAATGTGTCATTTGGGATTGAAACCTTCAGCACATCACTTCCATGGTGGAGTCTTCTGTCCCACTACCACACCATGACAATCATGCAATATTCCATTCTTAGGCTACGTGAGCTTAAATATTTCCCAACAATTCTTTCAATGTTTAAGACCATGAAAAATAAAATAGTCATGCACTGCTTAGCATATATATTATAGCAGCACAATAAACCAAGAGATATGTGGTGTGACTGGTACTCCAGGAGACAAAGAATGAGGAAACAAGGTCAGTTTTGTAAGTCTCAGCTTGAATAGATGTAGGGTAAGAAAATATAGCACTATTGCTCAATGTGAAACAAAAAAAATTGGCACAGAAGTACTCCAATATGGGCAAATTTTAGGTCTTATTTGTTTTAATATTTATCATGGGAAACAACTTTTCAAATAAATAAGGAGATAGCTTCAAAAGAGGAATCTTATTGATTTGGGCTTTAGTTAAAGGTATATCACACTACTGATTTTTTTATTTACATGAAAAAATACATAGCTTGTCAATTTATACATTTATCTAAACACTTAGCTACTCTGATTCCTATTTCTTAAGTTCTGCTATTAGGAGGAAAGGAGTCTGCAACTGAAATCACCCCTGAGAAGTTGCAAACATGAAAGACAGCAAAGAACTTTTCACTGGAAGAGATACTCCTTTACTTCATCTGCATCAGAAGTGCCACTGATCTAAACGTCAGAATCAAAATGACATTTTCCTTTTAAAATATAAAAATATCTTATTTTGCAAATGTGTATAGCCTATCAAGGTACAGCTAATACATGATAGATTATATGATTTTTTTATTATTACAGATATTAAACAAATCACTACTGAGATTAGTGAAATTAAATAAAATATAAATTCTCATTTTACCTATTTATATGCATACAGTGTTCTTGGTCAGACACTGTGTTATACACTGGTTAATAGAGAAACACACTCAGGAAATGCACATAGTGTGGAGAATGGACAGCTGTGAAGAAAAGGCAGAAAGATGCTTAATTACTCAAAATGAGTGTTGAATCCCTATCAAGGAGTCTTGAAAGCAGAATAATATGCTTTTAAGTTCAAGGACAAGTAGTAACAAATTATGTCGATCTAAATACTGATCTACTTCAGACCCTTGGCATCTTCTGTTTTACTTAGGTTTCTAAATGAAGACCCAAACACCTGTTCTTGCAGCAGGTGGTATTTGTTTATTATAGCTCTTCCTGCTGGGTTTTAATCAGCCTGCAGCTGCAGAATTCAGGGTAAGTAACAGTGTATTGTACCGGATTTTCATATATCAGCAATATTGGTCCAGAAAAAAAAAATTCATACTTAATTTCCATCATATGTTACCAATCATATAATTTCCTTCCCGCACTCCAACTTCCTAATTAAAGAGAGAATTCATTTATAATGCTAGTAAATGAAGTTTTGAACATTGTGCCCTGTGGGTGATATTTGATTATGTTCTCCTATTGCAAAATCTCCAGTTTTTGGAAGAAGATTGCCCAAACTCTGCCAATTTATACAAAAAAAAAAAAAAAAAAAAAAAGTCAGTCCCTCTACTGAAATAAGAAAAAGGTACTCATGGGTATAAACTTTCTATACAGAACTTTAAGGTAAGAATATTAAAGCATTTATGCAGAATTGCTATTCAGAAAGTGTTCCTGTGCATTTAGATATATGTTAAAGATGTCATCTGTATTAAAATGTCTTTTATTCATGATCAGCATGCAAAGTTACTTAATTATGTTTATTGACTGTCATTAATAGAATGAAGCTTCACACTGCCAGATACTGTGTAAATATGTTACATTAATTTTGCTTAGTAATAGAGGAACTATTCAATAAGTCTTATAGAATGCAAGAAAGTGTTTAAATATGGAAGGATAAAGATTTTTAAAAGTGACATTTTACCTGTGGAACAATGGTAATGGAACAATTTTACCATGTGGAACAACTTACTTTGTCAGTTCAGATTTTAATTTTAAGTTTCTTTCATTTTTAATTGCAAGTGAAGTTTTAAGGAAGGATGCAGACTTCTGTGTTATCAAGTAAAAAAATCTTTAAAGTCTTCTATTCAAGTGAGATATGATTCTATCGTGTCGGGGGTTTCTGATCCTTTAATTGGCATTTTGCAGCTTTAAATTTTCATCTCTTCAAACAGATGACATAATGTCCTTATAATAAAAAACAAAATTAAAAACAAACAAACAAAAAACACAAAAAACCAGACTGACCACAAAATATATGGTAAGTATAATATGAGAAAAGCAGGAGAACAGGACATTTTAAGGTTTACATGACATGTCTATGGTTCTTAATTTTTAGCACTGAACTCAAGCCCTGTAATATTGTCCAGATGAAGCTGAAGGATGAAATATCACAGTCCCTGTGATGTTTCATAACGTGTTGTATTCTGGTGTTATCTCACAGGCTAATCCATGATAGAAAGGCAAAAACTCTCTTACTTCAGATCACAGAACTGTAGGTACAAATACTCATGGCAAAACAACCAATTAGCTGAGATTCACTCTCAGAGTCAAGGTGTATTGATACAAGTTTTTTTAAATTCAGATCAGAAAGGTGTTTTTAAGCAACTTTTTCACCATTCCTACTTACAGGATTCAGTTTTCAGTTTTAGAATAAGCCAGCTAAATTTCTGCCAGATGCAACTAAACTGATAGATATGCTCCAGAAGCACATCTAATGATCACAGGTGTTCACCTACTTAAGCTAGTCTGGAGACCCGTGCAGACATCAGCTTTCAGCAGCAACAGTATCTCTCTTATTACTGGAGGTAAATGAGATGAACCCATCGGAACACTCTTGTTGGTCACTAGACTTGATAATGATAGTCAAACCTCAGAAGACCTGCTCTACATCATACTGGCAATCCTCATCTCCAATAAGAATTCCCCAACACTGTAGCGCTGTCCACTCCCCTTTAACCAGTGTGAGGGAAAAGCTTCTAGAAGTGTCTTAGTAGCACTTTTTGCTCTGACTCACTTAATTCCAGAAAGAAGCTACTCAAAAGAAATAATTTTTACTACTACCACCCCAAATGCAACTCTGCTAACTTGCTCAGTGGCTGCAAAGGACCTTGGGGGATCACAGTTGCATGGAACACCAGTCCCCATCCCACAGTTCGTTATGGCCCATCCTTACTTGAAGAGATAGAATCACAGAATCATCATGGTTGGAAAGGACCTTCAAGATTATCAGGTCCAGCCATCAGTCTTAACCATCTTAACCACTAAATCATCTCTCAAAGTGCCACATCTACCCATTTTTTAATACCTTCAGGGATGATGACTCCACTGTGTCCCTGGGAAATCTGTTCCAATCCTTCACCACTGTTTCAGTGAAGAAAGTTTTCCTAACATCCAATCTCAACCTCAAAGCACAACTTTGTTTTTTTACAATTACCTCTTGTCCTGTCACTAGTCACTGGGGAAAAGAGTCACTCGCCTCATTGAAGCCTCCTTTCAGGTAGTTGTAGAAGGCAAAAAGGTCCTCAATATCCTCCTGCCCAGACTGAAGAGTCCCAGCTTTTTCAGCCTGTCTTCATAAGACCTGTAAATGCTTTGACTGTCTTCATATGTTCTATTTCACTACTTTTGTTGCTTTTTCTCAGTTGAAGTACAGAAACACCTCTTCTGTGTTTCCATAGTGTGCTGAAAGATATGTCAGCAAGACAGGAAAACTTCCCAAATCATTGTTAGTGACATAAAATGAATTCCACAAGGTTCTCTCAGAACACAGAATGGTCACTCGCTATAATCAACCTGTTCCACGAACTAGTCCCACTCTGAATCCTGAAATTTTCTTATCAAATCTTTTGATAAGCTTTTTGTTGAAGCTTTTAAAATGCTTTTCAGGCATCTTCTTTCCACTGCCTTCACCAGTCTACTTGCCACGCTAGTAAACTGCATGATATTCAGCCTATCTGCTACAGAATTACCTTCAGAAAACATAAATACATGTTTTTGCTCCACATGCTACTTGTCCTCTGGTTTTGCTCACATGCATACTGAAAGGACCCCTCGCCATAACACAAAGCTCACATAGGTCTGCCTGGGCTCACTGGGGACAATTCTTCCAAAATTCTCCATAGACCGGAAGTCATAATTTTGTTCATGGCACGTAGTGAATGTACCTTTCCACAGGGTATTTTGAAACACACTACTTTGATAGAGACATGGTATCCATGCACAAGGAGTAGGTTATTTTTCAGTCCCTCTCTGGCTTTTTCCCTCTTTGTTATGTTCTATCTGCACTTTTACGTGGCCTCACAAAGTCATAAGACCTAGAGCATAATCTCATCTGTCCAGTCTCACTTTGCATAACAGCAGTAGAGGAAGGAAAAAAGGAAGGTCAATCCCTGTGTCTTTTAATGCCATGAGTAGTACCCACGACCATAAAGCCATCTTTAACAGTGTGAGGAAAGAAAATACAAAAGAAGACAAGATTTTTAGAAGTTAGGATAAGCTACACTGTCAGTGCTTTAGGGATTCAGTGTTAAAAATTTCACTGAAGTAAACATAGCTATTAAGCACTGAGGAACTTAAAGAACTTTTAGCTCTATTTCTGAACCCATATACTATTTTACCTCTCTTTAGTGAGTAATGCAGCATGTTGTCTATGACAACAGGCTTTTGGATATTAGCAGCATGTGACTGCCACACTTACTAATCTGATGGTACAGAATTCTTGTATGGAGTAATGGTACAAGAATGTTTCTCATTCCCTTTCACAATCTACAAACCATTTTTTTTAATATGTTACAGCTCTATTCAGTCACCTCTTTGGTCTTACTCTATGTAGCAGCCATTTTTGGGGTTTTGTCATGTATTTCTCAACCTTTTAAAATCCACCACAACTTCAGAAGAGTGCTGCTCAGCCCTAGGAGACAGTGTATGTGCTTACAACACATGTCTACAGGGTTGTTTCTCTCAGATATTCTCATTTCTATTTTTGTTTGCTGTTGCACAGTATTCTTTTACCTTTTCTGAAATACATTTTCACAGAGGCACCACCAGATTTGCTGATTGGCTCAGTTTTGGCCAGTGGTGGGTCCATTTGGAGAACTGGCTCTGTGTAACATGGGGAAACTTTCTAGTCTATTCTTCCGGAAGCCAGCCCTGCATCACCCGTCCCTGCTATTAAAACTTTGTTACTTAAAACCAATACAAGAGACATGACAGTGTGGGCCCACATTTGACCTGAAAAGAACTCTGAAAAGCCAACTTTCTAACAATGGAAACACTTGTTTACAGTTCTTGTTAATGCAGCATCATGAGAACAGTATAATGATGTATAGAAGTTTAACCATCTTCATTTAGTGTGAAGTTTTACAGTTTGCAGAGATTTCCACTCTTATTTTCTCAGTGTGGTTTCTCTGAAGTCAAGTGTTGGGGTTTTTGATTTGATTTGTTTTGGTTTGCTTCTTAAAGCTTCATTGTTCTTTTTGATTATATTTCTAAGACATGAAGAACTTTATTATCCTGAGCCTTGACTACCAGAACTGTTGTAAAGGAGAGAGTACAGAATAGATATGTGGGTCTTAATTAGACACCAAATTAGGACAAGTGCTATCAAGGACACAGTCAGTTCAAGGATCTCTTGAGAGAAAAATGTCAATGATCAATACACTTTTCCCTTTGTGAAGGAAAGGGGTAGAAAGACAGAACTGAAGTCGTTTAGTCTTCCTTTTGTTTAGCCATGCTTTAGTCATTCTTTTATACTTCCTGCTGGGAAAAATAATAATACAGTATTAAAAATAGACATTTGTAAAGTGTTTTCATTAATTAGGATATGCTAGCAGTACTTATTTAAAATCATGCAGTTAGATTTTTATTTTTATAAAAAATGTAATCCTCGTCAAATGTACCACCATGCTGAAAGGTTATATCTGTAATAATTATACTGCATAGAGACACAGAAATCATTGCAAATTAATTCATCATTATGTAGTTTTTGCTTCTGCTTTTCGTCATAGATGAAAAAGACATGGTGAACATTTTTATCCTTTTTACTGTCTTTAAGGCATAACAAGAACCTTACACAATAAAGAGTCAGATAAATGGGCATTAACAGAAATAATATTTGTCCTGGGAAAGCTTGCTTTCCTAAGCTGAAATGCATAGTTTATTTTGCAATTAAATTCATAACATTAAATATTACCTCCTACTATTAAATACTGTATATCCCCCCAAAAAAAGTTTATGCTAGTGCTGGTCAAAAAGTCTGTGCCAGAAATGTTTAGAATCCAGGAAAGGATCATGGGAAAACACCACTAAATTTGTTCTGCTAAGATCTGTCCCAGGAATGTTTTGTGATTGTTATTAAAAATAATGTACTGGGCCACAGGCACTTCAAACATTCTTAGAACTGATGTCTCCATTCCTCAAAAAATTCCAATATCTTAGGAAATTCCAGTCTGGGATGGTTCCAAGACCTAGTAAAATGTGCATTTATCTGCTTGTCAGATAAACTCAATAAATAGAAAGCAATGGAAATAGAGCCTTGAAAACGTCTGGGAAAGCTGAGTGGTTTAGAGGAAAAGGCTATATAGAGGTTCTCAGTCAAATTAATTCTGGCAATTGCACCACTTTCCAAGCACACACTAAACACGTGTGGCACACAGAAGACCAGACTGCAGAACTATACATTAGCAGTCTAATAGGCAGCAGCAGAGCAGCCTATTAGGAGACCCTTAGTGCTTTGTGTAAGTCTTGCTTCAGAAAATTATTTAAAATGAAAAATCAAAATGTGCCTATATATGCATATATATATACAAAATTATATATGTATATAATACATATAAATAGAGATATATATATAAAACTCTATATAAACTCTATATAAAACTCTACAAGGATATTCTTATCACCATAAATTCTTCTGTAGCACTTGTTTGAGTCATCTTGATCAGATTTACAACTACTTTTAAAATAAGGTCTCGAAGACACTTGTCACTGGAAATAACGGCCTGTGTATGGAATTGGTAGAGATACAGATAATTGATAGAGATTGGTTGCTCAATCATGATATATCTCAAAAAGTTTACCTATTGTTTGTTTAAATAAAAGAGGCCTATAAAATGAGAAGCTGTGATGGGGGGCTTTGGCAACTTCACGGCTAACAACCCTGTCCTATAGGCTGGCCCAATGCTGGGTCCAGGACTGGTGATTTTCTATATATTTCTTTCTTCTTTTATTCTCTCTTCCTCTCTCTCTCTCTCTTCCTTTCCAGAATTATTAAGTTATGCAAGGCCTAACACAACTTTTTCCCAATTAGAACAGCTTTAATATATGCCCTGTGACCTGTGTAAGCAAAATATCAGCCTTTATGATAGGATAGCCCAAACATATATAACAATGAAAGTCTCAGCTTTTGCCTTCTATAGTTCCAAATATAGCTAATGTTCAAATACAGACCCCGAGTATTGTTTCACCTTAACCCAATCAAGGGGTATCTTGATTGACAGTTAGGCGTTTTCTTGGAATGCAATATTTTGACCACTCTCTTGACAGCCAAGTACACTATACATCATCAAAGAATGTCTTCTCCAGTAACCCTGTTCTCACAACACACTATTTACAGATCCTCCAGACTGAAAAAAAGCCAGGTCATGATGCATTTTTTTAGTATATTAACTAGCACCAGTTCGAAGTTCTAATTTAACTTCATTAACTTTGGAAATAACATTTAAAAATCACAGAGTGATTGGATGGTTTGATTGGAAAAGACCTTGAAGGATGGTATAAGTTACTTATGATTAAATAAATCCCTAATAAATTGAGATCCTTTTGGATGTATTATGGACAGTCTGAGCCCTCACTGTGAAAAAAATATAAAAAAGTTGACTCTAAATAAGTAACAGTATAAAAACGGAACCTCAAGAATTCTTGCTGAAATGCTGCCAGACCACAAGGTCTATACAAACTGACTCAGTTCAAAGTCCCATGAGCCACTCAAGGGAGTCAAAGGAATTGTGGATTTAAAAGAAAAAAAACACCAATATATATGTACATATATATATACAAACTGTTTAACTTGCACTTTAGAAACCAGTCTGGTCTATAGCACAAGTTAATTTTCTTAAGCTGGATAGTAGTCAAAACAGCCCTGAATATCAGATAAAGATACAAATTTCAAATTTGGGAAAATAAAATATCTTTGTCACATTGTAACAATCCAGTCTGCTCTCCCTTGTGTGTCAGAAGACTTCATCTTGAATTTCTCAGTTAAATCAGAATTTCCAACCCATTTTCCAGAAAGATTTGAGTGGTACATTTAAAATTAAAGTGGCATGCAGCTAGATGGCAATGTATGAACTGTACCATATCCCAAATCACCTCCATCTCTCAAGCCCAAACAACTATATATCATGGTCACTTTTCTTTCAGTCTCAAGACTGGTTTTAAATCAGTCATCCAGAGCTATTCTGTAATAAATAGACTCTTCTGTAACTGCGTACCTGAAGGGCTGCAACGCCTAAAAACTCTGTATTTTCAGGTTTCATTTGAAAGTTAAATATTTCTCTTTAAACTTCTGTTTTCTTACTTTCAGCCCTGCAATCTCATTTTTTGCCTGTGCAAGGGAATTCACTTGGTTTGCTTTGTAAACCCCAAAAGTCAGCTTCTCTGGTGTCTTCTACATACAGATGGTAATTCACTGGATGAATTGCTTAGCAATGGGTAACAAAGGAAGAAATATTGAATAAAACTTCATATATCTAAGAAAATATGTATGCCATATGTCATCTTCTTAATGAGAAAGTGGGCTGCATTCCTTCACATTTCTTGCCCTAGGCTTATGCATCTGTATTAATATATAATTTCTTCTTTGTTCACACCACACAGAGTTTAGAAACTTCCAGAAAGAAACCCCGATGATTGATCTGTTTGATACCAACCAGCAGAATTTCCTAAAAGGATAGGATGAGGTCCATGCTAAGACGTGGATTGGCACAGATTTGTTGATATTTCCCTAATTTTTTAGGACTTTCTAAAGATTTTGAGTGGAAAAATTTTGGGGTACCTTGCAACATATATATGGCACCTTCAACATATGCTTGAAAATTATTGATCACACACCATGAACGACCAAAAAATTGGAGTGAAGAGCCAAATAGACATTAATTCATGCTCAAAGTAACAGAGATGTAACTAGGGTGGAAAGAAAGAAAGGAATGTTAAAATTGTGTATTCAAAAAGTCAATGATTTGTTCTGAGTCCAGAAAAAGTGCTATGAGGGTTCTGGCCCAGCATTTTAACAAAACCTTTGGATTTAACATAGCTGTTCATATTAATAACAGCCATGGAGTGACACTGAGTCTCCCCACTCCCATTAAACCTGTAAAATATCACATTATATTCAACAGAAGTCTAGACTTAATATTAAGGAAAACAATTTCCATGTTATAAACAATTTTCTTACTCATAAGTAATACTTTGTAATCCATAGTCTACAGACACTTCAAAAATTAACATGTTAAGATTTAAAGAGTATTGCTTACAAAGTGCATAACATTTAATTTTGAAAAAAAATATTTAACTTAACAGAAGTGGGGTTTTTTGTAAGGAGCATAAATAAATCTGTATCTGCTAAAAAGCAGAGTATGAGGTTCTTGAGTACTTTCAAAAGCCACTTGATTTCTTAAATGCCAAGATAGAGTGAAAATATAAAACATGCTGCCAACAGGATGGCACCAGAAAGGAACAATAGCATAGGGATTTTCTTAGGAAAGATAGTAGTGGTTCTGTAACAACTATGTCAATGTGTAACAAATAAATATATATTGATTTCTCCTTATCCTTTTGAGACTTCATCCTAAAGAGACTGCAATCAAATTCATCCATTTGAAGAATATTAAAGTCCCTCTAAATTAAGGATTGCATCAAAGTGGTTTTATATTTTTTTTACTTACCTTAAACACTACAAGCCTATACTGCATCATTTATCTTTCTGGGTTTACATGGCATATAGGGAAGCACAGTGTGTGTTTAAGCACTAAATAAATTGTTATGCTTAAATTTTTTTATTTTTTATTTTTTTTTTAATTAACTGGAATTAGCAGCTGAAGTTATTTTCAGCAGGCTCTTACTGGGTCAACATATCTGAGGACACAGGTTTAAAGATGGCTGAGCAATTACATTAATTTTCTTTAACCACAACAGACATTTATATTAAGTTGTTTAACTATTGTTAATTAGTCTCAAAATTTCCATATGAAAATAAAAACACCACTTGACATTTCTAGTGCACTACCTGATTGTGGATTTAAGATTGATCCAGTTTCGTAGTTGCTTAGTACAACAAGTCACATTTCTCCTCGTTGTCACACTAAAAGCTGCCTTTGAATCATCTCTGGGATACATAACCAGTATTCTCTTAAGAGCTTTACAGCTAAGCAATACAGCAAAGATCTACAGACAGCCAAACCAGGTGTTCTCTGAACCAGCACCAGTCCAAAAAACAGCTTCACCACAATGAAACAACATCAAGATGAAAACTAGAGATAGGATGCACCAGATCACCTGCATATTTCCTTATAATGCTTTCAGTATCTTTCAGAGGCTACCCACAGTAGACAAGCTTTCTCAGACAAATGGAAACACAAATATATGCCACTAATTCTAGAGCACCTGCTCCCTGCTCTCTACTCCTCCACTGCTCTCTTTTCTGAGACCATTATAGAAATACATTTTGCACCTTTAGTCTGAGGTTTATTTATACATGCATTTATAATGCTGCTTCTCCTCACAAGTTTTTTCTGCAGTCTCTATTAGCCTTTATATTGGAATAATCTTGCTTTTGGTTTTTGGTGTTTTTTTTGTTTGTTTGTTGTTTTGGTTTTTTTGTTTTTTTGTTTTTTTGGTTTTTTTT
>JAAWXA010000001.1:4775545-5258279 GCA_038090715.1 Florisuga fusca | reverse complement strand
AAAGAAGGATTTTAATTTTTAGAAAAACTGAAATATTGTGGCGCTGCAAAACTTGAAAATGTCTAAAAATTAAAATCCTTCTTTAGGTCAATGAAATTTTGTGAGGCAAAGTCCCTTAAACTACATGGATTAATAAAGTTTTCATGCAGTTAGAATTTCCAATGCTAAAACATATTATGGCCACTGAATAGTGACCTCCTGAGTAATGCAGATTGTTTACTCAACTCTAGTAATTTTTTCATCAATACCTGCTAACATTTGTCTTAGCCACAGCATGTCCTGAAAGTCTTCAAATAATTTGTGTTCTGCTTCTTCCCACATAAGCTGTGTCAGTGATCAGAATATTTGGTCATATTGAGCTGATGTAATCAAAATTGGTTTGTCATCCTGGAGTTGGGTTGTCATGTTCTATTCTGTAAGCCAGTAAGCTGTCAACAATCTTTGGTTCTTGTGGGTTCAGTAGAAGTCTTCGTTTCTTGCTATAAAATAGTTTCCTTCACTTCAAATTATCTTTATAATTCTTATAGCTAGATCCTTTCAAGTTTCTTAGGTTGTTTAGCATGTAGCAAGAAAATGAAAATAAAAAAAAACCCTAACAAAAATAAAGATCCACTTGTTAAAATCACATAGAAAGATAAAGGCATGCCACAGGAACCTGATCAGTCAAGTCACCTAAAATAGAACTTTCCTAATCTGTAGCACTGTTACATTTTTCTGGATGGATGATTTATCTCATCTGAGAGAGATTTTCCTGAATAAGGCACAGCAAACAAAACCAATAGGTAAGACAAATAATTTGTATAACTACCAGGTTGGAGAATAAATTAATAATTACATGGGAATTAAACCGTCAGGAAGACTCATCCTGCCTGTGACACTAATTTTCCAAAAGGCTTGTGCAGTATCTATATCTGCAGAAAGAATTTCTCCTCATAGGGAGGATATGGCAAAACCTCATACAATTCTCTATTATATTCGCACTGAAACCATGCTTCTCTCACTTTACATACACCTATACACACAGGCTGTATATGTACATACACATGTCTACTGATCTTACAAAAAAATGATTATTTTTTTTCTTCTACATGGGAATAACTCATAGATAACTACAAGATTGAATCCATTTCAGGAAGAAAATAATATTCCTATTAACTTTCTGTGGGACTTCTGTGGGATGTGAATCACCAATTGTCTTTAATCTCATACATAAAAATGCTTTTTCTCTGTTTTTTTTCCCCTTATTGTTGATTACATTATGACCTGTTGAAACAAAGACTATTCTTAATATTGGTTTGGAGTTTATGCATTAGGGTTGTGGTCCAGATCAGAATTTTTAGAAAACAATATTAACAAAAAATATTTCCTGCTTGTCTCATTTTCATAAGGAATTTTCACTTAAAGAAAGATATGTCCCTTGAAATATTCTAACTGGCATATTCAACTAACCTCATGAAATTTTAATCCAAAACCTGTTTTGCACTTGCATATTTCTAATAATGTTTTGTAATTATGTTACCAATATTTTACCTAATATTTAATTATATATAATGTTCAATGAGAATGATGTCTGATGTTTGTANGGGGGGGGGGGGAGAGGGAGGGTTCTCCTTTGCTTTAATCACATTCTTCCTAGGCAACAGTGGTTTCTAATTGAACTTTATTCATTCCTACCTGACTGCTGTGTTTCAGGATTGTGTGATTTAATCACAATCAAAAACCTGATGATTTTCTATGTGTGGAGACTTAGAGGGCCTTCATTCATTAACAAAGAAAATCAACTAAAAAATTTTTTTTTTTTTAATTTTTTTTTAAATTAGCTATATAAACATCACCATGATGAAGATGATAGTGTTCTTTTTCAGTGAATCCGAACTGTCATTAAAGACTAGATGATCATATCGTAAGTTTTCTGGTTGGGTCAGTATATAAATAATTCAAAATACACTGAGTCATACATTGCAGTTAACAGGAAAACATAAAATGAGGCTAGTAGATAGAATTATATTCAAAAGAGCTGTGTATATATCCTAGGAGAAGTCTACTTACTGTATTTATCTCATATAAAGTGGAATGACATAATAAGATCCAGAAAATAAGACAGGGTTGAGGAGTTTAGCTAATACCTGCTTCTTTTTTTTTTTTTTTTTTTTTTTTTTTTTTTTTTTTTTCTTGAAAATGTCTAAAAATTAAAATCCTTCTTTAGGTCAATGAAATTTTGTGAGGCAAAGTCCCTTAAACTACATGGATTAATAAAGTTTTCATGCAGTTAGAATTTCCAATGCTAAAACATATTATGGCCACTGAATAGTGACCTCCTGAGTAATGCAGATTGTTTACTCAACTCTAGTAATTTTTTCATCAATACCTGCTAACATTTGTCTTAGCCACAGCATGTCCTGAAAGTCTTCAAATAATTTGTGTTCTGCTTCTTCCCACATAAGCTGTGTCAGTGATCAGAATATTTGGTCATATTGAGCTGATGTAATCAAAATTGGTTTGTCATCCTGGAGTTGGGTTGTCATGTTCTATTCTGTAAGCCAGTAAGCTGTCAACAATCTTTGGTTCTTGTGGGTTCAGTAAAAGTCTTCGTTTCTTGCTATAAAATAGTTTCCTTCACTTCAAATTATCTTTATAATTCTTATAGCTATATCCTTTCAAGTTTCTTAGGTTGTTTAGCATGTAGCAAGAAAATGAAAATAAAAAAAACCTAACAAAAATAAAGATCCACTTGTTAAAATCACATAGAAAGATAAAGGCATGCCACAGGAACCTGATCAGTCAAGTCACCTAAAATAGAACTTTCCTAATCTGTAGCTCTGTTACATTTTTCTGGATGGATGATTTATCTCATCTGAGAGAGATTTTCCTGAATAAGGCACAGCAAACAAAACCAATAGGTAAGACAAATAATTTGTATAACTACCAGGTTGGAGAATAAATTAATAATTACATGGGAATCTATACCTGCAGAAAGAATTTCTCCTCAAAGGGAGGATATGGCAAAACCTCATACAGTACTGTAGTAAAGGAGAGCCTCATGAATAAAAGAATTATTCTGCACTTAGGGTAGACCTTTGACACTATGCAAAAATACATGTTAAAATTCTACACTGAATGGTGAAGGTAATGAGAAGTACTATGCAGCTGCCTTGCTTTCTCAATATTTATTAGATTCTCTATTATATTCGCACTGAAACCATGCTTCTCTCACTTTACATACACCTATACACACAGGCTGTATATGTACATACACATGTCTACTGATCTTACAAAAAAATGATTATTTTTTTTCTTATTGAATCCATTTCAGGAAGAAAACAATATTCCTATTAACTTTCTGTGGGACTTCTGTGGGATGTGAATCACCAATTGTCTTTAATCTCATACATAAAAATGCTTTTTCTCTGTTTTTTTTCCCCTTATTGTTGATTACATTATGACCTGTTGAAACAAAGACTATTCTTAATATTGGTTTGGAGTATATGCATTAGGGTTGTGGTCCAGATCAGAATTTTTAGAAAACAATATTAACAAAAAATATTTCCTGCTTGTCTCATTTTCATAAGGAATTTTCACTTAAAGAAAGATATGTCCCTTGAAATATTCTAACTGGCATATTCAACTAACCTCATGAAATTTTAATCCAAAACCTGTTTTGCACTTGCATATTTCTAATAATGTTTTGTAATTATGTTACCAATATTTTACCTAATATTTAATTATATATAATGTTCAATGAGAATGATGTCTGATGTTTGTACTAAAAGCTAGGATGAGTAAAAACACTAGCAGCAAGTTTATATGGGAAAGTAATGAATAGGCAACTCATTTGAGAGGCACAGAGCCTTAGAAGAAACAAAAGAGAAAGTCTGGGATGTTAAAGTGTCACTAATAAGCATTTCCTAAGAAAACAGTTTTCAGAAAAGCTGAAAAACAGATCAGAAGTAAACCAGATAGAACTCATATTTCTAAAGAGCTGTGAAAAATTTACAAAAACAATTTTTTTTTCTGATTTTACCAGAGAAAAAAAATAACAAAAACAAAACAAAAACACAAAACCAAAGCAAAAAAACAAACAAAACAAAACCCCAACCAACCCAAAACAAAACAAACCCAGCCAAAAAATTAAAACCCAAAACCTATCATCCTGGGCGTTCTTAAATTTAACTTGTTTTATATTTCTAGATAAGTTTACCAAATATTTTATTAGACTGCTAATCTGTATTCCAGCAGATGTGGGAACATGGCATGACAAAACTTGAGAAGACCTAGACTACAAAATAAATTTTCAAGTGGTTTAGATTTTAATGTCTCAAATCCAGAATTCTTCACAAAGAAACTATCCAAAGTTCCAGGTGCAAAACTCTTTATGTGCAGTTCCTTAGTTTCTATCAAAAGCAAGATTCAAGGCTTTTTAATTACTTATTAAAGTCAATTATTTTTCATAGGTTTCAAAATGTTTTTTTCTTATTTTGTTTTTGCTTTAGAAATGTCTTGTTGATAATTTCCCTTTCTGCATCCCAGAAATGCATTCTGTGATCATTGCACTTTTGAAAATTTCCATTAATGGATGAAATGTTCTGTTATACTGTACATTTATTTTTCTTTTTTATTACTCATGGTCTTTCCAAAAATAGATATTGTATGAATCAGCAGACAAAGTAAGGATTTTATTAATTTTTTGGTGACTAAAATTAAAAAGTAATAGAATTCAGTTAAGGTTGCTTCAGAAAAGGGCAATGACCGGGATGGAAAATTAAAGCAGTGTGCCACAGGTTTAGTGAGGAACAGAAATTACTAAAAAATTATTCCAAATGTGGAAAAGCACACTTAGGATCTATCCTAGGTTGTGTAGCGTGATGATAATTTGTAAACTACAAATAAGCCAAAAGAAAGTCTTTATGCAGATGACTTAAGTTTCTAGTGCCAGAAGCTAAACTACTAAATACTTGCATAAATGAATTCCAAATCTCTAAAATAAGAGTAAAGGAATATCAAAACAATAGGTGTTTCAGCCAGGGGAAAAACAGTAACACCACT
Source organism: Florisuga fusca (assembly GCA_038090715.1). Classification (NCBI taxonomy): domain Eukaryota; kingdom Metazoa; phylum Chordata; class Aves; order Apodiformes; family Trochilidae; genus Florisuga; species Florisuga fusca. The sequence goes on along the minus strand of JAAWXA010000001.1, from coordinate 5,253,236 downwards.
GATTTGTAACAACATGCTAAAACTTTCTATATAAATAACAAAGGTATTTTGTCCTTTCAGGCTTTACAAGCAACAATCTCTATCTTTTGACAAGACTGAAAACTCTTAGTTGGAAATAATAGCAAGATGTTAAATAAACTCTAGAAAAAATAACAATACTTTTTTCCCTATATGGGAAAATCAAAGCAACCCTAACCTAGAACAAAAAATGTGGGAGGAATTTCTGGGAAAGGAAGTACATATTTTCTCATTTTATGTATATAAGACTTGGATCCAGTGGAGTGTTTGTAAAGAAAGATGAAATTTGTAGATATGGATGTGTGGTTTGAGTTACAGAAGGAGCAGGGTAAAGACACATCTTCACAATATCACTGAGAGTTCCAGCTTACGACCCTGTGCTACAATTTATTTCTGTATTCCTAAGGAAGCAAATGCCTCTGTTCTTTACACATTTCTCTTTTTAATCTTTCTCTCAAAAATTTCCCCTTTGTCCTTCCTATTTTTCAAAAGTTTGTTTTCCTTCCTCCTTCCTGTAATTTCTCCACTAGAAGCATATAATCATAAAAGACTTCTATTGGTCTCAGTACTCATTTTCCACATCCAACCACTGGATCACTGGGGGAAGTGATCACCATATCCCCCTTCACCTGCTCTCCTTAGGAAGCTGTAGAGAGTAATGAAGTTGCCCTTTCTCTTTTACTCCAACATATACAGACCCAAAATCCTCAGCCACTGCCCACAGGACATGTCTTCAGGCCTTTTCACCAGCTTTGTTTCCCTCCTTTGAAAGCATCCAAGGACCTTAAATCCTTCTTAAATTGTGTGGCCCCGAGCTGTACACAGAAGTCAAGGTGTGGCTGCATCAATGTCCTTAGTGGGCTAATCACCCCTTTTGACCAGCTGTTCACGGTGCATTTAATACACCTTAGGATGCAGTTTGCACTCCTGGCTGCCAGGGCAGACTGCTGACTCCTGTTGAGCCTGCTGTCAGCCAGCACACTCAGACCCCTTCCTGCAGAGCTGGTCTCCAGCTGCTCTTCAGGATTTATATTTCAGGATTTATTCAGTTGTGCCTGGCACTACTCTGTCTCATGTGCAGAATATGGCATTTGGACTGGTGAAGTTTCATGCCATTAAGGATTGCCCAATGCTCCAATCTATCTAGATCCATCTGCAAGGCCTCTTGTCCCTTGAGTCACCAGCAACTCCAAGTTCAATATCATCAGCAAACTTGCTAATGGTGTAATTAACTCCTGCATCCAGACCATTGATAAAACATAACCAGACCTAGAAATGGACAATGAGGAACAGTGACTGGACACTAGCCAGATGTAGTCCCATTCACTACATTTTAGGGCCTTGCTTTTCAGCCCGTTCTTCACCCAGCAGACCATGTACCAGTTCATCTTGCACTTGGACAGCTTATCCTGAAGGATTCTGTGAGGGATTTGACAGAATCAAACCCCTTACTAAAATCCACAAAAACTACTTTTTGAAGTAGTAATCTTTCTGCCATTTAATAACTTTGAAGTAATTCAACTTCATCATTATCCTGTGATGTGAGCAGAGACCATTAATCTTTCCCAAAAAACCACGTATGATTCTGGTTAGCTGAGAAGCAGAAAAATTAATGTGCATCTCTACCTGTAGTTGCTTCTTTCCTAGATCAGGGAATACTCTAGACTTCCTTCTTCAGAGTTGTGCATCTATACTAATGGAAGCCATCTACATGGCATCAGATCTGGGTCTGGTATACCAGCTCTGTGCAACATTATAAACTGTGGATATTTTCTAAACACCCTCAGGGCTCAGACAAATAATCAAGTCATCCACATCATCTGAGCTAATTAATTGGCTATGTTCTTAGTTTGCCTCTGACAAACATGAAGTGAAATGACATCTTAATGAAAGAATGTGTAAGACATGCTATCTCAGTTAGGTACAGCCAGATACCAGATTTTTAAATTCAGGCTAGCTCAGCAGCCAAGATTAACCTGATATTAGACATGCCCCTTAGGTGTCATGGCAATGGTACAAATGTCGCTGCTCTTCTACAGGGACTCCAATAGTCTTATAAAACATCTGTGTATTTGGATTAAAAATTACAATTTTAATATCTTTGTTTCTTTTATGCTGCTAGACATTATAATTTCAAAACAAAACTGAAGTAAAGAAGCCTGAAAGAAAAAGAAGATAAGTCCAAGTAACACTTCCAAGCTCAGTTTTCAAAGTAACTCCACAACTTTAAATACAGTCCCACAACTGTGAGGACACTGGTATGATTTTGCGACTTCTGGAAGTTTTTCCATCCAGTGTTGGCTGCCATTATCTGTGTATCTCATCCATTAAGAAAAAACAAAACAAAACAAAACAAAACAGAAGTTTTTCTGATTAAGCAGATCCTTCCCTAGCATGAATGAAACTCATGTAAGAATGGAACATTCCATAGATTGCACACATTTTCTCGTAGTGAATGGTAAATACCTGCCATATCCAGATTGTAACATGATGATGCCACAGGAAAAGTCTTGTAGGTATTCTTCACTGTATGAACAGTTATAACTTGAGCAAATTTTATGTATAACTTACAGAAGAAATGATCACTATCTTCTTCAGCTTTCTTAGGAAAATATTTTTAAAAACACTAAAAAACTCTTTTGGGGTAAGTGGTGAGCAGGTCTAAATGAGGAGTTTCATCAAGCAACTGAGAATTGTCCTCAAGGAGTAGGGGCTGACAGAGATGCACATGTAAGGAAAGCTCTATTTTTGCATGGACCTATAAGGCATTCTGTATCCCAGGACAGAAATTAAAAAATAGAAGAGATATTGTGTATGAAAATAATATTCAATTTTCTGAATATTGTCTGCAAGGCAGGAAATAACACATGAAAGTATTTTTTCATTTTGCCGTGTGCATTTTGCCATAATACTTTAATTCCATTGACTGTATTATTTGAATACTTCAGTGTTCTGGATGAAAAAAAAGATATATTGAAATGGAGACCATAACAAGAGAAGATGATTTCAAGTCCAGCGCCTTTTTTACTAATAAAGAAATTAGAAATTAAACTGAAATATTGACTCTTAAAAAAAAAAAAACATCAACAAAAGCACACTATAAGACAGCAGGGGGCAATGAAACATAAATCAAAATAAAAAGCTTCTTTGCCTTTCTAGAGGAAACATAAAATAGAATATTACTACCTGAGTATTCCATTTGCTTTAGTGAATGTTTTATGAGCAGATAAAAATAAAATGGGGACTTTTTGGAAAGGAAAGAATTTTTCATATAACTTACAAAAGTATATGACAAGAATTATATGTAGTTTGTGGTATGTCAAAAGCTCAATAAATTTTTTCTGTAGAAATTTTTAAATATTTTTAACTGTTTATTATTTCAAGTCTGTAAAGATCTTTATATACTTGTGAATTGAATGAACTGTAAGGAAAGAACATTCCACTGAGAACAGGACTAAACCATCACATTACAATAATTTACCACTCTTCCATTGCATCATGTTTTGCGTGTATGATTACATTTTTTGTAATTCTTATAATTTATACAAAACAGTGCAGTGCTGAGACATTTGGAAGCTTTATTTATTATCAAAAAGTGCTAAATAATTTCAAATTTATATGCTATAATACTTATATTCTATAACTCATTTTTACAACACATATCTCAGAATTTGATGTGTAGTACATTTTGTCATTCAAAGGAAAGATTACTCATCTCTTTAACTTATATTCAGTATATTGAGCATACACTTTTCTGTTATATACTCATTTAATAGGGCGAACATGGGCCAGAACTTCATAGGTTTTTATTGTCAGGCCTTTAAGAGACATACATTTACTGGAAGTACACATGTATCGTCTGTCAAAAGTATGAATAGTAGAATAAATTTAAAGTAGGAGGTAGGGAGGCTTTTACATGCAAGATTATTAAAGCCTCCCACAAATAAAAAAAGCAGTTGCAGCATGTCAATCATCATGCCCGTTTTAGCAGTTGCATTCCATGGAAAAGATTTGCTGAAAGCCATTAAAATGCCTGGGAGCTGAAGCTGATGTATGCCAAATGGTAAAGCACTGTTAGGAGATGATCTATATGAGAGTATCTTCAAAAATAAACATTTTCAGAGCTTGTAAAGCTTTCTGCTAGACCTAGCACTTAGTTTGCACCAGACTTTTCTTCCTATAAGTACCAGAAAGGAGAAAGCTTGCCTCAGCCTCTGCGAAGGGTTATGGAAACATCCATTTCTGTAGATGACAGCTTAATGACAAGTTAGCCTGCTCATACCTCTTAGTAAAAAAGAGTCTGCACATGCCAAAAAAACTAGGTGAATATTAAAAAAATTTAGTTCATGTCAATTAAAAGGTTGGGATAAATGTTTATTGTTGATATTAATATAATAAAAAAATCTTCCCAGTTCATCTTGGATCCTTTCTGATCTTATCATGTGAACTTACTTTTTTCTGAGGTAAAATCTTTAAACTTTACTGTCAGAAAACCAAGCCTTTCTTGATTTCTATTACCTTTGCCTATTAGTTTTAGTCAATGGGACCAGTTATCACCCTGGACCCCCTGACTGGGTCATCTGTGTTGCTACAGATCATTTCATATTTTTTCCAATATTCTCTTTTCTATCCCATCCTTATCCCTTGCTCTTTAATCTCTTCTGCTAAATCAGTCTTGGGATAGATTTCATAGGGAGCTCCCACAAGATCACTGCCAGCAGGAACACCAGTTGGACATGGCAGTGACTCTTGGCAGCTCTGGAACATGCAGGATTGTTTCACTGCTGCTCCTGGAGTGAAAAAGATGGGAAACTGCAGTAGGTTATATTACTGAATACACATAATCTTTCTTGAATCATGGGGAGATTAACACGTAATATTTTTTTCTGCCTTTATCTTCACAAAAACAATTAGAAAAATTATCTTTTAAAGAAAATATGAAGCAAAACTAGGATCTGCTATCTATATATATTGTTATGTATTAATGCATAAATAATGTTTAAGGATGTAAAATTAATTGTTTGTACTAAATAATAATTCACATAAAGAGAACTATGCTGTAGTCTATGATAACTACCTCTGTCATTGTCAGGTATAAAACACTGAGAGGTCACTCTCAGTAATATCACATAAAGTTGTATAAATCTTTCATGTCTAATTTCTAAGTGCTTCATTTTAAAAATTTAAATATATTCATTAAACGTTTCAATTGCGACCTTTTTATATAATTTTATTTCATATAGGTAACTGATGCAGATACTGATGTATTAATATGTTACTTTATTATTATATTTTTTTGTCTGAAAGATAATTATATAAAGTTTTTAACTCTGTGGTACAATAAATGATAAGTTAAAGACCTTGAAGTCTATGCCACCACTGTTATAACAGGAAGAATTGTACTAATTTCCAAGGAATTTAGATTGTTTCCTATGAAGACAAGGCCTATAGGAAAACCTATAGTGTCTATGAAGACTAAGTTTCATATGGGTAATTATGTAAGTAATAGAAAGATAATGCGTAAATACCTATTTTGCAAAGCATAAATAATTTCATAAGTAATAGAGGGCAAGGAAGTGCACAAAAATATTACAAAATATCAAAGTTTAAGAAGAAATTAGATCAAAGAATGTCTCCGGATATGTACCTACCAGCAGTCAAAAGATGATCTCCGGTATAGGTCTCCTGAACAGTAATGTGTACTTCCATGTTTATGAAGTCATATCTGTTATAACCAATAGTAGACCGTGACGTTTACAATGTTCTAGATATAACAGATACACTCTAAGTAGTGTCTGTGATATGTCACAAACATTTTATGTAGCATTTTGTATTCTGCTGCAAAGCTCTGGTGTTGTCATATTACATATTTAGCTTCTAAAACTGATTGATTGCTTCAGAGAAAAGTGTGTATTCTTATCTAAGTCAATGTTTTTCTCAATACTGTGAAGCAAATTAAAATAAAGTGTTTAAATCTACTGCTTATGATAAAGACCAAATCTCATTCTAATAAATGTGAAATACAACTTGTCATGTTCCTTTCACTTTGTAGAAATGCTACCACAAGGCTTAGCCAGTTAAGTCTAATATGTTGACATTTATTTTTGCTGCAATAAATGTTAGGATTATATTTTTGCATTAAAGTCTGGCATTTTTAAAGATCACGATGACAAATAATTTATTCTTCAAATCACTCTGGTTTGTTTTTACTTTTTGAATATGGATTTGGCCATGTGTCTCCAAGGCACAGTACAAAGCATATTTGATATGTTTTGCAACCTATTAGTTTGATTTAAATCCACTTTTTCTGCCAGGATTTATGCAAGCTTTTCTTGATGTTATTTGCTCTGAATTATTGCCCAGAAATAATCACATTGAATCCAATTTCACACAGGCTGTGTGGTCTGTGAGTTCTGTCACTGTAAACCTCTAAAGCTTTTAAATTTTTTTTCAGTGGAGGTGATTCTTCAAATTTGTCCAATATACAGCACTGTCTTGTTTTATTTTCAATATTTACCCCTTCCCCTCAAAGTGTGATGAATTTGATTGTGTGCAGTAAGTATGTAACAATTTGTAAGGAAGGAGGAAACAATGAGGAAAAATAATTTTTATAGAATAATATTATTCTAAAATGCAAAATAAATGATGGAACAATGTATTGTTAAAACTGCACCCTTAAAAAGTGGTCTTTCGATGTGTGTGCAATCTTTCCACATATTTTTCCACATATTCATGTGTCATCTTTAGGACGAGAAGAAATGTCTTTGAATTCTAGAAGGGGACATTTAGATTGAATATTAGAAAAAAAATTCTTTATGGACAGTGTGGTCAGGCACTGGAACAGGATGCCCATGGTGGTGGTGGAATCACCATCCCTGGAGATGTTTGTAAAGCCACATAGACATGGCACTATGGGACACAATTAATGGGCATGGTGGTATTGGATTGATGGTTGTATTTAAAGTTCTTAGAGGTCTTTCCCAACCTTAATGATTCTGTGATTCTATAATTTCAGTGGTTAAAAAAAAACCCAAAACCAGAAATGGTTCTTGAGTTTTGGAATGTATTAAACTTCTGTAATCAAATATCTTATTTAGATGTGACCCTTAAAAAATTGTTCCACAAGTTGTTTTTTTTCTAAAACATTCAACAAAAAACTTTATAATATTCTATTGCTTGATTCAATTATCCAAGCATGCCCTGAGGCAGACTTAATTTGCATCCTGGATATTTCTCTTTACTTTCTTATACTTCAACCACATTTAATAGAGGCACATATGTTGACAGTACTCACGCTATAGGAAAAAAATTATTTACCCTCAACATTAAAACAAACTAACAGTCCCTGAGACAGTTAAAACTATCAAGATCTGTTCCTTTATTTTTTGTTGTTTGGTTTGTTTTTTTTATTATTGGTTGCTGTTTGTTTTATCTTCAGAAACCATTTTCAGTTTTTAACCAGATACCTACAGGTTTCTTAGTTATATTTATTGTAAATCAATAAAGACATCAATTGGCAGATCACAAGAACTGTGAGGTAGTTCAAAGGATATGAGGTTTCCTGAATAAAACTCCAGTACTTATTTATTCACTACAAAGGTATCCTGGTATCACAGTTTCTATGTATTTCCCAAAGCCTTGATCAGAATCTGACTTTATGAAGTCTATCTGCCTTTAAAGTAAACAACAAAGCAGCAAAACTACAAATTTGAGCATCATTTATAGCTTTCAGAGGAGTAAATAGAAAAGCTAGGGAAAGACAAAGCCAGTATAGAGACATGAGAACTCAGAATTAAATGGGTTGTCTGCACTTGCTATCTGAATGGAGGTGGTAATGAGAGTTTGAAGAAAATCCCTTGATTGTCTCCACTCCCTTGTGTTGAGTTAGTTCTCAAAGCAGCTTCAGAAGACACACTCTGGAATCCTTCCAGAGAAAATGAAACCAATAAATGCCTTCACTCAATGAATGTCAAGGTACTTCACACCTATCATACGAGTAAAGTTGAATTTTAAGAAACTTCTCAGATGTCACAAAGTACTTTTTTTTTATATGTAGAGACCAAACACCTTCATATTTGCTCTTAACTGCCAGCCCTCAATTCTTTTAGATACTACTACGTCTTCCTCACGTACATACTCTATTCAGAGCTTACTTTCAGCCATGATTCACAGGAGCTCTTCAGGGCAAACAGATATCTATGACATGAAGAAACCATGCTCTTCAGAAGCTGTGATCTGTGGGAAGAAGGATGTTAGGCAGGAAGCTGTTGTGTTGTTGTCTTCACAGATACCTAAGCACTGACAGGCTTGTTCTGCTCTCCTCTGATTAAGTGGTTTTGCAGCATCTCTGTCCTCCCTGCTGATTTGTCCCCATGTTATGGGAGAAAGGAGGTAGTTTGCACCAGAAAAGCCATCCTAAATCAGACATTGCAGTCCCCAGTGCCTAAGTGGTGATTTGGATGGAAGAGAAGACAGAGGGGAGGGAGCCAGTTGAAGCTGTCATTACAAGTGTCATCCAGGTTCAGCACGACCGACAGTTCTGCATCCACCTAGAGACAACTCAGAAACTCAGGAGCTGGATGCACTGGATAGGTGTCAATTGTTGGTACTCCAGAACGAGGTCTTCCTGGCATAGCTGCCAAACCATGATTCCAAGTAACAATACTAGGATAGCTATAGGAGAAGTGGATATCAACTTGATCAGGTAATATACAGTTCTGGACTACATAGCTACTGTAGACAAGTACTTTAGATGTCCAGATCTCCTGAAGGGACACAGGAGGCTGCTGTATCTGGGAAAAGTAGTAATTGCTGGGGTTTCTTTCATTCTTTCCACAACTGCAAGTGCTGTATTGGTCCCTTTAATTAGACTGTATTGATAGATTTTTTAGTGTTAGTCCCCAGGGGATTGTGTAGGTTAACAGGATGGTGTTGATTTTGGCCATGGAAGTCCCACACCTTTCTCCCAGTTTTCTTCCTCTGGTCTTGATTTTAGCAATTTTATACCGTGTTACCCCTTTTTGTCTATCATTAATATATTTACCCTTGTCAGATGACAGTCTCATGATCTAGTGGCACAGGGGCATGCAGTATCTGTCACAATAGAGAGCATAATGAGAATGTCACAGATGTAGTTCTATCCTAGGAAGAAATCACCAGTTTCTCCTTCGAGTCTTAGTGCAGGAAGGTGTTAGTCATGTTGGTCCTTTCCTTGAAACTTATGTTTTCATAAATTTGCCCCAGTCATACACAAGGGTTTGCAAAGCAGTAGCGTGCTAGTCCTTTCAATTTGCATATGTACTGTCTTCAACACCTTATGAGAAGGTCTCTAACCTCCTGCAACAGAAAAATGCATGGAAAGCAAAGCCCTGGGTGACCTTATTTATATCACCCATCTACTCTGTTCCAGGAAAGAAAGTGTCCTGAGACTTCAGAGTCAGTATTTTGCCTTTGTTCCTTTTCAGGCAGATATATTGACTGAGTTCAGGATTAGATCTCCATACCTTCTCCAGGATGTCTCATGCTGAACACTGCCAAACTCAGTGAGAAGATGGAAGAGGCAGCAGGCTCATGGCATGACTTGAAATTTGCACAGGGACAGGATTAAAGTTTCTATATATTAATCTTTGCATAGGCAATGGTGGTGGGGACATCTAATGTGTAGACTGACCTGCTGTCATCATCTTTCTGAGGGGGGAGAAAAAACAGTGTGATGCATCCAGAGGGGGTTCCCCAGAAAGAGCCCATGCTCAAGACAGAAAAGCTTTGTCAGATGATAGTTCTTCAGAAAGCTGTGAATTGACTGTATATTTGGAACTTTACATCCAAGAGAACAAATCAAGCCTAAACTGAAATGAAGTCTTCCGAACAGCATATGATAGAAATAAAATAAGCTTAATCATCATCTTCAGTCTACCAATAGACTCCTTTTATGCCAAAGGAGTTTTTTATGTTAAAACAAAAATAACCTATAACAGTCGTTTTTCTTCTACCATTTTGCAAAATGGCTTTGTTTCATTTCAAGAGTCAATCTTCAGTTGTGCTTTTTCTACAAGTCTCTTAGTTTCTCACATCATTCCTCCATGTTAGCTACAAATAACCTGTAACTTTCAATGCTAGCAAATATAGAAGTCATATAATCACTGCACTGATGTCCAGTATTGCCCTGTATATACAATATATTAACCCCTTTAGTCAGTTTCAGGCTGGAAACTTTGTGTTCCATTAACTTTTTTCTGTGACTTCAAAGTTCATTGGACAAACAATGTATGGAGTTTCTTATTGTGAGTTATAGTTTACACGTTACTAGATATATGACTGATGTTTAGTTATACTAGAAAACAATTTGCTTTCTCTCTTAATCCAATCCACTGATACAGTTCAGTGCACATCAATCACCAGCCCTCTTCATCTTCAGAAGAATATCATCTATCACTAAACTAAAAGGCCAAGACTCATTCCGTTTAGGAACTCAAAAAATGTTTCCTCTAGAAATGCCATGTTTACTATTCTACTTTTCAGATGCCATACAGGTGTAATCTGGTTATTGTGGTCTTTTATCATAGCTCCTTAGTAAATTTATGAGCATGCATGTGAAGGTACATATATACACCCTCTTGTTACTGCAACCGATTTACTGACCAGTCTATGCACATAAATAATGAACCGACACTAAAATGGAATATAATTCACTCCAGTTCCTTGTACGCTGCTTTCAGTGGTCTTTGAATCAGGTTGCTGGTGTTAGAAATTTACTGCTGGAATTTATATTTTAATAAGAATTCTATGAAACACACCCAAGCCCAACTTAGGCCAGCCTCTCCTCTGACAAGTGGCTGCAATGAATAAGAGGCATCAGTTGTGATATCATATATATTTCGACTTATGTTGAATCAGTAAACAAACAAAAGTTTCAGGATGTTGTTGACTTGCTTTGTCCAGAGCTCATTCTGCTCCCAGAAGTTGCTACAACTTTTCACAGAAGGAATAAACAAAGACTACACCACTGGTTGACATAATCTCTAAGCATCAAGGGAGATACGGAGATGATACATGATTATTTAGCCAGTTGATATTCTAACCTGTAGTGATTCATAGTATTTATTTTGTCCAAAGTGCACTAGTTTGACTTTCTAATTGTGGAAATTCAATAGGTTTCTGTTGGCACAGTTGTCAGCTTTCTTTAGAACCTCTGAAGAACCTTTCTTCAGTTCCCTCTGAAATGCAGCACTGACATTTGGTATATAAGCCACTTTGCTTATATACTAGAATCCACACTTTTGCTGGGGTTGAATTCTATACTACCAACCAGACAACTGACTGATATACTGAACACTATTGGTCTGAGCATTGACCCTTGAGGTATTTCATTTGTTACAGGTCACTTGCAATGTCAAGCCATTGATCCCTACCCTTTGATTCTGGTGTCTCAGTCAATTTTTACGTGCTTGTTTATCTTTATTTTTTAAATGAATTGCCTCATTTTATTAATATATATTGTATTTAATGTTGATCCTAAGGTTACAGCAGACCAGCTCTTGGGTGTCTCCTCTTACCCACTTGTCCTCAGTCACTTCTAATCATCAATATTCTGTTGCAACACCACTGCCAGTGCATATGCAGTTAAAAGCCCCCAGAGGCTTTCATTGTTGAGAGATCTGATGGAGAAATTTTTCTTTGTGGGGAGTGGATAGGTGGACGTATCATTTGTACAAATAGGAAAAGAGATATAGTGCCTTTTAAATGGTTTGTGCACTTTTCATGTTAATTATGTATGACATGGACAATATCCTGATATCCTGAGTAAAATTTGCAAATTAAACCATGAAGCCTTCAGTGGAGTGCAAAACCTTTCCCCCACAAGCAGTCTCCCCTAGCAAAGTAGAGGAGAAAGTGAGTTAGACGATACTAAAAAAGAATATGTTCCCTTTCTAATGATGAAAATATGCACCTTCCTTCATGTCATTATTTCTAAATCTGTATTCTTTCTCATCTCTGTAATGTTTTTTTCCTCTCCTTGTATAAAGTACATTCCCATCAATATCAGCACACTATCCAGCCTTAGGCATTCATGATTACCATATACCCAAGAAGAAGAATCTTCACTAATTACCATTACATATGACTTTCTTACTGATCATCAAGGGTAAATTGTGAAACTTTCCTTGGATCGTTATGACACATAATACACAATTTATGCTGAAGTATTTATTGAAAGACTACATCTCCACATAGGATATGTGAAAAAGAGAACAGAGGAAAAGGTACAAAGTGAGTGATATACAAAAGGTATAACTGTTGTGGGAAATACATTTTTTGATGAAACAAGAAAGCATTTGCTGTTTTGAAAATTATAAATAAATTACAATGGTTGAGTACATGAATGAAGGTTCTCATTTCTACCCTTTTTCCTCTACTTCCACTTCCTTCCACCTTGGACTCTAAAAACTAGGCCTGGCCGGCAGTCCTCGGTCCTCAGAGAGGGTCATGTGATATAAAAGCCAAATCTCTGTCTGACACCATCTGTGTAACCACTCATTGACCTGCAGTACCCATCTGCTTTGAACCAAGCCTTTCCCCTTTACCATCAGGATTGAAGAGAAACTATGTAGGCTCCCATATCCTTCACCCACACACCCTGAATTGTGAAGCCACTGTTGCTATGACTGACATCTCTCACAGTTCCTCTGGTGCCCATGTGGATGAACAACAGCAGATAATAGTCCAAGGGCTCAACTGGTACCTGAGCCTCTAACAAGTAACATGTCCTCTTACACAGACAGTGGGACTGGCAGATGAAGGCCTCTGCTCCCCACAGGAAGGAGTCTCCAACTACTACCACCCACTGCTTTCTCTTGATGAATTGTGTTTCAGGCTTGGTTGGCTCTTACACCATCCTAGATGGAGTCTTCCCTCACCTTCCACCAGGGCAATGAAGCTGTCCTGAAGGTGCAGATCTGTGACTTCTTCCTACTACTCTTTCTCAAACACAGATGTGTTATCCATTCCTTTCTTGTCTCTTTTTGCTTGTTTTGCTCACAGAAAACAAAAAATCCAGCAAAAAAAGCAAATAATCCTGTTAAATGTTTCTACAAAATGCCTCAGATCTGAGCTCTAGAGCAAAATCAGCTAACTCACAGGACTGTGGGTGGCCTTTCCTCCAGTTTCTCTCTCTGCTCAGCTAAATAAAACATATGCATATTCAATCCTTACATTCTTGCAGTTTTTGAGTTATTTTACCTTTAAACTGAGAAAGCTAAAATATGGAATCATTCAGAAGAACTACTGAGTTTACAGAGTTGGCAAGTGCGTAGTTTTTCTCCTTGGTATGAAAGAATCTAATACAAAAGAGGTGAGCACCCAAGGTTCAAAAGAAAAGAGTAAAAAGGCTGAAGCTTTCCACTAGAAATTTTAATGACTGGAAATTACATTGTGTTTGAAAACAGAAAAAAATGCAAAGAAACTTAGGAGAAGTGTATAGATGAAAACTAAACCTATTTTTTGAGGCATAAAATAAGACCTACTAAACTGTGTTAACTCACAGTGCCAACAATAACTGTTTTCTCACAAGCCCACCATTTCCTCTCTTTTAAGAAATTTATGATAGGGTAAAACAAGATTGTTGACCTTTTCAGTAATACACCCAGGCTGGAGGACACTGTTTTGTTTTCCACATGTTCAAGAACTTCAGTTACTGCTTGGATTCCACAGAGATCCATCATATTTTCAAGTGTTCTTTCCTGCTTGTGAATGCATTTTTATATGAGGAGGATCAGGGAATCTCAAGGGTGGTTTACATCTAAACTTTCTGCCTTTTCTCTTTTTCTCTTCTTAATGTTATATCCACATCAAATGCAAGGGAAACTACAGGAACAACTAAATCTATCTGTGAAAAATTGTTTGGTCATAGTTTCCAGAAAAGTGACAATGAAAAATCTAACTATATGAATCATATGCATTGTTCCTTAATTTACATAAAAAGGTCAAAGCTCTTGGAAATTTGCACCTTAATAGGCAAAACCAATCAGATAGTGAAACGTTAAAATAACCTGTACACAGTAGAGACCTCAGGCTGCTAAGACACAAGAAAAATCTGCTAGTACTATAATATGATTCAAGAAACCCCATTTCAAAGTTACTGAGTTTTTGTTTCACTATTATATTTTCCAAGGTTACATTTAAATATTAAGGATGTGTTAAGGGTGTTGGTTTACATGGGTATTCTTTTCATGTTACTTCAGAGATTATACTTGAGAAAGGTTGTGTCTCTGATGTCAGGGAAAACATGCTTTTTGCAACAGAGAAAACCTCTTGGTGTTTGGGGGGACGGGGGAGGTGGAGGGGTGGAAACAGTCAGCTTGGTGCAGGTATATGGAATTTCAGGGAAAAAAATAACTGTTTTGGTTATTTGGAGGTTTTTTTTTGTCCTGGATGATACTTTGTTTCTATTCTTAGCCTCTCCAATACAAAATATTATGAACTTACTCATAGCCAGAAAAGGGAGTACTGGGGTTCTTTGGAGAAATACCAGGTAAAGTAGAGTTATCAAGGGGAAAAGAACAGCTTTGTTTTATAAGGCTAATTTCAATCTCGCAATAGCGACTATGGGAAGAAATTTTCCACTGGAAGTCCTTTATTATTACTGCTTTTATGTATTTTGCTAGAAAGGATATACTACACCCATGGATAAAAAAATTAAAAAATAAAAACATGAATTTGTAATTTAACTTCTATACCACCTTTTCCAATGTCTGTAGGACACTACAGACTTCAAAAAAAGTACTTAAGCCAAAAAATAGGTACTACTTCTTTTTACTTCCAGAACACTGAATCTTGTACTTTGGGTTAAAGATTGATAAAAGAAAGCCACACTTCTACAGTTTGACATTTATTCTGAAATAAAATAATGTCCTAAATGTTAAACTGAGCAATTCTGTTTTCATTTGAACTCACTCTCATCCATTAACACTACAGCTGGTTCTGAAATCAGAAGGTACCACAAGGTATGAAGACACATTCTCTCAACATACCTTGATAAAGAGGTACTAATGAAAGAAGTTTATTCAAGAAAAACAATCAACACAACTTTCAGATTCCCATAGTAAATATTACTAACTCTAGCATAAAGACCAATAGATCAGCAATTAACTGTTGTCAAAGACAAAATTATTATTCATATATTTGATACTTTATATCATTAAAAAAAATACAGAAATGTTTAACATTAAAAATAATCAAATTTGTCATACATCCTACCTCTCTCATACGTGTTGATAAGTATTTTCTGTTCAAGCTGGCAAACTAACTTTCCAACTGTGCTAACACCCAATGCTTCATAAACATGCAAGTTTTCACAAGACCAGGGTTCAAGGAAAGGCAGTAGGTAAGAAGGACACCTTTTTCTCGAGCACAAAAAAGCTTTCTAATTCCCAAATGAAAAGGCTGTTCACAGCATTAAAAATTATACTGACTGGCTGTGAAACTAATGACAGAATTTAAAATAGATTTCTTCAAGGTTAGTGAATTTAAATTCTCATATTCAAAACCTTTCTGGAAGTAAAATACTCCCACTTTGGACCATTATTGGTATGATACCTGGAAATGCTCACCTCAGCACAAAATGCTGCATTATACATTTTTTTAAAAAAACATATTTTCATGTGGTATGTAATATACAAAGAGTCTCCTCTACAGCAGCCTGCAGGCAAACTTTCAAGGTTTAAAAAGCAGCCTCTAGAGAAGCTTAAAAAGACGACAAAGTCAATTAAGCTATAAGAAATCCTTTATTTTTATGATGAGGGAACGTATTAGGAATTTCGTTATCAGCCAGCACTGTAGTGCATATGTTCTTCCTTTGCAATTAAGAAATTCTGATTTCTGTTGCAAATTAACCACTGCAGTTCAAAAACCTGAGATACTCCTTCGAGGAACACTATATGGGGGTTTCAGTCTCTGCTGGAAAAAGGAATGTATCTTAATTTAGAGCCTGAAGCCTATTCCAAACTGTTTTCTCACTTAGAACTTGATAAATATCTTAGAAAAAGATTTTATTATTACCATGAAGCAAGATACTTGAGAAAATGTATAAAATTACCGACTGAACTCAGGCTAGGATGCGTCTTTGAAACAGTTAATTTAAAATGCAATACCAAGTGTTTCAATGATAAATGAAGCAGCCAGAGACTGTTTCCAGCATCTTTTACTGATTGGCAAGCACAAGAAACCTTCCACAGATGTTGGAATAATGAGAGAGCAAAGGAAGTGCTGAAGTACTATTTAGCAGAAACACAAATATCAAGTTACAAAAGCACCATGCGTATCACATGAAATGCTCAACCTGAGTTCTGCAGTGTTTAGTGATCCACAGTTTTGTGGTGAGCTTAATACACATTTTGGTCCATAATAATGTATCTGCTCTGATTTTACTGGTACGCTCTCTCATACATAAAATCACATAACAATTCAAGAAGACCTTTTCTTGTAGCTTCCGTCCACCTCAACAAAAGAACACCATGAGCTCTATGATATCTCTGGGAGATAAAGATCACTACCACATTTTTGTGAGATGTGTGGGTTGCTAATATGTCATGCTGTATAACTTATCTAGTCTAGCCAACCTACACTGCAAATATATATGTTAATAACAGCGTCTGTCATACATTTCTCTCAAGATAATTACATAGGAAATTAAATGCATATATATGTACACCCATAAATATCATATTATATCTACAAACAAGTCCTTAGTATTGACAGTATTTGTTAATATGCTTATTAGATCTCACCCTGTTTGGTCTTTTTGGACTTGATCATGTGTAACAGTAGTAGCATCACAGAAATATATAAACAAAGAAAGTGTTAGTATGTGGTTAAGAACTTCTGTATTCAAACAGTGAATGAGTGGTATTAGTCCTGGGATTGTCTGAATTGATTTTTCTCATAATTAAGATTTTTTCAGTATGATTTTTGTCACTTTCAGTTCTGTTGCACTTTTGGGAGGCTGGATTACTGAAGGACCTTTAATAACTTAAATGTGAAATCAAATGTTCCTCTTAATTTTACAGATTTGGATAAAATTTTTGCTGTGTATATCAAAAACTTGGACTTGAGACAAATATTTTGTCAGAAATTATTGTAGCCTTTGGAACCTCCTGGGACCAAATGAAAAGGAGGAAAAGGCTTTGGAGGAATTTATCTTTATGTGAACATTTAGTGCACTGGCTATAGAATGATAAATAAATAAAAAACACGTTTTTATTTTTCAAAATAAAATAATAATAAATAAAAATGTTAACTTTCTCAAGAAAAATTATCCACTTAGAAATGCCAGTTTTACATTTTCACATCCTGGAAAGGAATATTCTTATATTTTTGCTTTTTTTTTTTTTTAATAACTTAAAACAAACAAAATTGCAGAAGGAAAAAAAAATAGGCTTTACAACAATATGAACTATTTTTTCCTAAAGTAAATAAAAGTTTTAAGTTTATAGAATGAATAGTTGTTGAAAATAAATTCTTTCGAACTAAAATGCAGAAGAGAGTTGTTTGTGTTGAACTGAAGCAGCTCAGATTATATGGAAGTCATTGTTAACGGAATCTTAGAATTATCTTGAATTATGGTGGATAAACCCTTATAATTCACAAAACAGCTGATCACAGGATTGGAAAGTTTTTTCATGGCCATGAATACAATAATCGTCAATAAACTAAAAAATTGTCATGGTTGGAAAAGACCTCTAAGGTCACCTAATCCAACCACAAACCCACAAAAAAAATCACCATCCCACTACAGCCTGTCCTCTACTCCCTCGTCTACAAGGTTTTAAAATACCTCCAGGGATGGTAACCCCATAACCTTCCAGGGCAGACTGTTTCAGTTACTGACTACTCTTTCAATAAATAAATTTTTCCTAATACCCATTTTAAATCTCCCCTGGTGCAACTTCAGGCCATTTCCTCTAGTGTTACTTGAAAAAAGAGGCCAAAACCCACATCACCACAACCTCCTTCCAGGTCACTGTAGAGAGTGATAAGATCTCCCTCCTCAGTCTCCTCCCAAGACTTGCTCTCTAGACCCTTTTCCAGCTTGGTTGCCCTTTTCAGAACTCACTCCAGCATCAAAATGTCTTTCTTGTAGTGAGGGGCTCAGAAATGAATGTAGTATTCAAGATGAAATGAGAGCGGATATACATAAATTAACTAAGATTTAGCAGGTATCTTTGGCTTAATAAGCTTCTTTTTTATTTGTTCAGATGCAACATGAAGACACACACTTGAATTCTCACATCTCAGTTTGTGCTGTGACAGCACAAGGGAAATATCCAGTCTGTAGAGGCCAAATCCTTGTTTATATTCAAAATTTTTAAAGAATTCCCTCCCTATTTATGGAATAAGTACTTTCTTGTAAATCCCTGCTCCTACTCTTCTATTACAATTTCCACTGCCCTTTCCCCAGTGAAGCAGACCTCTCTTCTGTCTTTAGACTGGAGACTTCAGTCTTGTTTGCTTTGTCCTCCCTTTCTGAAGATAATGACTCAACCAAACCAACACTCAAAATGGTTTTCATGTAACAAAACTACTGGAGAGCCTTCAAAAAGGTCTACCAGACTACCTGCTTAGAAGTAAGAACAGTGTCTATAAAGGTCCTGAAAGTGTCTAGATCTCTTTATCTAGATTTATGCGTCAGAGCTTCCAGTGATTGAAGACTTGGGATTCATGCCCAGGAAGCTTAAGGAAATGGTGACTGAACTGAAAAGATACCAACACTTTTTTGGATCTAGGGTCTTAGTAAGATTATTTGTTGCTTATGAAAGATTATCTAATCCACCCTTTTTGTTAAACATACATAATTCGCATTTTATCATGTTTATATTTAAATAAAGCTAAAGAAGTATCTTCTTAAATGGGGACTACCTTTAACAATGCTAACTCTATGCTACCTAAGTTCTAGTCTTTGTTGTTTGCTATGTGCACACAGGCAAAACATGATAGACCTTATCAGAACACATCTTTGGCAAGGGAAAAAACCCACCCTGAAATCAGGTTACTCTGTGCTAGATCTGTATGAAAATCTTGCATACCAATGGTAATTTCATTTCAACAAGCTAGTAATAGACTCCCTTAAAAATTCCATCTAGCTTCTGAAAAAAAGCTCTCAGAAAGCACAAGTTTAAAATTTTACACATTAGAAGAATGAATGACAGGAAAGTCTAAGTATTAGTCTGCAACAAGATATAGTTCTGGTTTAGCATAAATAGACCTATGTCAAAGTTGGCAGCATAATATCCAGTTTGAGAAGCATTTGGGGTAGTGATCTCTGGGGAAAATTAATCTGGCTGTTGCTTTTTCTTGAAGGACCTTAAGTAGCATTTCTTCATTAAAAATATCTTAACATTTAGTAAAATAGTCTGCAAGTCTGATATCTCATTAGAAAGTGCTACCTAACCAGATATCGCTATCCTAAAGTTTTACTCGGAAAGTTTCACCAAGAGCCATATTTAGAAATGTGTGATTTAACTAAGATAAGTACACATATTTTACAGAAAACCGAACCTTAGATACTACGTATTTTACTGGTAAGTCCATGCCTTGTTGCACTCTCCTTTCTCACTTCTTTTCCACTTGTCCTTTTACTGAAAGACCTAGAATTATATTGATTCTTTACATCTCAGCAAAGATGCATGTGGTACCCACCAGCTTTTGTAGTGATCTTAGGGTTGCATGTTTTTCGCATGAGAAGTTCTGTGGCTTCTAGCTATAAGAAACTGAAAGGTGTTCTTTTCTTGTTTGTTTCTTTTCTTGTTACGTACACTTTATATACTAGTTCCATTCTATGGCCAGAAATATCAAAATGTCAAGTAAGACAACTGTCCTTCACTAAAACACTTTCATATAAATGAAATATTTTCTCATAATAAAACCCAGCTTCAGAAACCTGAGTATTACCACATTAAATATATTATTAATAATAAAGAAATAAACTAATGTAACTGTAAGAAATTGCTATGGGTTATATTATATGATGCTTTCCTCGTTAGAAGTTGATAATAAATACCTAAGGGAGCAACATAATTTGAATATTTATCTATTCAGTAATATTACTTGGATTTTTCTTGTTCCTTCAGTTTTGTTTAGCAGCATTGATTTTAAAGGTTTATTAAAAAGACATCCTCCTGATACCATTGAAATGTCTTGTGTCTGTAACATAATTTTCTCTCTTCCTCTATTTCTGATGATATTAAATTCTGAGATTTCATATGTAAACAGCAAACAAAACACACTAAAAAAGTATCATGATTGCCATCATGAACAGTTAGCCAGTGATCAAAAAAGCTATTTCTCTGATCTTCCTCTGTCCACAGCAACTGCAACACTCTAACCCGTCATTATGTTCTTTTTAAAAAAAAAAAAATATATATATATAAATCCTGTGATTCTAACAGCTCAGACATCAATAATAAGTGTCCAAATTAATCTGGTCGAGATGTTTATCCTTATATTCAGTGAGATAAATTGGAATGGGTAAAATACAAAGTTCAAAATATTGTACAAGAATCACGTAGTCCATCTGTGAAAGAGTACAGGGTGAAAAAAGGAACTCTAGAAAAAAACAGCAAAGAAAATCCTTCTCATTATTTGCAGAGTTGTACTTTAGGAACTTTATAACAGTGAGATATAAAATGCTTTTTAACTGTTTACTTCCATTAAGCAATGAAGTATAAGACTTTTGAAAACAATCATGCTATTTGTATGTATAATTACCACATTAGTACAGCCATTGGCAAAGATAATATGGACAATCCATCTTACAAAGCCATATGAGATTTTTTTTTTTGCTTTTTCAAATATGTGTTATGCAAGACATTGAATGCAGAGTATTAAACCATGTGGACATGTCTTTGTTCTTGCAGGATCTGTTTTTTTAAATTTTATTCATTGACGAGTTGTTGGCCTGACAAGAAGACACATTACGGTAAAGACAACTTAAGAAGCGTTGCTTTGAAACAGTGTTATATTCTAACACTGCCACTGCACTTCAAAAAAACAAGTTTACTCTGACAAGTGTCCATTAAATGAAAAAAGATATTGGTAGTTATTTTAGTATGGTTTAGATCAGACCCATCAAGGGTCATATTTGTAAAAGATTTTGCACACGCCCCAATTCCTTCTTAAGTTTCCCGGTAGTAGTAGCTACCCATGCAGAGCTATAAATTTTCGTATCACTGTTTAAAAACTACAGCAGTATATTTGTGCTGTGGATGTAAGAGCTGTTCTGTGTTCCATTTGTCCCATTAAACAATTTAATGGTGGTTCCTTAAACAACATCTGTAAAACCTCCATTTCTTCTATTTCCTGCAATAAAGTCCTATTTCCCCCTGCACCAGTACAGCAGCAGCATACTTTGCATGCCAAGTAACTTTGCAGCTGAAGATATCAAACTGCCACAGAGATGCTGCCTCCCACTTTCTTACAGCCCTGCTCCTTACAGGAGGTCACAGCCACTTTTCGGGTGAATTGAACCCTAAGGGCTCAGTGGGAATTTCTACCTTTAATTCTCCTTGAAAGGAGATAGAGGTTATGGAGGAAGTAATTTTGCAGTCTGAAGGACTATTTTGGGGAAAAAGAGATACCCTTAGAGATGATTATTTATACAGTATTAATTACTATTAATTATGATTACTATTAATTATTTAATTACTATTAATTATTAATTACTATTAATTATAAATAATTATTATTACTATTACCCTTCTATCTAGTAATGTTAAGCAGGGATTAAAACTTCTGTTTCTAAAACTTCTAGGAACTAGGTTGTTTCAGGCATTCCTTTTCCGTGGTTTAACTGCCCTTCCTGAGCTATGAGTACATTGTGCACATGATAATTTAAATATATTTAAAGAAAACTTAATAACTCTTTCTACACTAAGTTACACATTTTCTGTGTTTTTTTCACTTACCAGCTATACTGTTTTCCCAAAATTGTGTTCTTTAGCCAGTGTGCAAAAGCCAGAGTCAAGATACTTGTTTTATTCCAGTTCTGTGCACGAAAGGGCTCCAGGCAACAGCACAAAGGAATCACCTTTCAGAACACGGGTAGGGTCTTACATAGAAAATAGTAAAACAGGAAAATCACAACAAAATACATGACTGGTTACCAATGACTCGTCTTCTACTCCAAACTATACATGTGCAACTAAGTTAATGTTTGAAACATTTGGGGAGGTTACCAAACTAGCTTGTTCGTTATTCACAAGGGGGTGTGACTTTTAGCATTAAAATTAATTAAGATAACTAATCTTGGAGAGATCACTGTGCAATTTGCCCACAATGACACGACAAGGCTCATCTAACTTGCCCCTTTTTCATAATAAAGAGCTGTCAAAAAGGGAGCAGGAAAAACCAAGTCTCACAGCTTTTGGTGCACAAGAGCATCTCTCAAAAATGAATGTGACTTGCAAATTTTAAATTCTCATAAATGTCCATAAAACACCATTACTGTATTCACTGCTACACTAGAAAGCCTTAAAAGCATTTGGTACTTCTTTTATCATCGTTTTTATATATGAAGAGTAATTTAACTGTCTTCCCAGCACTTCCCTCTCCCAAAACAATGACAGGAAGAACACATTAGATACACTTCTATAATATTCGTTCTTTAGCAGAAATCACTGAGAGCTGCAGCTCTTTCTCCAAAACAGCTTCTTGTAGTATACAGCAAGCATTACAATAAATGAAAGATAATGTTAGGATTCAAAAGTGCTCAAAGATGTAAAAAAATAAATAAGTTTCCTGTTAAAAAAAGAAGGTCAAAAAATCATTCTAGAGAGTGTGAAGATTTTAGTTTTGAAAATGGAAGAATAACATCTAATGCGGACAAAACTGAGAGATACTGTTTAGACTGATGACTTTGAAAAAGGACCAGCCAAAACACGGGAACAGAAAATTCTCCATGTTTTTTTCCTCACTACCTGCAAACATTCATGCATATCCGTAAAGGTATCTTTTAAACTTTGTTAATTTCCCTTAATGGCCAGGCAGGATTATTTAACCTAAATTTTAAAATAACCTAATGATCCTTTCAAAAAATCAAAAGGCTTGTTAAAAAAAAAAAGACTTTAAAATATGAAAATTTAGACAAAATAATTTTTGCATTTCTTTTTGGTTTTTGACAAATCTGAAACTTTTCTTAACTTTAAAATTTTCCTCAAGATATGTCTTTAAAACATTATGACTCCCATGGCTTGTGAATTACTGAATGATTAGCTGAGCTTACAGCAACACTGAACTGGAACCCTTGTCACAGACACGGGGACACATACATGTACACACTCCTTACACCATTTCAGAACCTCTGCACTAGCTCTCACAGTATTCCAAATAATTAACTGCCATTTTGATGCAGTAATAAGGTATTAACAGGCATGTCCAAACCTTATTTTCACTGCAATATACATCATTAAAATACACTAGTTTCGTTTAGTTTCCCATATAGACTTAAATTACTGTGCTGCATAACTATGTGTAGTATGAAAGAAGGAAACAGTCTGCTGCCTTTATAAATAAAGGCAAATAAAATAAAGCTTTAGAGAGTGACTGAGGTGTTGTTTTGCTTTGTTTTGTTTTGTTTTTTCATAAATTTTAAAACAAGAAACTAAAAATTCTGGTGAGCTAAAAAACAATGGACTGAAATATATAGGCAGAAGAAACTGCACTTGCAATGAGGCACAGGTAATTTAACATGTATTGGGAAGCTGGATGGAAAGAACACATTCAGGTTTTCGGGTTTTTTAACACAAGATGTGTTAAAGGAAAGCAGTTTCATTATGCTTCCAAGCGTTAACATTTGTATATGTATGAAAACTGGTTTGTTGCATTATTTTTAACATATTACTTCAAATCCCATTTCTATTCACAGAGATAAATAACGCAAGTACACAATGGCAGAAACAGCACATCACAGACTTCATACTGGCAATTCTTAAAATTAGCCAAGCTTGCAACTATTTTTTTTTCAGTCAGAGTTTTCTACTTTTTTTTTAATTTTTATTTTGTTTTGCAAGGCACAGCACTCACTGCATCTGCTGCCCCTCTCCTCATGGTATGAGTGAAGCTCCTGGTGTTGCTGTGTTTAAATTTCCTTAGCTCAACACCAGAGAGACACCAATTGATGTATCAACATCAATTAAATGAGCCTTTTGGTGAGTCAGTTAAATTTATGACCTCCAAAGATGTCCTGAAAAAATTGTTTTTCTTTTAAACAATCCTATCAGCCTATACTTAGACACTCACAGATAAAATATGAGCCCCTGTGTTTTTAAAGGTATAAAATAAACCTTTTAAACTTCCTGACTAGTAGCAAGATATAAAAATAATTAGTTACTAAATAATGAATTAAGATCTTGCAATGCAATAAAATGATAGCATTTCAGGTTTTGTTGATGACACATTCCTAATGGAAAATGGTGGCATATCCATGTGGTACTGCTATGATACCAAAAGATTAATTCTTTCACTATTTATTATAAAATGGATTAACATTTTTTCCATAACATGAACTTGCTTCTAAGCATACCAGAGTACACAAGTGCATCTGAGGAGGGAAAGTCAGTAAATGTTGGTAACTCTGTGCCTGTTCCATTCATTCTTGTCCAAAACAGTCCATTTGAATTCCAAATGCACCTCTAAATGAATTCAAAATTCAAAATCTAAAATCATACTAAATCACTCAGAAATTTGTAAAATTATAAAATAGATTAAAATAAAAAATAGAGTTTATAATAAAATTTAATAAAATCAAAGAAATTCAGTTCCTCACGGTGACAGACACAATTATTATTATTATTGTTCTTTATTATTATTTACTATTGTTGTAGTTGTTGTTATTGTTATTTTAAAACTTGTAAAGATTGTCTTCCATAACAAAACAATTAAAAATTCAAAGGTTCATCTTTATACCTACAGAAGTATGTAACGTTTACCTTTACCAAATTTTTTGACTGTTTGAAAATGCAGAATTATAATCTTTTGTGGGAGAGTTGTCATTTAATTTTGTTGTACCAGTCCCCTTAAATGAAATTTAAATTGCACACAGAAAATGAAGTAACAAAGAGTTCAGGAAGAAAAGATGTCAAAGAAAATTTCTATATAATTTACCATCTCATAGGAAGACAAAACTAAATTTAGAACAAGACTAAAGAAATACGTTTAGGTTAAAAATCCCATTTTTTAGAGTTTGCTGAGCTTTATAAAAACTGTAGAGCTTTGAAGAAGGAAAAACACTCCAAAATGACAGATTGCTCTTCTTACTTTTATAGTTAGTAGGGGGTCTGAAGTTGAAGTATTATTAGACTTTGCTTTGTTTTTCATGAGTCTTACAAAGAAAGCTGCAGTGGCTTCAAACTTTAATGAACACAACCTCATGCCAAAGGACTCTCGTCCTTCAAATCATTCTTCAAGAATTCAAAGGGGTAAGCCTTAGCTCACTTACAAGACCTGAACACAGTTGTCAGCTAGTGAAAAAACAGAGCATTGACTGTGATTTTACCAGAGACCACTATCTTACACAATCATTCTGCAGCAGGGAAGTAGAAAAAAAGACCTGTGTAGAAAATAATTCATAACAGGTGAAACTAACACTATTGTTGATAAAAAGAATATGAGGAATGACTGCTCTGGTAGTTCAGAAGAGAATTTGAAAGACTGACTGGTAAGCTGAAGGCCAGAGTCAGAACAAGCAGTCACGTTGTAGGACACCATGGAGAATATTTTGGCAATTTTCTTTGGAAACAGAGGGTACAGAGTTTCAAAGCAGATAGACCAGCATATTAATAATTCACTCCGTGCCTTTAATATAGTCCCTGCTAATCACAGGACTAAGCAAAAATGAAGCTTAATAAATACACTTAAAGGTCCTTATGAAATTAATAGCTTTTCCACACTATGGGAACTCTACACTCTACTGAGCTTTACTACAGCATATATGCAGCATGAAGACTAAAGTAATGCATTCAAACCAACTTCTGCCATATAGGGAATACATAAATCATCTAGAATCCTGGTGCCTCTGATCTGACGTTTACCCATATTTTATTTTCTCTTTTAAGATAGCTACAATATTTATATAGTGATTTTTTACATTATCTGATCTTGAATGTTGAAATGGGATAGCAAAGTGAAAAATACGTTATATCCAATGACCTAGGAACATTTGAAACATACCGAGGCCAATAGATCTTCTTAAAATAATGTTAAATTCATCTAGTAGAAGAAGAGGCAGCAAGACTAAATCTTTTCAAAATCAGAGATGAAGAGCAAATAACTGGGGTCAGCCAAACTATTTTTTAAAGTATTTGTAAGTCTACCTACAGATTTTATACATTTGAGACTTCTCCTATGTCAAACATTCACCAGCTTCTGTGTAATGTAACTTCCATAAAGTTGGGAAACATATTTTTGCCAATATGTGGAAAGATGAAATGGCTTTAATGAGTTACTTAGGCTTTGACTTTGATTAAAATAGTGTAGGTGTCACACTTCTCTCAGGCAAAGTAACAGTCAAAATAATTCTGCAACACTCTCTAGATTTTTCAGATATCATCAAAGTTTTAACATAATTCCAGATAATTATAATCCAGATGTCTTTCTCCCCAAAAACTTCTTGTTCAAATGAATACATTTGATTTGGATATGTTTCTCCACCAAGGAGTGAGATATACCTTAAGAAAGCCATAATTGGTAGCTGCACAATACAACTAGTAAACCACTGAGAAATTTTTTTTTAATTCAAAAGGACATTCTATTATGTAGATGATTTTATTATATACTTGTAACAGTCGCACAGCCTGACATAACCTTTGCAAGCGATTTCTATCTGAAAATGCCAGCTCGACAAAATTGTTAAATTTTTGTGGGAAGGTCTTGATTTTTTTCAATCTTCTGACATAAACCAGGCAGAATTCCCAGGATAAGGTTTCTTGCCAGCAAGCCTATCTCTTTGGCAATCTGAAATATCTACTATCTGCCATAAAAATGGATACATCAGCATCTAGGTCTATCTTTAGCCAGGACACTCCATGGAGTGAAGGTTTCTTGTCAGGATATTAAGGCACCCAAATCCTTCTGCTGAGCTGACAGGAAGTTTCGCATTTATGATGTTCTGGCAGCATCTGCTTGAGTAAGACTTCCTTGGGCATCTACTTATTCAGCTTTGAAAATATTAATTTGGAACCTGATACTTCAGATCTCCACCAGGTATTTTTGTTTCCAAGTTAAAACTAAACCAAACCAAACCAAAATCACCTGTTTTATATTATTTTTTAAGAAGCTGCTAGTGTGAGAATTTCATGGAGAAATGGATTTCTGAATCCTGAGTCATACAGTCAATGCTAAAAGGGACAAAACAAATAATAAAGACAAAACTAAATAAATAATCACAATGAAATTGTGTTTTCTCTTAGAAATTTTTAGAAATAGACTTACTGTTTTGGGTTTTTTTTTGCTGTATGCTGTCACTTAGCAAGCCTCTAGAGAAGTACAAATCTCAGAATCAGTGACTACCCTCTCCCTTTTTTCCTGAAGCTGTCTTTCATATTGTAAAAAAAGCTGCACTTGTTTAAGGAACATAAAAGATTCCTAAGTTCAGTTAATAGTTCTAATATTTTTTGTTACTTAAACTTAGTTTCAAATGCCAAATATATTAGCCTAAGTGATTCAGAAATTATCCACAAGGAGTACCCTGAAAATATTAACTAAGTCTTAATTTTGTGTCTTTACTCCACACACCTTCTGCAAAAAATTAGAATATAATTCCAAATCATTTCACTGTTGAGAATTTTGTCAACGTATTAAGGATAATAGTCCCTAAGTTATAAGCCTCAAACTTTTAAATACTGATGCTTCAGTCACATGGCAACAAACTTTGGACCTCTTTTTGGCCATTCAGACACATATCAAAAAGAGCAAACCCTCCTGTTTGCACTTTACTTCCTAGAGCTATTTCTCTTTTCCATAAAAATTACTTCCTCATAGTTAACCATTATTTATTTTTAATTTGAAGATACATTGCAAGAAGAGTAGAATTCAAACAGTGTACTCCCATATGCTGAGTCTCCTCAAACCTCTGTTTTAGTATTTCTTTAAAACAACTT
Organism: Florisuga fusca; assembly: GCA_038090715.1. NCBI lineage: Eukaryota > Metazoa > Chordata > Aves > Apodiformes > Trochilidae > Florisuga > Florisuga fusca. The sequence continues at coordinate 5,225,073 of JAAWXA010000001.1, read as the reverse complement.
CTAAGACTTCATCAGCCTAAATAATTCCTACCTCTGGAAGGTGGGGGGGGGATTCATATCTGCAGGCTTGCATCCATTCATATCAATTCTCAGCAAGATTTTTGGAAGAGGTCTTATATCTATTTCTTTGCCTCCTCTAAGCAACAGAACTATATGATTTGGTATATGATTTCTATCTTGGTTGTTAATAAAAACAGGTGCAGTATGATTTTATATAAACAGTCCCCTAAGACACTGTTTGACATTCCCACCCAATCACTTTAAAATTACTTTGGCTTAGATAAATTGGAAAAGAAAACACTGGTAGTATAACTTAAACATGACTTTTATTAAAAGTACAGTACAAATTTATTTCTCTGAAAGCTGAGCAGAAATTAAGATTTTATCACACCAAATGCTGTAAATGCACGCATGGCAACAGAACTTCTCTATCACAAAAAGATTTAAAATTAGCACCCCTTTAATACAAATAATTATAAATAAATTAACTTACGTGTAAAGTCTTATCTAAGGTGTGCAATTTCCCAACCTGAATTGCTGTGAACAATATCCAGTCATACATAAAACTGCAGTGAAGCCAGTAATTAGCAACAAACAGATTACATGAGATTAAGAGTTAATTTTTTTATTTAGGTCTTCTGAAAGTCATCAAAGGGAAAAGACTTTTCTTTAGTCTTTAAAAGTCTGATAAAACGTTGAACCTGCCCACGTATCACACTATCTGCCCACTGCCATCAATATCCAAATGCACAAAACCAATTCATTTTTTACAGAATGTCAGGAAGTATAATAAAACTTAATTTTTGAAGAAACATGAAGTAATTAAGTGCTAAAAAAGGCCCTATAAAAGATAACATGCTCTGTCACTTGCAAAATAATATCGGGACCACTGATATCCCATTGGAGTAACAGCAGCACCAAAAATACTTAAAAAGTAAAATAGTTGTAATGATGATTTTTATTTCTTGTGTTACTATTATTAGAATGTGACAGTATTTAGCACTTACAACCTCTCCTCAAAAAAACCCAACAACCTCCTAAACCCCAAACCCACCAATGAAAGAAATGATGTGAAAGAAATAAGAAATAATCAGAATAATTAATTATCAGAATAATTAAAATGGAGGGCACAGAGACTGGTCTTTTTGGACCAAAAGTTTGGAATGCTAGTGAGATTTTTGCAACATATTTTATTTCCTTCATGGCACTTAGGTAAAGAAATGCACACTTGACTAGCTGTTATAAGACATATACTCACATTGTTAAATTCTTTTTTTCCTATTTGAAAATCTAAATAACTTGAAAGACACTAAGTGTAGTATATGTGAATCTGAAATAGCTATTGACCACAAAAAGTCTGATGAAAAGTTGTGGGTGCTGGGAAATTTGAGAACAAATAAAAGGTAATGGAATACATAAGAATCAGAAAAATATATCCAGACTTAAAGATTAAGACAAGAAAATGCACTTGTCTAAATGTTCAGAAATAGTGATCTGATTGACTCAGATTTTTGCATTTCCCCCCTGAAATACTGTCAAGGGAAACAGTCTTCAGATGGTTTGTCAAAATTTACCTGAATCCAAATGTAAGGAGTATGTTAAGATATCTCACATTGAGCTATTAAAATCTGACATAGGTTTTTAACTGTTTCTGGCACTGACACACTATGAGTTGATGCAGTCATGAATTGTATTAGTCAGAATCCGTTTATCTTTTTTAAGCTTAGGAGCTGCTGAACTAAGAATAAAATTGTGCTGAACATTTGGAAAAATTAAAAAAGCCTCAAAAAAGCATTTTAAGCAAGGATATAGAGTAAAAAGAGAAAAAGAATATAATGAGACTGTCTCTCTATTTCACTAGTTTGCAAAGACTGCTTGTGATAGTATTATTCAGATCTCTAAAATCTTCTAGGAAGTTAGAGAGATAAAATAAGAGACATAAACATATGACAATAAGCCTTACAGATTTAAAACACAATTCATACAATGACTCAGTACTGAATAGTCCTTATTTTAGGCAACCTTTTATTGTCCAACTCAATATATCAGAAATGTGCCTTAGGACTGTGTCGAACCTTGATGTGAAGGGAAAAAGAAAAAAAAAGAACATCTGATAATTTACATAAAAACCTCAGAGTTTCTCAAGAATGAAATTATTCAGATTTTAAGCAAAAATATTGCCTCCAAAAAAATATTGCCCAGAGACACTGTTAAATAGAGCAGTATTTTTCCCACTGACTGCTCATTGCCTCTTGGAATGGACTAATCAGATGTAGAGAAAGGACGCTTGAATTTTAAAATGACACTGCAGCCTTTTAAATTCACCATTAGTCACTGAACTGACACCAAGTATATCAATGTAGACAATTTATTCTGATGTAAAACTGGCTGGAGAATTTCTTTTTAAAAGAACTACAGCTGGTAGCAGAGTTAAATGTTTAAGTGGGAAATATATATGCTTAAGAAAATGAAGAATATAGTATGTATTTTCAGTGATATATAAAGAATAAATCAGTTTTTATCATTTGTGTGTATGTTATGAAGTAACATCAACACAAAGATGACAAAGAAAGAGACTTAAGAGCACCTCACTTTATTTTTTTGTTTTATTTTTGATATATACAGGCTTTTAAAGAGAAGCCAGAATAAGTTAACTTGGCAGAAGGTGTAAAGCAGGAGATAGAAAAATAATTTTATTGATTAAACCAATTGTAAAGAATACAGGAGTCTCCATCAGTTCTTGATTGCTAATCTAGTTAGGGATTTAGAATGAGTTTTTTAAACTTAGTGCATCATTGTGCCTGCATCTCTAAATTCCAGAATAAGCAGAAAAGATCATATAGCGTTATGAAACCTGGACTAAATGTTAATAGAGTCAGTTGGCTTCTAAATAAAGTGAGGCAGGTACCAAAAACATATTGCACCTTAATTCTGTTGTGATGGTGCTGCATTTTGATAATAAAGCAGTATGAAGTGGAAGATTGAGTTCTATCAGTAGCTGATTTTAAAATCCAGCATAGAATCTCGGTTTTGGTTTGCTTTTATAGTGTTGATTTTATTTCTTTGAGTATTTTTTTCCGCCATTGTATGGAAAAGTGGTTTTTATAGTTGTTTTCAAATATGAAACATTATATAGATCATCGTAATGATTAAAAAATTTTTCTGCATGCTTTGTTGAAGAATTTTTTTTTATTTTTCACAGGAAATTTATATATATCATGATAAAATTTCTGTTGTGCTAGATAAGATGTACACCTGATTTTGAGACGCGTTACATAAAGAGGGTAGCTCTTGTTTAAATATGTATAATTTAGAAGTTAAACCAACTGATCTTCCAAACCTATGGAAGTTTTTTGCCTCATATTTATAAGTAATAGAGAAAAAAATCATAAATATATTTTGTTTCTAGTAATTTCATTATTTATTTACTTATTTGTGATTTACTGCATAAGATCTAAGGCATCTATAGAGTAGCTTATAAATATTTATTGCTAATGTAATTTTGCTACTTGTGAAACCTAGAATTATCATTACTCCAATCTGCTAAGGCCAAACAAATCAAATAAATAAAGTAATTGATGTTTGTTTTACTTAAATATACAAAATAATTCAAAATTAACCCCTGTGACTTTTTGTTTGTTTTGTTTTGTTTTGTTTTAAATACACATACTTTAAATTCCAAATATCAGATTGCTTATCCACAGACTTTTAATCTTGCCCATGCAATCTGTATTAATTCATTCACAAACATCCTTTTATAAGTCCAAACTGGGAGCACATTCAGCACAAGTCAGCAATACTGACTTAAATAAATTCTTATTTTCTGAATTATTAGGAACAATGTAGGGGATTCATTATTTTAACTTCTTATCCTCCTCAGTAAATGGCCCCAGCTGACCAAGCATGGTATGGAACATACATTTGAATTTTTAAAAAAATCTACATGTTAAAAAAGAGAATCAATAAAGTATCCCAACTATCCAGTTTATCACTGCTTAAAATAGTTGGTGAAATTGTGTTTTCTTGCCTGTGTTGATGCAACACAACTCTTGTCACTAAGTTTTAGCCACTTAAGTTGTCAGGAAAATATCCTCCAGCACTTTTGTGCACACTGCTACAGTTTTCAGAGGCTCCCTTCATTAACCTGCCTCAGAATCTCAAATGCTGTTTTGTCTTTTTATACAGGACTGAGTCTCCACTTCCAGATCTTGTTCTTTTGCTGTGATCATCCAGTCAATCAGAATTATCATCTTAACTAGTCTAAGGTAGTGTTGTAATTGAATCTTTGCCAGACAACCATAGAATTACATTCCAGTAAATCAGGTCTCACTGAAAGACTGTTATTTATATGGAACAAATGTAAATGAGAAAAGATGCATTGAAATTTAATAATAATAGAAATCTTATCTACCTTATAAATTAATAACTCATGTTTCACATGAAAAATATTTCCAAAATCTAAAAAACAAAAAGGATGGTTCTCTAACATTAATTCAAAAGTTTCAGTTTTCAGATGGCACCTCACTGTAGGTTGAAAAAGACCATCCTATGAGCCTAGCATATTTTTCACACTGTTACTTCTGTGTTAGGTAGAATAATTGTTAAGATTTTCTTTAACACTGGCAGTATCATAAAACTCAGAAATTTCTTACCTACATTGTTTCTTTTTTGTGTTGTTTTATTGGGTATATGGCTCAAAAATATAAGGCTCAAAAAAAAAAAAAAAAAAAGTAATGCTATATTGAACCAACATCTTTAGTTCCCGTAGAAGGCAAGCTTTATCTTTGCATTTAACTAGGAATGCATCTGTGGCAAAGCCAGAAGGCTGCAAGAACATTTATTAAATTAATAAATTGGTCTTTGAATACTGCATGATGCAGCAGCATCTGTCATAGATTCCTTCATGCACCAGTAGGTGAAGAATGAAGGGTGTTTTGGCTGCAGTCTCTAATATGACATCCACCAGAGAGTAGATATAATAGAGGAAGAAGAAAGCTGGCATAGGGCTTTTGGTGATAACTTTCCCACAGGGGAAATGAGCCTCTCCTTGCTGACTCTGTTAAACAGTTCTGCACTATTCACTGCCCCGTTTGGGGCTGTTTGTTGATGCAAATTCCCATGTTAAAATTTGACAGTGTACTTCAACATACCAATGACTTGTTTTTCACTAGTAAGAAATTCAGTGCAGAGGTGAAATGATTTCTACTTGTTTAAGGCTCAAAAAAGGTTGCCAAATTGTAATTCAGCATGACTGGCAGAACATAAAATATTTCAGTTTCTAGTTCCTGCATTACTATTCTGCACCAGAGTCTTAATGCTACTGGATTAATTATAAGAAAGTCAGGTATAAAGTGTTGTTCTACTAAAATGTAATAAAAATGCCTCCATTTGAAATATGGAAGATATACTAAGAATCATCACGGGGTTTTATATATTTATCAACCTTGAAACTGGAATATAGGCAAAAGAAAAAAACATCAACTTTATGCCTGTAGATGATACATTTATCAGCTGAACAGACAAATGCTTGTTTTAAAAATAACTTTTACTGAATGTTCTGTGGTTGAAGGTATAAAAAGTGGTAGCAGATCTGGAAAGTAAGTCTCTTTTTTTAGTTTTCTGAAGAAATTATTACAAAGTAAACATTGCAAAATAAGCTCTGATCCATGTATTTTCTTCATACTAATTGTCTAAATTTCCTCTGCAGCCAGCAAGAGAAACAAAATCTTCAGAATAATTCAGAATTAGTTGTCTGACTTGTTTTATATGCCTGTCTCTGAGCAAACTAAATAAAGCCTGAGAAATAATTATCTATCACCATCAAATACAGAGGAAGTCTAGAAGACTTGGTCAGTCTTTTACTTTTAAATAGTATCTCTTTAGAAGTCTTATAGGATGAATCTCACTATATTTGAAGGATTTGCTCTCTTTCTGGGGTAAAAGAAACAACAATGTGGAAATGTAAGGTGAACAAGGAATTATTTTCCTTAGAATATCAGAATTATTTTTATATGTACAAACATTAAGAAGTTGTATCAAATGAGCTGTTAAATCAAATCATAGACTCATTAGGTTGGAAAAGACCTCTAAGATCATCAAGTCCAACCATCAACCCAATGCCACCATGCCAACTAAGTCATGTCCTGAAATATCACCCTGTTGTACATGCCAGCCAGGATGCTGTTGGCCTTCTTAGCCAGCTGAGCACACTTTTGGCTCACGTTCAGAGGGATGTCAACCAGCACCCACAGATTCTTTTCCTCTTGGCAGCTTTCTAGCCACTTTCCCCTAGGCCTGTAGCATTGCATGGGATTGTAGTGAGGGAAGGGCAGAGACACTTGGCCCTGTCAGACTTGTCAGACATCGATAGAGTATAAATGCTCCTCCTAGCCCTTCTTTTAGATGGGCGTCACATTGGCAAGCCTCTAGTCATCTGGGACCTCCTCTACTAACCAGAACTGCTGACAGATGGAGATGGTCTGGCAAGCTCCTCTGTTAGCTCCCTCAGTACTCTCTGGTGGATCCCATTAGCCCCCATAGACTTGGCATAGCTGGTTGTTAAATATTTCCTCCTGGATTATGGGGGAGAGCGGGGTTTATTCTGATCTCCATCCCTGTCTTCCATCTCAGGGGTCTGACTACTCTGAGAAATTATGGTACTTCATTGTTCTCAAGCACAGGTCATGAGACTTTCCCATGAACCAAAACAGTAGTTTTCTTCATGCCATGCTTTGATTTCAACTTCCACTTCCCTGAGTGCACCATTGTCACCTGCATTTAGAATTTAGTCAAAAATCAGAAAAAAAAAAGTATAATTTTGAAATTAAACTAATTATTTTAGAGTAACTTGTATAAGTAGAGGAGACAGTAAATTCTCCGGAGACAGTAAATTCTATGGGTGGGGTGATTGTTTTAGCATTTATTTCACTTCGCACTGGAATGAGACGGCCTTACGTAGGAAATTCTTCTGCCCTTCAGAATTCCTTCTTCCTCTAGTTTTCAGCTACCTTTGAGTCTGGAAAACTTAAACTTTCTGGGGTATATATATAATTTCAATGACTAAATGTTATGAACTTCAAAAAAAAAATGGAGCAATAAGGTATCTAGCCAGAAAGTTATTACCTGTGAAGCTGTAGATGTCAAGGGACTAAATATTCCTCTTTCTCCATCAGGAAAATGCTGCAAGAGAAGGATTAAGAGATTTGTTTCTGATTCTTGATAGAAGAAAATACTAAGTTTACTAACAAGCATTAACAGGGAAGACATAATGTTTATGTTAAGTGTACCTAAGTTGTTAAATGTGCATGAGCTTATTTGTATATTAACTTCATTGGAAATTAAAATTTATGCATATGAATGTGTCATGAACAAAGCAATCTTGACTTGAGGAACTTCAATCAGTGTAATTTATTGTTAATTAACATGAACTTTAAATTGCTAATTCAGGTATAAACAGGGAGAGGGAATCAAACAAACACTTAGCAAAATGATTTTTCTGCCCACTACCCAGGCTCAGCTTTCTCCCACCACTTCTTTTCCCCCTCTCTCATTCGAAGTCTTTGTTTTCCCCACACATTATACTCAACCCCTTTGGTGACACAATTGTCAGCACACAGCAGTTTCTTCCTGTATTTTCCTGCTTCTTACTGTTCTCCTGCCCTAGCATAGGTCCTTCACATGCCATAGTCCCTTTGGTAGCGTCCTTGCTCCAGCACGGGTCCTCTGCAGGCTGCAGTCCCTCAGAGCATCCCTCCTTCTTCAAGAGTGCCTTCTTCCATGAGGCCATCTTCAGTCATGTCCCCAGTAATATCCCCTACCATGGTCCTCCTACTTTTATCTCTAAACCTGCCCCTCTACTTGCCTCCTCATGTGAACTTTTTCAAGTGATCTCCTGTGTCTACTCTCATATTTCTCTTTCTTCTGTCTTCTCCTGCTAGGAGCTGCTACCTTTCCTCAAGAAGACCTGAGCAGAGGCACCACGTGCTCCTCTTGCTGGTTGAAGTTTTGGAGCATAATTGGCTGTTTTCATCCTTCAGAGTCATTTGGAACCTACCCAGGCATCCTACAAACCCTGTTACCAGCCTTTTATGGTCAATACTGACCCGTACATCTCTAAACCCTTCCACTGAAATCCGTGCTTGAAGAATTAATAAGAGGGGAAAAAGGTCTATATAAATTTGAGTTTAGCAAGGAGAAATTATTAATGACTATTCACAGCTGAAACTACAACCTAATCATCAGACCTAGCAGATAAGCAATAAATGGTACAAGGCTTGACTTGACACAAGAAAATGTGGGGTATAAACATACCTTTAGGTATGAGTCGTGGAAAGATTTTTTCATCTGAAGGAATTTTTCATCTGAAAGTATAATGAGATACTAAAAATTTACATTTTGTGATGGCTTCAGATTTTTTTTTGCTGATTTAGGACCAGAAGACTTCATCCACTCTGTTGCAGTCTGTAGAATGATCTTCACAAATACTATCGTGAGTAACAACGTACAAGCTGGTGAAAACTATTTATCTTACATTTGCAGTGTATTTCAAGAATATAGAACTTCACAATCAGGTCTTGTGATTAGCTGATAAAAATCATGACAGAAAAGCAGAAATAAGAAAGTAAATTTTTTAGGCATATTCTGTTTTCTGCCTGACGAAAAATGGGAGAAAATTAATAAAAACTGCCAGATAAATACAGAAATTTTAACATAAACCATATGCAGTTGTTCGTATAAATAAGCCATTGACTATTAGGGCTGGTTTAAGCAAAAAGAAAACTGGGAGTGTCTTCTTGTGGCATTTCAAATAGCCTATTTAAGTTTTGAAGTAATATAAGATTCAACCAAAGCAGAGCATCTCACTTCAGTTTTTTGTTATAAATCATAGAACTGATCAAATAGAAATTAGAAGGACCATTGTATTTGTTCTTTCTCTTTAACAAGCAAACTTCTATAACATCAAAAAAAATTCATATCCTGACTAATTTGGCTATATAGATCCTATATAGTGGCACTTTTTACATCAGCCTCTTCAACAATTTGGCTTTTAATGTTTAATTAATATAAACCTGATTCAGGCCCATATGATTTTAGAAGCATTATATGTCAAGATATTCTAGAAAAATTAATTATAGTAAAGAATTACAAAAGGTGAACAGCAGACTTGTCTGCATATAGTCAGGATCATGAAAATAACTGTCCTGAAACTGTGCCCATTGCATGAATGTTTCCCACCTGAATCATGTTGGCTTGGTTTTTTCATAGTGGAATTTTTTTTTTTTTTTTTTAAGTATACTTGTGTAATTCAGAGCTAGCCAAAAACATAAAGAGAAAAGAAGCAATTTGAAATGGAACTGAAAAACACAGTTTTGGAAGAAAGTTCATTCTGCCACAGACAACTCTTGAATTCAAGAGCTCAGAAGTTAATCATGGGGTTTTTAGCTGCAAAATTGCTCTATAATGTTGGCCAACCACCCATCATCTTGTGACACATGGTCTGTCATCTATCTTTCTTTCTCTATCTTATGGTGATAACAATGCTGATTTACTTCATAGGAATGTTGTGAAGATTAAATAGGTTCCTCAGAAAGCAAATACTTCTGAAGTGTGAAGTATATAATCTACATACAGAACAGAAATACTTTTTTTTTTACACAGAATGTTAATTATCTGCAAAACAATGCTTGGCAAACATTTGATCTGAAACTTTGTAGATAAGGTCATAAGGGTTTTCTACAATTCCTTTTTTCTTTTCTCTTCTCCTCACATACTCTAAAGCAAGGCAATTTCTTATGCTAACCCTGCATTTTTGCATAACTTTAAATTAACTTTTAATTAGATTAAATATTGACTTTGTGGCTTTGTCATACCTTAATAATCTTTGCATGTAATCTGTTAAACATTTATAAATTTCATGTAGGTGAATCAATACAGATTAATTCACAGAATTCTGAGTGAGGTAATAAAAGTTCAAACGTTTATAGTACAATTAATTATGAAATTATTCTAGGTGTTTTGACAAGCACTTTGCTGTGTGCAAAGAAAAATTACTGGGAAGAATTCTTAAGTGTCTGAACATTTTGCTGTCTAGCTGGATTAGTGTTTTGCATATATTTTTTTTTCTTTTTTTTTTTTTTTTTTCACAGTAAAGCTGCACTTTATAGAGATCAAATTGAAGCAGGGACAGCTTCTCAATAGCAGAGCTAAAGGCTATGATTTACTTGGACTACACCTGGAGTCCTGAGCAGATAGGAACTTCTCAGGTGTGACAGACAATACGGCTAAATATGGAAACAGAATTTTTAATGCAATTATTAATTTGTTGAATTTCTCTAAAGAAAGTTTCTGCTTAGGACCTGCTTTATTTTGTTTTATTTTTTTTTCTTTTTCAAACACTTTTTATATTTGTTGAGGAAATAAAATGGTGCAATGGTTAGAATACATAACAAAATAATTTCACTTGCTTCTATCCACAGCTGAGCATCTGGTCCACCAAACAATGTTGTTATATGTGTATGTTGTCATCTAATGTGTCTCATTAAGTAAGATTGCAAGATAAAGCACATGATATTCGTAGATTACCAAAATTTTCCTTATTTATTTTGCAAAGAAGAGTCATATTTATTCTTCTACCAAGCCAGCTTTCTTGTTTGCACAACTGAAGCAAGACCTGTTCTCTGGGTATTCTAGTAGGACCTTATCCAATCATTAGATGAACAGTATTTTTCAAGAGGTCAGTTCTGAGGAGATAAAAGGAATTATTTAAATTTATGAGAGTGGATTAGTTGTATATTGACTACCAAGAAAAGGCATCAGGTCTAAAAGAAATTCTAATGCATACTATTTTCTGTGTCCAAAATTTCAAGTATATACTCTTTTAAAACAGAATTCTGTATGTGATTATTTTCATTAGCTCTAGGATAACATGGAAACAGAAAATGGCAATATTTTAAAACAATTTCATGTGTTGTATACATACAATTTTAAATAAAAATATGCACATAACTGTTATCAGCATCATCTTAATGTGACATTAAAACAAAGTCAAACATTTAATGAGCTACAAAAATCATGTTCCTATTTTTTGACCGAGAATGATATTTCCAAAGAAATAAAAAAGGCTTTCATATTCCTTAGTCTTTCAATGCATTCTGAAAGCTTCTACGGTGGAAAACACTAGGAAAACACCACAACTGAATATCAGAACCTAAGAAGTACAGTACTTTAACAATACAGAAAGATATGCTTAAGATGATACATCTGTTGCCCTCATACATATAAAGTGGTGGAAAGCTCACTATCAGTATCCATTTTAATCCTTTTTCTGAACAGGAACTATGTTTGTGTTTTATGGTTCTGCTTTTCTGTACAAGGTATTGTATTAGTAAGTAATTTTATGGAAAAATACTCTTTTGAAGCTAAGGAACAAGCTTTAGAAAAGCCTAATCTATTTTTAATAGGTTTATAATTCTGTGAAAGCTTAGATTGCACATCAGAAGAAAGTTTTTCTAGGTGGTCCTTGACATTTCTAAGTTGAATAGTGTACACTTGAAGAAATGAATAAAAATATTTCATTTTGTTAAAATAATTTTTATCCATTGTTACAGTTCTAATGCAGTTTTTTTCTCTTTTTCACAACACCTTTTTTCTGATCTATTACCTTTGGCATTCTCATCCTGAATGGCTTGATTATATTAATTAGCTGCTACTTTAAAAGATAGCCTCAGAAATTTTTATAACATTTCTTTTATCATTATTCTTTAGAAAATGAAACACATAGCTCCTTGTTTATTCATGAATTGAGATAAATTTTGACAATTTCAGACTGACAGGTGATGGTTTAAAAAACTTGTGAGTAACGGAAGAGTTACATTATGCTAGCACCAGTTGCCTAGGGTCAGCAAATAATAAGCAGAAATTATACAGTATGTATTCAGGTAAAGTTTCCTGATTATGCTCTGACCTGATTTTGGCATGAGACATATTGGCATCAGTGGTGTACTTGAGAATAAATGCAGGTTTAACCACTTTTCACTTAGGTAGTGTCATGTTTAACTGGTTCCTATGTACAGTGAACAAGGAGAGTTTACTCATTCTTCACTTTCCTAGGTCACTGGGCACTCTTAATTGTGCCAGCAGCTGGCAAGTATTCAACAAACTCTGTCCCAGAAACACCACACAGTTAGCCTTTATTTATATCAGCACCTGCTGTGTCGTAAAAATGGAAGAATCTGCTTGTCCTGAGTCATCTCTGTAAATTAATTTCTAAAAGCAGCATTCTTCATCGCCTACTCAAGTCTGAAGTCTGATTCAACTTTTTACGAACCATGACAACAAAGAAAGATTAATTGCAATAGAGTATCTAGCCTGTAGCTGAAACTCCTAATACAGCATTGAGGTCAGTCTTACAGAAACAGAATGTATATCATATGTTAAATTCCATCATGTCTGAATATAAGTTCACAAAAAAATCTCAAAAAACCAAACCAAAACAAAAAAGCCAAACCAAACCAAAACAAAATAGCCAAACCAAACCAAACCAGACCAAATCAAACCAAAACACAACCCCCCCATTTCTTTTAGAAAAGTCTGTTTTATTCTGTAATGCATCAAAATTCTCCTCAGTTTATCACTTAGAATGGATTTCTTCAAAATACTACTCATATTTTTTTCTGATTCAAAGAACCCAGAAATCCTTTTAGTTTTTAGCAGCATTGATGTCCTCAAAATACGTGTATGCAACTATACACAAGATTGCAAAGGTAACTGGAGAAGCAAGAGTTAAAGGACAAAACATTGTCCCTCTGTGAGAGATGCACTCAACTCCTTTACCTAACTAGCAGTAGATTGGTACTGCCTCCAAAGAAGGTAAAATCCTAAATCTTAACTGGGACAAGAATTTATCTAATTTCAGTATGTTCTCTGAAATCCCACAAAGGAACAAAGTGATACAGTGAGCATTAATGCATACGAGCTTGGAATACCAATCATACAATTGACATGACAAAAGCAGGTGGCTTTTCTTTGACTAATTTATCAAAGAATAAAGTTCGTTGTGGGTACAGGAGTCTCGTCTTTTCACAAGGCATGCAACTCCCTGTTAATGTGCTGGCTGCATGGTGGTGATCTCCTTCTGAGCTGGGACACCTCTCAAGGTTGCTCATTGAGATAGAGACACCACTTACAAACTACAGGTCCTTTGTAAGTGGCTAATATTGCATATAATCTTGGATTATAGTGCATAAAGATTCTGTATTGATAATTTTTTTTTTTTTTTTTTTTGTGACTTTGATCCTGTCTTAGTAGTTTTGAGTCAGAGTGTATCTCGACATCAAACTTTTTAAAGTCACGTTTTTATAACCCTACAGTTCAATAACACTACTTGTGCTAATACATTTTGGTGATGGTTCACTGTGTTGTTGAAATTATGCATTCTCAGCACATCATTCTAAAGGTTACGCCTTCTACTTAAGCACATTCTCTCACCATTACAAATCACAATGATACATGTTGATTAGCAATCCCTTCCTACAACAAATAAGAATCAACAGTGGGAAAACAAACAACTCTTTGGCTCTTTGTTGGTTTTGCTTCATTTTGGTTTTGTCATCTTCTCAATTTACACCGATTTAAGTTTTTAGAGCAGAGTGCCAAATATTTTCTCACTCTGGCATCTACTGTCAATGTATGATCTGAGGAAATAATCAATGGAGAGATCCTACACTATACCATTCCTTGAAAAAAATTCTGGCAAATCCCAGACTCTCCTTGAAAGCTGGGTGGTAATACTATATTCCTCTGTTACTCTGAACTCTGCCAAAACCCAGCATCTGCTCCCTTATAGGGTGTTGACAGCTGAAGCATTTTTCCATTGTGTTGTAACTCTACCGAGACCTGGCATCTGCTCACAAATAGAGGTGTTGACAGTTTGAGCTCTAGCACTTTCCCTTTGTGCATCAACTCTGTGGAAATCTGGCATCTGCTCACACACACAAGTTTTGACAGCACAAACTACAGTCTAACACTAAGTTACTCCAACATAGGCGAGCACATGTAGTCATAGTTTTGGAGAGAGACTACTTCCTCGTGACATCAAATACTGATCTATCAGAAGAAAAAGTAGGTATAGAACAGTGTTTATGCAGCAAGAGTCATCATAAGATCGATGTATTACTTCAATGCCCTACATGGAGAATTTTTCCCTCATAATAGATATTGGGATAAAGTAAAGTAAAATAAAGTAAAGTAAATAAATTGAAACAGAACAAAGATAGCAAACAGCTCTCCCTCTGAAAAATAAAGCTTTGACATATACTTAGACCTGCTTTTATGGACAGATTTTGACTTAAATCTAAGACTGCTCCACTAGTATTTCTCCAGATATGAGTCCATATGATGCTCTACATGAGAACAAGAAACACCAGGTAAATAACTAGTAATTACAGGCATTAAATATGGCATGCTTTGAATGGTTTAAAATAGGTATGATGGAGATTATATGATTTGATTATCTGCTGGACTAGTTTCACAGTCTTTATGGTGCCTAATATGAGAAATGAATGCCAAAGTTATACGCTGGAATTTTACTGCCATAAGGTATATTCTGTTCTTATAATATATTTAACTACATAATTATATCTGTAGTTATGCATATATGTATGTATGCATATTTATCTCCTGTGCAGATGATATACATTTAAGGAAACATATATGTGTCTGATTCTAAAGAACTTCCATTTTTAGAACACAGTAAGTGTTTTCATATGAATTTGGACACACAAAACCATGTAAGGCTGCTTCCACCGTGTTTTTTCATCTGGATATGTTGTATTGGATAATGCTGTCACAGGTCAAGATGGGACCATTTAGTTTCAACCAGGAAACCTGTGCCTCTTTCATTGCTGTAATTTCAATCTGTGCCTTACAGCAGACAGTCATTTGTTAATGCTGTACATAGAGAGATGATTCAAGTGTTGTCTAGCCAGTCACCGAGGAGCTGGATGGTTGCCTGGAGACTAACTTTCAGTGTTCAGAATCTGTGTCTTTAAATAGAAAAGAAAAAAATCCTATGCAGCTCACTCTAAAGAAGACACTAAGCCGCTGTACAGGCATTTGTCAGTTTTGAATGCTATTCCTAAGGTTTACTGCATCCTGAAATTACATGCAAGCACAAACTAGAGAATGAGAATTTTCAAATGTTCAGCATGTCTTTTACCATGCTAAATGAGTTAAGAGGTTCAAGTGAGACATTTTGATGGCTGAGTCACATCTTGCCTTCATCCCTTTCACCTCCAGTATTGTCACCATAAATCTCTGCCCCAACTTCTTATTGAGTGTCACATGATCATAGGATAATTCAGGTTGGAAGAAACCTGAGGATATTATGTATTACTGCTTCCTGCCTGAAGCACTATTATGTAGTTCTACTCCTATTCATCACATCACACAGTCATTCACCTTGCTATAGGTATGAATATTTATTTCAAACAAAAAATCACAACCCTATTATAAACGTCTGCAAAAATCATTTTTTAAGGACATTGTGCAGGGACATTATTCCAATGAACAGTACAGAAGATGGATTTTTGCAGATGGTCTCTAAAGCTATGGACAAACAACGAGTGAGTCTTTCCAACCTACTTCATTGAATTAAGTGCCTAATTTCTATTGATATAAGTCTAGCCAACTGATCTTTTAAAGCAAAAGGCATTTTGATTATTTAAGAAAATAGAACAAGTCTTTTGAATACGTACTCACGTGTTCAATAATTCAATAAAATCACCCTTAACATCAAGCCCCGCAACTGAAAAAATTAAAGGACAGTGCCTTTTAGGAAGAATATATTAAAAATCATGTTCCTGACTTGGGCATTTCTCTGGTCTTGCATTCCACTAGTTTCGGATTATATTAAGGATTTTATCTTGGTTTATCTCTTTTTTGAGAAGAAGTTTCTTTTTCCATTCTTGATGAGGATTCTGTTCAGGTTTTTCTATGCAAATGACAAATTCTTATCTCCATATATATATAGTTAACCTTCTGCTTGACTAGCAGATTGGAAGCAAGATTGGAAGTATACCACCACTTTTGTCTACCATGTCTCTTTGATCATCAGTGGAAGTCTAAAGAAATTTTGTAGTAATTTTTATTATTCTAAAGGAAAGCAGGTGCAATAAATTTTGTGGGCTTCAGTATAGAAAAGATATTTCAGAAGCAGATAATGTAATTTTTCTTGTTTAAAGGATAAAAGATACTTTGTTTCCCCAAAACAAAAAATCAGAGCTATATATTTTTTTTCAAACCACCTTTTTCACATTCGTAAATAATGTCTCAATGTTGTCACATAAATCTATTTAACCAGTAATATTACAGAGTTTAAAATACATATACACGTTTGGGTAGGTATTGTTTATGAAAAAGTTGCTTTTATTTTTTTTCCATTAAGACACACAGGGTTTGACATGGGAATTCGCTATGTGGCAATTTATAAACTATAGAAATATAAGATGGTATTGCTTATGGATAGAAATTGTTTCTTGGATGAGATCTCATTTTTTTATAGACATGGGAAGTCATATGCAGCCAAGACAAGCTAAACAAATAAAGAAAAGACTGATTAATGGTTACAGAAGCTGAAATATGTCTGGGGACTTGGATTTGATCTGCTGATTTCTTTTGTGATGATTTTTTTTTAGCACTTAAAACTCATTTTTACTGGGGAAATTTTTGACTAATTTGAGATACTGAGATCTGCCAAATGTTTCTAGCTTCCCAATCCCTATTTGGAGTCAGTGGGAGACATATAGTCAGTGGCACTAGTTTGGGGATGAAACTCACAGACACAAAATTAATGTGCACTTTTCACCATAATTTTGCAGCATCTCATATCTAAGCTGTAAAATGATAATAATTACAATATTACACTATTTATTTTGGAAAATATTTTAAATAAAATATTTTTTAAAATAGTAACTCTTCTAGTAGTAAGCATTCAGAAAAAAAAAATATCTGTATTCACAGCAGAGTAGTTTCTGAAAGCAAACAAGGGAGAATTCACCACATGAGCAGAAAACAAAGAGTTTCTTCTGAAGTTAGCATCAGCAGTTTCAATGATTCAGGGATCAAGGGACAGGGTCATAGCACAGGAAAAATTAGCAAGTCTTCATGTATCAGGAGGCTGCAACACATTGACTTTGTACAGAAGAACTGGATGTCACAACCATGGTGGATGACACCACCCTAGGGACCAGTAACCAGGAGCAGAAGAGGTCCTCCAGAGGCAGAAGGTCTGGGCCTCCAAGGGACAGTTGTAGCAACCCCTGCCCCACTGTCAGGCATCTCCCTGGGACTGTAGGGCAGCTGGAGGCTGGGCTGGGATGTGGGACTGTAGGGAAGCCCGGTTCAGTGAGGCCCACGGAGAGGGAAGTCCGTGGGGAGTGGCAGCATGGCCCTATTGCAGCACCCCTGGGGCAGGACCAGCAGTCCTGGGGGACTGAAATGGCACCCTGGGCCCTGGGCAGAGTGAGGGGAGGCTCCAGGGAGGCTGGACAGTACCAGAAATATCTGGTGGTGCCTTCAGAGCTCTGGCATGGAAACTAAGGTGACACAAATGACGTACAAGCTGGTTTTGTGCAGATGTGACTGTCTGGCTTATCAACAATTATTATTACGTTACCATATATTTGCTGTGTGTCATAAATCTGAATTTTTATATAAAATAAGTTATATTAGTCACTCTTTCTGTCCTAATTATATGGACATCTTTATTACTGTGCACCAAGGAATCCTGCAGAGACAGAAACTCTCCTTTCCTGGCTACCCAGCCTCCTTTATTCTCTGAAATAAGATTGCAATTTTATTTTAATAATTCTAGTGAATTGTTAAAAGTTAAACTACTTTTTTCTTTTCTTAACCTTCTTGAAATCTGTCAACATATTACTATTTCCTCTCTTTCTTACAAATCACCTTGTCTTCGTTTCTGAAATCCTTAAAATATTCAGAATAGCAGATTAGGCTCAATTTATCTTGTCTTCACTATCACTGTATCTACAGATTTCTACCAGCAGTATCTTACATGTTTTATATTCTGACTTATTTTTGACAATGCATCTTTTCTTACACTCAATTCTCCATTTTTAATAAATCCTTCCATTTTCTTCTGTGCATCCTGTGTGGTTTTAATCTAGAGTCTCCTGAAACTGTAAATCTGCTCAATTGTAAAATATTCCAGCTTCTGCTTTTTTTTTTTTTTTTTGGTTGGTTTGTTGGGTTTTTTTGCTTTGTTTTGTTGGTTTTGATGTTGTTTTTTAATTTTTATAGATTTTTCTCTTGCAAAATCATATTCAAAACAACAAGGCTATTTCTTGATCATTTAGATTTTACTTTTTTTTTATCTTTTACTTTTGACTTTTATGTCTCTGCATTTCAGATATTTGCATAATGTATTTTGTTTTCTCTGAATCTATATTATTTACTACTATAGTCCTTGATTAATTTACTTGGTTTTTTTTCCAAAATCACCATGGTATCTCTTTTACTCTCTGTAATTTTGATTGGAGACAGCGTGAACTGCATAAAGGATTTTTTATCACTGGGTTCACTTTTAGCAAAGCTGTATAAAATTAAAATCTTTTCCAGTGTAGGATGTCTGTTTCAGCTGTAAGTATCTCAAAATCCATGCTATTTCTTGAGGCTTGGGTTGTTTTTTTGGGAACATTGTCCTGTTTCCCTTTGGTATGCTAATAAATTACACATCATCTTTCCTGTGTTGAGTCTGTATTTCTGCTGGTACCACTACTCATTTAGTGTTCAAAAATCTGTCAGTCATGAGTTTTGGTTTGCAGAGCCAGTCTCAGAGCCTGGATAATAAGTAATGACATGTGATTTACATTTTGATTGAAGGATTCAGCTCAGTACACTCCTGTGTGCATGCCAATTGGTATGATCTGGCAGGAAAGCTGGTCAGTGTTTTGTCTTTTGTCTGCCTTGCCTGAAGACAAATGTTTCATAAACCATATTATTTCCTAGAGAGAAAAGGTCAGCTGGAATATTAAGAGCATTTCCAAGGACATCTTCATCTCTGCCACTTCTTATTGTTAGTCAGTGAATCACATGTCTTCTACATCACTGCCCATGCAGTGCAGATGCAATGCAACTTGTAATGTAGTTTCGATTTTTAGTGTATCCAAAATTTATGTGTTTCTTCATTTCCAACACTGTTGAACAGCATCTCAGTCCTAGTGACAACATCATGCTTGAAACAGAGCTATTGCAAATATCAGATTTCTTTATATCTCTTTTTTGTTGTCATTGTTCCTATATTTTTTCCACCTCAGCCTTTATTTCACTGTAATGTGTTGAAAATTTGCTCTCACTGAATTGTTATGATTTTTTTACTAAAGATTTTATGACCTAATCTCCTTTACTGAGTGTTAAATGGCCTGAATATGTGTATTAATGACCACATAAGAGTGAACAGAAAATTTATACTGTTAGATGGTTGCCCTTTGAAAAGGAGCCTCTGAAGAGGTGTTTGATAGCAATGTAGTACTGTAAGATAAAATCTTTTAATCAGTTAGCTAATTCTTTTGAGTCCCGTGCCAATGATTGTTTTTAGTGGTATTTCATTATATTATGTATATGTAATTTTTCTTCTGTTTTTCTTCTTTTCTTTTCTTTTCTTTTTTTTCAAAACTGAAAACCAAGATCATTGTATTAGTGACAGCAATTTATGAGGAAAAGTGCCTTGTAACACTTTGGAGCTTATACGTGTCAGCATAGAATCCAGTGAGGCATAAGGCATCTAGTGTGAGAGGAAATGGCCTCAAGTTGCACCAAGAGAGGTTTAGGTTGTATATTAAGAAAAATTTCTTCACCAAAAAGGTTGTCAGGTTCTGGAACAGGCAGCCCAGGTAGGTGATTGAGTCACTGTCCCTGGAGGTATTTAGAAAACCTGTAGACATTCTGCTTAGTGACATCGTTTAGTGGTGGACTTGGCAGTGCTAGGTTTACTTAATGATATTAAGGATGTTTTCCGACCTAAATAAGTGTATATGCTTCTTTATGTTTTACCTTCTGACATTACCTTTTTTTTTTTTTTTTTTTTTTTTTTTTTTTTTTTTNTTTTTTAATTCTTCTTAACATTTCACTTCTGTCAGAGCTGCAGTCAGGAGGTGTAAAGCTGATGTATTTGGATTCCATTACTTCTTGTGCATTATCAACATGATCATAATTGTGAATGCCACAAAAAAAGGTAGAGATTGATGGTAAATTAACTAAACTTTCACTTTATTAGGTGGTGATAATATTCCATGTGGCAGTGATTTATCTGGAAAAGAATATGTGACTTTTAATCATGCTATTTGATACAAGTCCAATATTTCCTTGGTCTTTATTTTTGACCACCAAGTATAGGAAAACTGCAATCCCTCCAACTGCTGTTGTGTTTCCGGGTTTTCTCTCTTTTTCTCTAAATAACTTACACTATAAATATATGGATTGCTCCAGCTCTGTGGCTGGCAAGTTTGCTCTGCAGTTCCTGACCCTAAACTGACCTCATGATTAGTGTCCAAATGGCCAGAACTGTAGGAAGAGTTTACATGTTCATCACATCTATACAACAAATACCAGTAAGACTGAAACTAAGAGCCTTTGTCAGGTCTCATATCAGAAAGCTAAACCAGTCAAGTTAACCAACTAGATCACAGCTATTTTGCCAACCCCATATTTTACTTCATCTCAAAGCTAGTACATTTTCTAAAGCATTAGGTTCTGAAAAAAAAATCACTATGTGAGAAGAGCAGAATTAATTTTTAAATGTAAATTTTGAGTCTATAATTAAGGAGAAAAGCTTGAGGCCACTAATACTGCAGCTAAAATACCCAGAAGGAAAGAAAAAAAGACCATAGCATCTCCTATTAAAAAACAAAACAAAACAAATTTTTAAATCAGTCAGGATCTTTTCTATTTGCCTGATTACGTTCTGAATATTTGAAAATGTCAGTGTCACCTTAACTATTATTTGATCTTCCATTAATTATTTTACTTGTTTTAGAAATGGCATCCACTGCATTGAGTTTGTACAGTACAAGAAAAAAATTGTACAGTGCAAGAAAAATATGTATCTAATAATATTCAACAGGTTTTTGTACCATTATTTAAGCAACTAAACACCATACTAAAATTGTGGATGAAAAGCTAGATACCTGAATTTGTGAGACTATTGTTTCTGTAGTTATTTCTATACCTCAATAAGGCACCAAGGAAAATCACTAAAAGGAAGGTAAAATGAAAATCTTCAGTGGATGAAGACATGCAATTTGGATAGATGTATTATTATTGGCATTCATCTACTGATCATAGTAATTATTCTTTAATAATTTCTTTACTACAAGCTTACCCATTTTTCAAAAAAGAATTGTTATCTCTGATTTCCATTTACGGGAGACAATAAAGCCCTCACAGCAACCCCATCATTCTGTGTTGAAAGTTCAAGCTTCTTAATTTATATGTTTCCCCATATCCCTCCTCTTTTTCATGCCTTCCCCCAACACAAACATTATCAAAAATAATCTTCCTGGCTTGAGACTTTTAAGATTCTGTGATTCTATGATTTTCCTTTATTACATGCTTTGAGAATGAGTGAAATAGTTAATAATACTAAACTGTAAAACCTCTTTCTCAGTTTCTGCATCATATGAAATAAACAGGACATTTCACAGCTCAGAATTATGGCATCTGTCCTTTTACTTCCTCAAGCAAATGTCTCTCTAGGTAACACTTTATCATTTATATTTCGAAGGCCTCCCTTGCAAGCACAGCATCCTCTGGGTTTGCTTTAATTTTTATAGCAAAATATAATTCTGTGGAGAACATTAGAGTTCCATTTTGAAACTTTTTATTTTACTGTTAATATTCTATGAGAAAGCATTCTTTTACAAATATGTTTTGGAAACGTATTTAAGTGAAAATATACACGTACAGTTTTCAGCAGACTATACTTTACCATGAAAAGATTTAAACTTTTTCATAAAATAGTTCAGTGTAGTCTTGATTAGAATAGCATTTATTTTTATATTAATATCTTGTTTCTTTTAGTAGAAAGCAGAAATGGATAGCACAAAAATAAGAGCTCTTCATAGTTTCATTAGAATAAATCCTCATGTACATTGTCTGTTATTTACTGCTATAGCAATTTATAAAAGCACAGGCAGAAAAAGATATATAGAAAGGAAAGGAAGAAAGAGAACGTCAGAATAATAATATAAATTATTCCTCCTTGGAAGAAGTGTTTTCTAACTCCTTTTTAGGTATCCCTCTAGGCAATAACTCAGGTACTGACAGACTGGGAAAGTCCAGGTTCTGCCTT
This sequence comes from Florisuga fusca, assembly GCA_038090715.1. Classification (NCBI taxonomy): domain Eukaryota; kingdom Metazoa; phylum Chordata; class Aves; order Apodiformes; family Trochilidae; genus Florisuga; species Florisuga fusca. Next base: position 5,202,710 of record JAAWXA010000001.1, on the reverse strand, counting down.
GAATCTACAGATGTACGTTTTTTCAGCAGAAATACTTGGCAATTATGAAAAGTACTCATAACATTTTAAGAATAGCTCATTAAAACAAATTCCATTAGAATTTATTTAAATATATCCCGGGCGACAAATTCACTGAAGGTCTAAATCAATGCAGCCTCTTCATGCAAATATTTCTATTCAAAGGGGTAAAACTCATTCTATGTGTGTGACAATGGCTGTCATAAATTTTGACTCATTAAGTCTAGATCCAAACATCCGAACTCATATTTTTAAGGAACAAAGTTCAAATAACAATTTTCACAAATATGTGTTCCTGAAAGATACTACTTTGATCTCATTGTCAAGACCACTTTGTCAATCTTGTTTATGGGCAAAGAAAAAACACAGCTTGTATTTTAAAACATTAATGTATTGATGGTATGACTGAAATCTTACTGGTCTCACCAACACTATTCTATGTCTAATTATTGAGGAAAAAGAAAAAATACTTTTATGAAGATACATTTTTGTACTAATACCAGAGTTAGACTTGTCATATGTGCACTTCTTAGTTTCTATTCCATTGCCTGGTGTTGTGTCTACTCTGCGCACATGTTTCCATATCTCAGGATTGCAGGTTTCATTCTCATGATAATAAGACTGTTATGGTGAGTTGTCAGCCTCTGGAATCATTTACTGGAGATAATGTGATGTTATTGTTTGTAGTTCCTTCCTTCTTTCTCTAAAAACTAATCAGGGTCATTTTTACCAGTTTGCTGACATGCTTTGGCTTCATGCTATCTTTGTTGGTCTGTAGCTTCATGTTACACCCAGTTTTACGCAATATGATGACTTTTACTTGTGTTTAACCAAAAACAAGCTTCATCTGGCTCTAGCTTTGAGTTTCTTTAAGTGACACCTGGTGAGTTGTTGACAGCCATGAGGTCTCCAGATGCAGGGCCTGTGCCCCATCCCCTGCCATCTTGGGGCCATGCTCCTCTGTACTGTATGTGCTCTCGCTCCACTTCCAAGTCCTGTGCTGTCACATCAGACCTATTTTTCCTGATTGACTTGTAAAAACAGGGTGGTACAATAAAAAGATAAACAAACTTAGGAAAAAATTCTTTCCTGTGAGGGTATTGAGATACTGGAACAGGTTGCCCAAGGCAGTTGTGGCTGCCCCCTCCCTGGAAGTGTTCAAGGCCAGGTTGGATGGGGCCTTTAGCAACCTGATCTAGTGGGAGGTTTGGAACTTGATGACCTTTAAGGTGTCTTCCAACCCAAACCTTTCTATGATTCTATGAAATTAGCCATAACCACCTGGTCAGCTAAAAGAATTGCTCTTACACCTAAACCAAGTGAGCAAGGTAGGTCAAAAAAGTTAAAACAAGTATGACAAGACTTAATCCTGAGGCCTTCTAAATTCCATTCAATGCCTGTGTCATGTTAGCAAGGGCAATACCAGGTCTAAAACAGGTCTGCAGAGTTGCAAAGGGAATATAAAATGCCTGAAATTTGAAGAGATCATACTACAGAACAGAAAGAAACTGAGCAAGCAAGAGAACGTAACCATGAAAGTCCTTTAGACAGTTTAATATATCCTTCAAAATTACCTCTAACATTTGATGACTATATCATATCCTTTGTCCTTATAGAAGAAGAAAAATACAGAATCATTTGTGACAACAAAAGTACTGAAAGAGGTTTCAAATAGCCATTGAACAGATTGGAAACATCTGTAATCATTTCATGATGAGGTGGATTCATTCTGGCTGGATGCCAGGTTCCCACCAAAGCTGCTCCATTACTCTCTTCCTCAGTGATTCCTCAGATGATCAGGGAAGAGAAAATATGAAGAAAAGCTTGTGGATTGAATTAAGAGTCATTCACTAATTACTATCAGAGACTTAGGGAAATAAGTTTAATTTATTACCAATAGAATCAAAGAAAGGTAACTAGAAAACACACCAAACTTTAAACACTTTGCCCTCACCTCTCACTTTGTTCCATGCTTAACTGCTGATTTCTCTGCCTCCTTCCTCTGCAGCAATGCGGTGAGACAGGGAATGAAGATTGCAGTCAGTTCATCAGTCTTTGCTTCTGTTACTTCTTCCTCCTTCAAGGTAGGATTTATCACACTCTTCCTCTGTAGGGTGACATCCTTCCTTACCATGGTCTTTACCATGGGCTGCAGGGGAATCTCTGCTCTTGCACCTGGAGCACCTCCCCATCCTTCCTTCTTCACTGACTCTGGCGTCTGCAGGGTTGTTTCTCTCTCATATTCTCATTTCTCTCTCCAGTTGCAGTTGGGCAGTTGTATTTTTTTCCCCTTCTTAACTACCTTATCCCAGAGGCACTACCACCATAGCTGGAGGCTTGGCTTTGGTTAGCAGTGGGTATGTCTTGGAGCTGTCTGGGATTGGCTCTGTCAGACATGGGGGAAGCTTCTAGCAGCTTGTCTCAGAAGCCAACCCTTGTATCCTTCCTCCTACCAAAATCTTGTCATGCAAACCCTGTACACATAATTGTGTATTTGATTTTTTTTTTGATCAAGGATTTGAATGCATCTCTGTTGTTGTCTTTTTCATGTCAAGAGATACTCCAGACAAACTACTTTTAAAGACACTTATTTTACAGTTTCAGTCAATATTAAAAATATGGTTTAGATATACAGAAAAATGTATTATTTAAGAACAGTTTTGTCATGAAATTTAAAATCTTTTTTCTTAAAAACTGTGGAAAGCTTTATACATTGTCTTTTAATGTGAATTTTCTAAGCCCTGGGGGAAAACAATAATCTAGATTGAGGGTGTTCTTTAAAGTCTGGCTTCTCTCTGTACATTTGAAAAGAGATACCTATCACTGCCTTTTGCCAGTGTTTTTTTCTTTGATATGGTAATTTGGTCATTAGACCTGTATCACAAAATATTTACTGTGGAAAAAAAAGCTAACAGGTAAGAAAGACATTTTAATCACAAATGCGTGCAAAGGACTGAATCTTTTTAAACATCTTGAGATGTAAATCTTGGATTTGAATGATCAAGTTTCTCTCAGTAGTGCTCTTGTCAGTGGCATACTATTTGCACATTTGGAAATAGTTGTGGTTTAGCTGTCTAACTGGATATACTGAAGGAAATGAAGTTAAATGAATACTGAATATGAAATGCTCTGTATCTGCGAAGTAAAAGGGATGAGGGGAAATAGAGATCTTCGCCCAGTTCTGGGTGCTCTTTTCTAATGTATGGCATTTTATTTCCTCTTTTTCTTCGGTAGCCAATTAATATCTAACTATTCTATGCAAAATGAAGTTATTTCTAAAGAATATATTTTGAAGTGTTTCCAAAATACCCATAACTTAATGGACAGGGAACTATAATAGGGCATCTGAGATAAAGAAGGATTACTCAGCCCATATCTTTAGAAAAGTATCATAGAGGCAAAAAAACTGATGAAGGAGGGTATGAAGGAGTGAAGAAAGAACGTCACTGGACAAGGGGAGAATTACTAATGTCATCTACCTGGACTTGTGCAAAGAGTTAAACACTGTCCCACATGACATCCTGATCTCTAAATTAGAAAGATATATGTTTAATGGATGGACCACACAGTCAATAATGAAGTGACTGGCTGGTTGGACTCAAAGAATAGTGGTCAGTGACTCAATGTGCACATAGAGACGAGTGATGAGTGGTGTTACTGAGGGGTTGGTATTGGAACCAGTGCTACTAAACACCTTTGTGGGAGACATCAACAGTAGATTTGAGTACACCCTCAGAAAGTTTACCAACAATACCAAGCTCTGTGGTGTGCTTGATATGCTGAAGGGAAGTGTTGCCAACCAGAGAGAGCTTGACAGGCTTGAGAGGTGGGCCTCATGAAGTTCAACGAAGCCAAGTGCAACGAGGTCCTGCACTTGGATCAGGGCAATCCCAAGCACAATTACAGGCTGGTAGCAGAATGCATTGAGAGGAGAAAGACTTGGAGGTGTTGGCTGATGAGAAGCTAAACATGAGCTGACAATGTATGTTTGCAGCCCAGGAAACCAACCATTTATCCTGGTCTGCATCAAAAGAAGTATGATCAAGGGAGGTGATAGGTGATTCTCTCCCTCTACTCCACTCTTGTGAGACCTGCCCTGGAGTCCTTTGTCCTGTTCTGGAGATAAGTCCTACAGAGATGATCAGAGGGTTTGAGTACCTCTCCTATGAAGACAGACTGAGAAAGTTTCGGTTGTTCATCCTGGGGAAGAGAAGGCTCTGGGGAAGCCTTATAGCATCCTTCCAGTACCTTAAGGGGCCCACAGGAAGGATGGAGAGGGACAATTTATGAGGGTATGTAGTGATAGGGTGAGGGGTAATGGTTTTAAACTGGAAACAGTGTAACAGGTTTCCCAGAGATCTTGCGGATGCTCCATTCCTGAAAGTGTTCAAAAAGAGTTTGAATATTTCTTTGAGCAACCTGGTCTAGTGTCCCTGCCCATGCAGGGTTATTGGAACTAGAAGATCCAACTCAACCATTCTGTGATGACCCTTCCAACCCAAACCACTCCATGATTCTATGAAACATTTTAAGGCCCCTCCTCTTTTGAACTACACGTGAAGGATATATCAATGAATTTCCAAAGAAGAATATTACTTAACTGAAATCTGGAAAAGAGACATATGTCTTGAGGGGATAAAAAAGCTCATAGGTACCACTTCCCCTTTCTGAGGCTGACTTTCAGTGTTTCCTCAAGAAAGGTTCCATCAGTTTCTCCATATACTGGGTCCCACTCCTACATGCCTTTTTTTCCCCATGCCTCTATAGGGAATGTACTGAGTTCCATTACAAACATGAATTACTTGTGGTAGACTCAATATAATAACTATTCAACATGTGTTCTGTGATGTGCAGAGCCTGATAAATCTCACTTTATAATTCAGCTCAGAATATTGTACAGAAGCATTAACAATCTTCAGTCCGTTTGCACCACAGAATGCCAACATGCCAGTTACTGTAATGAATAGGAAAAGTCAATACATTCCTGAAAATAAATAGGCTTTTGTGTAAAATTTATTTTAAAAGTATTTACAGCTGATTTTTTGAAAACATGTTTTTTCTTTCAGCAGAATATAGAACTGGAATTAAAAATGAACAAAAATTAGAAGGATACATGGACTACTTTTGATTATCAAGGTTATTATCACACGTGTGTGTTTTTGTGTTGTTGCTGTTGGGTTTTTTTCTGTGACATCTCGTGGTGATATCAATACAAACTAGTATACTGATATAATTTTTTTTTTTTTTTTTTTTTTTTTTATTCTCTAAATGCATACACTGGAAAAAGACCACACTATTTGAAAAAATGAGTTGTATATCAATTAGTGACAGCAAGTGAAGCCAAGTTCTAACTACAGTGGAAGTAGCCAGATGGAAATAAATGTAGAAAAATCAATGAAAATGTCAAACATCAAAATAAAGGTCAAGATCAGCAGTGCACTTTGATAAATGTAATAGCCCTTTGCCAGACTGTGGGTCAAATACTATAGTACTCATGTTAATTCAGTGATGCATCAATGCGTCCCCCACTGAAGATCAATGGTAATTTAAGTCCAGGGACTTAAATTTGGTTTATACTGTTGTAATTGGGAGTAAAATCTAGTCCATTTTGTTGCCAGCTATTTGATTATGCAGAAAAAATATTCATCAGTCTAAATCACTTGTCCAGCTACTCCGTCTGTCATCATAACTATTACTACTGCTTGCAGTGACTAAAGGTATGAAAAACAATTTAAAAGAGAAGTGACCATCGAATATAAAGAGGAAAGGATTAGACGTACTCAGAATTTTTTTTTTTAATTTTTTTTTTTTGCAACTGTGCTATGGCAGTTCTTTCTTATTCTTATAAAACAATAAGAATGAGGTAAACCCCTGGAGTTCCTGAATGGCACTCTTAACTATGAGATTTGATGCCTCCCAGTGTGGTTTGATGTCTTAGTAGTTCATTGGGCAATTTAGAATTCCTTTAAAAGCTGTCAGTCAATAGAAGGTACTCTTGAAGTAGACTACTTGACTGACACTAAAGATTTTCATTACTAGAAAAAAAAAGTAGCCTTGTCCAAAATTATGATGAAAATCTCCATCAATAGAAAGCTCCACAGAAGAAAATCTAGCTAATGTGTCTATCATTCTCTGCAGTCCAGCAGTGAGAATATGTTTATTTTCATTTTAATCAAAGCTTCATATAATTCATATTCATATAATTTTTCTTCCAAATGGTAGTTTTAGACATTTGTCCAATAGTCTCATGTTGTTCAAGAACACTCATATCACAAGTGAAATTCTTACATTTCCATTACAGAATACATGGCACCAGGTTATTACTACTCTGTTATATAGACTAGGATAAGACCATTATTCATTTCTTATTTGGTAAAGCACACATTATTTTTATAGACAGAATTTCATTGTGTGTATGAATTTAATTTAATGGGTTAAATAATTGACTAATTCAACTAGGTTATATTAAAATAATTTAAAGCTTTGAAGTAAACCAGAGTGAGAAGATGGAGACAAGAGGAACAGGCAAAAGAAGTGGCTTGTTCTAGTCTTCTGGTTTCAGAAGTTAGGCAATTGCTATTTCATTATGCTACATCATTTAATACTCAAAGACACAGGCAGCAACCTGACTGGCCTTTTGATATATCTGTGTTACTTTAGAGTTGTTTTCTCACATGAAATTCAGTGTTAAAATGTGGGGGGTTTGGATGTTTTTTTGTTTTTTTTTCATATATTTTGTTGCAAAGTTTCATGCATATGTTTAAATGAATTTATCAAAGTTAATAAGACTAATGCCTTGAAACATTAAAACATTTGTACAAGTCTTTGCAGGAGCATTGCTGCATATTTCTAGTGGAAGAGAATAACTTAATCTCTTAAAAAATATATGGTATATACATAAAAGTATAAGTGATTACTTCTGAACTCTGTTTGATAAATTCTGAAGAATTTACTTTCAATCAGACCTGAAATAATGATCAGATATGTTGCATGGGAATTAGAATTTAATAAATAGGAATTTATTAGTTTCCATATTGAGTCCAGATGGTTACAGATTCTTTAATATATCTATCCATGTGGCATTTGCACATTTGTGTATCTCAGTCTTCTTCTCATTTGTGTTTAGTGATGGATTGGATCCAAACAATACAAGATGTTCTTCAGCATGCTAAGCTTCTGTTCAGTGGAATGATAGTCAGATCATTCTGCACAGGATCCTCTTGCAGCATACTCTATTCCAAGGCAATCAATCTTCATTTGAAACAGTTTTATCGACGACATTTCATGTATAAGCAAATGATAGCACAAATAGCCTCCCCAGTTATCCAGGCAGGAGTCTGACTTGACAGTTTTGTACAGCATCCTTGCTCATTTATCAATTGTATTAGACATCTGAACTAAGGTTATAGTTTTGTATATATTTTCATTTGCAGAACTGTGTTTGATCATTAAACCAATCCACAATTTTCAATAAAATTGGAGTACTCAGATTATTCAGGAGGGTTCATTTTATTTTGGTTTGGTTTTAGTGTGGTTTTGTTTGTTTTTTGAGAGAAACCTGAAGAATTCCAGATTGTCCTACTGCTTTAATGTGTCCCATCCTCTCACCTGCATTGTCATCCACTGATAGAAGAGCTGTTACCCTTTTGGTGAGGAAATAGGAGACTAATTAGTTGGATTCCCAGCAAAGAATTCAATTAAATCAGATAACAACATCTTCCCTCAGGTCAGGAAGTCCTGTGAGACATCATCTGAACTTTATTCTTCTAATGGAAGCAGTATCATCTTCATTTGCGCTAAGTTGTGAATTTTTGTTGGTAACCATAAAAAAGAGAATTAGCAAACAATAGCATTTTTGTGTGTTTTATTGCCTTTATAAATCAGTGTTTCAGTGCTGTGGACTCACAATATGTTATAATTTTTACTGCTCATTAGACTTCTGCTATGCAAACACAAGTAGTCTGTAACCTTGACTGATGAAGGAATAATTTGTTATGTAGTCACTTTAACCAGTATTTCAGTTTGAAGCTCCTTTCTTTCAAAGTTTCTTAGTATGGGTTTCTCATTTGGGACATACTTTGTTACCATTCCACAGGTTTTTATTGCTGTGTTTATTATATTATATTATATAGGTGCAAAAAAGTTTATGAAAAATTGCAGAGGACAATCAAGATCTATTAATAAAATGTGGGGTCTTTTGTTAATTATATTTTCTCAATAATATAATTATTTGTTTTTGTTTGGAAATCATGTATTTCCTTGATCTACAAAACAGTCTCAGCTTCAGATTAAACAGTTCCATTACTACATCTAGTTCATTTACTTGTCATAATTCATTAATTAAGGAAGTTCAGTGCAAATTTCTGTGATTTTGCAGTAAGTTCAATGAATATGATCTAGCTCATTTTTTAACAGATATTTATTTAAAAAAAACACCAAGCAAATTACTCTAAATCTTTATTAACTAAAGTATGTGGGCTACTCTTGGCAAACAGCTTGTAGAAATTTTCAATTCTTTTGTTGTAAATTTCTATTAAATTAAAAATTGTTAACTTTTGTTAGATGCAATTAAACTAAAACATAGAATTAAGTAAACATTGTAATGATAATAGATTCTTACTATGGGTAAGTAAACATTTTACCTTTTATAATATCTGTTTCTTCACTTCTGCTATTACTTATCTTCACAGATAGAGTGGACAGCCTGTAATCTGACTCCATCACACTGTCCCTGACACACCATAAAGGTATTTTGTATAGAAACTCTCAAATTAAAATGGTAAAGATTTTGAATATGATGTAAAAGGAGATTTATTAAATAGCTTTCTCTGTAGTAAATGCTATCTAGAATTTTTCAAAATCCCATTTTGCATCATGTGAAATTTTAATGTATTTTCCTTGGTCAGAAATCTGAAACTAGTGCCTCCATAGGATTACAAACGTTAAATTAACTGAACTTCAGGATACTGGTTTCTTCACTCAGGTGCTCAAGACAAGGGTAAAGGTTCACATAGTGTTAACATAAATGAGTGAATAGAAATCCTACTGATATCTAAGTCTTACTCTTTATTGTAGAATACATTATCTCTCATCTTTCCATGAATGGTGCTCTGAGTAATTCACATAATGTATCAAAATTTATTTGCAATCTATATTGTGTATTTATGGTTATCTCTTGAACTGATTTGAACTGTACAATTTTAACTCCATTATTTTTTTTTCTTATGCAAAAGAATTTCTGTATTTTGCAAATCTTTAAAATTGTGATTCTTTCACTTTACATGTATTCGTTGTAAGACTTACTTTGTGTTTTGTTTTCTCCATACTTGCTTTCCTGTGGGTTCTTTACTAACAAACAGAGTGAAAAGCTACTCACAACAAAATTTCTGCCCCATAAAAGTAACTTTCTGATTTATTTCTTTTACCGTCTAGTGCAACATAAAGGAACAAGCTCATCACCCTAATCCCTACCCCTTTCTGACTGTTGAAATAACATTTTAGATATGAATTAGAGTATTGCAGGAATATCTGCTTCTCTAAGTACTCTTTCCTCATGTGCATGAAAATTTCCACAGCAAACATGATATAAGTAAGCTATTCGCTTGGACATTTTAAACAATTCTGTAGGAAAAATTAGGATATCATGGATCTCAGATAAATAAGTTTAGTCCTGTAATAATCAGAATAGGAACATCAGATGACAAAAGAGGCAGAAACTTGAATCCTTTGTGTGTATTTGAAAACTCTTGGTAAGTCTGAGTATGGTATAAGCAAAACAACACTTGAAAATTTGGCTCTGCAGAAACAAATGGAAAAATTCTAATCTATTATATGGCACAGAAGATGTGTAGGAAATTTTCTGAAGACTTTCTACAAGAATGTTTTGGGCCCATAGAAGGAACAAAATTTTGAATTGAAAAGTTGTTCATCTTGTTACAATGGGCCTGCTATTTGTCACTTATTATTGAGACAGGATTAAAGGGAAGGCAGAGACAGAGGACATTATAGTGAGGATGTACTACAGGCCATCCATCCAGGAATAACCAGTGGCTGAGGGCCTTTGTAGGCAGAGAGAGTAGCCTCATATTAACAAGGCCTTGTCTTCATGGGGGACTTCAAGTGCCCCTAGATCTTGAGAGGTGACACAGCAAGGCACCAGCAATACTGGAGGTTCCTGGAATGCAATTGTAATAACTTTCTTCTCCAAGAGATCAAGGAGCTAATGAGGAAAAATGCTATGCTAGACCTCATTCTCACTAACAAGGTGGAGCTGGTGGGGAGTGCGAGGCTCAGGAGCAGCCTTGGCTGCAGTGACCACATGATGGTGGAATTAAAGATCCTTGGGGGAGCAAAAAGGGTGCACAGCAAGCTGACTATCCTGGACTTCAGGAGAGCAGACTTTGGTCTCTGTAAGGACCTGCTTGGTAGAGTACCACAGGACAAAGCCCTGGAGGGAAAAGGAGCCCAAGAAAGTTGGTGAATATTCAAGGATTGCCTTTTCCAAGCTCTGTAACAATGCAACCCAACAAAGAAATCATTCAAAAGTGCCAGGAGGCCTGCATGGATGATCAAGGAGCTCCTGGACAAACTCAAACACAGAAAGGAAGCTCACAGAGGGTGTAAGCAAGGACAGGTAACCTGGAAGGAATATAGATAAACTGTCTTAGCAGACAGAGATCAGATTAGAAAATATAATGCCCTGATTTATGGCCAGGGATGTCAAGGGCAACAGCAGAAGTCCTATATTTCTGCTGGGGATAAAAGGAAGACCAGTGAAAATGTGGGCCCTCTCTAGAAGGAAATAGGAGACCTAGTTATCCAGGGTATCACAGAATCATAGAATGGTTTGAGTTGGAAGGGATCTGAAAGATAATTTAGTTCCAACCCCGCTGCCATGTGCAGGGACACCTCTCACTAGACCAGGTTGCTCAAAGCCCCATCCAGCCTGGCCTTGAACAGTTCCAGGGATGAAGCATCCGCAGCCTCCCTGGGCAATCTGTTCTATTGTTTCACCACCCTCACACTGCTTACTCTGGATTTAATAACATGCAGTGTGAATGAGCCAAATTCAGAATTTTTCAGTGCAAACTGCTTCAAGATCTAGTCACCTTCATATTGGCTTCTTGGAATGTCTGAAAAAGAAAAGTTTCCATAGTAAGTTAGTGAAAACTTAGAAGTTGGTATGTTATTTAAATTGTAAATATAGATATCTTACTATATCCAAAAATTACAGCTGATATGAAGTTGCTAAGCTGCTCCAAAGAAAGTAAAACCCTTTCACCACTAAGGAATGCAGAGAAATTCAGGATATTTTGAGCATTCCCCCATTTTAAAATTGCCACTCAGTGGGCACAAATCAAAGGATTTCTGTCCCTGAAGAGTTGTCATGTGGGAAGGCTGTGTCAGAATGAAAAATCTCATTGGAATCAAGAAGGCATAAAATTTAAATGAAAAAAGATCACATTATTAATTGCATCTCCATTATGATACTCCTCATAATAGTTATTTTTTAAATACTAAATATTACCCACTTATTTGAGAGATATGTCAGCTGTACACTTTCTTAAGTTGCAGGGACAAATTTGTTACTACAATATTATTACAATATTATTAAAATTTCCATTCAATGGAGAGTTACATTATAACAGCATGCTTTGTGATTAATAGAAAGAAAGGGTACCTGAATGTCTTTTTTAAACATACTTAAACGAACAATAATAATATTAAGTAGTCAGTATTATATAAATATTTTTGCATTCCTGCATAATCTAGGGAATACAGTTTTAGCAATACCCAAGACATTCTGATATTTCCTAAACTGACGAGGTATCTCTTAGTCCCAGTCATAATTTAATACTTTATTTTCATACTCAACAAGTTCTAAGTAAAATCCTACTAAACCCTTCACTAAATCTGGGAATATGAACTTTCTATTCACAGAAATATGGATTTCAACTTCAATTTAATCCTTCTTATAACCATCAGAATTTTATTCAAAATGCATTTATTCCCCTTAACAATTTTTCAACCCAATGTGTATTTTTTTTCATACCATCAATCCTTTCTTCAAGCCATTTCTTATAATGAGTGTACAGGTGTGTTTGCTCAATGGGATGAGTTTTACAAGTAAAGTCATACAATATGAATCAAAGGATTTTTCTGTTGGTGCATGACAAAGTATAACTCCTGTTCAGAGGGATTGGTCAGGCCCATCAAAAATCTGTTGAGGTAGAAGAATCTCAAGGGAAACATTTTGCTCTTAAAAGTCTCAGTCTGTGATCCTAGAATTTAAGTAGTTTTTTTTCCCAGTTCCGTTAGGAACTGTCAGCTGTGAAAAAATGGTCTGATTGATGCACAATCTATAAGTAACTTTCAGTTTTACATAGAGCACTTTGTTTCACTGTTATACAAGGTCTTTTATGCCATCAATCTAAGACATGAAATTTAATTCCTTTCTTTACAAAGACTGACACCCTATCTACACTTCTTATTCTCCCACTCAGCTGGAAGTTGCCTGCATCTTAGCACTTAGTATTTTGTTTCATGGAGTTGTGTCTGTTTTACAGGGACAATTTTCTTGCTACTTAACCTTGTGGCATTGATTGATATAGAAAGTACAATTACTGGATGGGTTAGGGAAAAGAGGAGAAGTTTCAGTGAACAGACTATTTGGTAGCTTACAGTGATATTTTAAAAAATAGGGGACCTACCACTTCCTGACAGTATCAAATGGAGCAAGTGAAACAACATATACTTGTGCTTTTTGCAGAGAAATTACAGGATCCAAAAAATGTTTTGCAGGTAGGCAAAGCCTATTTTGTTCAGTGTGAACAGATGCTGAATTCCAACTATCTAGAAGTCGTTTTCTCACTTTTATGTGAGTTCTTATATTAACAAAACCAAAACGATTGTACAGATAGACATTGTTGACGAAGGAATCCTAAACAATCCTATCAGTGACTTTCTGCTTACTTAGGAGAACAAGTTTGGACCAAGAGTTTGTTTAGAGTGATACTTTGTCTCTGGCAAGGAACATCACTGGGTTTCCAGCGAAATCCCCAGCTGTACACAGTCCTGCAGACTCTGTGTGGATAAGAAAGCAGGAATGGTGATAGCTGTTGGTCCTATTGACAGTTCAGTAACCATCACACAGATACAAGGTAACAGGTCATGATTAAAATTCGTTTAGAAAAATCCAAACAAATGAGGATCTGCCAGCTGCCAGGGCTGAGCACAGACAGGGATGAGCTGTGGAAGAGCTCAAGCAGGGACCGGATGCTCCTGGGTGCAGGGACAGGGTGTGTGTGGTGCTGCTGATGTTATTAATTTCAGATGAGGCTGGCTGTGGCTACTGAAATATGTGGTTGCACTGAGAGTCCTGACACTATTTTAGAATCATATAATTTATATCCTGAAAATATCTATGTCTTCTTTCTGATTATTAAAGTATTCCATGTAATTCAAATGTAGGCATCTGATTTTCTACTGATATGTTTAAGAGGCCTTGATGGACTTTTTGCACCATTTTGTCTAATTTTATTTAACTTGCATTCTTGATACCAGACAATAAAGTTCAATGGTTAAACTATACATGTCTTTATATGTTGTGAACATGATACAGGCTAGTATCACTTAATTCATTATTTTGGAGAAATAGAATCTTTTATGTATTCTTCTCTATTCATGTAAAACATGATTTCACAAATTTAGATGTATCACCTCACAGTCATGTCTTTTTCAGTCTAAAATATTCTTGTCTACTTAATTCTTCCCTCTACAGAAGCCAATAAGAACTTTGATCTTTCCTGTTACCCTTCTCATGATCCTGTCTAGTTCTTACTATTTCCTTTCTGAGATGATCAAATCAGAACTGGGCTGATAAAAAATATTGAGAAAATAAAGAATCCATTGTATCAAGAAGTTTTTGTCAATTGTCTACATCAAAGCTGGATGTTTAACAGCTGGCATCTATGTCTGTTGTAAAGCAAGGTGGAATCACAGTGCTACTTTGGATCTGGAAAAAAGAAAATAAACTGTAAAACATTAAAAAAGCCTCCTTATGGGTAAGCCAGAACAAACCAGTGTTCTTGAATGGGAAGATTTGGAAGAAAATTAATGAAATTATATAATAAATAATAATAATAAATTTTGTTTATTTGGTTTGTGGTTTTTAACTAATTTTTCTCAGGAATTTTTCAGAAAACCAAGTAGCAAATTCACTACTATACTATCCAGGCAACAAAATGCCATGTATTTTCAGGTGGAATGCCACATTTTCCTAAAATTTTCCTATTATATTGCACACTTCTGGTATCAGCCACCAGAATGTTATCAAGTAACAATATCAAGGTGGATGGACAAGTGTATCCCAGCTATTCTAGTTGCAACATAGGACAGAAAACAAGACAAATTATTTATCTGCCAGTTCACATTTTGCTGTGGCTACATTATCTGCTTTAAGGCAAGCAACAAAGTCGAAAACATTACAGAAGATGTTTTGCCATCTGTCACTGTGACATTTGAGATAACTAGAAGAAGTGAAGGAATCATAGGGCTTTAATCATTTTGCAGTGAACAACAAGGGTTTTAATATGTCCACTCACTAAAGACCTTCAGCTGGTGAAAATACTGAACACAAAAAGTGCTATTAGTTTAAATTTAAAGAAAAGGCACTTTAACCCCTGGACAGCCAAGAACCTCTGAGACCATACTTCTATGCCATAAATGACATGCATTCTGGTGTCTTAATATTGCAGCACCTACTGTGACAAAAACTGTGTTGTTTGATAGTATTTATTGAAAGGAATATGGGGAAGTAAAATGCATGATCTAAAATCAGGGCGAAGGCCAACAAGGCAGATATTGTGTTAGGAGTCTGTTAGAGACCACCCAACCAGGATCAAAAGGCATATGAAATATTTGATAAGCAGCTGGCAGAACTCCCACGGTTGCTAGCTCTTGTTCTCATGGGTGACTTAAACTTACCAGGTGTCTGATGGAAACACAATGCAGCAGACACTGCAGTAGTAGGAAAGT
This sequence comes from Florisuga fusca, assembly GCA_038090715.1. Classification (NCBI taxonomy): domain Eukaryota; kingdom Metazoa; phylum Chordata; class Aves; order Apodiformes; family Trochilidae; genus Florisuga; species Florisuga fusca. The sequence goes on along the minus strand of JAAWXA010000001.1, from coordinate 5,187,656 downwards.
GTTTAGGAGGTTCCTGGAGTGTATGGAAAGCGACTTCCTGACAGAGCTGATGAGGGAGCCAACTAGGAAAGGTGCCCTGCTGGACCTGCTGTTTGTCAACAGAGCTGGGTTTGTGAAGGATGTGATGATTAAAGACTGTCTTGGGAATGGTGATCATGAAATCATAACAATTCTCAATTTTTGAAGAAGTACAGAGTGGGGTCAGAAGAACTGTTACGTTGGCCTTCCAGAGGGCATATTCTGGCCTGTTTAGGAGTCTCCTGTGAGGAAGTCCTGAAATACAAATGTCAACTGAGGATGAATATTCTTCAAGAAGGAAATCTTAAAGGCATCGGAGCAGGCTGTCCCCATCTACAGAAAGGCGAGCTAGTGGGGATGAAGACCAGCCTAGGTGAACAGCTTTGGCTAGAATTCAGGGGAAAAAAAAGAGAGATTATGACCTTTGGAAGAACGGGCAGGTAACTCAGGAGGACCACAAAGATGCCATGAGGTTATACATGGGAATAATTAGAATCGCCAAAGCTCGACTTGAACTTACTCTGGCTATTGACATAAAAAATCCCCACAAAATGAAATAAACAAACCCTCACAATCAAACAAACAAACAAAAAACAAAGAAAACAAAACCCAATAAAAAGGTTTCTATGAATACATCAGCAACAAAAAGAGGGCTAAGGGGAATCTTCACCATTTAGTAGATGCAGGGCAAAATATAGTGAAGAAGGACAAGGAAAAGATCTTCTTTACCTCAATCTTTAGTAGTAAGACCAGTTGTTCTCTGGGTACCCAGCCTCTTGAGCTGCAAGACAGGGATGGGAAACAGAATGAAGCCCCCACAGGCCAAGGAAAAGTAGTTAATGACCTGCTACCCCAGTTGGACAAACACAAGTCTATGGGGCCAGATAGGATCCACCCAAGGGTACTGAGGGATTTGGTGGAAATGCTCAAGGAGCTACTTTCCCTTCATTAGTCCTCCCTCAGCAGGGATGTTCCAGCCATTGTGCCACCCATTTACAAGGGACAGAAAGAGGACCTGGGAACCTACAGGCTTGTCAGCATGACCTCTATGCTTGGGAAGGTTATGGAGCAGATCATCTGGAGTGCCATCGCACTGCATGTGGAAGACAACCAGGTGACCAGGTCTAGGCAGCATGGGTTTCAGAAAGTTAGGTCCTACTTGACTAACCTGATTTTCTATGACAAGGTGATGTGCTTAGTGGATAATAGAAAGGCTGTAGATGCTGTCTACATAAATTTTTGTAAAGAATCTGACACTGTTTTCCACAGCATTCTTCTGGAGAAAGTGACTTTTCATGGCTTGGGCTGGTGTATGCATCACTGGGTTAAAAACTGCCTGGACATACAGGCCCAAAGAGGTTTGGTGAATGGTGTTAAATTCAGGTCAGTGTTCTGAAGAGCTTTGATAGGTGACTTAAAGAAAAGAGCTAATTAAACAGTTCCAGTTTCACCATTATAAGAGACGTAAATATGGAAGTAATCTTTCCCAATGTAAGGATTTCATATAGCTATAGAATAATTTCACTGAAATTATATTGATATAATTTGCACACAATACCTAACATATATAAATGTATTGCAGTTTGAAACTAGACAGCTGGGAAAATGTTTTAAGTCTGTTTAAGTCATTTATAGTGACTTTTTCACAGAGAAATAACAATTTCATATTTTGTGAAAAGTTAATATGTTTTCCCAGAATTTTAAGGGACTTTGTCTCATGCTTCACAACACACCTTTGTCATGGTATTATCAGCCTAGCACATGATATGCAACATTTTCTAGCTGAAGCGATATGATTTAGGAAAACATATGCAAAATAGTCTTCAAAAATCAATTATACAGTAGTATAATACTGGTTTTGCAATATTAATAGAGGTCGTAAGAGACAGCTCAGTTAATTTTGCTCCAAATATAGTAAATTTATCCTCATGTTTTATACATTGTTTAAATTTGTGTAATATAAATAATGCATATTGGCTAATAATTTATTCATTAGAGATTAAAAAAAATATCCTTTTCTTGTGTAGTGTTAAAAAACATTGTTATTCATATACTTCAGTTATGCCAATTAGCTAAATGCAATAATAATATGTGCAAAAACTTATTTCAATCAGTCTTTAATATCTGTCAGAGATATTATGAAAAATAATAACAAAATGTATTTTTATGTTATTTCAGACTCAAATTCTGGATTCACCTCTAGTGTTTTTACATACTCAATTAAAACAAATATGTATATACACACACACACAGACATGTATTCAAAGAAAAAAAGTCATGTCAATATAATGAAATGAGGGTCTTAGGAAAGGGATCCAAACTATCCTTGGTAAAAAATTTTGGTTTAAGATGCTCTTTGAGCAATGAATAAAGTGCTTATGTGTGGGTGAACCTACTAAAATTTCGTGTTGTCCTGGTTTAAGTACCATAAAAAATAAATGGTATTTCACTAATTGCACCTCTTCTTATGGAGAAAACTATTGTATTTAGTAGAGTTTGTACATGGTAATAAACCACGTACAAAAAGGATTGGAATATTATACAGACATAAACATTTGTTCTTCTTTTGCTTTTCCCTAGATTTATTGAAAATGTATGACAGAATGTGGAGATATTATCATCATAAATTCTACATAGAAAAAGAATTATTAGGCTTATGTTATATATAGACTTCACTTACAGTAGAAGAGTTGAAGTTATAAACAGGTCTTAGAGCAAGTAGCTGTGATAGGTAATACAAAAAATTCCTAATGAAGCACACCTTTATCATCACCAATGAATTTGAGCACTTCACCCTTGTCTACTCTTCAGTTTTTTGCAGTTTCTGAAGTTGAATTTATGACTTGCAATCAAACTTCAATTTTTCTGATACTCTGAGGTGTATTTTCATCATTTATTAATATGCGCATAACACTAACCATTTTGGAAATCATGTGAGTAAACCACAAATAATCATAACATTGAAAAAAAAAAAGTTATCTCCCTAAAAGAGCAGGAATATTTGTGAGGAATAACACTCTATGATGTTGTTTGGTTTGCTGTTATTAAAACAGAGTCAGCCTTAAATCATTGACCAACTTAACTAATTCGTTCAGAAAAAAGCAAGAACAGATTTCAGTACAAGTCCCATTTGCCGACAGCCTTCCTTTGCATGTCCTCCTTAAAAATAGCAGAAATATGGTCAGAACATCAGTCTTCATTGACATCATCTGTTTCTTAGTTTAACCTCATGAAAGTATTAGTTTTAAAAGCACTTCTCAGATATGCAACGTGATACCTGGACAACATGCTTTATGCTCTCCAAATCTGGACCTGTAAAGCCTACACTTTCAAATTCCAATAAAACTCCTTTCAGCTCTATGAGGCAGTTGCAGCATAACTCACAAAACTGAAACGCTAACTCATGCAATACATATGCAGAAAGAAACTGCAACAGCTGTCTGCATTCTCATAAATTGTATTTCACAGATCAATGGAAAAGGACATTCTTGTTAGAGGCAATACGATGAGGCATGGAATAAGAATATTATTGCATGATTTAATATACTTTTATCTGTTACTTGAAGCCTGGCTTTGACAGCCATCAGTCTGAAAAACCTGAAGGATTTAGTTCGTTATTTATAATGATAGTGATTTAGTGGTAGATATATATGATTGGCAATTTTCATCTAAGCCTTTTTTTAAAAGCAGAAAAGCTATCTTTAAAAAAAAAATGACAGTAATTGTAGGAAATAGAGCTATATTTTTTCTTAGAAAATGATAGAACACTTCAAAGTTTTGGAAGTTTAAAAGAGAGTGTACCTAATTTTGTGGCATTCTGTGTAAATTACACAAGGTGGATTGTGTCTGAAATTAGACATCTATAAGAAAAGATATTGTGCTATAAGATTTTTGTGTCGTTAATGTATGTAGGCAGATTGTGTCTGTGTCCTGAAAGTTAGGTGATGGAACAGAGCATAAGAAAGTACTGAGCATCAAGTGAGAAAATTCTGCACATAAAAAAAGTAGAGTGAGCACCTCACAAAAAGGTTTTCACTGTAGGAATAGTTCTATGAGGGTGAGGATTGTTTGCATTTCAAAGATAGTTAAGGGAAAATTGGCCAAATATTGTGGATAATTGGAGGAGAGCATTTTGGAATACTATGGCACCCGGGTAACCACATAAGAAGTTCCATTTTAGTTACTTCGTAAGTAACTTTATCAGAAAAAAAAAAAAAAAATTTGGGTACCAAGGGAGAAAAACTGGAAGAAAGTAATTAGACCTGGGCTTCTTATCTGGAAGGAGAAAAGGACAAAGAAAAGGAGAAAGAGAAAGCATGTGAAAGCTGAGTTAAGTAGGGGAAAAAGGGACTAAGCATAAACAAACTGCTGGTCTGTACACTTCCCTGACTGAGCTCTACACCTGATCACTGCAAACTATCCTACCCCCTTATTATTATTATTTGAGTGTACGTATTCTCAAATATATAATACTGAAAAATATTTGTGTCTCTATGATCCATCTGGAAATAACATCTCTTTGAAAAGGAAGGCACTCTCTTTTTCTAACAGAGATACCCTAAGACTCTGTGGTGGACCTAATGGTCCAGTAAGGCCCATTCTATTTCCTGTGTCCATTGGTTATTTTACATATGTAGGAAGGCTGGGTCTGTTATTCCTATAGTTAATATAAAAAAAAATTAGAGCTATTCATCAAGGAAGAGGTTCTGAGAAGAGGCAAAGTATGAACCTCAAACACTGTTTGACACTCTCATGTAGAACTAAGCTGTTGATCAACATGTTGAAACTGAAGTGCCTAAAATTCAGTGCCCATATATGAATGCATAAAATAATTTTGGGGGAAAGCCTTGATGAATACACGTAAGATTAAATAAAAAGGGAAGAAAAGCACATTAAGAAGTCTCAAAATCTTCCTCTTCCTAGCTGTCAATCCCAACCATCGTAAAGTGTGGGACAGAATCCTCTGCAGTAGCAGAATATTCTTTAAAACCTCCTAATCCACTTAGACCTCTATGTTACAGAATGTAGTCTACATAAAACAATTGTGAGGATGGAAAAAAAAAATTGAGAGACGGATGAAATAGTGTGTTTGTCAGGGATGATGTCTGACATCAGTCTGCTGTTACAAGTTGTTCTTGCCACTCAACATTTTAACCATAACCAGTCCTGTCACTCTTCTCAGTGTGCCCTTCAGTATCTTTGTGTCTCCATTTTGATGACATGTGCCAGATGCTTTTTCTCCTTCTCCCTCTCTGTCATCTTTTTCATGTGTCAAAAGATCTTTAAAAGTACCCATTCTCCCTTGTCTGTTCAGAGTAGGAGTGTTCACAGGAGATGGAAGGAAAGTAATATGGCTTTAGAAAGGCTTCTTCATTTAAGGGATCAGAGGAGAAGGGACTAGTGGGAAACAGTAAGACTGTGAAACAAACAGTCCTTTTTCCCCTTAAAATATTTTAAAAAGGCCAGAAAATGGTAGCACTGCCAGAAAATCCCTTAATAGGGTAAAGGATTTAGAAACCTTCAAGTCTGAGGCTGCTATTTTATTCATGATAATCAAGAAACAGAGTGCTGTATAAGTGTATTTATAAAATAAGGATAAATTGAAATGCTCCATTTGTCATGGTGCCTTGAAATGAAACATCCATGGCTGGAAAATATGGACAATGATACACATAAAATAAATTATATTTTGTAGGGAGACATATATTAGTGTAGCACAAAACAAAAAAAATACAAAAAAGAATTATATAAAGCCTTTGGTCATCTGTGTGGGTGTACAGTGTAAATTGCTTTTTTCAGCAATCACTGAGCATTTTTGAGGTATTCAGCTGAGTAAACTATCTAGAGGCAAGTCTAGTTTCTCATAAATACTAACGAACATGAAAGACCCTTATTATTTTTATAGGTGCTTCAAAGTCTTTTTTATACAGAAACTTAAACAATTTGTGTCTCTATTTCTGATGTTGCCTGTATCTATCATGAATTCGAGGGACAGTTTTAATTTTACAATATTTTATTGTGTGGAAGGCAAAGTCTTAGTGCTGGTGATCTGGTTTAATTTAATTCCTTTTTCTAAAGAGGCTTCCTGTACGACCTCATAATGTACTTAGACTAATTGTATCTCAATTTCCTACTGATATAATGATAAAACCAAAGTGGTTTTTTCCCCTGTTGTCTTTTTTGTATTCAGAATCAAACTTTTTTTGTGGCATTGTGTTTTGCGTTTCTACAATGTCACAATGAAACTTCAGTTCCTTTTGTGGCTTTTACCTTCATAATAAAAACAGTAAAAAGAGTAGTTGCTTTATGACCTGACTCATCCAGCTATTATACAGCTAATATTTTAAAAAATAATTGACTTAAACTTCAGTGGTTGTAATTTCAATGCAAAGATTCATTTTGTTTGCCTCATTGTGTTGAAAAGTTTTATTTTTGCAATTTCACAATGTTTCAGATCAAATTATGAAGCAAGAAAAGACTTTCTCATCTTGGAAGCTTTTTCATTATAAACCTCAGGAGAGAGCTCATAACTTCAAGTACTTCATTCATCTGAAGGGTAGAAGGAAGGCAGACAATTGAAGGTGAAGTAACATATTTTGAGCACAAACATATGAATTAAATATTACAAGGACAAGAAATGTTAGAAGAGACTCGTGAGGAGAAAGAATATAATTTTGCTTCTTCATTAAGTTTCAAGTATAAAAATTTTAAAGCTTCAAAGGTTTCATACTGTTTAGGGTTTTTTGGTTGCGTTGGTTGTTTTGGTTGGGGGTTTTTTTGTTTGTTTTAGTTTGTTTTGGTGTTTAGTTGGTTTAGTTTTCTGCATCTGTTGATTAAAACCTGGTGCAGTTTTTTGGTTTTGTTTTGTGTTTTGTTTTGTTTTTTCTTCTGTATACTTTGTCTGCTCTTGCACTTTTGTGTGTATTTTCTAGAGACTTAGACTTACTGCACCAAATTTCCAGTGTACTCTAGTTTATTGTAAACAAGGGACACATTGCTGAATTACCTTATTTGAAGCAGGGCCAAACTAATCTACAAGATTTACAAAACCAATTAAAACTTTTATAAACTCTCTTGCTTTTTTCTCCTCTTGCACTTGAGTATATCCCAACACATAACATATCTTTTTAAGCAGGTAAGGCAGTAAGCCATCCAGGTAATTTATCTCTGTTTAGACTGTGACTTTTTTACCTCATTTAATCCCCCATGTCTAGCACTACCAGAGAAAGTTTATGCTGGATTATGTTACTCTTTATCATTTTCTGACTGTTTTGTTCTCTTGCACTGCTATAATTATGAAATATTTCAAAATTTTTTCACTGAAAGGTTCAACATTTTGAGATAAATCTATTTCCTTTCTATCTGTTTACTAATACAACTGAACGGTTTATAAAATCATGTGATAATTTTGTTGAGAATGTCTCCAAACAGTCCCTGTTTAATTACTGTCATGCTGTCATGCTGTCCTGGTTTGAGCCAAGGCAGGACAAATTTTCTTTCTTGTAATTTTACTTTCATTTAAGCCTCTTCTAAGTAGCTGCACTTGCTGAAATTAATAGCATGTTTCTCAGTCAGTGTCTGCTTCTAGGGCTGATAACACTCGATGTTTGTAGTTAAGGCTAGAGACTTGTATGTACAACCAAGGCCAGTCCTTCTTTCTGCAAAATATCTTATGCTCCAGAAGCAAAAGAGTGTAAAGAGGTCACACATGTAACCCTCCTTTGGTGAGGAATGAACCAGACAGGTGACCAAAATTGACTCCTCCAACTTCAGTGTATCATATGTTATTTTAAAATGTAAGTGAATCTATCTTACTTCAATAACTCAGTCATAAAACTTAAGTTTAGAAGGGTCCTCAAGTGATAACCTAGTTCAGCTCCTTGAACTAATCAGGCTTAAATTTTTATAAACTTTCCTGCACTTAAGTTTTGTATTCCTTTGTGTCTTATTTCCTTTTAAAAACAAACCATAAACTCACCCAAACCAATAATAATAAGAGTAGTACCTACTCATCTGATTAACAGGAAAATAAGAACGTGGACATGGAACAGGACATTAACAGGAACATAAGAATGATCAGAAAGGGTTAGACTGGAGGTATTGTAATGGGTGGGATGCATTGTGCTTTTGTCTCCAGCTGTCTAAAGGAGTGTTGTCAAGTCTAAAGGACTCTTATCAAGGTGTTGATAAGAGGGGAGGTCACAAGCCCAGAGACTGTGGAGGACTCTGTTGAGAAGAAAAAATTCCTTGAACTGGAGGTGCAAATTTTTGGTGGTGACTTCACTATAACTTCTTTTCCCATCCTCTCTCTCTTTTCTCTTCCACAACTATAACTTTCAGGGACTGGTTCCACAGTGAGTACTGCTGACACCATTGTCAGACCTCAAATAAATACTTGTTCACATTCTTGAAGGACTGCCTGGTGCCTGTGGAAATAACAGACTGGGGCCTGCATGTGGAGAAAACGGTAGATATAATGACTGAGGAGAAAAGTGGGCAAAGGTCTGTTGCAGCTGCTGAAGTCTGATACGTCTTAATATTGTGAAATGATTGTTTGAGCAAAGCAAGCTTATGAAAGGAGCTGTGATGGTGGGCTTTGGTGTTTAATTTTTTCCACGTCACCAGCCCTTCTCCAATATGAAGGCCCAGGAGCAGTAATTTTACCTCGAATTTTTCCTTTCTCCCTTTCTCTTCCTATTTCTCTCTCTCTCTCCAGAACATGATTCATAGTTACTCTTTTAACGCCTACCAATTCTGTTAAATAAAGCTGTGCAATTGCACCTGATATGGTGTCATCTGTACTTTGTCCTGTTGGGATACAAAAAACTCCACATTTCCAGCCTTTGGAATGTGACATTACTGTCTTACCCCAAAACCTAATTTAATTAGAACCAATAAACACAGGCTTAAGGAAAAACAAAAAGAATGTCATAAGTATGCATAATCCATTTTAATATTTTCCCAGAGTGCTACTTGTTTTAGCTCAGGAATTTCCTAATTTGACCAAGGTCACTGTGAATTTAGTAACTGATAATGGGTTTTTTCTCCATGGATTTATATAAGCTCATCTGCAATGTCCTTCAGATACAAATTCTTGTCTTTTTTCAGAAAAAATTGTGGGTGTTTTTTTTCTTAGCCTGTCTTATATCAGTTTCACTTACTGTCCTTTAGTTCTTATACTTGAAGAAACAGTGAGCTACCTCTCCTTATAGAACTTTGTCAAAACACTCCTGATTTGCAAATTTTTTTGTTAATTTCCCTTGTGCTCTTTACAACTCATGTATTCCAGTTTATCGATTATTCCCAGTATGGAAGATATTCCATAGCTTTGATCATCACATGTTGTAGTGTTTGCAAAGCATTCAGTACTGCAGGGATGATCACTATAAAAAAAGCCATGAAGAAATAAATAATTTTGTCTTCAGGGCAGGATTAGAATAATCTTTAGTGAATAAGGCTGGGTACAGATTATTAAACAAGATGAAGGCAAAAAAGGGAAAACTACTCAATGAAAACTATCTGCCTCTAAACTGAATGACACAGGGATTTGGAGAATAGAAAATGTATATCCTCGTGTTATAAACCTAAAAAATGTAACATAGCATTCACATAAAGGGATACAGACAATCTTGATTCCAGTATTTGCATGCTTTTTTGTTATTATGAGCTAAATAATATTTAAAATAATATTTAAAAACTTGGCTTTGCTATGTCTAAAAGACTAAGAGGATAGTGTGTTGCAGATTTGATACAAAAGAAACACAGAAGAGCAGTGAGTTACCTCTGGAAGTATTACAGAACAACTACCTTTTATAGCAAGAAAGGGATTTATATACTGCGGATAATGATGTATTTAGAAGATGGCAAAAAGACAATGGTGTTTCACACTGACAGGACCTTCTTTCATTCCTGTTTCTCACCTCATTACTTATATATTTTAGTGTAATAGTAAAAGATAGGAGAACAGGATGAGGACGATATGACCTTGCTTTTGGCTGGGAAAATTTCAGCAGAGGCAAAGAACTGCCAGAGGTATGTGTTAAAAGCTGTTTTAGGGCCTCAAATGTAGGTATAAAGGGTGTGAGAATGACTACCAGAAGGGGAGCATGTTCTTAGGACCATTTCAGTGGTGAATAGGGAAATAAAGCAGTAACTGAAGGACAGGTATGTCTGCAAAATTTCAGAATACCAGGCTATACATATTCTACAAATATGTATTCACTTAAAAGATTGCTTTGGACCTGAACCCACAGTCTGGATTTACTCTGTAATTAAAATAAGAAGTATATTTGGTTTGGTTTTTTTTGTTTGTTTGTTTTTTGGTTTGTTTTTTTTTTTTTTTCTCCTTTTTTCTTTTTTTTTTCTTTTTCTTTTTTAATTTTTAAAAATAATCAATAAAATATACAATAACTACACAACAAAAGTAAGTTATATTCAACAAGGACAGTACTTAATGCAATTGTCCACTTCTCCATTTCTGTAAATGTCATAATTTCTTCCATACATAAAAAATAAGGCTGTTATTCATAAAATCCCACTGTATTAGAAATTTTGGATCTTGCTTCCCCATAAGGTTGTGAAGGTAGAAAATATCAGTGGGTTTAAGAAATGGATTACAAAGATTCGTAGACAAGATGTCTACAAATGGTTAAAAAGGAGAGTAGGTTATGAGTAACATAATGTGTAGACAACGTGCAGATAATGAAGTAGCCTCTGTAGGACTATGAGAAAAAACCTTTGTCACTTCAAATGATACCCAGCATTCAACATGTAGCTATTCCATGCTGTTACTGAAACTATGGCACAATCCCCATCAAACTGTTGGTGAGGAATCCATTCTCACATGCAAAGATCAACCTTAATGATTCTATAATAATTTGGTTCTAAGTATGTAAGAATTACTTCAAATGTGCATTTATTACACAGGTATCCACAAAGAGAGAGTGGAAAAAATTATCTAAAGATTAAAGGGAAATGAAATAGATACTTCACCTTTGTATCACTGGTTTAAAATCTGGACATCTAGGAAGTCTCCAAGGCCACACATGAGTTCTATTCAGCAGTCTTTTACAGTGTTGCAGATTGAGTATTTCACTCTAAAGTGTGAGACAATTCATTTCAGTGGCCTTTGTAATGTTCTTTGACTCCAATTGTAAAGCTTATATAAGAAACAAAATAACGTTAAGAAGTTATTATTTATCTGTAAGCTGAATCTTTAGATCCTTTTACGCGACAGATTGGGGACATACGATGTACTCTTCCCTTGAGAGACCAGAAATATTTGCAATTTGCAACTGAATAAGAGATTCAACTGTTATAGCAACACAATAAAGTGAAATTTTAATTACTAAACTAGGGATGGACAAGAGGTGTCTTCGTGATCATTCACCAAAAAAAAAAAAAAAAAAAAAAAAAAAAAAAAAAAAAAAAAAAAAAAGAATAAAAAGTTTACTGAAACTCTGAAAATATTCATGGAAGTAATTTTGGCAGTGTTTCAGTGTTTATTTGAAATGCCATGCAGAAATGATGAAACAGGCCTTGACATACAACATTCCTGACAGAAGTGCAGAAATGCATGTGGGAGACAGGTCTAGAACAGTGATGTAATGTGGTAGATTACTTTGATGTAGACCACTACTGCCAGTTAGACATAGGTCTAATCACTGTTGTAATTTTAGTTATCAGATGCATGAACATTTTCCTTAATCTTCTTACTTTGTATTTCAGCAAAACTTTAAGACATTTAAAAGCACTTTAAAAGCATAGCTCAGTGTCAAAACATTTTTGTTTTTGAATAGTTCAGGATTACTGATTTAGTCTGTAGGCCTGGCCATAGCTTCTTATATGTCTCATACATTTTTTCGAGAGGGGAAATACGTGCCAATACGACCAAACATTTATCAAATTCTAATTTTGGAATGTGAATTGCATTTCTCATCTTAGTGTAATGCGCCACATCCAAATATTGTGTTAGTGAGCTTCTGTGTGGGACATAGCAGTCACATTCAATATTAATTTAATTAGTGATGTGTTCATGTTGTTCTCATGAGTTTTAGATTAGACTTTGTTACTATCAACCTGCATGTTTTTTCCTATTGAATGTAAAGAGAATTTTTTTCCAAAAACCTATCCAGATGTTTTCCATAAGATTCACTGAACCATGAGTGACCATAAAACATTATGTTCAGTGGTTTTACATTAGTTTTCTTATTTAGCAAAAAGCTTTGGTTATTAGAAGTATTATGGTTTGATTTCAATGTAAGTCATAAGTCTATTATGAGAACAACAAAAATATTCTTATCAATAAAGTGATTTCAGAATGTTCTATTTAAACTTTAACATACAATAAAGTACAATCATAGAAGATTAATCATTCTGAAGAAAACTTTGTATCTGAATTTCCAACAGAGGAATTCAACACACAATTCTAACCAACACCTCCATGAATCAATGTAAAATTTTGTCAAGGCTATTTATCAAGAATAATGTGAAGCTAATGTTTCTAAACAGGGTAATATTTGATGCACTGCAGAAACTACTAAAATCTCTTTGGTGTAACACATGTATGTTATCACTCAGGAACTGTATCTTCATTTTTGATGGATGCCTAGAAAAAAATTGTTTCAGAATTCTTCACAATCATAGCAGTTTCTATATATTTTGACTTTATATTGAACAAGTACTATTTATGTCAATGCAACTATCAGATTTCATTTCTGCTGGTAGAATCACGTGAGTGCTAGTGATAGTAGGAGTTACATCCATTGCTGATAGTAGGAGTTACATATGCACAGCCAGCCCTCAGAAAGCATATAGCACATATTTTCAGACTTGTTTTAGTTATATGCCAGTCTGGATTCTAAATGAGGCACGCTGCTTTAATAAAGCTGATTTGCATGTGATCTACTGCAGGCTTTCCCATGCTTCCCACTCTGTGTTCTGCAGGCTTGGCTATCGATGCTTCTGTTTTCTGGCCCTAAATTTTTCAAGAACAAAGCCTGCTAATCATGCCAGATTGTCATTAATTATGCAAGGACAAATGTCCACTAAAAATGAGGATAAAACCACACAATTTACTTCAATTGACAGTGTCTTAACACTTGCTTTCAAAGGAGGAACACAGTTACAGTAGTATGCTGTTCCACAAAGTCTTGTTTTGTTAAATTACTGTGTAAAACTTGTAAATATGAGTAAGTGTCAGATTTCATTTTTAAAGTTAAAACCTAATGCCATATTTTTTTAATCAGTTCATTAGAAGGTAGACTGACCTGATTTCTGAGGTGTGCAAGAGGCCAGTTTTTTGTCAACTGTTCAACCTACTTTAAAACTTCTGAAGTGGTTTCAACAGGCATTTCAAACATTCTTCACCAGACAGCAATGCAATTCCCCTGTTCTCCATGGCTTGTTTGATCAATAAACTGATTCAAATTACTTCTAAAAATTGCAAATAACCCCCAATAAATGATACTTACATTTTACTCTGCATTATATAAAAGAGCTTCTTATTTTCATTTTTATTTATGGTGCTTTCACAATCCAATTCCTTTAAGACTAGAGTCAGAGTGTAAGAAATAGACTTTTACTAATTCACTTTATTTGTCAATTGATTTTGCTACACCACATTTAGCATTCTGCTTCCAATAACCTGTACCCTCCTGACCCTTCTACAGTATTGATCTTATGCACTGTTTCATTCCAGAAAATCTCTCTTAGCTAAAATTTTTACTTTCTCACACAAGCAGATGTATGGCCCAAAACGTGAAAACTATTTGGTTAACTGACTCCCACAGAAACTAGAACAGTAAGATAAAATAATCAACAGAAGTGTTAATAGACATATTTTAGATAAATTCAGCATTTTCATATTTGCAGTAGTTGTAAATCTATAAAGCTATACAGTTTCCTTCATGGCATCATAATAATACCATTAAAATATCAGTAAACAGATACCATAATAATAAATAATACAATTCTTATCTTATAACTAAGAGATAAACCCAGACTTGATATAATGGGACTTTTAAATTTCTAAATTCTACTCCAATCACTCCAGTTGTGACTGCTTTTTTGAGCTTTCTAGGCAACAAAACTCATTAAAAGTCCTCTTGAAAAATACCTGAATGTCTAGTTTTGCTACATTATTTGTAGTATATGAATTTTTATGTTTTCACTTAAAAGAAAGTCTGTGGATTCATTAAGGAATAAGAAATCCGCTTCTATTATTAATGGTATCTTCTAGACATTTTTGCCTGTACAGCTAAGCTTTTTCTACTTCAAGGTCTTCTTGTTCCTTTCTTATGATGAAAAATACAACATTTGCTCAGAACACCAGTACCACATTGTTGAAACTCTTGGAAGATCTCTACCAACCACTCATATTTTCAGAGTGGACAGGATTTGGAATTGTAGCCTCACATGCAAAAATATATTCATGGAGAAACATACATTTATCTTTTATTGAACATAACTTTTTATTTTTTTAAAGTCTAGCTACTCTGGTAAAGACCTAGATCTTACCAGAATGGCACAGAAGTTCCTATTGTGCAGATTACCTGGGTTCAGGTATCCTTTTGTCTAGTTGCAGCAGTAGAATCAGCTTCTCAAAAATCTCTATACTGAATTTTTTTTTTTTTCTTTAATTTTAGGCCAATGTATTTATATATAGAAATGTGTGATACAGGAATGGCTGCATGTTAGTGTTTATGGCAGAAATATCAGCTCTAGACAAAATGTGCAAATCAATATTGTAGATACTGACACTGTACCAAAAATATTCTGTGTATGGAAAGTCACAGCAAATCTACAGATAAAAGTATAATTTCAGACTTAATGCTATTCCAAGACAAGTATGATCTACAGTAATTTCAGGCAGATTTTTGTCAAGGTGTAGGAGAAACACTCATGAAGCATCTCTAACATACATAGTTATTATCTGTCTTATCTTGCAAACCATAAAACAGGGCTGGAAGTCAGATGTCTTGAGGAAACAATGCTGGGGACGTAACTTTTACATGAAGGAGCCAGCAGAAAAGGCCTCACAAAGCCCATTTGCCACAACACCTTTATTTGCTTCTATAGTGCTCCTCACCTAAGCTTAGAGCCATTTAATTACAGATACTTGCAATTCTTGCAAGCTTCTGCTGAAAAAAAAACACAACCCTTATCATAATTGAAGGATATGGTTTAAGCTCAATGAGTCAACTCACTTCTACATAGTGCTACTGTTAAGTGTCTCATAAAAGTAATTATTCTATGTTACACTCTTCACATTTTTAGTCACACTCTTTAATAATGATAACTAAAAGCATACATTGGGACAATTATCCTCCAGAAACAATATCAAGCTGTTATGCACCACACAGAATTATTTAAACAACAAAAAAAAAGTCATGTACATGAGGATTAGTCAAGTTTTTAAAGAGATTTGCTCAGTTATGAGCATATATTCAGAAAAAGGAATGAGTTAATGCAGTTTCTTATGCGTTATTTAAATAATTCTGATATTTTAATGTGATTTTTAAAAATAATTTAATTTACATAATGTAATATACTTAGCATTATAAAAAAATATTCAAAGTTCAAATATTCCAACTGTAAAAGGCTTAAATATAATCTGAAGCTTGTATTACCATCATGACTGTAAAAGTATGTTACAATTATGAAAAGAAATTTTGAAAATTCAAAGCATCAGCAGATACTCCTCTTTTCAAGATGTCATTGAAACTGTGGTATGATACCAACTTTGTACCAAAGAACAACATTCTTGTTTGTTCTGGAAGAAAAAAAAAGAATATTCAGTTTATGCAGTAGTAATTTAGGTCTCCTCAGAAATCATCTTTGGAAGTCCTAATGGGAAGAATTTGCCAGTTGAAAAGCAGTTATCAATCTGACTGCAACTCTCTGCTTCATCACGTAGGTCTATTGCAAAAGCAAAATGCCTCATTCCCTGCTTTTGCTGCAGCCCACCCAGCATCAGGAAGCAAAGGTAAGGATTTACTGTAGATCACTGGATTCTGAGGGCATATATTCCACAAAATGTATTAACAAAATACTGTGTAACAGAACCTTTACTCTGTTGAAGTCAGTGTCAAAATTTAACAGGGTAAGAATTTCACTAGAGTACGGATTTCAACTCTTGTGCTTCCTGAAAAGGTAAACATTTTTTAAAATTACTTTTAGATATGTCACTCATGTTAATGCTATGCTAGCTTGTCAAATTAAATTTATTTATTAAACCATTGTGGGAAAAAAGAAGCATCTTACTACATTATTATTAAAGGAGATGGGGACTGATTTTTATAGGAAAAATGAGGCAATCTTGTGGAAGAAATTTTTCATGGGTATTTACAGGGTAGTAAACAACGTATTCACAAAATAAATCTAAATAATTCAGAGGGATTCTTTTAATATATGTAATAAAGTCTGTGTGTACAAATCAACATCCTGTTTGAATGTGTTATGTGTGTATACATAAATATTATTACATGCATGCAAATGTTAAAGAGATCCTTAAGACTAAATAAAAAAGTTATGAGAAGTGTATAAAGTGAGACAGAAGAAGGATTCAATGTAGGTTATTTTCTTCTGTGGTACTTTAATAATTTAATTTGAAAGTGGTTTTTTTTCAAGACAGTGTCAGTGAATGTGTGTGTATGTATATAATTTAAGTTTTATGGTAACTATCCAGTTCTGTGAAGCCGAATATCAAGCATTACTATGACTCCCATTTGTGTTTCACAAGAAGAAAAAGAAAAACTTGCTATTCAATAACTTTGAAAACAAGATACTGACTACTTCTATATATATGAAAGTGCATGAAAAGCATAATTATCTTAACATTTAATATCTAGGGAGTTTGAGGAGGAATAAATGCCGTGCATACAAATGATATAAAGCTATAGATATGACTTTATCACAGTCTACAACTTCCTCAAGGAGAGCAGGAGAAGTGGAGTACTCTGGGGAAGTAGAAGGCTCTTAGCTCCATCCCTGGTAGTGTTCAAAGCCAGGTTGGATGGTGATTTGAGCAATCTGCTCTGGTGAGAAGTGTTCCTGTGCAGGGCAAGTGGGTTGGAACTAGAGGACCTTTAAGGTTTCCTCCAATACAAATCATTCTATGATATTATGAAACCCCTCCTCTTCTTCTGTGAATAAGGTGTTGCTATCTTTAACAAATTCTTAGTGGCTAGAGGAAACTATTAAATGTTTTTTAAAATGAGAATAAAATTCAATATTGCAATGGTACTCATTATAAACAACCTCATAGGTCCAAAGAAAAATTTTATGACTTATTTCATAAAAATAAAATATTTTCTCTTTCTATTGAAGTTAAAGCCAGCAATTCTCAAAAATTTGGGACAGTCACATATGTAAGAGTGAAAAATAATTTCTGACTTTGTAGTGGTTAAATGATACCAGAATGTATTAATTCATTCTTAGTCACAGATACTAAGTATTTGTATATATACTGTATTTATAGTCCCTCCTGGTGCATTATGAGTAAGCCACAGATTTTTACATAACTGGATGTCACAGTAACACTGAGCAGGCAATTAAAGGACTGACAGAGCCTCTCTATTTACCCCTCTTCCCAGTAGAAAGAGAGAAAAAGGAAGAGAGACTTATGGGTTGGAAACTAAACTACACAGTTTTAACAAAACAGTAGTGATGACAAGGAAAAGTACTAAGTATATCTAAATATTAGAAAAAAAGTTATAACATGTTCCTCACCCCTTACCGCCCAGTAATATTCATGTCACCCCTGAGGCTGAGGGGCAGGGAAAGGGAAAGTCCCAGGCTGAGCTCCTGGTGTCAGCAGCAGACAGGAGCTGAAGGCAGGAACAGGCTGGATGCAGGAGGGCATGGATCAGGATCAAAGGAAGACAAATGGACAGACTACTCTCATGATTCTGGCCATGGACAAATGTCACAGTTGAGGCCCGGATGCTATCAACCAGGCCTCCACTTGCTTACCTCTTCCACACCATGGGGACAGGGAGGAGAAAATCCACCTTAAGGTTCATTAATTGAGGCAAGGACAGGGAGGTTTTGATTTCCCAATTAAGTAATAGGCAAAAAACAGACAGGTTCAGCTTGGGAAGGAAAACCCCCTAATTTTATCTACAAGAAGAAAGAGAAAACACAACCAGCTCTTGACACCTTCCCCCACCCCTCCGTTCTTCTCAGACCCAAAATGCTTCACTGTCTCATCCCCCTCAGGGCACAGGCACAGGGGCGTTCAGGGTCAGTTCCCCACATGGTGTTTCTGCTGCTCCTTCCTCAGGGGGAGGAGTCCTCACATTCTTCCCTCTCTACAACATGGGGTCCCTCTCATGGGAGTGTCCTTCAGGAACCCCTGGGACATGAGTCCCTCCCAGGAGGTGCATTCCCTCAGGAATTGCTCTAGCCTGGGCTGCACACAGAGTCACGGCTGCTGCGGGAACAGTCACCTCCTCTGGCACTGGGTCCTCCATGGTTGCAGATCCACATCTGCCCCTCTCTGTGATGCCACTTAGGCTGCTCCTTCAAGTCAGCCCACCTGTAACACTACAGGGGCTACAAATCTACATTCATCCCACCACAGTCCTTCAAAGACTCCTGCACCGTGGTTCTTCAGGGACTGCTCCACGGAGATCCTCCATGGGCTGCAGGGGCACAGCTGCCATCTCACCATGGGCTACGGGGTTACTTCTGCTTGGCATCTTTCCCCCTCCTTCACTGACCTTGGTGTCTTTTCTCAGGCATTTCTCTCTCACTTAATCCTCTGCTCCATTCTGTGGGTCCTTTTCTGACTCTTCTGCAGTTTCGTTTTTCTTTTCTTGAATATGTTACTTGCAGAGGCACATCCAGCTTCCCCTATCTGCTTGGCTTTGGCCAGAGGTGGGGCAGGGATTGGAACCAGGGAAGCTTCCATCATCTTCTCACAGGACCCACCACTGTGGCCCCCTGCTTCCAAAATACCACTGCACTAGCCTGAGAGAATGAAGGAGGGCTTGACATTCGTGATCCCTCAAATTTATATTCAATATGATGCATAGGGGGTAGAATACTCTGGTCAATTCTGGTCACTTGCCTGCTCTGCTCCTCCCCAGAGGAGAGCTGCAGGTGTAACCCCTTTACTTCTTTTTGTTACTGTAGCATAAGATGTTTTTCAGAACCAAGCAGTGGCCTCAGTTCTGCCTACCATTCTCTAACCATAACTATAAACATGGAGTGTTATCAGTCATAGAAGCAGACACTGACTGAGAAACATGCAAGTAATTTCGGCAAGTGCAACTACTCAGATGAGGCTGAAGTGAAAGTAAAATTACAAGACAGAAAATTTGTTTTGAGGGAATAGCTTACAGATGTGCAGCAGGCATTAACGGAATATATGGGTAAAAGTCATCTGAGCTGCCATATAGCTTAACCCAATCTGCTTACGTAAATTGCTTTTAAAGATAATAGAGCATTGAAGCTATGGCTGTGATGCAGTTTAGCATTCTGTACACATCCAAAATAAGTTAAATGAATCACACTGAGTATAAAATGTTCCTGATTGACTACTCAATATGTTACTTTACTAGATTTTTTAAAATTAGATGAGATTAATTCTTTCTCTTAGGTCTTTTTTGGTTTAACTCTTAATCACATTACTTACTTTTTTATTGTGTGTAGTTCTACAGGAGAAACTTACATTTCAAAGATTATAATGTCCATTTTCAGAATATTAATAGTCCTGAAATGTCCTCTGGTCAATCACCTCTTACAATAAATAAATAAATAAATAAATTGTTAGGAAAGACCAGATAATTTATGGAAATTCTTCTTTAGCACTTGTCAGAAAAAAGCTTTTTAGAAGCAGAATATGCTAAAGGGTAAGATATTTACAGCGGGAGAAAGATTTCATGTAAAGTTCCTAACTAAGTACATTCCTCAGTTTCTTGTATATAGTTCCAAGACCACTACTGCAAGAGCATTTCTAATTAATTCTCATTTGTGTAGCCCTTGTTTTTTTCTTTATCCTCAGAATGTATTGTTATCTAATGTTATTTCATGCTGAGATGAAGCACTGACTGTATCAGTAAGGATAACTGCTGAGAAAGAAGAACAAAAGAATTGTTTACATCTAATATTGCAACATATTCACTGGGGATATGCTGAGCTAGTGAATTTGCATCATCTGTCTCTAATGAATTATCTCATGCGGTATTGGTTACAGCTAATTGTGAAATGTGGAAAGATGCTAAGGCTGTGCAAAAAAGTTTTATCAGTAAAGTGAACCAGGCACATTTGTTCATACCAACAAAAAAACCCCAACAAATAAAACCAAATTTTTGCCAAGATGATTTTTGTTAGAATTCACCAGAAATTTTTGCATGAGTTGGAAATCAATTCTTGATTTTACCTACTGGGGAATCAGTTTTCTCACCTGATGAGCAATTGTTTAATATTTTGTTTTCCTGGTTTAGGCCAGGATAAAATTAAGTTATGCTGAAGATGCAGATGAAGTTTTTGCTCATCACAGATTATCCCACAGACTCATACAATTGCCACAGTTGGAAAAGACCTCTAAGATCACTGTGTCCAACTGTCAGTATCCTCCCTGGATAAAATATATGTATCAATATCTCTAACACCCGCTAGACCATGTCCTGAGATGTCTCTTCTACATGGTTTTTAAATACCTCCAAGCATTGTGACTCCACCACCCCCCTGAGCAGGCTATTCCAATGCCTGACTACTGTCTTAGTAAAGAATTTCTTCCTCATATCCAGCCTAAACCTCTCCTAGTACAACTTCAGGCCATTTCCTTAAGTCCTATCACTATGCACTTGGAAGAAGAGGCCAGTACCACCTCCCTACAATCTCCTTTCAGATAGTTGTAGAGAGCGATAAGGTCTCCTCTCAGCCTCCTTTTCTCAGAACTAAATATTCACAGTTCCCTCATAGCCTCTCCTCATAGGGTTTGTTCTCCAGACCCTTCACCAGCTTCACTGCTCTTTTCTGAGCTCAGTCCAGCAGCCCAATGTCTTTCTTGTAGAGTGGGGGCCCATAACAAAATGGTAAAAAATGGTATTTATAAGGACTCAGCTTTGGTGTTAAATAGATAGGACTCCTGCAAAACTCTTTCTTTTAGTGTGACGGGACACTATTAGAGTAAAGGAGCTTGTACAAGACACTGTTCTTCTATATTTGTTATATTTCATATGGCAGAGTAAACAGCATGGATTTTGGATAGATTTCTTTGATGTTAATTCTATAATGAGTGATGTTATCCTTATCCCCTCACAACATGGAAACATGAACAACAGTCAATAGCTGTAAGGAAAAAGGGAGCTTGGAAGAGTATGCCTTATCATAAAAAAAAAAAAGTACATCCTAGTAGAAATTCACAAAGAACAGCAAAGTCACAGGGTATAGTGTATGATATATATGTATTAAGATTTAAATGATGGGTGGAAGTTTTCAGCTTCTAGTTATAGAGATTTTTTTTGGATAAATTAATCATTTGTGCTTTCCAGATGGGTACATTAGATAAAAAATGTATTAGCTTCTTGTCCTTACCTTAAAAAATATTTTTAAAAGGGTCATTGTTTCAAAAGTTGTTATATCCTGTCTAAACTTGCCATGCGAAGGAACTCCCATAATCAAACTCTTATGAAAAGACTTTAAAAATTATTATATTTAAGCAACTCAATTGTTTATGTGAAGGCTGTTGTCTTAATTTTGTTTTGTTTAATAGAGCTTTGGTAGGAAAAAAAAGTTAATTAAACTATACTGTTTGGAATTAAATAAAAGGAATATGTTATTTCAACCACAAATAAATAAAAAGTGCATTACCCTTTCCAGGCTGAAATTTTGATTCTGAATTTCACATTTATCAATGTGTGACAATAACTCTTATGGAACAGAATCTTCTCGTTGGCAAAGTTGGCACACACCATATGTATGTAGATTGTGCAGTGGACAACAATCCGTTCAACGTGACTTCAGCAGGGAAAGACTATGTCTCTTTAAATGCATCAATATTTTTTCCAACAAGTAGTAAGACTTTCCTCTTATTTCTCCAGCTTGTCAAACATGAATAAGACATCTTTATTTTAAAAAGGCAAAGAAATGTGCAATGGTTGCACTCAGGTCTCTATGTTTTCTACAGGCACAATTTCAAGAAAAGGAAGGGTGGGAATCTGACCAAAAGACAGTACTCTGATTGTATTACAGGTGTTTATTCTGATCATATTACCAGGAGTGCAGTGTTTGCAGCAGAACATAGCATGATTTGCAGACTATAACCAGCCAAACGAAGTTGATTCCCTTGGTCTTCCTTAGAAATATCATATTCATACCACGTATCGAATGAAGATACTTACTCTCTTTTTCACTACATTGAACCTACAAATTAAACCTGCACCACTGGCTAAAGAACTTCTGAAACACAAATCAGCTTCTTGAGAGATTATGTTGCTGGCTGTATAGTATACACAGGAAATCCTTCAGTCTGAATCCTAGTTCATATCATGGAGCTCCAGAAAAAATATTTTTTTCAGCATCCCTACATTATGTGTTAATGTAAAATGGCCACAGTCATGGATTATTTATTATTATAATATAGTAAATAGTTAAGTATATCACTCTTACGTATTCAGAGTTTACTTCAATTTTTCAGTCTAAATGCGTAAGCTGATCTTTTGTGACATTAGATATATTTTCATAAATATTGATGTAAATTCCAGATTTTATTATACTTAATAATTTGTAATTGCATAAGAAAGAATTGTCAGTTGTTTTAATTACTTTATGGTAAGTATCATGATATATTTTAAGCACGAGTTATTTTTTAAAGCTAAAACTCCCAGAAATCCGGTATGTAAAATGCTAATAGCAAAATAAAAGTGGGTAGATTAAGATGAGATGTTAGGAAGAAATTCTTTATTGTGAGGGTGGTGAGACACTGGAACAGGTTGCACAGAGGAGTTGTGGATGGCCCCTCCATGGAAATGTTCAAGGCCAGGGTGGATGGGGCTTTAAGCAACCTGGTCTAGTGAGAGGTGTTCCTTCCCATGGCAGAGGGGTTGGAACTACATAATCCTTTGATCCTTCCAACCCAAACCATTCTATGATTCATTCTGTGATTCATCCTATGAAACAGATTGATATGTGGTTAGAATCAGATATGAGTGACAGTTTGGTGTGGGGTTTTTTTTTTTATTTTATCATATCTTGCAGAAAGCTTTAATAACAACCCTTTATATATGCAGTACAACATTTAAACATTTAAACATTGCCAGTATGCAATGTCATAAAAAAAGAGAGATGGAAGCTTCCTCTCATGTTAATAACTATTCATAGGTCACTGCTTAAGCAAGATAGCAATTGCATATATGCACACTCTTTAGGCAAAACAGTTAAGTTTTACTCACCAATAAGTAGTATATACCTTATTGTGGGTTATAGATGTGTAAATAATATTAATTTTCCAGTTAATTTTCTAGCTAATGATACATTCATATTATTTAAAAACTGCATTTTTGACAGAATACTTTCTTTTTTAGTTTTAATCATTTAAGCGTTTCTTAATTTAGAGTTCAATGAATTTATGAGAGACTTAAGGCCTGAAATTACCTAAAAATTATACTCAATCTGTTTTAGAAATATGCTTTCCATGAAACATTGCCTGCTCACAAAACTGATTCCTATCATCCATCTATGGATGACTTCAATCTTCCAATGGAATAGGCTAATACATCACTATTATTTTGGTGACATTCTGCCCTATCTGTCTTTATCCTACTGATTCTATTGAGGTCCATTTACTTCCTGAGGAGTAATAAGATTCACCAGTGTCTCAAAATTAGTATGTCCTGGATGGAGCTTCTGTCAATTTATTCTATTAGTTCCAATACTAATTCTCCTTGTGTGAAATACAGACAGCTCTTATTTGGTGTTAAAAGCTACAAATACTGATCAGGGCTATGATGAGACCTTCTCCAAATACAATGAAATTAAATAACCAATGTATCTTGGGAAACAGTTTCTCCGTGATTTTATCTGCATGATTTCATACCTCTAAGTGAGGTCTAATTTTGTTTGAATATAAACATCAAAGCATCAAAAAATATATATTTGAAATAAAACTAAATATGTTAATGTTCTCAAAAAAAATTGTCTTCTGAAAAATGTATCATGCAGTTATAGTAGAAGCTTTACATAAAATCTGCATTCCTACCTTACTCCAAAGCTGTGAAGAAAATTAGTGAGAAATTTCACTGACAGTGTTGAGTTTTGTCAACTTGAATGTTCAACAGTTTCTGTTTGGTTTCTCCCAATGTACTTTTATGGTACATTGGTGTTATTACTGTTGCTATAATGTTAATTCTGTCAATATGAAGCTGTGACAGTCATAATTTTGTACACATCTACATACAACCTATCCATGCTCAACCTTTTTATGCCTAGGCTACATAGGTTAAAAACAGAAAGTTTTAACTTAATTTCAGTAGCACTAGGCACTATGCAACCTTTTTTTGTGTGTGTGCATATTTTTTACTTTTATTTATTCACCTTTTCTTGTTTGAAAGTCTTCACCATCAGTGGCCATTATCACAGAACCCAAACATAAAAATCTCCCCCAAAAAACCCCACAACTTTGCAAAAAGTAGCATGAATTTTCATTTTACATTTAAATAGATATATCCAGCAAGTCCTTTTCTCCTTCCCACGTACCCTAACTTTCCCTTATTATTTAAATCTTGCCATCCATTTAAAAAAGAAGCTCACAGGAACTAGTTAGTCATGGGAACTATACCTAACTCAAATTTTTTTTTTTTTTTTTTTTTTTGGTACAGGTGTAAAACAGCATTACTATAAATATTCCATAGCACATGTCATACACACAACAGTCTTAACTCTTTCATATATTAAAGCCTTTACATGTCAGCACACTAGTTGTAAGCTTAATAGTAACAATACCTTAATAGTAATAACACTTCCCTGAGTATTCACCTAATTGATAATGTGTTTGGAAATGAACTAGGTAAGAAAAATTAATCTCTACATTTAAATCTCATTCTAATAAATAACAGGAGCTCTTCCCAAAACAACTCAAGGAGGCTAAGCATGATGAATTACTCTAGAATTGCATTTAATGTTCAGATATAAAATAATGTACTAGACACATGACGTAGAGTTACTCGATGCATACACTATAAATCGAACACAGTAACTTCACAAGTGATATGCTTGTAATGCTGGCTTGAAACAGATGGCTTATTGTTTCTTCAATATTCTCATAATTTTCAAAGTTTACAGTTGGAATTCTAGCTACTGTTATTCTCTGTAGGAAAACAAATATATTTTTTATTATTTAGAAAAATTAAACTAACAAGTGACCACTGAACATGGCATTTTAATAACTAAATATCCAGAGTTATTGACTTCTTTTTAACTAATACTTTTTCTATAGTAGAACATATTAATTTTACTATTAAAAAATTCCTGCTATGATAAGCTCACAGGAAGAAATTGGACAGTTATCTGTAGTGTACATAATGGATTGCCAAACTAGGATGTGGTTTAGAGTGCTGGCACATTTTACCTTTTTTTATTAAATGTGCTGTTCAGACTAGAAACAAATAAAAGATAAAGAAGGGTCTTGTTCTACTGAATTTGACTATGAATTTTTTATATGATCTGGCAACAACTGTATGTGTGAAAGTGTACACAAACCAATGAGCCTGCTGAAATACATGGACTATGGATCTAAACCACTAAGTCTGGACCATAGAGAGCTTAATAAAGAAGTAGACACAAATAGACTACAGTTATCTGATTGGAGTACACCTCTGCAGCCAAAATATTTTCAGACTGAAGCAGAAAAAAATAACAGTTAAACAGCCATAGTTGAGATATGTGAAGCTGGAATAATTTTTTCCATTTAAAAAGTAAGTTGAAGTATCACTTACCTTTAACATGAACAAAATTAGTGTCCTCTTTACAGTGCTTACTTTGTGAACAGCTTCTTTCAGAAAAGTACTTTGACATGAGATGTTATTTTACATCTTTCAGGAGAATAGGCACTTATGGAGAGACTATGAGTAGAAAGCTGGTGTTTTCTGTTTATCCTGATTTAGCTGTCAGGCACATAACTATGAGTAATGCTGTCAGCTTGGGCTTAGCATTTTCTTCAGTAACGAAAAGTGAAATCTTTAAAAGTGAAAGGAGAATATAAACAGGGAAAAGAGATGGGTACATTTCCATATTTGCTGCTGAAGATCTTATTCTAAATTCAATATTCATAAAGCAGAAGGAACTAATCAACTAAAAAGCAACAAAATGTGCACAAGGCTCAGGCAGTATGGCACCATTATCTGTACTATTTAACTGCTGTGGAGTCTGAGCTTTCTAGAAACTTTCAGCTTTATTTCCTTGGTAGCAAAAGAATTACAGTGAAAGTAGTAAAGATTGAAAGGAATATATTCTCAGCATTATATTTGTTCTACTGACTCCCAAGGTACAGGTACAAAAAAGGTAAATTCTACATGGTTTTTTTACACTTGAACCAAACAACCTTGTCTTTCCTTACCACATCACGTATCTGTTTTTATCTCAGTAATCTATGGAAAAATGACTATGCAGTGCTTATAACAACAGCCTTTTTTCCTCTCGTTTGAGCTCTAATAGAAGAGGGAGCAAACCCAAAATATATAATTGCTTTTAGATTAACTTCTGGAGAAAATATTTCGGTAGCAGTGATATTTTTCAAGTTGCTGAGATATTTGAGAGAAATTATTGAAATCCTGGTAACGAGAGCACCGTAGGCTTCAGCTCTTATATAGTTACACATACATGCAAAGAATAAACATTAATTTGCTACTTCAAAACATTTTTTATTTTACAATTATTTATTTAATATGAAACTTGCCTGGTCTGAAATATGCCAGCCAAAGAACGTGATTTGTGTCAATTCTTAAAATTGTATATGCTGTCTATTGCTATTCAATAGACCATGATCTATTTTGATATTGCTTTTAAATGACTTTCTGTTTTTTAATTAATCAATACATTTAATTTATTGGAAAAAAAAAATTAAAATTATATTTGGACCTACCTTACACAGTTACCAATACCTGCTGTAGTTATCTGCATCAGTAATGGTACTATTACAAATACAACTTCAGGTTAGATCATTCATCAGAAGTGTTACCAAACATGTAATGATCATAAGAATACAAATAAAAGGTTTGGTTTCTGTCGTGTGAAATAATATTAAGATAAAAGGTGAAGTGATTAGACCACTTCTTCATCTACAATAGTGATAAATTAACATTTAAAATGTAACCTAAATTGTTTTAAAATATAACTTAAAATGTAGTAATGGACAACACACCTAAAAGCTTGTTCTTCCTTTCTATCTTGTATGTGCTTAATATAAAATAAATTAACTATTTTAATCTGTGGACAGTGCAAATTTATAACTTCAAATCTCTTACTTTTATTCATCTTAGAAGCCTATGTTTTAGCATCCACAATAAAAAGCTGTGTACATGCAAATCACTGCAGGACTAGAATTTAAATGTGTGAAATTGCTTAGGGACTCTAAATCTTTTAGTAGCAAAACATAATGAAGTACCTCAGGAAACTTTCTCTACTACATTATTTAGCATAATGTTTTGAATGTTGACTTATTTCTTGAATTTTTCCATATCACACAACAATGCCAGTAAATTAAAAAGGCAGATTGATATTTTCATATATATAAAAAGACTAATAAAACATAATTACCAAGTATTCTATTCTAATTCACTCCGGATTCTTAAGAAGCTGTCAAAAACCTTATATTCTTATTTCTCTGAATTAATCTCATACAGTCATTATAATTACATTGTTTTTATTCATTCTGCATAGTAGTTTAATTAGTTTCTCTAATTATAATTCTACAAGCTTTACAGTCATATACTTAGACTTTTCATTCTATTGTAAGTGTTGTATAATACATGGGAATCTTATTTTATGTTATATTATAATTAAAAATTAATCATCATTCTTTTAAACAGTGACAACATTCTTACAACATTTAAAATAAAAGAACAGTAATGTAGTAATGATTACAGATGTTGGAATATAGATACTGAATTACATGGAAATTCTCATGTCTTACTCTGATCATTTATTAAGAAGGGGAAAAAAAAGAAAAAATGTAACAGATATATTTTCATTACTTAACATCAATTAATTAATTAACATTAATTATTATTAAATGAAGATATGCTTAATTTCATACTGAAATAATTCATACTAACACTTATTTTCTAAGACCTGGAAAAAAAAATCAAGTATAGTTTATAAAACAAGTAAAATAGCCTTCAGCCTTCAAATTATACTGATCAGCCTCACGATGAATGTAGTTTCTCAGCTTCTCAGATGAATAATTGGTTATTTCTTTACTTAAACAGCAGTTATAAAAGTAGATGGAAATTATGCATTTTTTAATTTCTTCTCTCTTAACTAATATAACTTTAATCTCAATTATCAGTGCAAAGTATGATAATTACTAGACAGATTAAATAATTCACAGTAAATGCAAGGGAAACATTAAAATATTTTTTTATAAATACTTTATTTCTTTCTTGCTCTGGAGATTATCAGTAATGTATAGCATCATCTCTAATTTTTCTCTCTGATAAGTTTTTGCAAATTATTTATCTGACATAATAAATGCTTTTTGAATGTTACACAGTGGTTTTTAGAGTAGTTGCTATTTGATTATACAGAATCAAGGAAAAACATGATTTAAATTTATTTTACACACAAACTAAAGATTTCTCTTTAAGTTTCAGGAAAAAAAAAAAGATGTAAAATTAGATTATACACTTTAGCAGCAACTGATTTATGTACTTTTAAATAAATAGAGATTTAAGTCTTTTAGAAACCTGACAAGATGGAAGGCAATGTGATCCCTCCAGTTTCAATTACTTAAGCAAAACCTTAAAACCTTTAGAAATCTGAAGAAAAGATTCATCTCTGGCCCCAGTATGTAACTTTTTTGTGTCCTATCAAATAATTTCCTGCATTTTCACAAAATTATATATTTTTCTTTCCTAAATTTCTTGCTTTCTTGATCCTAATAAACTAAAGAGTAAGTAATGAAAGGCAAAGTAGAAATTAACTATTCCTCTTATGAGGGATAGAAAACTGAGTGTCTAAGAGCCAAAAAGAATTCCGAAATGTCCATGCGTTCCCAGATAGAATTTTTTAGGGATGACAGTAAATATACATTCTCTGAATAAATAACATATCCTCTGAAGTGGTAACTGAAAATATGCATTTGATTTAACTCCATCTCAGGCTGAACAGGGATTCAATTCTCAATCCAAGGAAAAAAAAATAAAAAAAAATCCCTAAACCCTCATCAGTTCTCTAGGTAATTAGTTGCAAATCATTTAGCCTCATTATTCTTGTTCCTGTTGGTTACCTATGGGCAAAGCCTCAGTTTGCTTCTGGTTTGAAGGTGGCTCAGATATTGGCTGTTTTGAATCTAATTTTGAAGCACCTAAATCTCCTTGTGAATTTGGTATGGAAACGTAACAGTACTTTAAGAGCTAGATATGTATGAGTGAGGATTCACATACCCCCTTGCCTAAGCTATTGGGGTCTTCAAGTTTTCATAAGATACAACTGATCAGATAAAGGAGTCGTGACACCACAGTTCTGCTCTCTGCATAATAAACAAGTTCCTTTTGCCTCACTCCCACTGAATTCTTATCTTTGAAACATTTTGATTTAACTTAAGAGGACAATAATAAGCTTTACTGCCCTTAAGTGAAAAAGAAACAGAACTCAAAGGATCTAGTAGAAACACCCATATATTTTGAAGAGTTTGCTATACCACAGCCACTTGCAAGCCCTGATCTTTTACTTTGTTCTTTTGTAAGTAAAACTTCTGTGTTCTGAGGGCAAAGGTTCTCTGCTTTCAGATATGACTGGGTAAAACTGGGTATTAACTAGCTGCATCATACAAACTTGCTGTTGCTAGTGGGGAAAAAAAGCCTGAAACACACATATGATGCATCCTTAAATATGCCAGTCTGGAAGCTCTAGTCCTGGTGGTCTTTCAGACTAGTATTTGAAAATGTTGCAAAGGTGGCTGGGCAGAGCCTCTTTTCTCTTACTAAATTATTATTAGTTTCTTTTCATACAGTGCTTTTCTTACAAATTCTTTTTTTAATAATTTCAGTCCTGCTTGATTGAAGTACAGGAAACTCAAACAAGTACTCCAAAACCAAGGAAGGCAACTCCATTTTTTTCTTGACCTCAAGATCAATTAGAACTGTAGAAGCCTACACACATACTATGGAAAATTAAAATACAGAGAGCAGAATTTTTTTTTTTTTTTTCAACCAAGGTGTTACTAGAGCTTGTATGTTACCTTGCTGAAAGTTATTTGGGATAACGGAAAGAAATTATGTTCCTTTATGGGAATCAGAAAATAAAACTTTAATTTTAATTTTCTGCATAGCACAATGTAAAACAAGCAAGCCACAAGTCAGACACTGAACTTTATGAGCAGAGAAGAGTGCAGGAGCAGGAGCCTGAGGGGACAGGAAGATCAGGAGAGACAAGGGAATGAGCATAAATCAAGAACAGCATGATATCATTATAAGCACCCACAAATGGAGGGGAGATCACTTACCTCCTTGATATGAAAGGAAAGATATTCACATTTGTTATGATCACTGGATATTAGGAAAGCTTTTTTTACTGAGAGAGTGGTCAAGCATTGGAACACTCTGCCCATGGAAGTAATGGAGTAGATGTAGCATTTCAGGACAGTTTAGTTGGCATGATGGTGTTGATTGAAGGTTGGACATCATGACCTTAAATGTCTTTTTAAACATTAATTATTCTATGATCCTATTATTCTATGATCTGTGCCAGCATAGGTCTTCTGTTGGGATATTAGCTGATTTTAATTAGTTGGAATAGGAAGATGACAACAAATTTTCAGTCTGTCTGTTTCTTTTCACCAATATGCATTTCACAGTATTTATAATATCACTTAATTGAGACACCTTGTTGGTCACAAACTCGATTCAATTTACAAGCAGTTGAACATTTAAATAACCTTTACCTAAACATTAAATAATGCCTTAACAGTGTCACCATGTGTCTTGTTTACTTCACTGAGATAGAATATTTGTGACCTTAATGCCTAATTTTAATGTCTTTCCTGGCTGGCATTGTGTAAAATAGAGTGCATAAACCACGAACTTTAAACTGCCCTGTTAATTCTTCTAACTATAACTGGCAGTATAATTATCTAGAAAAATGTCTGGTACCATTATTATTATTATTATCCCTTCATATGTTTATTGTTTTTCATTCAGTCTAATCAGTTAAACATATTCTTAAAGTTTCTCAGAAAATACAGGTTTTTGTCATTCACTGTGCCATATTTAAGCATTTTTTCACTGTATTGCAATATGGCATATTTTCTAATATCCCCATTTCCTTATTGTCATCTTCTTAAAAATCTAAAGAGTTTCAGAACCAAGAACAAACTAGCATAAACATCCAAATTTAACACCAAATTTAGCAAAAATATTGCATAGCACTTATGCTTATTACGTTATCACTGGTTTTATTTATCAGAACAAGACAGTGAAATTAACAAATTAAAATCTTTAATTTTAAGGGAACCTGTAAATAAATTGAAATTCAAATTAGCTTCACTAATAAAAAATTCTTATTATTTTGCTTGTATAACTAGTCTATGTGATGTAAAGACAGGAAATCTACCCCTTAAGACAGTAATTGTTTGGAATGTAGTTGTTCCCAAATCATTAAAGCAGCTTTCAATTTAAAGCAGTCAAGCCCTTGCCTCTTTGCCAGTCTCCTTTATTTTCTGGAGTTTCATTACCCTTTACATCAGGATAAAGATTACTGTAAGCTTTGCCACTGCATCTGCCTGTATGGGAAGCAAATTTCCCAGTTTTACTTCAAGATATTCCAGAACAATGAAAAAAAATGTTTGCATGAACCAAATCCTTAAGTTCTTACTCAGTTTTCATTCAACTTTTACTTGGTCAAATGTCATAAGTTGGTTTGGTTCTTTTCTTCAAATGTTTACTTATCTTGATTAAAAATTGATCTTACAGTAAATATGGCTTAGGCTTCATAGATCTCCCTCTCACTATGGACAATATTTGAACATCTATAGCAGAAGAGTTTAGAAGAATGAAGAATTTTAATATAAATTATTTTTGATTGTCAGTTTGACAAGAAATATCAGTATTGTGGAAATTTAAGAAAACTTTCATGTAAGCTATCTTTCTGTCAAGATAAACAATTCTAAAAAGAAGGTCATCTATTAAGATTTCTTGAATTAAAACTCATGCAGCAGTGTACCTAATCCACCATGTTTGGTAAAAGGAATTTATTGCTGTTTCTCAGTATTGAAAAAGTTCATGATGCCATTGATTTACCTTTGAAAAGAAAAATGTAGCTGACGTATAGGTAAAAGCATTTATTTCCCTCACACTTTGTCCTTTAGGGTTCATTGCATAATTTCACAATATTTTTTAAAGTCTGCCAACATAATTCAAATATTGACTTGTCACAAGAGCACAATGATCAGATGTTATAAACCCATGGTTAAAAGTGATGTTTACTAATCATTAATGCCAGATGAAGAAATCTGTTAGTGCACATGATAGCCATTGGTATTTTGTCTAAGTGATTCTAGTGGAATCTATCATATCTGTGGAAGACTACTATGACAGATAAGCTTCATGTTCTTTCTTTTTTTCTTTTTTTTTTTAAATTTTTTTCCTAATCACAAAGTTAATCATTTATCACACTTTAATCAAGCTGCCAGTATATTCCTGATCCTTCATTTGAGAGAAGCATATGTACCTAGAAAATAAAGATTGATTACCAGAATACATGAAAAATCATAAAAGTTGTAATTAATCTATAATTTCCAGTACTTCATGATTTCGTATTGAAATCTGACAACTTCTATTACTTTCTCTTACATTTGGACACAGTATCTTTTCTATTTCACTTATTCTTTTCTGAGTCATCTACTATGCTGTGTTTTTATATTGAATTTCAACAAAATAATTTTATGCACATCACTCATGTAAGTCTTTATCTTATAGTATAAGAAGAATATAAATCAACTTGTGCTGAAGCAAAGAGGTGTCTCTTCTACTGGAACACAGTGTTACTCAGTGAAATTCACTTTTAAGGCAGAAAATATGCTGCAGGTAGAAATGTTGAAATGTCATGAAATAGTTTTTACCACCAAATGCAAGGAGAAACAGAGCAAAAATTATCATTAAATGAATTAGAAAAACTTCTCTGAAATGTTTTTTCAATGAATAGAAAAGTTTGTTTTTTTCTTTTTGCTAAATATGCATGCCCTTTTCATTCTTTTCTTGCCATGTATTGTGCCTAAAGCTAATTGTACTGGGATCATTAATGCAGAGAGTATTCTTTCTTCTGAAGAAATTTTTAAAAAAAGAAAAGAGTATGCCATCTAGAATCTCATATTAATTAAGTAGAAAACAATATCAGAACTACATTTTGGAACTATTAGGTCTGCCTTAAAAGAAAAAAAAAACATATATATGCAAAATAATACGCAAGTTTTAATTGTGTTTGCCAAATGATGCACAAATGAAAAGGCCACAGCTTACCCAAAGTCAAAGCAATTGTAAGTAAATTTTACACATAAATAGTTCACAAACCCTAGCAAAGAAAAACAAATGGGAGAGAGAATAGTTTTCCTAACTATTAGTTACATAGTTTAACAAACTTGCTGGTTTTGAATTGCCTATAAAGCTCATACAGATGTGGCAAAACAAGTTTCTGTAACAAGTCTTCCTAAACAGTGAAACTCCTAATTGAATTAACATTGGTAGGCATCTACTGATCACCTAAAAACACAGGATTGGTAAACTTGCATTTCAGTGCCTGCATGAAGAACTGGTGCCTGTTCTCTTAGGTGAGCAACTGACTTTCATAAGCTTCATTGTGGCACTGAAGAGGATCACCATTGCTCTGTAGAGCTGGTAAACTATCACTTTATCTGAAATAATGTTAGGACAAAGCACATACCTTTCAGATGTTCTTGTCTCTAAGATGCACAATACCATCCTCGAAGCTTTCCAAGTACTCCATGGCCTGTACATATGGTATTCCCTAAAGGCAGCATAGTAGACTTTCCTGACTCTATGGAAGAGTAGAATAAAGAAGGCCATGAATTAGAGATTATATTACTCTCTGATCTCTCAGGTACTCCTCAAGCAGGGATTAATGCCCAGGGATTTATATGCTATATGTATATACATTAAACCCAGGGATTAATATGGTGAAAAAATATTATTAGAGGACAGTGGTCCAGAGGGCAAGTAGTTAACTGTGGGAACTGGTGTAGATAATGTGAGCAATGAGTAAGGAATGTGCAAATGCAGCCACTTGCTTAACAAAGGGATGGTAGAAAATTACTGAAAATCAGTGGAAGAACACCAAGAGTTTGGGAGGAGGACCCTTGTGGAGGACCCTGGAGAAGGGCTAGAGGATAAATAGGACCCTCAGATTAATAAGATTTTGTCTCAGTTTGGAAAAGTACTGAGCCCATGAATTGACACGCCACAGTTAACCATTTTCTGTCATTTTTTCCCTATGTGAATAACAGAGTAGCTGTCACTTTCTGCTTTACTTTAGAGAAAAGAAACAACTCCTCTATTCCTTCAATCAAAGAATTCTGTAGAAATATAACAGAGGTTGTCAGCATGACCCCAAAACTTCTGGATTGTAACTAGTTCTGGAAGAACAAGGAAATTCACACATTTTTCCTTAACTTTGTATATGACAAGCTGTACAGTCTTCATCATCTCCTAGTTTCTATTTACTGATGCTTCAAATAAATCTATTGTCACTGATCATGACAGTTTATCATAGGCTTCATTTCAGGTAGACCAGTGAAGAATATAATTGGATAGCTTTAATCTACAGTAGCTTAGATTTACTAATGTTCTGGGCACACTGAATATCTAACCCCTACTCATTTATTTTCCTTTTTTCTTGAAATTGTTGGTGATGTGGATAAAATCAGGAATATTTGTAGGCGAAAGTTTACTTATATCTTGGGCTCTGTTTCCTAATTTATAGGGGCAATTGCTCAAAGCACTGGATTAATGCCTGCAGTTCCCAACTTTGAAGAAATAAGTGTGAATAAAATATTAGAAAGTGTGTAAGACCAAACTCAGTTCCAGACTGCCAAAGACATATCAGAAGGTAATAATCTTCATTCAATTAAAACTGTAAATCAGCTTTACAGTAAGTTATATAAATGTGTAATATTAAGAGTCGTTCCTCTTGCACTCTTATACAGTATTACAGTATTAAATTTTGGTATTATATATTATTAAATATGTTTTCCACGTGCACAAAATTCTTTCCCATAAAACACAACGAATATAAGAAACCTGAAGTCGTTATACAGAGAAGCAAGACTCTTTTGCTTACTAGTGAACCCAGGAGCACAGGGCAGCTCATGATAGTTTTCTGAGTCCTCGGTCTTGATCCTCTTGTAA
This sequence comes from Florisuga fusca, assembly GCA_038090715.1. Taxonomy (NCBI): domain Eukaryota; kingdom Metazoa; phylum Chordata; class Aves; order Apodiformes; family Trochilidae; genus Florisuga; species Florisuga fusca. Next base: position 5,152,056 of record JAAWXA010000001.1, on the reverse strand, counting down.
GACAAAACTCTCTTCTCAGATCTGCTATTCTCAAGTGAATAGCAGATCTCTCAAAAGATCTTGTCCACAAATGGTCATGATTTATTTTACCAGGTGATCGATTACAACAGTATATAAAATATTAAATCATTGTGGAATTTAAAAATGCATGAATTGATAAATAAAGCACTGGTAACATCGGTTTTAGAAAGAAACACAAAAGCTATTCATTGAACTTTGTTTTAAGTAATGAAAATTTCTCCAAATGTTATTTTAAGAAAGAATAATTAAGAGGTGAAGTTCCTCACATTAGTATTCCAGAAATTAGTGTCTAGGTCCTGTGCTGATTTTGGCTGGGATAGAGTGAATTTTCTTCATAGTGGCTAACTATGCTGATAACACAGGATGAGGGGGACTTGGAGTGACAGGGTTTGTCTTCCCAAGTAACCATTATACGTGATGGAGCTCTGCTTTCCTGGCCATGGCTGAATACCTGCCTGATGATGGGAAACAGTGAACGAATTCCTTGTTTTCCTTTGCTTGTACACACGTCTTTTCCTTTACCTATTAAACTGTCTTTATCTCAACTCACAGGTTTTCTTACTGTTCCAGTTCTCTCCCTCGTGCTGCCTGGGGAGATTGAATGCTTAGTTGAGGCTGTGTGAGAACTTGTGTGAAAATTGCCACTTAATTGCTGGCTGGGGTTAAACCTGCCTGCTTCTTATGGTGTAACAGAGCCTTTCATGCAAAATAAGACTAATTCTGAATCCTTAATTGTTTAAAATGACTTAATAAGCCATATATGACATATGGCCAACTTTGCTTTGTAGCAAGGACTACAGATTTAACTCTGCATTCAATTGAAATAAATCAGGAAAAATATAATTCAAGGTACATCAGTCTCACTAATCAGCCCACACTTCCAGCTCAGCCAAAAAGCAGCTTCAGTTTTGCAAATCATAACAGATTATAAGAGGCACAATAAGTGAGTGGTCAACCTAGCAACATTACCTCTTACATGAAAAATCCAAAGTCAAATATTAGTGGAGAGCAATTCTAAATGTGAATTTTGCCTGTGAGGAACAATAGAGGTATTTTCAGGATTTTTACTAATCTATTGCTTTTATAAATATTCAGTACCTTATTGTTGTTCATAATATATTGGTGGCGCTAAACTTAGCATTTGCTCAATTCTTTCTTTCTCAATTCTTTAGCTTTCTCACTTCTCATTAAATCGTATTTGAATGCCTCTCTTTCAGCATTTCCTTTTGCAAATAGCATGTAACAATGTAGAACTTTCTTTGCATTCTAATCAATGAGATGCAAGGTATTTTACCAGCACAAAGAAAACCTATTTTAAATGAGAATTATTGTTAGCCTCTTCGTCCTTACTGTTGAACTATGTAGGCCCTTATCACATTAGTACTACACAGCCTAGAAGAGAGGTAATTGCATCATCAGTCTCTCTTGGTCTGTACCTCAGCCCTTTTAGCATGCTCATCCTTTCTGTTACTTCACAATTTCATTCAATGTTCTGGGTTAGAATCATATCAGCAGCAAGAACAAGCTGAATTAAGAGTTGCTGGGGCAATTGAATATTTTTTTCAATAAACAGTGTCCTTTGGAACTTTTATGTACAAACAGATGGACTTTGTTTTATCAGATATTGATTTTTTTTAATTTTAGAATTTGAATTTGAAATGGAAACGTGATATAATCCTTTGTTTAATGAAATTACAAAACATGACACTGCATATCATATAATCCTTTAGTTATGTTCTGTACTTGCATTCTCTTTAATGAGTTAAAGCTATTTAAATGCCTCAACACTGTGGCAGTTGCCTGACATTGTGTTATATTTTTAAAATTTTCTTCCATTACATTTTTTGTGTTACCAGATAATGCAATTGCATAAAACAAGAAATGCTGATTCTTGCTTCTAAACTTACAATGGCAACAGATGGGATCCAAGCTTTTCATAATTTCAAAGACACAGTATATGGAAATATAAGAAAGTTTTTTATTAATTGATACAAATCTTCCATTTTTAATTATATAATCTATTTTCAGGTGACTGTGCCCGGTGATAATAATAATTTTAAAATTACATAAATAAAAAAGGTAAAACAAAAAGGTAAAATTATTTTTTAAAAGACATGTAAGAGCTGACAGAGATAGCAAGTGATGTGCCATTTTTATCTGAAATATCTCCTGTTCCCTAATGGTGTATATGTGTCTCTCTATAGACGGACATGGATATTATATAAAACATGAAAGCTCTGTGTCTGCCTACAAAGCTTTACACAGACACAGTCCACTTCATAATTGCAGGAAAGAAAATGAACATCCAGACTTCAATGATACAAATAACACATTCTTTCAGGTCCTTTCAAAGGTCAAAATTCCCTCACTAATATTCACGAAAAGTGTCTGAATAATCTAATTTAAATATTAGGTTCTTACAGAGTTAAATATTGTCTGCAACAGGGTAAGAAAAAAAATCTAACTAAAGACCTTTAAAAACATTTACTGTTGTGATAGTATCGTTCTGTAATTTCATGATGTTTAAACTTGGTAGTCAGATGAGATGAAACTGATTCCTAAAAAAGTTCCTACTTTGCTTGGGATGCTGTATATTTACTTCACTACTCTGATGCTGTCCTTCCATATTATAACTTGCAGTTGCAGCCTTATTTCTTCAGAGTGATGGAGGGAACAGGGTAGAGGTAGGAACCAGACACTGTCTGCTGCATTAATCTTAGGGGAATATGTTAATCCAGAGGGGAATCCACAGAGACCAACTGTAGCCAACCTGACTTTTTTTTCTTTAGTTTCAAAGTTTATCTTTTGGGAGAATGAGGCAGTATGTAGCAGGAAATAGTAGAACAATATTCTAGGGAATCATGTCACCAAGGGGAAAGCCAAGGAAAGCACAAATTCATTGTGAGTTGAGACTGCTGGCAACTAATACCAATGATTTTCTGATCCATTCACTGACAAGTTGAATTTCTTTAAAAAGGAATGTGCACTAAAGTGGGGAGGAAAGACATCTCAAAGAAAATTTTATATTCATATTCACAAAGTAGTAATTTTTGCTTTCATAAAATGACTGTAAAATAGGCAATTTAATATCTATGGAACTACTTTATGTTTATACAAACACAACTAAGAATATAAGAAACAGAATTTTTAAAGGACATTTTCATTCTTTTCCTCAGCCATGTCTTTCATTTTACTCTATTTTACTTGGAGAGAGAACTTTTTACCTTATTACTTATTACCTGCAATTTTAAAACAGCTTGAAGATTATGTAGAAAGATGTCTCTCAAACCCTGAATTTACATGGTATTTTGAAAATATAAGTTTGATGACTGAACTTGAACATCTTAGTTTAACACTAAATCAAACAATTTAGATGTCACAGAACTTCATTGCTGTTACCAAGAAGCACAGTAAAGAAATTGATCTTGTATCAAAGAACTATGAAGGTAAATAAATAGTGCAAGAAATTGCATTAACTATAATCTCATATGATAGTTTCATATTTTATGATCAATTTAAACTAGCAGAAGTATTTAGAGATGAGCCAGGAATGTGCAACCCAAAAAGCCAACTGTATTCTGGGCTGCATAAAAAGAAGCACAGCAGCTGGGCAAGGGAGATGATTTTGCCCCTCTGCTCCACTCTTGTGAGAAACCCATATGAAATTCTATGTCCAGCTCTGGGGTCCTCAGTCCAAGAAAGGCATGGACTGGTAAGAGTGGCTCCAGGGGAGGGTGACACAAATAAATGATCAGAGCACCTCTTCTATGAAGAAAGGCTGAGAGAGGTGGGGCTGTTCAGCCTGGAGAAGGGAAGGCTCTGGAGAGACCTTTCAGTACTTAAAAGGGGCTTATAAGAAAGATAGGGATAGACTTTTTACCAGGGCTTGTAGTGTTAGGAAAAGAGGTAATGGCTTTAAACTAAAAGAGAGTAGATCAAGATTGTATATGAGAAATTATTTATTATGAGAGTGGTGAAACACTGGAACAGTTCTCCCAGAGAAGGTGTGGCTGCTTCCTTCCTGCAAGAGTTCAGCATCAGGCTGAATGGTCCAGCGGAAGGTGTTCTTGCCCATGACAGAGAGGCTAGGACTAGATGACCTCTGAAGATCCCTTCTATCACAAACCATTCTATGATACTATGATTCCATGATTGATTCCAGAACTTTTAGCTTTGAATTCTACGTCTGAGGTGATAGTATTTGACCTTTTTAGATCTGTCGCAGTGTTGCTTTGTCATCCTATGAGTACAGCAGAAACTGGTTTGGGGAATTAGAAAAAAGAAAAAAAGAAGAAAAAAAGAAAAAAAAGAAAGAAAGAAAAAAGGACTGATTAATACAACATCCTTGCTTCTGTAATGACCTAAGTGAACCCAAAAGACAGCTATTATCATTGTTCATATATTGTGTGATCTTTTATAAAGTTAATCAGAACTGCTTTATATTATTAGGCTTTTTTAGTTTTCTCCCTGGCAGTACCCTATAAACTCAGGAAGAGAGAGGAATACCTTGGAATAAACAGGCTGATGAATCCCTTGTCCCAGGGAACAGCAGAAAAAAATTGCATAATCAAGGTAATGTTAAAACCTCAGTTTTCTATTGTTTTTTTGTTCCTCCATATTCCAACCATTATACATCTGGAGTAAAATTTAAATTAATATAAATTCATCTCGAATGACAGGGAAGTAATAAGAAATTCATTTTATATGTAGAGAAAAATAAACCCAATACACCATCTAAACAGCAGAAGTAAGTTTTATTTTTATTATACCGTTCCAAAGCAAAATTGCACGGAATAAATAATGGATAAACTGCAGGTGTGAAAAGCATTGCTTTTTTCCTATATTTTTTTGTACTTTATAATTCTCTTATGTTATTAATAATAATTTCTAACCAATAACCTGTCTGTGGTGGTTGGAAACAAAAAATGCAATGTTATTTCATTTTTTTCACCTTGAATAAACACCTGTCTAGACTATATTAGCAAGTGTTGTTTTTGTCATAGGAATATTTCAGCACAGGACTTTAAAAAACACTTACTTTAATAAAAATCCACCCAAAAATGACGGTTTCTTGGCAAGTCTAAAATAAGATATTTGATATTAATACTGGCATGGCCAAAATTTTTAAAATATTCTGAATGTTTTAGGCTCTGAATTTACTCATTTAATCAGGCTTTGACTTAATATTTGATTTTTAATTTTTTTACTAATTTAATTAGGCTTTGAATTTACTAATTTAATGTAAAGTACAGTTATTGTGAAAAGTGTTGTTTCTCAAGGGCTGTAACAAACATCTGCCACATTTGTATAATAGGACACATTTGTATATATAGGAGAAATATTAGTACAGCTATAGGCTCACAGTCACAGGCCCTGGTTGTCATGGGGTTAGCAATTACTCTGACATAGGCAGGCAAGATTACACTGGAAGGTATGGACAGCCCAGGCAGTTCCTGCAGGGCATGAGGAACAAATTTCTGCAGGAAGAAGAGGAACAAACCAGGAGAGCAGTGCTGCTGGACCTCATGCTGATAAACAAGGAGATGGTGAGTTCAGGATCACACACAGTATATACAGAGGATCATGCAGGATCCCAGCCCTACACTTCAGAAATGTTACAACCTCTTCAAGAAACTGCTTGGTAAAATCTCGTAGGAGAGGGCACTAGATGGAAGGGAGGCCCAAGAGATCTGGCTAATATTCAAGCACCTTTCCCCCCAAGCTCAAGATCAGAACATCCTGAGGTGTGAGAAATTAAGTTAGAGAGCCAGAGACTTGCATAGTTAAGCAGGAAGCTGCTGAATAAGTTTAAGTGGAAGAAAGAAGTTTTTTATTCACATTATATAAAATATTATACTATGGGAGACTGAAACAATTTAAAATTGACTGCTGATTTGTAACAGAATATTTTCTATAACTTATATTTCATTCACAGACAAAATTTTGGTTTGGGGCAATCAGGAAAGATTTAAAATAGAAGTGGTATTTTTATTTATATGTATCAGATTGTATTTAAGGAATTAATATTTCTGTCCTCTGTTTTCTAGAGGATAGAAAAAACCCAACAAATAAAAAAAGAACAAAAAAGAAGAAGAAGAAAGGCATGAAGTTTTAGAATTATTGATTTGTGGCAAGCTCAGGTAGGTTTTTTAACCCTTGTATTTGTCTCAGAACTACTCATTCCAGAATGAGAATTGGCTCAGATAATGTAAGCTTGGAATGATTGAGCCAGGGTAGGGTTAAAAATATTTTAACTGTAGCAAAAATGATGAAACCGTCAGTCACAGCTTATTAACTTAGACATTAATCATACCACATTGACTAAAATAACTCTTATTTGTTGATTTTGTTGTCCTTCCTGTTCTAACTGCAACTCAAGAAACCACCTTGAAAATTCACACATCTTTCAGTTCCCTTATGCGTTAGAAAAAAAAAAAAAAACACAAAAAACAAACCATCCTGAGAGGCTGAGAACTGAGGTTGAGAGTTTTCCAGTTTTAGTAATTCAAATACTTTTTGGCCTTTAGGGTAATTTCTATGTACACAATTTAGAATCTATTTGGTTTGTGTGTCTCGGTTTCAGCAATGGGGGGGCTACAGGGGTGGTTTCTGAGAGAACCTACTAGGAGCTTCCCCCATGTCCTGTCAGCCAACCCCAGCAATCTCAAAGATGGACCCACAACTGGCCAAGGCTGAGCCCATCAGCCATGATGGTAGCACCTGTGGGATAACATGGATAGAAAAAAACAAAACCCAAAAAAATGCACAACATGCAACTACGGAGACATTTGAGAAGATAAACAACTCTGCAGCTACCAAGGGCAGTGAAGAAGGAGGGGGTGGAGGTGCTCTAGGTGCCACAAAAGTTTCCCCTGCAACCCATGGTGATGACCATCGTGAAGCTGGCTGTCCCCCTGCAGCCTAGTGAAGCAGATATCCACCTGCAGCCTTTGGAGGACCCCATGACAGAGCAAGTGGATTCCTGAAGCAGGCTGTGACCCCACAGGAAGCCTATGCTGGAGGCTGGACCTGTGGACCCAGGGAAAGGGGAAACCATGCTGCAGCAGGTTTTCTGGCAGCACTTGTGACCCGTGCTGGAAGTTTCTAAAGGACTGCACCCTGTGTAGGGCACCCAGGATCTAGCAGTTAATGAACTGTAATCCAATTTAAAAGTTCAGGGAGACCTGTCTCACACAGGAGGGATCCTCCCTGGAGCAGGGGAAGAGTGTCAGGAGCCCTCCCCCTGAGGAGGAAAGTGCAGCAGAAACAACATGTGGTGAACTGATTCTCACACCCATTCCCCATCTGCTTTGCTGCTGGTGGAGGAGGTAGAGAAATCAGGAGTACTAGCAATAACTCTAATAAATAATGTTTTACATGACATCTTAGTCTGGGTGCCTTTCTTACCGTGATCACTAATGGACCAGCACATCCTGGTGAAAAACACCTCTCCGTAGGCACTGGGTGACTGTTGTTAGAACTCTCCAAAGCAATTGCTTCTCCAGGCTAAAGAAACCCAGTTCTTTCATCCTTTCTTTACAGGGTTAGTCCTCTAGCTTCTGCCTAGCTTGGGGTTCGCTGCTGAACTCACTCCAATTTATCAATATTTTTCCTGTAAAAAGCAGAGTGGCTTAGTCAGAAGATTAGCTGTGAATTTTTTTCCTTTGTGCTTAGAAGACAAAAATATTTCCAGGAAAAAAAAAGTTCGACTCTACTTGTATTATTTAATGGAAAGCATTTCTGATTTTATTTTATTCTCTGTTTTTAAAATCATATTTGTTAAATGGTGTTTATTTTTTCTTTTTTTTTTCTTTTTTTGAGCAGTGCAGGAGTTACAGGAATGTATCAGCTGATAAAAAAATGTAGATATAATGTTCCATGTACACCTATGTCTGCTAGCAACATGATGACAAATTAACAGAAATTTAGCCTCTGAAAGTTCAATAACCCGGTATTGTCCTGGCGTTGCCAACTGTTTTCCACAAAAACCTTTTACATCTATCACCTAGACCCAGCCTTTCCCTGATTCTAATGCTACTGATCTTGAAACCCAAAGTCCTCTGTGTGCCATTTATCACACTTATTAAAATTTTCCATTATGGATTAGAACAGCAATTCACTATTACTTCAGAATGCTGCCCAAGGGCTATTTTATGGAGGAAATTATAATGCTTTATTGAAACAGTGATTTGGTCTTAATAAATGATTCTTCACAAAGGTACCATGCTTTCAGTTGTGAAAAATGATGCTGATATTTCAAAGCTGGTATCAGTGCCCAATATTATGCAAATCCCCTTCCTTATTACTGCATTTAAATCTGGCCTAAATACTTCACACTTAACATTTTCGCAAGTGTATGTCCACTGAACAATATAGAAAACTGTAAGGAATGGCTTTCTGTTTACTGATCTACAAACAGGAGTCAAGTCCTTTGAAACATAAGATAAATGAAACGTTTTTAAATATCATCCAAAAGGATATTCTTTCCTCATTAAAAACTGACCTAATCAGAAACTTTTTCATTATTATTTACCTAAACAGTTTAATCTTCTTCTTCCGCAAGCAAAACACTCAGTGGGAGCAAAGGAAGCCCATGAAAGAAATTCTCAATCGTGTCTTAAGTGACTGACTTGCTTTACAAATATATGTACTAAAGAAAGTATAAACCTATGTTTGACAAATTTATGTGAATATTTAGATGAAATATGTTGTACATGATCAGTGTTTATACATGTGAAGACTGTATAAAGCAGGGACATTAATTCACCTGAATAAATTTATTTATATACTTAGCTGCGTAACACCTTTATGCAGATTTTAAGTCCCCTAACATTGCTTACTGATGCTGCTTGTGGAATGTGTTCACAAGTTGCAACCCTTTAAAGTATTATTTCTGTATATGTAATATCTTTATTTGGAAAGGTACCTCAGCAGTCAGGGTGTTAGCCCCCTATTTCAAACTTTGAAACCAATATTTGTTCTGCCAGTCTTTCGTTGCATCCAGGAGTGAGTCACTTAAATACAGAATTTTCAAGACACCTTAAATAACTTTCATTTTTTAAAAAACAATCTCACTTTTGTGTCTCACTCTTTTTATTTTTAAAATAAGATTAGTAACACTTCTTTATCTCACAAGAGTGTTTCAAGAGTAATTGTTGTAAATGCTCTGTTAGTCTCACTCAATGTAAGAAGCATAAAACCCACGTAAGATTGGCAGAATCATAGCAACTTAGATGAGACTGCAACCACTTAACCTCCTTCAAAAATATATGGCAAAAAAAAAATTTGTAGTTTTCTTCATTCCCCACTTACACTTTTAAAAAGGGAAGACCATGACATACACCACTGCAATGTTAACTGGAAGGAATACCAATGAACTTCTTTTAGAGGGATTTTCATACATAAATAACAATATTTCAGTGGCTGAAAAACAGAAATCATATCCTGTGATAAAGGCATTCTACATAACTAATGTAGGAATACATACAATCTAAAATTATTCCTCATAATCAATAGGTACTTCCTATGGATATAAATTTATATCTATTTTTTAGGTAATTTACTTTTTTATGTTGTCTTATTAATGGAAAGCATTATTCTGCTTAATCAGAAATACATATCTGTTCTATGAAAACATTTATTACAGTGCAAAGGTAGAATAAGGAAAAAACCTTAGTTCCCAGATGTCTGTCTTTGTGCCCTGGCATCTCTTTAAAAATAAGGCTGTGTAATGTGAAGGGAGTTAAAAAGCTGAGCAAGTGAGGTTGTTAAATTTATAAATAATATTACATTGAAATAGAACAAAGGAGAAGTGAGGAAATTATGACAGTAAATTTCAATCCTTGCCTCAGAGTGTGGTTATGACTTTTTTAACTCTTAAGATAAATAAGTATATTAAGATAATATAAGTAATTTTTAAATTTGCCTTAAAAAAACCCTGAAGTTGTCTGCAGGTCAAAAATGTGAGTATTGAATGAGTGTGAAGATGGTGCTGTCCTCAGCTTGCCTCTGACCAGGATTTAAGCACTGACATTGAACACAAATGAATTGTGCCACAGTGAACCAGGTGGTTCATGGACTGAAGGTGCTTGCTTTAACTATGAAGTGCATCAAATAATGTGCTCTTCTACATGTATCACAAAAGAGGAGATAAAATATGAGTATGAGTTAAAAAACCCAATAGCTGCAAGACAGTGGGGGTAATTAGGCACATTTTTGTTATTATATGTATCAGCTGAGAAGGAAAGGTGGTTTTTGACTACACAGTGTATTCCCATGGGACTTACTTGGCCAGCAGGGTAATTTCTACTTCCATACTGCTTGAATTGTGAAAATAGCTTTGATTTTTTATTTTGAACGTTCTTTAATTGAATTTTGAATTTATATTTCAAGTAGTGAGAAACCTCTATAAGACAGCATTGAGAACAGGAGATAATAGTCTCTTACACACACTTTCCCAGTTTTACCAATGCTTAGGAATATGGAACATTAACTGCCCTAATTAAGTCAAATCTTTGGTCTTTGTCAGACTTACTCCCTCTTGTAAACAGTAGAATACTATACCCAATTCACTCAACAACAAGAGGTGCTATTTATGAAAAGCAATTAAACCCAGCCATTTTCTGCAGCTCATTCTCCATGTGGTCATTCAGATGTTGTATGAGAGCTCTTAGTGAAGTATTCCCTGAACCTAGTATTTTACTATCAGTCAACAGACCTGTCCACTAATTTCTTTCTTCTTTTTGAACCTGCTCATAACGTTGGTCTCTACAGACTCAAAATTCACAGCTATGTGTGGAAAAAAATACATTTCCAATTCTGAAAGTCAAATAAGAAATCAAACAATACCTGAGATAAGGAGTTCAGTAACAAGATGGGCAAATAATTTCAGCCTGGGCAAGTTATGACTCCTGTGTGCTAAAAACAGGGTCACTAATGGTGCTAAAATAGTAAATTTTAACTACCTTTCTTCATGTTTTTCACCAATCTTAACTTTGTATTGTTGTTGTTGTTTTTGTTTTCGTCATTCATCTACTTGATCTCACAGCCAGGAACTGATGTCTCTGATTAGAACACTTTATACTTAACCTACAACTATATTACTGCTACTAGCTATGCAGAGACAGCCTTTTCTCATTTTAATACATGCCTGGGGAGTTGTTTTCCTCTTTAATTTAACTCTGGGTTGTATCTGACCTTGTTATTGGTGTTTCATTTTATCTTTGCTGTTTCTTTGTACTTTTTTCACTGCTGACTGTTCTTAATTTGTTACCCTCCTGTGAAAAAGCTTAACTAATAACCAGCTTTTCTCTTATTCAGCTATTAGAAAGTGAGCTTTTTAAAGCACTCTAGTTATTGTTCCATTGGTAAGGTTAAGTGTCAAATTATTTCTTCAAACCTTTCAAAAGAATGCTTCTAGAAAATACCTTCCCATGGAAGTGGACAAAAACGTTCTGTCAGACCCATTTTTCTCTGGAAAATGAAACTCTGGCAAAATCAAAGTGATTCATAGAACTGTGTTGATTTTCTTATTACTTAAGTTCTGGAAGAAAACCTAATGACAGTAAAATGCATTTAATGTTCATAGGTTTCAAATTAAAGAATGAAATTTTCTCGCTTTGAAATAATGGTCCATATATATTCGTCACAATATATTTTTAATAATATTAAGCTGACATGTAAAAGGGACCAAAGTTGCTTTTGCTGGAGAGGGAAGGTGATGATAATTTAGAAATGCTATAAATCAGACTTATGATTTTGAAAGTTTAAATTCTTTTAAATGAGTGGAATTTATGTTTGTCTCTACAATTACATTTGAGTCAGACTGACATCACTCTTACCTTTCCTTCCTTTACTTCTACTTTTCTTTATTCCTGTTACCTAATATCATACAAGTCAGTCCTCAGCTCCTCTAAGGACAAATGCTTGATTAGATCTTTTGGTGTTCTTTGTAAAACAAATAAATAATAATTGGTAAAAGGACAACTGTCTGATCTATACTATTATTTACCATCCTCAGTAGTGCCATACATCTATAGTGAACAAATGAACTTTTGGAAGAAAAAACAGTAAAGAGGTTAGCAAGATGAACCTTTTTTTTCCTATGCCTTAAGCTTTCACCTCTTGCAGAGCTCATTTTAGACAATGAATCTGTCTTTGCTTTCATTCACTAGATGAACCATTTAATAGTTCATTTCAAAAATACATGGCTGCATTCCTCTCCTTATAAAGCATAAAGGCTCATTAAAACTGGATTTATCTATGGTTTTCTTGAAGTGTCACAATACAGGACCTCATTTAAATTGAAAAGTACACTACTTTCTTCCTAGACTCCCTTCCAAGACCTGATACCAGATAATGAATGATTTTTTGAAGGCTAGTCTATCCATTTTAACATCTAATAGGCCTACATTCCGAAACAAGGAAGAAACTAAAATAATTTGCTTCACAGCACACGAGGATAGCATACTGCAATACAAATTCTTGTCTCTTCTTTTCCATTTTCTATTCTATAGTAGCATTCATTTTATAATAAAAATGTCTGTAAAAAGGTCTCTCTCTCAGGGACAGTGTGAGGTAAATGTGATTAAAGGATGTTTCAATGAACATCCCTCCCTGGCTTGGGGGGAGCTGACTTATTATTCAGTATCATCTTTATGTTGTCTTATGCTTCTCCCTTCATTCAAATATCCTTTCAAGCATCCAATAATGTCACAAACATTCCTTATATAGCAATGTAAATCTACTGATCCTTTATGTCCAAACCCAATATTTACTGGACTAATCATTGTCATATGGCATCATGTGAATCCAACTGGCAACTCCTTGCATCATCTCAAGTTACCGTAACTGTTCTGTTTTTTTATTTTATTTTTTTCAGAAAAATATGAGTTGGACAATTCACGTTCCTCTTTCACCCAGATTCTTTGAAAAATATTGCAGAATTGCCACCTTTAAAATGAAGATTGCCATTCAAAAACTCTCACTTCAGAAATCTTGAGGCTGTTTTCTACATTGTTGCTTGAGTCATCTCTTCAGTTGTCAGTTCGTTTCCAAATAACACAGGTTGAGATCACTATCCACTCCATCCCTGACATATATAACCTTTCCTAAAAGCTGTGGGAAGCTTTTGCATAAGCAAGTGTACTCTGTTACTATTGATAGGGTTGGATGATTCTGAAATACTTTTGGAGAGCTTTTTGACTTTGTTCCAAACCCAGCTACTCAACTGATTTGAATCCCAAGTAATACAAAATCTGCTTCATTATTATCCCCTGATGCTAGCTGTCCACAGCTGTGGAAGTAAAGTGCTCTGCTTTTCTTCTTAGATCCCTGAGAGTCATTTAGCAGATTATCTCTATGAAACAGGGAATTTCTACCTCAGCAAACATATGGATTGCTGAAGCAAATGGATTTGTGGGTGGTAAGAAAAACCTGTTAGCTCATAAGTTTAAGAAGAGACTACAAGTTAATACGCTTAGGGGTAAGAAAATATCCTGGGAGGAGATTTATGAACACCTGCAACAGAAGGATTTATTTAAGTGGATGAAACATGTTAAAAATGATGATGGACAAGGGGTGTGATAGAGGCAGATCAATAAGGAAAGGCTTGAGTTACTAACATCATATTTAAAGGTTAATCAATAGCTTTTATCAAATGTCTAATAAATTAATATTACATATGTGTACACACAGACATATGAATAAACATGAATGCATATACATACAGAAAATACTATTATGGGCAAAACAGAACACACCATATATACATGGAAATGACAATTGTCAGTTTGATTAAAACCTTTAATTAGAGTAGTCTGAACAGAACATCTCACAATTATCTCCAGTCCAGCAAAGGTAATACTTCTATGCAGAGCCCAAACTTATACACAGAAGCTGAATTAATAGCACCTTTAAAGCTGTCACGTAAGAAAATTTTCTAGTATCTATAATTTTTTCTTGGTGTTATGCTTGCTGTCTTACTAGTGCACTTTTTTGTCCAATGGTCACTTCATACAAAGTGAGGAGGATGCTGTCTACAAGAGCCATCAGCCACACCTGCAGAAAAGCATGATGTTCATGGTGAGGATTTCTACCTGTCCAGGACTGGGATTCATTCATGATTATTTGTATATCTTTGCAGTTCATAGTCTGTCTCCTTTACATTGGTTCCCAGATACAATTTGGAAATTACACAATAGCATCCTAAGCTAATGAAAAGTATATGGCCTTTAATGGTCAAAGATCCTGTCTGGGATACATATGCATAATCACATATGAAGAGTATATTTGGATAGAAAGGACATAAACTGAAAGTTCAAATGGATTCATGGATCCTTAACACATTTTATTTAGCTGTGTGAGATGGCTTGTGTGATACTGAAATGAGGCCAAGCCTGAAAGATAATCAGGTGGGAAAACACAATCAGTTTTCAGTACAGTTTGATCTTAAGGCTTTCACCTGCTGTTTGTGTTCCCCCATATCTACTACTATTTTTCTTTACTCTCTGTTAGAATTTGTATTCTAATTTACATGCTCATTAGCATGTTAAAGATATTCTATTTCTTCATGGTAACAGTTTTGTGTTACAACAGACCTTGTAGTTAAAATTATGTAGTGCTCAGTTAATTGTATGAATCTTTTTATAGTAATAAGCTAATTGGTAAGATCTGTATGCAACATCTTCCTTCAAGATGTTTTAAATTAAAAATTATGTTTGAATTCTGAATAGATTTTATTAACTCATTTATTTAATTTCTGATTTTGGAAACAGTAAGCCAGAATGTAGTTATAGTGTAATGATCTAAGGAAAAGATTAGGGACCAAGAATTATTTGGGCCTTCTAAATAGCACTGCTTTCTTCTGCAGTTCTGGCAATGTCATTTAAGAGAGCAGGGGAGGAAAGGGAAAATATCTGTGATTTAATAAATATGCAGGTTGCTGAATGCCTGCCTTCTGAACATACAACATCCATATCACATAAGGGAATATTAGAAGTATAAATTCACCTGTGCAGTGAAAGAGAAAAGTTTTGTTACATCATCATGGACAAAGCAAGATACCTGTGTGATTATGTAGCTTTCAAGCTCAGTTCTGTTTGCTCTTTTCCACACAGACAAATTTTATGTGTCACTGAAAGTTGGTCAGATGAAGAGCTGCCATCTTGGAGTGAGTGCAAACAAAGCGCTTCAGAAGAGTTTTAAGCAACCTGTTCAGCATGTAATTTACAGCCATCTCTAGTGGTTTTGAGCAGTCTAGGATGGATAGAATCAAAGTTAGTTTTGAGACAGAATCAGTTGTAATACCTCCCAGCTACCCTGAAAGGAGTGGGAAAGTTTTACAGCAGTACACGAAGATTAATACTTAATACAGAAGTAGAAAGTGTTAGCTTTTCTATTTTAAAATTTCTGTGTAAAAGTGATTTTTCTTTATCTAACAACTGTTTTTCCAGTCACTAGAATAAATATGGAAGATGACAGAAAGACTAATATTGCCCTCAACCTGTCATGTTTCAAACACACTTTTCTTTCCAGTCCAGCTATGTATGCCTTACATATCAGACTTTTTTCAGCTTGTCCATCAGATTTCCCCACCCCCTGTTGAAGCTGCATGATTGCATAGAAAACAATCAAGGCTTACTAACCAAGGAGATGAAGAGAAACCAAAATGAAGCCAGAACAAAAATCCAGTGTGCTTGTGGAGATGGTGAACATAGAGGGAGTTTTCCAATTACAGTTCTTTAAATAATGTTCCTGTATTTGTATTAAAAATTTCTGAATAAAAAGGTCTAGGGCTATGACCTAGATACAACATGACAAAAATTGCCTTATCTAGCCACTGCCTGTATGCTCTCTTCTCTTCCAACAATACTCAATTTATTTTTATTCCCCACAGCACAATTTTAACAGGGATAAAGGATATCTCTCCATTTCAGAACTGTCTGTAACACTGGGTTTGAATTAACCTCCAGGGAGTTGGAAGCTTTGGATTTGAATTCACTTAGAAATAAGAAGAAACTGAAAACAAGTAAAAGGAAAATACTATTGCTAGCATTACACAAAAGGAGAGCATTCCTCTCTTGGCTACTGTTTTAGAAGGAAGCAAATACATTAAATGTTTGGCAAAAGTCATATCTGGTTTTAGTACACATGAAAGATAAGTCCTAGAGGAAGCTCCTGTGGAGAAACACTTGTCTCAGGACTGCATGCTCTGATCATCTTAACCTCAGCCAATTCACTAGTCATCAATTTGGAATGATAGTCAAGTTGCACAGAACAGCATAAGTGGGTTTGTTAGAACAGTACAAAAATGCCATGGACCTGTTAGAGAGGGTCCAGCAAAGGGCTGTGAAAATGATCAGAAGGCTGGAGTACCTTTCGTATTAGGAAAGGCTGAGAGAGTTGTGGCTTTTCAGACTGGAGAAGAGAAGACCCTGGAGAGTCCTTATTTTCAAGGATAACATTTTAGAGAACAGAAAGATAAATTCTGCTGGTCTCTTTCTTTAAAATCTGCTTACCGTTCTGGACTTGGGTCTATTAGTCACTTAAATAGATAGACTTGGTTTAATACCCATCTATGAAACTATATTAATGATAAGTTCACCATAGAAGCCCTATGAGGCATTGGCTTGAAATGGGCATTGAAAACTGAATCAAACTAAAGCATACAAAATTAAGTATTATTACACAGAGAAAAAAAACCAAAACAAACAAACCCACAAACAAACAAACGCAAAAACCCCAAACAAAAACAAACAACCCATAGACACAGAAAAACAAAAAAAAAAACCCCAAAAAACCAATAATCAAACATTCGGTTCACTATTTTTCATGTGTTGCGTTCTAATGATTGCAGAAGACATGGTGAATGTAGAAAAGACAACATGAAATTCTGGGAACTTTCACTTCGATGAGAATTTTGTAAAAGGAATTTACTGACTGTCCATATGTCATACTATTTGAGGTAAAATTAATTAACTATCAGAGTCATTAATGCACTTGTCAAATAAATAGAATTAGATTTAGTGTCAGTACTTTGTGCAAAAATCTGAGGTGGATAAAGCTTTAAAGCAATCTAGCCAACTTTTTTTATCTCCTTATGATGTTCTTTACAAGTTCCCAGATGTGGGGGGGAAAAAGCGCACCAATTTCAGATATTTCATTAAAATTAGTAGATCCAGACAAAATGGAAGCTTCGTGTTGAATTTTATTCTTTTCAGTAAATGACAACTCTTGCACAGAGGTTAAGGTTTAATAAAGGCACGGAAAACAAAATATTTGGTAATGAGGCATGTGCACTGTTTTGAATGACTCAGACTGAACTCTAGAGTGGGATGTGATTATTTTCTACCAATTCCTCTTCTCCACTTAACAATCACTATATTTATACTGCATACTGCAGGCCAAAAGTCATGACCATGGTCATGAAGAGGCCGTAGCTAGATCTGTGTGTGATGCAAAGATACAATTTTTATTGTAGTGAAGAAGAAAAAAACAGCACCTTTAATTTGCAAAATTCATGGTTGAGACCTAGTTCCTATGCAAGTTTGTAGAATACTACATAAATTGATTACACATACATGAGTACAAGTGAATCCTTGCCTTTCTCCCCTTTATAATAGAACACAGAACGTTTCCTCATTGTAAACCATCTTATAAACTAAATACCCTTTATAAAGATAGATTTTTCTCAAGCAAATTCAAGAGTCCACTGCCTCTTCACCTATGCCTAAATTGAGTTCTTATGAATCTTCAGGATGAATTAAAAGCTTAGGATCCTTTAAAGCTGGAAACATTAATTTCATTTTTTAAAACAGGTATATCAACATCAAAACTTAAGTTGATGAAACCTTGTTTCTGGTTGTTTTTTTGTTGTTTGTTTGGTTGGTTGGTTGGTTTTGTTTTTTGTTTTTTTTTAAATAGAACTCATACATTTCACAAGTCTGTTTAGGTTTTAAAGCAGTTGAAATAAAATATGAGAGCTGAAAAAAAAGTCATGTTTGGACACAGGTGTCTGAGTTTACAGATGAATTTCCACCCTCAAATAGGAGATCAATATCTTTTTTTGCAATCAGTATCAACTGGAAATTGTACCTTATTTTGCCAGACCTCTCCCCAGATTTCAGTATGCTTCAGTACTACTCATAGATAGTGGCACAAAATGTTACATTTGATACATAAAAAAGGTACTAAATGATAAGTTACAGTAGTTAGAAAATTCTTTCAGCTTAATGAGCCCAGGAATGGCAACTGAGGCAATACTTATCTGTTTCAAAGCCTCTTGAAAGTAGAATAACTTATAAATAAAATGTATTTAATACATGTATTTATACATATATTTAATATAGGTATATATATATAGAAATATATACTTAAGTATATATTGAATATATATTTATGTATTATGTAGTATTAATATATTCAATTATGATATGATATTATATATTTTTTATGACTTTTAATTTTCTGTTAACAATATAATTTACTGTGGAATAGTCTTTATATGTATTTGGAATAAAATGAGAGTTCCTACTACCATTCAAATAGTCTATTAAATTAATCTGCATTTAAATTTTCTCAATTCTACACTAAAACATCAGCAACAGAAAAGGGTAGAATACTATTTCTATTCCCCAAGTAAATTTGGACTACTATTACCCAGACTAATACACTTCTGGAAATTTTTAGTAAATTTAATCCAAGTGAGTATTCTTAGATTTTAGTGCAATTTTAAATTGGAGGAATAAGTCAAATCACATCTTCCCCTTCTTAGCAGAATTTATTTTGGAAGTGTAGGAGGAAGACAAGCATGGCAATTTCACGGAAGACAGTAAATATAACAATGTCTTGAAACTAAAACCCATGCCACAAGGAAGCCTATTTATGGTAATTTCACTGAATTAAATACTTAAATTTGGGCACATTCTTAAGGAAAAAACAGTCTTGGATATTTTTGAACTACATGAGTTTTTCTTTTTTTTGATGATCACTGTGTACTGAAGCAACTTAAAAATGATCCCTTTAGTCTTCAGAATTTTGACTATCAAGGATGTTAGAGTGTAGTAGGTTTATGTAGCACTTTTAATAGAGTAACGGATATTTTAAATTTAAAAACCAAATATAACAGTCTGTACCCTCAAACTAACTCTCAAGGAGTCTCAAAATTATTCCAAAGTACGGTGTCTAGTTAGAAGCAGCTTATAGGCGATAGGAATGTTTCAGAATTGTAACACTGAATACATATAAAGGGAAAAGTTATTATGTATTTCAGGTTAATAAAAATATAAAATCTCTATTTTTTAGAGAAAAAAGTAAAAGAAAAAAAAAACCCTAACAAAAAAACCCCACCCATACACTTAAGTTGCAAATCCAGAAAATTTTTCTTCTCTTCTTCCCTTCAGCTGAGTTTTAAGGCTATGCAAATATTTTGTGCTTATATGGTTGAGAAAGTTCTTATAGGAGCAACTTAAGTGCTTAAGTGATTCAGATTCTTAGAGGCAGATATTCAGAAATGCATAAATAAACTCAATGACTGTGCTGTTGATACCATGTCATATAATTGTCTGGCTTTCTACTTTGAATAAGTCTGCTTCTCTTTCCCCCGAAAATTACTTGTCTATGTACCCTCTATGGTTGAAACTGGAACAAGGATATATTATAAACAAGCCATTCATAAGAAATGCTAAAAGTGAATTTGCCACTCCTCTAAAATATTACCACCTTTTCATGTCAGTGTTCTTCATTACTTAATAAGGACTGGCCAGAGACCAGGTTAGCAAGTGTCCAAAGACTGTCAGCTGGACAGAGTTTTTTGGGCTTTCATCACAAGACATAATTGACTTTTTCAAAATATAAATATAAATATTATTAAACAATTTCTGAAAATACATGTATGGTCAGAGACTTAGTGTTAAGAAAATAACTTTGCAAACTGTAAATCTGCCAAGTATCAGAGTACTTAAGTATCTGAAAATGTAGTTAAGCACAAAGTGTATTTTAGAAAGATAATAAGAAACAATCACCAGATTAAATGTGGTCTTAAATTTATTACCTCAAGGTGTGTGAATTACTGGCAAGTGACATTTTGGCTGTTTGAAATATTATACATATACTTTAGTGAAGGTAAAGGAAGGGAAGGGAGAATGAAAGTAGAAAAGAAATTATAAGATAGAGGAAGAAGAAGAGGAAGACAAAGAAAGAAACAGAAAGGAAAAGATACTAACATAACACAAAAAAACCTAAACGATGATAATTCCTCATATTCTGGAAACTATTATTTGCATATTCACGAGGTATTAATATTGGAGAACACATACTAACTTATTAACAGTGTAGAATTCAGTTTGACATATCATAAATAATTTAATATTTTTATTAACCTATCAATTAGAGGCTTCAGGTAAAACCATAACCAGGTATGTATCTTATACACATAATAAACAAGAGTGTTTGAAAACTTACTCTGAAAGTCCAGTTGGAAATATTCAACCACAGAAACTGTAGTCACAGAATCCAAGTAGAAGAGGATTTTAATTGTTTATCTTTCTCCCATTATAGCTTTTCTCTGTACTCTACACAAAGCTAGAAAAAAAATATCTATTTTTCTTGCATATAGAGGATACTGAACTCAAGAATCTTATTTCAGGAATAAATGGAGGCAAAAGAAACATCTTTTGATTCCACTGGCATTTTTCACATATGGCAAGTAATAGAGTATGCATAGGGAGCAAAATTCATTATAGAATTCAAACGTATGTTTGCAAACATTTTTCCCTTTCATAATACACATAACTTCAATTACAAATAAGAAAATTACCAGCTACTGCTCTAAATTTGGACATCTTCCAGGTACCATTTATCCTCACAAAACCAGAATAGATTATATCCATGCATAGTCAAAAATTCAGAGAAGTAAACACCAGAAGCAAACAGCAGCTACATTCAGTAAGAAACTTTACATCTGAATCTAACATATATACTTCATCTATCTAATGTAAATCTTGCATCCATTCACCTCTTCCCATTAATTTTGCAGATCATTTTGGATTAGATCACAATGATAACAAACATGTTTTGTCAAGTCTGCTTCCCCTGGGAATAATCAGTGAGAGATGTATTACATTTATAAATATTGCTGTTGAAAAGTTCCAACAATATCTATGAGTTCTTATTACAGATTACAATGTTATGCTGGACATAAGGGGGAGACAAGGCTTGGCTTCTGAGAGAAATTACCAGGAGCTGCCCCCATGTCAGATATAACTTATTTCAGCTGGCCAAAGCTGAGCCAAGCAGTGATGTCAGTAGAGCCCTGTAAAGTGGAAAAATCTCTTGATGGAGCAACAGCTGATACAGGGAGTGAGAGAAATACCAAGTAGTGAAGAAGGAGGGATGTTCTGTGCACCAGAGATAAGATTCCTCTGCAGCTGCTAATGAAGACTGTGAGGGGAAAGGTAGGCCCAGGGCAGTCAACAGTGGAGCAGATATCCACCTTGCAGCCCTCCAAAGATCCCACAGTGGAGTTTTATTTTATTTCATTTCCCCCTATCCTACTCTGTTATTAATTGGCCATAAAATCCTTATGCAAGACATGAGCCAACAGGGTTTGATAGTAAAGGTGTGGAGTGGTCATAGGTTCTGAGGTAATCATGAAACTGAAAAGAATACCCCTAAAACCTCCACTAAAAAGCTGATGTAGTTGCTGAGTTTAGGAGAAAATAAGAGAGAAGGAGAAACAGGAGAATAAACAAATGGACAAGTGTAAGTGTGACAGAAGCAGAGAATACAGAAGAAGACACAGAAGCTGAATAAGGGGTGGGGTGGGAAAGAAAAAGTGAGGGAAAAATAAGGAATAAAGGAAAGTGGGAATATTTCTTAGTAACTGATACATTTACATCTGTACTTCCTCTTTTTGTCTAGCCATCTCTATCTTGATATGACGTTTTATGACATTGCACACTTTTTTCCTTTTCCCTATTGGCTGCCCTCCAGCTATTTCCTGCTCCTTCTTCTACTTTGACTGTTTTTCTCAGACAAGAGCTCAAATAAGATAAAAAAAGGTAGAAATACTCTAAATGAAAAAGTGCTTTTTAAAAGCCTGTAATATATTGTATGTTCATTGTTTGAAATCTGTTATGAAAATTCCATTTCATAATTTTGTGTGTTTTACTATTCAAAAATTCATATGTACAGCCAGGAAAGTGATCAGTACAATTAAGGATGCATAACAGTTATTGATCAGTTCTATCTAATTTAATTTTCTATAGCATATGACATTTTTCAATTTCCAGCTTTCTGTGATTTTTCTTTGCTTGGAGCAGAATTTTTTAGGGAAGAGAAAACAACACAGTTTGAAAGTTCCTGCCTCTAAAATTAACAATATATTTAAAAAATAAGAAATAAAAAAATAAGTAAAACCTTGCAAGTGCTTTGTGAACAGCTCTAAATATAAACTGCCTGGTGATAGGAAGCTAAATTTGTTTCTGAACTAGAAGACATTTGAAGATTCTGCTGAAAACTGACTTATTCAATAGGTATGAGTCTTGTCACAGTAGGCTGCATGTGTGCATTTCACTTTGCATGAGATTTTTCTATTAAATTTTACCATGTGTTCCTGTGAATAAAATACAAAGCAAAGTATATTCTGAAGGAAAAGGTGAGGATAACCAAAGAAATATAGTATAAAAGGTTATATAAAGTACATACTATATATTATAAACTATTTAATATTTATTTATAAAATACTATAATTTGTAAATACCATCACAGTCTGTAATAGAGTCTTAGCACCTGACAGATATGAAAGCTGCTGGTTGCCCTGTAATTACTAATGAAGCATAGAATCATAGAATGTCAGCTTGGAAGGGACCTCATGGATCATCTGATCCAACCCTTCTAATATTATTGTTTATATGATATGTCTCAGTCCCATTAAGATTTAAAAATCCAACATGTATGCTGAGATATACTTTTTGAGAAACAATATAAATAAAAGATACAATAATTACTGCATAAATATCACTATAAATTATATATCATATATTGTATAACATATAACACTTATATTATAAATATATATTATACAACATATATATTACTTATTACGTGTTATATGTTATATATTAATATACAGTCATGATAAATATTAATTTTGGCCAGCAACATTATCCTAAAAACATGTTATAAAACAGGTCAGACAATTTCATTAAAATAATGACAAAACTTGATACCCTTTGAAGGTCAGTTCTCTTATAGAGTAAGAAACCTGTATAGCAAGAAGAGAACAAAATTCATACTGTGAATGGTACATGAATATTTGTATTAATAGTTAATATGTTTAATTGGACACTTGAGGCATTCTAATTTTAGCTGAAATCAACTGATGAACCCATGTCTTACTTTACAGTGTTCAGGTCTCACTCAGGATTGGAAAAAATTTCAAATTGACCAGTATTCCTTAGTTTTTTAAGAATGCCTAAAATTAGTCTTAAGAGGAAGGTAAACTGCATCATGACTAAAACAGATAAAAATGCAATGTTGATATCAACTTGCATGGGAAAAAGGCTCCTTTCTGAAATAAAAAGACAGAACTGTGTGATGAAAGATGCTTAGAAGCATCTAGAAAGTGCCTGACACCCTTTCTAAGGCTGAGAGAGACAGTAATGGTCTACTTACTGCAATAACAAAATGCATTTAACTTCCATTAGATTTCATTCCAGTGGACACATTCAAAACAAAAATTATAACAATTTTGTAAGTCAAGACTTCATGCCACTGACAAAAGCAAGCTAATAGCACAAGTCAAACATGACTGATTATTGAGCTGTAACTCACTTACATGGAAGCACGTGAGTGAAAGAGTATGTGGGCAAGAGATGACATACATTCATACTGAATTCTCTTTGTGCAAATCAGTTTTACCATTTATCACTGTATAAATAGCCTAAAAAACAGTTTCTTCTTATATTGAAGAAATAGCAATGGAGATGTTAACTTTTCAACTTTCATTTCACCTTTGTACCAGGCATCTTTAAATACCTTATCTTTCTGTGTATCAAGCTGCTATGTGAAGCCTGGGTGAGATTTTCAGTGACCTTTTGTATTCAAAGTTTAAGCAAAGTCAGCAGGTTACTGACAGTGTGAGAATAATGAGAGGATTATTAGAGCAATCCTCAGACATGAATATGCAATAAACAAGTAGTTAGCTAACTCTTGAGAAAGGATGATTTTTAACTTCCTCCTAGTTTGCTAATGTTTTACTATTTTAATGTTTACTATTTTATCCCAAAGCCATCCTATAGTGCAGGACAACCACTTGTCCTTAATTGTTTAGCTTTATGTTTGTAGCTGGTGTGTGGCTGATATTATTTGGATCGACTTTTTTGTTTTCTTAACCACAACTTGTCTGATAGAAAATTTCCATTTTTTTACATTTCCAGTTTTGTGTATAAGAACTAAGGGCTGTTAATCTTTCTGCATCTTGAGGGTATATATTTGCCTTTGAGCCAACAGAGTTCACAGGTAAGTTCAAAATTTGAGTTAGTTACTAAAATCTGTAAAAACGTACAAAACAAAAAGATACAGTTCTGTGGGTCATTAATGGAAATAAAAATTGCATTACAAATACATTTTTTCAATTACCCAGGAAAGCAATTTAAATTTGGATCTCTGATATCACCAAGAACTATTGTAACTGCAGGTCTTCAGGCTCTAAGACAGCTGTTCCAAGTAATGTGTTTTGTTACAGTTTAAGCTGGTGTGCAAATGCCATGATTAGCATTTGTTTTTCTTAGGAAGTGTTCTTAAATTAATAATTTATATGGAATTTATTTAACCATTAAAATGAGCCCAGTCTTCATCACTTTTTTTTTTTTTTTTTAAATTAGTAATTAAAAAATTTACTTGTTCTTGCTCTTTCTTGCATTCTTTCCAAGGAATATTCTTTCAGCAACTTGTCTGAGAAAAGGGATGCAAGACTTTGTATCCAGATAAACCATCATTCTGACTGGATCTGACTTCTATCTTTGCATTATTGTCCAAAAGATAATCAAGGCTGAGGAAACTAGTACATTCCTTGTTTTATTACACAGCTATTTTTACTGTCACAGTATATATGATACTATTTAGATATAATCAAAGCATAAGAAATTTAAAGAAAATACTTCTTTAGAGTACCTGTTGCTACACACCGACTCTGTAGATTGTCTAGCTGTTGTATCCAACTATCTTTGTTTGAAATACCATGAGCTCAGTTGCAGAAACTGCCTATGAATTTGTCCAGAATTTGGCTCAGAGTACTCTAGACAAAGCTTTATGGAAGTGCTTGGTGCATCCAAAAGTAATAAACCTAAGTCTATTTGTTTGTTTGTTTTTTAATAGTGTGGATAGATTTCTCCATTGACCTAGCTGGTCCACAGTCTTGAGAAGGATATTTAAGTGTGAGCTGTCATTTGTGGATTTTTAATTCTCTTTGAGCAGGACATTGAATAAAGAAGAATCATCCTACAGTATTCTTCCTGTTCTCTGCAAACTTGTAAAATGGCAGGTCTTGCACTAGCTTTATAAGAAAATGCAAAAATTCAGTAGACTGTAGTATAATTCTGAATATTGTATGATGCAAATGAATGCAAAACTATCCTGTGTCTTCTTTAGTAAATGATGCAATTCAAGATTAGCAGATCCTTTATGCAGGGGAGGTTGAGAATTTGACAACTGAATTACATTTCAGGTTTTTCTTTGGGGGTTTGATGGAAAATTAGTATTTTTGTTGTTGTTTTTAATTTTTTAAACTATATCTGATGTGGTCCCATGGTCTGAATCTCACTTTGTGGTTGGATTGCACTAGCTGTGCTCCAGGAGTTAATTTTCTGGTTTAGTTTCATACAAAAAGAATCCAGTTCAGGTGCTCAGACTGTGTCATTCTCATCATCAAAGCCCAATGAGTACAATTAGGAGGACTGTTTAAACAGCACATTTCTGATCCAAAGTTAAAAACTAATACAGAAAAACTTCAAGTTCTCTCAGTCCCAGTTCAGCTTTGTAGTTACTTTAAATTTGTTTTGAAGTGGTAGTTCCAGGAAAGTGTTACAAAGGAGTACGAACACTTTGAATTTAAGGTCAGTTGTCTGATGTAAGAAGTTGTGGGGTGTCCAGTATCCACCTTACTAAGAAGCACTCAAAAAATAAGAATCCTTACTCTAAATACTGAATGATGTGAAAAAAAAATGTTAGCGTCTGATTTCACAAATGCTGCAGCAAGTAGGGCATTACTTCATTCTGCATTATTGGGAAGCCATGAAAAAAAGTTAAGGAAGACTATTGGAAAACATGTAACTGGAAAATATCATAAACATTTTTAATATCCGAAAATCTCAATTTCAAATTTTTTTTTTTAATCATGAACAATTGTATTGTATTTTAAATTAATTTTGTTCCAATTCAGATTTTTTCTGCTTCTATTTTAATTTGACAATATTCCATAAGCTTCTTCCTTCATGTACCCACTACTCCATCACTTTAGACTGGATATGATTTATTTATAAAACTAGAAATCATATCCTAAGGCAATGAACTGCTGGAACCTTTCATGTTTAAATGACAGCTATTGAAGGAACAAAACAGACTACAAAAATAAAGCTAGTGAATAAAATGTTCCATTATAAGAATACATTGCACTGATGTATTACCAAATCTCTTTGATGTTCTGTATCATTTATCAACAATATTAAGAATATAAAAGTTTTATTTGGACTGACTTGTTTATGAAAATAATTTCTTAACATGTTTCACATAAAATATTAAAGATAAAAATAATAATTATACATAAAATATTGGTATTTGATTATAACATAGTAAATAAAATGTATCTTCTGAGTATAAGACTTGTTGTGAACAAGAAATGTTAAAATATGTTTTTTCATTTAGAATTTAAATGTATGCAGATGGTTATTCAGTGTCTGCTTTAGTAAATGGATTTTTTCCTCATATAAAACTTTTCTAAGTCCTTTAGGGGCTTCAGATTTTTGTTTGTTTACTTTTAATTAATGGAACTAAAATTCAAACACAACTCTATATAGTCAGAAATCAAAAGGTATTCAATTGTAAATCCAGTCCTTGCTTAGTAGTAGAAAAGAACATTTATTTTTTTAAAATCTAATGTCATCCATAAGGAATTCATTAAATAAACAAATGAAACAAAACTGAAACCAAAATCCCTCCAGTAATAATAGACACTGAATTTATATTCAGTGCAAATAACAGGATTATCTCTCATATATCAAGCACAAATGAGATGGGATGAAGATGGAGTACTGAAATAGCAAACTTTTCTAGATAGTAGAAAAATACCCACAGATATTATTTTCTTACAGTTTTCTTTCAAAATATCATGATATTTGAAACAAAAATATAAGTGTTCTCCGTTATGAAACTATACTGAAAAGAACCCTGGAGATTTGATTTCAATGAAATGACCAAAATAAAACCAGCCTGTAGAACCTCAAGTAAAATTTCCCATGCCACCAGTTTAATGTGGGGAAGTCAATAGAGATGCTGAAATAACCAAAACAAAACAGTGGCGAACTTATCTGTCTCCTAAATTGGAGACATCACAGTTGAACTCAATATGGGAACACTCCACAGTTGGTACCATCTTCCTCCCTTGCTTCAGAGCAAGCTGATTTTTTCCCCTCTGTATCATGCATTTCAGAGTGATGCAGCTCTATCACTGCTTTCCTATATACACTGCCCTTGCCATATTTAACCTTTCAACACCATATTTACCATTTAAAACATCTTTAAATGCTCATATTAGACTTACAGGAAGAAATCTAGGGAAAACTATCACATATTTATTCCTGAAGACTACTTTAGGGAAAACTTTTCTGAAGAGGGTGGCTGCATACATAACTAAAGGAGAAAGAGAAATGAAGAAGCTTTTCTCCAATAAAAAACAACAAAACAAAATGAAACAAAGCAAAACAAAACACAAAAAAACTAAACCAAAGAAAAATAAAAGAAAAAAAGAAGAGAGTATATTCTGTTTAATTAAAGGATGATAGTATTGTAATAGCAGATATGGTCTTAGAGGTATCCTGAGCAGAATTTTCCTGTGTGAGATAGCCAAACTCTGTCAGGTGCTGTTAAATTTTGTAATTAATTCAAGAAAAAGAAAATCCTTCTGGACCTTGTATCTTCAATAACATTCTCAGATTCTTTCTCCATACTAAATCTCACTTGATAAATAAACAGCTCTTTAAATAAACAGTTCCTCAAAAATCAATGAGTTCTTAAGACTGTTGAGTAATATCCATGGTACAGTTTTTGAGTTTTCAATCAGAAGTCATAAGGCATTTAACAGAAATCATCATTCAAAAGCCAGATTTTGATGTCTATAAAAATTCAGTGTTTTTCAGCTCCTACTTTTGTCCCTAGAAGATCCAGTTTCCCATACGAAAAAATAAGATATCATGGTAGCATTAAAATATTTTTAATAAATACAATGAAATACTTTGATTAGTTCCCCACCCCCACAACAGAAGCAAAGAGAAATTTCCATTACTACATTTCTATTAAGAATTAATGAAGACAGAAACAGCTTCTCTTCGTTAAAACTCCTCCAACTGTTGACAAATGGTTCAGTGTCTACCTTGCCAACTTCACTAGGCCCTCTTATTGATTGAACTTTGTGTTTTCTTGGTGAAGGAAACATTTCTACTGATATCCACCTTTTCTAACAAAAACGCCTCTTCATGGACCCTAAACTTGAGAATTTGCTAGTGCAACCTGTTCTCAAGCACACAGTGTGGAAATGTACAATGTGTGAAGCACTGGAGAATAAGTCTTGGGTGACTTGAGTTAAAGGGACTTCACATCAACCATACAATGTACTTCACACTGCAAAATATCTGTTTATTCATAAAATTGAAAGCATATTTTATATCAATACAACTCCTTTTTGCCTAATTTGTATGGACAGTCAAGGTAATTAGGTGCACTTTCAGATGTCTAAACAGTGTCAACTCTGCCTACAAATCACTATGTTAAAAATTAAACAAAGAATCGAAAAAATAAGTATAATATAGTTATGCTGCATAGCTTATAAAGAGTATGGGGTTTTTTTAAAAGAATGAATCAGGGTTTCTGTACAATAAGAAGAACATAGATTTCTACAGAGTGCGCAAGTATGTTTGCAGGAAAATTCAACATATAAGATGTCTGAGCAAATCCAGGGGGAAATAGGGAACTGCTCTACTCAAGAACATATGAAAAACAATACCATCTGGTGTTAAGCAGAATTCTAGCCAAGACCTGGCAGAAAAATGGCTTGACAACCTTGACATAAAAACTACTTACTCTCAGTGCCTATTATTCTCTCCCTGCCAGTTCAAAAGCATATCTTTCCAAGAATGGCATTTAGGCCCTAGTGGCATTGAAATACCATACAATCTTTACATCTCAGAGATTAAAATAAGAACACTTATCCAAAGTACTCAGCAGGAATAACCCAATATTCTGGATAAACACAACACTTACTGAATCACAGCTCATGGTTTAGAACTGGTAAGGATGGAAATCAAATAGGAAAAACAAAACAATGGTTATTGCTTTGTCTGGGAATTTTTGGAGTATAGTTTGCTTTATTGGTTTCAATAATTTTGAAAGTTAAAATTCTGTTTTCTCTTTTCCTTTGGAAGACTCCTAGTTGATAATTGCCTTCCTACAAGTTGCAGACAATCCTTTCCTGGACCCCAGTGTTCTGGGGTCCAGTAGGTGTTCTTGCCAAGGTGCAAGAACAACACCCCGAAAGTTGCCCTTAGAATCAGATAGTCTGTCTCAGTGCTAACGCTCTGGAGTCAACAATCCTCTTCCTCAAGCTGCTCTAGAGTGAGCCCTTCATGGGTTTGGAAGCTCACCTTTTATTGGTCCCCCAGTTCTGCTCATTGCAGAGGGGGCCAGCCGTAATTGGGCACAGGTGGGCTTAACAGGAGCTCACGCCTTCCTCCTCCTGACTGGCAACACCTGATTGTCTTTACCTGATTGTCTCTGCACCTACAGAAATGGAATTTTGTCTTATCTTTGCCTTACCAAATGCATTTTCCTAGGTTAGTGACAAAGGAACAGATAACTCAGAGACCAGCTTATTCCACAGTATTAATTGCCTGTACTCTGTACTCCATTCAGTTTTAAGATGCTGTTTAACTGATTTCAGACAGGCATAATCACATGAATCAGTTCCTTTTTTTTTTTTTTTTTTTTTTCCACTTCCAAGGAAAAGCTAATACAAAAACAAGACCAAAACCTAGCACTAAAACCTAATACAAAATGTCTCAAACTAACCCCCCAGAGACTGAGTTTCTCACCAGTATAAATGAGCTGTAATTATTGCTTGCTTAGGTAAGACTTTTGTCCACTGTATCTATTCCCCAATTTCACTTTTTGCCTCCTTTGTTTGAATGTAATCTTCAATTGCATTTACTCAACTGAAGACTGAATTTTCATGAAACATTATATCATCTTAAATCTGTAACCTTGTGGTTGAGGATGATTTATTATTAAATTCAAAATAAAGACATTTTTTATTATTATAATATTTTCCTTATGAATATACTTTTTCTGCTAATAACTAGTGTCTATTAAAGTACCATTGATTTCTTGGAAATGATGAAATTTATGTTTATTTCAAATATGAATGCAACTTATTTGGATTAAACTGATGGTGTAACAAAACAATAAGATAAATATATTGAGGGATTTTATATACAGTATTGATTTCTACATGATATAGAACACAATCGGAAAGCCAAACTTGCAAAACATTATTAAGAAAAGGGCCGATGATGCACTTCAATTTAATGTAAGAAGCTGACCTGCAGTTTATTAAATTGAATTGTATGTTTGTGTCTTAAGCCTGGAAGCGATGAAATGCTATATCATGCTGTATCTTGTTTTCAAGGAAAATAACTACACCATGTAGAGTCTTCCCACTCTCTTCATATGTAGCATAAAGTTAACATTTAAAATCTTTAGGATATTTTTGCACTTTTGTGCATATTTGTGCATTTTTGTAAATCAAGTTATGTGCGTGTTCTGCTCCTTTCAAGCAGGTTTCAGTAAGACAAAGTGAAAGATGCTGAAGCTGAGAAGCTGCAGTTAACTAAAGATGTGGAAAAGAGAGGCAAGTGTGATGGGCTTGAGTAAAGACGAAAAAGATTTGGAAAAAAAATTATACAAGACCACATCTGACATGGGTTTTATTAATTTCATTTTAAAACCTTCATCAGATTTGCAGGTGGAAGTGCTAATTCTGTTGAAAAATTGCACATTTTGTGCATTACTATAAGCGGGAATTTGTACTGTGCCTTCAACATGCAATCAACACTGCTTCAATGTTATGAAGCCTGGAAATGCAGGGAGACTACATTTCAACCTCTAAGATATTTGCTTGGAATATGTGAAAGTAAACCAGGTATTTTATTTAAAATCCAACTGAGAAACAGAGTACAAAACCAGTTTCATTTTGATGAAGATCCTGTTTTCTGTGGGAAACACTGGTAAGAAGTTCTCTGATATATGCTATAATAAACTTTACATCAGAAAAAACCCAAACCTAGCACTAATACCTTGCCACCTATTTTTTAGAATTTATTATCTGTTTATATCTAGCAAATACATTTACAAATGAAGAAAAGCTTTGTAATTTCAGTGTGTCAGGGGGTTTTTTTTGTATCATGGATGCTTATTTGCAGAAAATTTTCAGTTCACTCTGTAGTTGTTTATAATGGAAGAGAAGAAATTTGGTTGTTTATTGGCCAGGGAAGTACAAAATTCTTGTTACATCAGTCATAGAGAAGGAACTGTTTATATGTACAGAAGCCACACACACACACACAAAAGTTTCATTAAAAGATGGGAAATTGTGTATAATCTGTATATGTTTTAATGGATAAGAGAAATAGTAACACAAGTTATTCTAAACAAGCTTAAGATACATAATTATTATAATTTTATTTATATTCCCTATTTCCCGTGACACTATTGGATATTTTGAGATTATTAATTGTATAAAGTTGTCTGATTCTGCAAATCAGTTTATTTGGGCATCTGTTCCTTTCCTGGAACAACTTTAATGCCAAATATCTACTTGGTGAAAAGGTTTTATGAGGTGTGGCAGCTTAGTAATGTGTTAAACTAACAAAAATTAATGTGAACACCTGGCATATTGTGATGTTTGCTGGTTTACAAACACTATGGACTATTCTGTTTTCTATTTCTTTTGCTTGTTTTTTTATGTTTGGTTTTTGTTTTTTTTTAATTATTAATATTTTTTTAATTTTTCCTCTAAAAGCTGAGAGGAGGAATAAGTTAAGAAAGGAAAGCCAAAACAAAAGTCTCTAACACCTATACAACTCACTGATGAGAATTAATACTAGCTTTCCAGGAACCTGAATACAGATACCCTAAAATGGTACAACTAACAACTGGGTAAATATTCCAGACTCTGCAATAGCATAACCATGCACAATTCTAATAAACTTTGTGAGCAATGTGATCGCCAAAGGGGAAAAAAATAGTATGTGTTTTCAGATCTGTTCTTTTTTCTGAGTTTAAACAGTTGTCTTGTGCAATTTATTCTACAGTGCAGAACAAGGATTTAAAGACAAGAATGCTTATATACTTTCTTTTTTATTTATCTCTCTGGTTTTTTTGGGTATACAAGGAAAACTATTTTTTTCTTCATAACATTTATTGACATCTGCAAAGATTTTCAGACTTTCAAAATATCTGCATTCAAATGGTTTGCATTAGTGAACTGGTTATGTCTGAAACCATATGGGAGTGTACAAAAGTGCTAATTAAAACTAATTGTTCCATGAATATTTAATGTTTATCCTGAATTCTGCACACTCTTATTACCAAGGATATACAAAACCAATGTCTGTGGTAAAATCAAGTAGTACTTTCTAACCTTTGAAATTAGAAATTCTTTTGACTTACTGCAAGACTATAACAAAATTTACATTTCCTTGCATACAAAAATATGAAATGCAAGCCATTAGGCTTTAAAATTTATTAATAAGAATTTAAATAAACAAGTTTCAATTTAATATGTGTAGTTTAGTCCAAGAGCATTTAGAATGTATATAATGAAAACACAATTTTCATCATTTAAGAATTTTCTGACATTTTATGAGATTTAGTATGTCTTCCTGTATAATAAGAAAAGAATAATAATGAGACAGATCAGCTCGATATAGCTAATTAACATTGACAGCATTGATCAATTTCCTCCTATGTGCTAAGGTTACCCTGAAACTGTCAGAGGTGTCTTCTGAACATCTACCTAACAAAACTCTCATAAGCTAAAAAGATTTTTCTTGGTCAATGCTGCCATTGTTTATAACTTAGTACCTTCAGCTCCTTCATTTTACCCAAGCAGAACTAGTTTGAAAAATGAACAGAAAGCAAGTAAAGGAACTTTAGAAAAGTGAGGAATTCTCGTAGGATAAAGAATTTTCTTGGAACAGTTGTGGATCCACTTTAGTTCTTTTGGTTTTGACAGCATGTTTCTTATTACAACAAGAATTACAAAAGTTCACCTCCAAGTAGAAGTACAAAAAAAACCCTGAGTTTCTGGATGGCTTTAAAGGAAAAAAGGCAAACCCCTTTCTGCTTAAGGACAGAGCTGAACTTTGTAGCCACTTTGTGTCCCTTTTTTCACTCTCCTGGGAAGTATCTTTCTCTTATTGTTTCATAGTGGTATGTATAATCTCTAGTCCACGTAATTTTTTGAGACACCCTCAAATATGCTGATAAAATTCAATTCTCTTACAAATTTCAATAACTCTGCGTGTGCTACGTCTTTTCTTTTTTTCCTACAGACTATAGAAAATAACTATATAGAGATACACACAGCAAAACTGAGTACCCTGTTCCAGTTTAGTCCACCAATTATATTTAGTTGGCTGAGGTTTTTTTTCCACTCTTTTTTCCCAACCTTGAAAACAGTAGTATTCCCATTTGCCACATGGAATTTTAAGATTTTTTTTTTTTCTATTTTGAATTCTAGACTTTTTTTCAGCACTCAGCTCATTATGTAAATAGATACCTATTAATAACAAATACTTAGTAATAGACAGATATTCTATAACTATTATGCGAATTTCTCTAGAAATTCTGATGAAAAAGTGAGACGGTCTAAGTAGGATTAAAAAGCAAAAGGTCTAAATCACTAGGTTTATTTTTCTTTATAGATTTTTTTGTGTGTGTCATAATATCCTCAATAGTGTCTAGAAAGAAGAACCTTCACAGAAAATCAATCCTGCCATTAACTAGGATTACAATCTGTGTCAGTCAATACTTTGTGGCATTTAAGCACTTGTAATCTGACAAAAAAATAGTAAAGGAATATATTTGAAACAGAAAGAAGTTCCTAATAAGCAACTGACTGTACTTAATTTCTATAGTTTAATGCCCATTGCACTCTTTTGACTTTCATTTTTCTGAACTTCATTGTCCCTGAATTTTGCTAAAAGATCTTTTTTTACACCCTTAATATACCAATGCTAGGCTGTTCAGTAGAACTTATAAAGAACTATAAAGACAAGTCTGTTGGATAAACATGAATGAGTGTATTGTCTTGAAGCCATCCAGAAGTGCTAGATTTTAAAAATTAGATTTGAGTAATTTGAATGTGGTATTGGTCAGACATTTGGACTAGATGATTTTTATAGGTCCCTTCCAACAGAAAAAAATTTCTTTTCCTTTCTTTTCTTTTTTTCTATTACTTTCTTTTTGTTTTTCTTTTCTTTTCTATTCATTATAACAGGTGGCGTGGTTACTAACACAGAAAATTTTCTTCACCGATGTTCTGATGATAGTATATCTTCCCAATTTTTTTCCAGGAGTTTACTAGGCTGTTTTTTTACAGGTTTAAGAGAAAAGGGAAATAAAGTTATCTTCATAGTGTGTATATAGCCCAAAATATGAAGAAGGTCAATCACATGAAATTAAAACAATATGTTAATGTTAATTTAATGGAGAAACAGATTAGTATCTGTTGAACATGCAAAAATTAGAAGATTGCTTTTCTATATAATTAAACCTCAGGTAGATGAGCAAGGACACAGTTTTGTTTCTAGTTCTTTGATTAAGTAACTTTTGACTACAGGAAAGCAAGTTGCCAAAACCAGACAATCCTTTTAAATGGGAATTTGCAATAGATGATGGGCCTCTCCCTTAGAAGGAAAATTTGGATTAACAAATAGTTGCTTCTAGGTGCAAACTTATTAAGTGATCTGGGACCTAAATTTCTTACAATTTCTTGTTCTCCAGGTCTTCATAGTCTTTCTTTCTTTTTAGGTAATTCCACTTTTGTATGAAAGAATCAGAAACACTATGTCAGTATCATAATTGTGACCACAACAATTTGCTTCTTTTTCCTATTAAAATATTTAATGAGCATCTATTGCTTGAGTCTTTAAAAAAACCTCAGTGGTCATTCAGCAAGTAAACTAAGTCTCTAAAAAATAGTATATAGGTCTTCAAAATAGTGAATATTTTAACACAAATCTTGTCAGTCTCTCATACTTAGCAATCTCTCAAAGGCTGATTTCCCGCTCTCTGTAAACTCAGTTTTCATTAAGGAATAGAATGGTTTATATGCTCATAAAAATGGAATACTCTGCTCAGAATTTGTCATAATTTCTTGAACTTTTTCTAGAAGTATAAAGCTAGTTGAGAACAGCTAATGTAACAGACCAATGAAGAGCCTTGTGGAGTAAAGGATAAACATAAAACATATGTATAAATCCTCAATAAGCTTCAACACACGCCTTAAAGAATTATGACACATATTTATACCTTGAGAAAAATCTTATTAAAATTGCGAAACTCCCATGATTCAATAGTCTCATTAGTTAGTCCCATGTTCCACTTTGATAGATATCTCTTCCTTAAAAAGGGAGAGGAAGACAAATGCAGAAATCAAACCAAAACAAACCACACTACAACCCCCAAACCAAAGCAAAACTCAAACTCATTGAGCTATAAATGGTAATATTTACTTCATGCTAAGATTTTAATTCTTCGCAACTTTTCATGTTGTTACACTATTATTTCTACATAGATTTATAATCACATTACCAGGCATTAATTACACATTTATTCAAGCAATTAACCATGAAAGTGGATTTATTATCTGAGAGATGATATATGACCTGTGAGTCATTTAGTTAATGAAGAACAGGAAGATCTTACTAACCAGGGCAGGTATTTCATTGGCAGTATCACTAATTACTCTGACAAGCTTCTGAATAAGAACTCTGTATACAGAAACCTCATTCAGTTTTCTCTTTATCCATTCTCTGGGAAAAAAAAAAGTCATTTTCTTTCTCTAACTGGATGTATGATTTGATACATTCATAGAATCATAGAAAGATTTTGGTTGGAAGGAATATTTAAAGATCATTTAGTCCAAACTCCCCACCACTGAAGGTGACTTGATTGTGCTATATCATTTTCAAACTGTATCTTGACTGTATGATGCTTCTGGAAATACAGAGTCTCACTGTTTAAATCTGGGCTATTCTTCAATGTAGCATTACGTATTTCAGCTGCATTTAAAAATGGTACAAGGATTACTTCCCATGAAGTCAGATCTAACCAATTAGAATGCATAGGACATAAGAAAACGTAATATTCTCAAATCTGGATGAAGAGCAATTAAATTTTATGGGGTTTTTTAGTTGACATAGCACAAATAGAATTAAAGGACCAAGTGTGTGCTTCAGTATGTAAAAGATAAAGGTCTAACTCCTCTTTACAGTCTGCCAACAGTTATTCAAGTTGATATCATGTTATTGAAGTGTCAAGGGCCTATTACTCAAATGTTGTTCAAGCCAAATATTGCTATTTTATCTTTCTGCAAAAGTAATGTTGGATAAATAAATTAAAAATAAGTAAGTGAATATTTATATTTTGTTCCTGTGAATTAATACATATAGATCTGGCAGTGCCCAGGGATCATCAGTGGCTTGAGAGGGAGCTGCCAGGTGCAGGTGCATTCCTCTGCTCCCTTGGAGTTTCCCTACCACTGGGGAACCTCAGGAAAAACCCCATTTGCTGAGATCTGTTGTTCTGTTACAGACAGGCCCAGCTTTGGAGCGGCTCCCCTTGTCTACAGGTTCTTTAAAGAATTATGGTTCTTTAAAGCTAAAATATAAGTTCTGGAATTTTGAGTGTGTGTGCAAGCAAAGCTTTCCACAAATGTTTTGATCCTGCAGGCTAAATGTCGTCAGAATACTTACTCATTTAACAGCTTAAAAAAGCAGTAAATTAGAAATCTATTTTTTTTTTACCCTATAGTAATATGAAATTTATTACATTGTAAATGGTTGGCATATTCAGTACTGTTAAGAATAGCTGTATGATTACATATAAATTAAAGTACAGTTCCAGTTTTATGAAATAGTGTGGCAAATTTCATGACGTATTCAGAACCAAAGATTTTACACATCTAATATTTTAATAATTAATTCTGCACTTGGGCCTATTTGTTGACCTTGTAACACTGAAAACCATTCTCTTTATCAAGGCAAGAGACTAAAGGAGACATGGGCCAGGAGCTCAGCCCCTGTGTTATCACCTTTCCATAATCTTTCCTTAAAACTCACATAAGGTGAAATAATGTACACCCTTTCCAATGAGAATGCATTACTTAGAGTGATTGAACTCTCCCACAAGAGGTCAGACTGCACTATTCAAGAGGTCAGACTGCACTATTCAATGTTGTGTTCTTCAGGAAACGAGTTTTTAACTTCAGTTATTGTTCTTATTTTAGACACATCCATAGCTTCTCCCTAGTGATACTGTTTGCACTGTGAATTGACTACATCTTTCAGCTAATTGCTCACCATTTTAGCAGATTTGTATTCTGTTGATTCACTCCAAAGTAGTAAAGTACTATGCTCACACTTATAATAATCACTGTTTTAATTATATTTTCATTCATTTATCTATTTATTTAATTAATTTTACTTGAAAGAAATTTCGTGAAAATACATTAAGTTACTGGGAAAGACTGCAGTTGCAGTTAACATTTTCATATTTCTGTCATAATTTTTTATGGTGTTTTATGCATCTGACCTTTGCACAGCCCCTCTGGGAGAGTAATGATAGACTTCAAATCTCCAGTACTCAACAAAGGTTAGTTCCATGCTCAGCTGTGCTGGCAGCTCAGCTTGCTACTTTACTATTTCTCCTCCACTTATCTCTGAAATGGCAGGTTTTTCTCATTAAAACAATAAAAGTTTGAGAAATAAACTGCACTAGAGGGATGCAGTAATATGGTGCTGTCATGGTAAAACACCCCTCCAAAATATAACAACACTGCATTTTTGCTTTCCATTAAGCAAACTGGACAATATGCATGATATTGGCATTTTTTGAAACTTCAATTCTGTTTCAAACTGTAGGTATGCTGTTTTCCTAAGTTTTGCCTCTCTGACCCAATAATTATTAAAAATTATTTACCACTTTAAAATGTTGTCCCCAACATTTTGCTACCCTGCACAGGCACACATTATTATCATTATTTGGTAACATTAATTTCTTGATATCTAGTGACACATAAATGTGTAGACAAATAAAATAGATTGTTCTAGTTGTAGTTACATGTATATAAATGAGTGAAGTTAAGTAAAATAAAGAGAACTGAAGAATATAAAATGAAACCTTTAGGTTAGGTTAGATGCATATGGGAATGAGGAAAATAGTTCTTT
Source organism: Florisuga fusca (assembly GCA_038090715.1). Classification (NCBI taxonomy): domain Eukaryota; kingdom Metazoa; phylum Chordata; class Aves; order Apodiformes; family Trochilidae; genus Florisuga; species Florisuga fusca. The sequence goes on along the minus strand of JAAWXA010000001.1, from coordinate 5,113,258 downwards.
ATATCTTCTAAAGGAGAATAAGAAGCAGGGTGACTAAAAATCAGCAAGAAAAATTTAGATTTACGATTAGGTTAAAGTCCAGCTTCTCTCTATACACACAGATGAACACTAACAGAAGTTTCCTAGGGATATATCCCATCACTACATTTTAGTTTGTTGAAACATTCAACAAGAATAGCTCAGTCAAATCTGATGATTTTTTAGGCTCACAGGATGAAATGGGTGGCATTATAAAGTTTATTTTCTACATTACTAAGAAATTGAATAGATATTATCTGAAGCAGTGTCACAGTTACACTCTTTAATACTATCATTTTAATGCTTCGTATTTTAAAACATTTTTCTTCAGATATCCTAGATCATAAAATTATTAAACTAAACTCTATATATTCAGGTACTGGAAGAAACTATTGTTACAGAATTTCTTCAGATTGTTGCACAGTAACATGAGGAAAGTTATAAATGCAAAACCACAATCCCATTAACATTATTAATGTAATTTATAAATACTGTTTAATGACAAAAGGGGAATCTTGTGACTAACAAGGGGTTTTAAAACAATTTGTGGTAGTTTAATGGGCAGACAGTAGGATTTATACATAATTTTAACTTGGCTATTTATTCTGATTATTCTTTATTTGTTTTGTTTATCCTTATTTAATCAATTAAAAACAAATCACTTTTTTAAAGCATTAAATCATATAGACATAAGGACCATATAGAAATCATACAGGTGTGAAGAAGGCCTCTGAGAGAGTAAAGGAATATTTACTAGACAGAATTTTTTAAAAGCTAAAGTGCACAATACCTCATCAGTTCATCACTTTTCAGTCAGTTCATTACAACTAGATAATGCCTATGAAGTTCTTTTTTCCTGAAATCTGTTAGAAAGACAGCATTCTAGGGATTACCAAGCAGTGACTTCATACAACGTTATTGATTTCAAATGGATAGTTAATTCCTAACTCCATAAAATGACTGTACTTCAGCCCACTGCCACTGTGGATGTAAAGAAGTATAAGTACTGTAAATAAATTTCTTGCCCATTGCATTCAATAAATTGCAGTGTTCTTTGGACATTTTCCATTTTTACTGCGTCAATTTTAAAAAAGGTATTTCAGGAACCTATCTAACTGCAAGGTAGAATTTAAGTGAATTAAATGTTATCTCATTTACTTTTTCTATGCTACATCTGCAATGCTAAACTGCTTTCAGCAATATAAAAATGGAAATGGCACAAATTTAAGCAACATTTAACAACATTATGACACATATAGGCCTGAAGTGGGGACACATCAATACTAGCTCACTGCATCTTCTGACAAAATTTTTCAATGCCTTCAAGGATTTATTTTTTTCTTTTTCTTTTAATCGTTACAGAGATAATCCTGTGCTGAATATTCGTTAAGTCCCATCAGCTTCAGTAGAGTTGGGAGCTGAAGACATTCAACAGCTGTCAGGATATACCTCTCTAAGGGCTGGTAAGCAAAGCAAGTATTGAATTTCCAGGCATTTGATAAAGATGAAGGATGCTAATGCAGAGTATGCTAGTCAAATGTCTTCCATATTAACTACATAAAGAAAAATTCTATCTTTACTGAAAACTGTAAAATAATTTCTCTGAATCTAAAGAAATCAAGTGTACATCTGGATTTGCATCTTCAAAACAAATCTTAAATTAGTGAACCTACCTATTTTTTGTCATCTTTTAACAAGTAAAAGCCAAGCCAAGCCAACTGGAAATGGAACTTCCATGCAGTGGTCTTATATATCCATAAGTAAGTGAGGTTGTAAAGGGCGTAACCAGTAACAAAAGTGAAAAACTGCATTTTCAATAATGAGTGAGAGTTATGGTACCATGTCATGTGTAACACTGCAAAAATGCAAATTAATATAATCAATGGCTACACATGACTAGCCCTGTTAAAAACACTAACCAGTAATGCACAACAAGTTTTGTGCCAGAACAAATATTAGAAGAACAAGTGCAGGAACAACACTAGAACAGATAGTGAAATATCATCACAGTCTCAGCACTAGATGAAGTAAACCATCCAGTCAGGGAAAAAAGTAGTGACTTATAAAAGCTGAAGGAAGATAATAGCAAGTAGGTAAGGAGTCTTGAATGAATCTGAGGTTTCTGGGAAAAAAAAAAATATTACTGCAAGAAGAATTTTGTCTAAAAATTGCTGTAATGATCTCCTCAAAGACCTGATTTGAAAAACCAAGAATATTACCCCCACTCTGTGCATAGTTCATCTGCCATCTGCAGTCTGTTTTAAAGTCATTTCATACATATTCTTATCATGAGGATCACCAGCTGCATCTCCTGTGCATATGACAAAATACAGACCAGTGTGGTTATTTGCCTTCCTAGAATCTCTGAAATTATGTACACATGCTTCAGAATTTCTTAACACAGGATAGTGTAATGTCTGGAAGAAAAGTAGAGAAAGCAGAATTTTCAGTCATCTTGGTTGAAAAAAAAAAAATCTTTAAATATTGGTACTCTATATAAAGAGCCAATAAAGTTTAATTAATTTTCTCAAGAAAACTATGCAATAAAGGTTAACTGATACCCAGGTTGCAAAATCTGTTGTCTATTCAATAGGTGAAATGAAAATGTGTAATGAGACATTATAAAAGAGGTAAATAGGAAAACTATGATCAAAAGAAGCTAAAATCTTTAACAGAAATCAAACCGTGTGGTTTTAAATTATTTTTAATTTAATATAATTTATTTTATTTTAACTATTTATTGTGTTTCTTTCAGAAAATAGGTCTAAGAAATTTCTTTGCTGGACTCACATTCCAGTGAGTATGTAATAAAAAACTTTCAATTATGTAACACTGTATTAACAAATTAAACAAAATTCTGCTGTTTTATAATTGCTGATCTAAGTAATTTTTTTATATCTAGAATTTCAATATATCTTCTGTATTCATCTTGTGATCAAGTCTATCTCTTGTAACAGTCTTAGGAAGGCAGACAAACAAACTCTTAAGTAAGCCCTTGATAAGATTTGTTTATTAACAGTAGAAACTTCCACCACAATTGTCATTATTAATTATCAGATCTTGTTAGTTAATCTGAGCTATCATTCCCTGTGCTGTTTAAATTGTTCAAATCCCTTTATAATTATTACTAGAGTCTCAATTCATCCTTTTTTTATTCACTCACAGTTCACCATCTCATTAGTAGTCATAATGACAGGTTTTGGTCTTAGCTAACAATTTCATGCAGACATTGTATCTTTTGCAGGTTTTTTTTAAATCTTTCTTGACTTCCTTATTCCACTTTGACTTTTTGAGAGCAACTGTTAGATGTGTAAAAATAATGAATGTTAATATTTTTATCTGCAGTGTTTCCCAAAGAGATCTCAGAGTTGTTGACACTGATGTGACTTATGTTTGACACCAAGTATGCTCTATGAAAATGTCATGCCCAATACTGAACTGATGACGTGTGTTTTTTCCCCAAGGAAATCACCTTTCTTCAATATTTCTTAGGGAAAGGGAAAACTGATACTTGATGCTGACTTAGTAGTAGAATGTTTTCTCATTTTTAAAACTAGAATATTTCACAAACAGAATCATAAGTAAATTAAATTCTTCTTTCACATGTTTTTCAGTACTTTCACTTCCTAGGGAGAACTTAAAAGGTATCAGTATTGATATTTGAATTTTTGATAAATTTGTATTGTGAATAGAAAAAAATACTATTATTATATTTGGTTGGAGTGACATATATATGAACAATCCCATAATTTTTATCAAAACCTGTCAAGATGCCTCTTCCACTTACATTTTTCAATACCGAGCACATACTTTTCAACTTCTGTTTTACGGTCTCACTGCTTTATATCCCTCAGAGTCCTCAAAAATGGAGACTGATACTGTGGGAAGACAACAAAAAGAATTTTGGTGTTGATGTCTTCAAACATAAATCAATATGGGGAGTTTTCTAGCTATTCAATAGATGTTTCTTTTTTTCAAAATTCACCTCAAATATAATGCTCACATTTCAATAGTTCTGTGTGGACACTTATGCCATTAATTTTTGTATGCGGTTTTTATGAATTTTGTGGCCATGATGAATTGTCCTGATCCGGGCCAGGACAGAAGCAAATTTTTTTTAGTAATTTTCCTTTTCAGCTACTTATCATCTAAGTACTTTCTGAAATTAACAGCATGTTTTTCAGTCAGTGTCTGCTGAAAGGCTGCAGAAAGGCTCTTGCTTATTTTTATTCTTATAGAAACCAAGATCATTGCTTGGTTTCGCTAAACTTCTGTACACCAGAAATGAAAGGGAGGAAAAGGGGTCATAACTTTTGATCTTCTTCTGGGAAGGAGTGGACCAGACAGGTCACCCAAATTGAACAAAGTATTCCATCCCATATGTGTCATACTCAGCATGAACCTGAGAGATCACTAAGATCAAGGCTCTACATCTATGGCTTTTGCTTTCCAAGAAAGGAAAAGACATTAATAGCATCTGTCATTCATTTAATTGACAGTGAACCATGATGAATCATCTCCTAGATTATCTCTGTAGAACTCTTTTGTCATTTCTTTTCAGCTGATTGAGTAAACAGAAATGTTATAATTTCTCAACAGAAACACATAACAGTACTGACTACTCATTTTCTACACAAGGATACTTGTAGACTGAGAAGTCTTTTGTGTGTTCATTCTAATATCTGCTTGAACTAAGATTCACAGAAATAAGTTTTGCAGTGTTACCTGGAAGATGCTGTTGGCAATGTTATTATTTATCCCCCAACCCAGAAAAAAAAAAAGATACCACCCACTAGACCGAGTTCCTCCAAGCCTCATCCAACCTGGTTTGAATACTTCCAGGGAGGAGGCACCCACAGCTCTAGGAAACCCATTCCTGCATCTCACCACACCCATAGTGAAGTATTCCATCCTAATGTCTTGCCTCAATCTACCGTCTTCCAATTCAAAGCCATTACCTCTTGTCCTTTCACTACATTCCAAATGTACAAATTTGGGCTAACTGAAGTTTGTTTCTACTGCTTTATGGAAAGAAAAAATAGAATTTATCTGTACAATCACTTCTCTATTATGAACAGTTAACATTAGTGTTTACAACTAAAAAATTGCTTATGCTCCTGTGTCTGCTGTTAGGGATTGGGTGAGTTGCCATATGGGTGCATTGTTGCTCATCTTTCCTACTGCCTGAATAAATATTTTATTTATAACATATTATCAGATGCTCTTACTCTTTAGACCATACTGTACACAGGTAACATTATCATTTTCTGATGCTACTTCTCTCTCATCTTCTATCATTATGAATATTTCCATTCAATCTCTTCTTTTTCCAGACAGAAAAACTGTTTTGCATGTCTTTTCCTTTTTTTTGAATGAAAAAAGCTACTGCTTTTTATAGGTTAGATTTTAAGATTTCATTAAGTGGTTTTGAAACTGTAAACATAAAAAACAAGAAAAAAACAAAAAGGAAAAATTTATCCTGAGATGTAAAAATTAAAGAGTGTCTTTTGTGAAGCAGTGCTAGAGAAACAAACTGAAAACTTGATAAAGAAAACAACAGTGAAATCATTCAACATAGGAAAAGGAATTCAATAGATGAATCAGGCCAGATAAAAATTCAAACAGAATCAGATGTAAAAGAATGAAAGAGACTTTTCAGGACTTTGGAGGAACAGACTTTTAAAAAAAATAATATAGACAACAAATTAAGATTTATCCCTTCTCAACAATATCCTGATTAAGTTAATCAACAATATAAATGCTTTGTAGTAGGTTAAATTATTTCAGAAAAAGTGATACCTCTCCAAGCCTGACTTTCACAACTCCTTAATTCTTCCAGAAATTGCACAGTTTCCCAGGCCATTGTGTAGTCTCTCTACAAACTCATTTTGAGTTTGGCAATAGGATACAAAGCACTGAGACATAATCATCGTGAGAATGGCATGGTGGGAAGCATTTAAAGAATGTGAGCTGTAGTGCCAAAATGTATGAAAACCACATGTACAAATCGTGGAGGATTTAAATGAGCTATAATAAATCAAAAGGAAGATCGTGGAATTGTTGCAGGAAACTACCTAAAAGCTTGTCTTGAACAGTCACTACTAGCTGATGTAGTACAGGCAATGCTTACAAGCCTGGCTGTGCAGCAGCAAATTATAAAGGCTTGTGTGTCCAAAAACTCAACTGTTTTTTTAATATTTGTAATAATTTGTCTAATAAAATACATCTCCCTGTGGAGCTTGCTTCACATCCCTAATTCATCATTTGTGCCAATAAGCTAGTAAACTATTAGAAGCTTGGAAATATTATGAAAGAAATATAGATCAAAAAAGGAGAAAATCACTTTATCACCATAAGATTTGTATATACTCACACTATTAATGTTAGCTGCATTATAGCTGGGAAAAGATTTAGCAGTTTTTAATTTTTTTTTTCTTCTTAAAGGGTTCCTGGAGGAAGATAGAAAGTGTGATGAGAGATATGGTATTGTTTCCATGCAAAGGAGACTAAAATAGTAGAACTCTTGACAAAGTAATAGGTCAAGGTTATCATAGTTGTGAATAAAAGCATGAGTAATCTAGTATAAGTTAATAGATTTCTGAATATTTGTAATTTCCTGCAGTACTTGAATTAGAGTATACTCAGTGAAATATTAAACAGCAGCCTCACAGCATTCAGAGTCAAATAATTTTTCATATGCTCATGAATTGTGGAACTCTGCAACAGGATCCTATATAGACCAGAAGTTTAAACAAGTTCCAGATTAATTTCTTCAAATTTGGAATAACTGCTATCATCTGCAGCATTATACAGTTTGTTTGGGTACCATGCTCATTTTAGCTCATGTTTGAAACACATGACATCATCCTTTCTCATAAAATTGGTACTCTATAGTAACACAGACTACATCTGAATAGGAAACGCTTCTGTTTTAATTAGATATGTCAGGTTTTCCTCATATAAAATTAGAAATCAAGGCAGAGTTTTTCCATGTATGCATGTAAAGCTATTTCTCATCTGTAAGGGAGTGTTTGTCTCCTACTTAGCTTTGCCAAATAATGGAGACATTTTTCTTTTCTCTTGGGAAAAAACAATAAAACAGTCAAGAAACAAACAAACTTTGTTCACAAGTGTTACCACCAGCCACAGACAATATAGGAAATAATACTAAGCATTAGGGGACTCAAGTTACCTAGGGCAATTTATAAAAGGCCAGGAAGCGTAGGAGGGTTGGAGAACACCCCCAGGGCAGGCAGGGCAGTGGTCTCCCAGGCAGAGTGCCATCCTGCATGCAAGCAGGTGCAGCCATCACCAGACAAATGTGAGGTGATGAGTGACTTTAAGATCAGCTGGGGGAGCACAGTCAGCACTTCAGGATCAGCAGGAGTGGTGCTGAGCTCAGGGCCACCTACAGAAAGACTCAGACAAGGACTCGGTGCTCAGACCTGAGTTTAACAGGGGCAGGGGTGTATGGATGGGGTTATGTCCATATTTTTTAAGGGGGACAGGGCAGGCTGGTTGGAGCCATTAAGGTCTATGTGTGTATTCAGGGCCTTGAGAGCAAGAATGCTGAAGAGGTTGTTCCAACAGAAAATAAAACTGTTTCCCAGTTGCTCTTAGATATCTATCCCATGTGGAAAAAAGGTCAACAGTTTATTATCATCGACCATTTATGTATCTAATTTTGATGTCATTAAGTTCTAGGTTTTATAGTCGTCGTAATTTCTTTGGAAGAATTTATTTTACTAAGTATTTTATTTTAATTTTGAAAGGAAAACAAGGTTATCAGCTCTTCCTCTATTCCACAAACTTTCCCCAGCCTTTTATTTCACTAACTTTTTTTCATAAAGATCCACATATATATAAAATACCAATGAAGAAAAATATAGTAAATCCAGCCATCATGTATGCAGCATCGGTAAAAGCTCTGGCATGCAGTCTGAGCTTCTGTGAATTTATGGCAGCTCAATATGGTAGGCTTTTAATTTGAATTTAGCTTTCATTCTCTTGTCATACTCAGTTCCCAGGGCCTGTCACAAACAATATTCGATAAGTCAGTTAATTCTGTTCAGACGTGCCAAAATTTTACTTTAGGAGCCCCATGTGTCCCTTGTTTACTTGTGTTCTGCTTCTGCTCAGCTCCTCATAACCCCCACATACAGAGATAGTTTTGTTTCCTGTGGTAAGAATATTTTTCTGCTGTTCTACTTCTGAAGCTTCTAATAAGTCACTAATAAGCCACTAAAGATTCTCCCAGCACAGAAACACAAAACCTAGTACAAAAATAATCCAATGTTTGGATTTTTTATTTGCTTGTATTTCATCACTGCTTAGGAAATTGTCACTGTGGCAACATGTTGTCATTTCAACACTGTGGAGACAAGCTATGCCCCATTAGATGTTTCCAGTTAGATGTTTCTGTGGCCCTGTCTGTTGCTAGGTGAAAAATAAGGGGTCCTGAGCTCATCCCTCAGTGCTGTTTGGCTGATGGGTTTGAAGGCCAGCTTAGAGTCAGTGTGGCCAAGGGAGTCCCTGGCCTGCTGACAGCCACTGGGAGAGGTTGCTGGGCAACCTGCAGGGATGCAATGGCCATCACAGCCAGGGCCAACCCCTTCCCCGCAGAGGCAGGGCTACTTTTGGCAGAGATGCTGGCACTGATCCTCTGCCAGAACATGTATTTTTTGGGCTACAAGCTCAGTGTCACAGCAGGCTGGACCTGTAGGGCATGGAGCTTCTCCAACCTCTCTTCTGTAGACAGATGCAGGATTTAACAAATACCCTAAATACCCTTTTCTCTGTAAAAGACACCTCTTGGGTAATGATAAAGAATGTTTTAGAAACATGTTGAAAAGATCATTCACTGTATTTTAACTATTTTATGTATCATTATGTACACACAGAAACTAGAATCCTCTCAGTTTTCTTTTTGATTGATGGATGTTCAAGTTTGGGTTTTGCAGTTCTCCCATTTAACATTTTCACATTCACCCTCCAGTGCCTTTCTTATAGAGGAAAACCAAAGCATAGCTTGTAATGGTATAGCTTGAATGAATATTAATCATACAGCAATAGCTTTGCAAGGAGTAGTGACAATTTTGTCTTTAGCTGTGTGTACATATTTTACTCCTATGTGCCATATGCTATCATGGTATTCTTCCTTCTCACACCTTAGACAGTGTGTCCTTTTAATGGTTTGGTTCAAGTGCAGTGTGGCTGTTTCCTCACAACCACAGGTTCCCCATTTCTGTTGTCTGACACAATGCCAATGAGTCCCTTTCTTCCATTTCAAATTGATCTTTATCTCACTTCATTTATATTATTCTATATTCTTAGGAAGCAAATATATCTTTGTTGAAGCCTGTCCTTTTAAATAAAACTACAGTTTTGGAAGAACATTTTCAGGTGCAATATTGAACTAGCTGCTTTTCAAAAAAGGTCTTTTATTTCATGTATATTTCAACTCTCTTAAATGTGTTTAGGCATTTATAGTGTACTCATCATGTTGTCAGTTATTTTAGATAGTTTGATGTCTAAATTATACCAGTTGTACTCCAAACAACATGTGAAAAGGTCACATTCAAAGAGTCAGATAGTCATGCCCTAGCTGTTCCCTTCATTCTCTTGAGAAAAAAAGTTGTAACTATATGACTTATGCAAGAAAATCCACAACACCATCATAAAATAAAGTTGAATTTCCTGTTATTTTCAATTATAATAGGACATAAGATAGAAAATTTTTCAGAATTAATAATGCTTCAAATACTGATTAATATTTTTATAGGTTTATATACATTTCATTCAGACCTATTAAAATTTATGTTTATTTTTGTGATATTTTCTTTCTCCTTAAAAATCAAAATAAACAAAAATACAAGCAGACACACACACACAAAAAAACAAACCCTAAAACTAACTGTTTATGACATTCCAGCCATGAGAAAATTTATTGCGAGCTGTGGTAGAAAATATTGGTTTTTATGTAATTGGATAATGTATCTTTAAAATAACTGTAGTAGCAGATGTTTTTGGAAGAGATTATAGCCCCAAAAATGAAATACGATTCAATACAAGAAAATACACCCTAATGGAGGTCAAGACATAATTGGAAAAGATATTTTCTCACTCATTTCTCTTTTTGAGATTTCAGTTACACTCCATAATCCACACTTCAGCATTGATTTGTAATTATAGCCATCTTCCCTCTTGGTTCCTCCTCTCCCATTTTAGACAATATTGTCTTTGAGCTGACTGACAAAATTTTCTTAAATTCAAAGCTACAGGAGAGGTGGAAGAGGAAAAGCAGTGTACAAGGTAAGAAAGTGTGGTAGAGAGAAAGAGGCAGATCATTAAACATTGGATCATTGAAACACTAGAAATATAACTATAAAAAACAAAAAAACAATGCAGAGATGAAAATTACGAAAATAATGAGTGTAAGTTATCTGAGGTTAGACTTTGAAAAGTACTGTTCTGACAGTTGATGAATTAGAAAACATAAAACTCCATGGTATTTTATTACTTTCTTTTTTACTATGCTTTCCTTCTAGGTATATTCTCTTTATATTTTTCTGACTGATATCAGTTTTCCTGTCAATAATAATGATCTCCCCAAACTGCTTCTTTCAGGATAGAGTTTTATAATATACATCCAAAATTTTCAGTTGCAGTCCTATCCAGTTACAGAGAATATAAGAATGCTTTTCCTGAACATGGAAGAAGGAAACAATGAGAAGCAGTTTTCTGTTCAAGAGCAGAAACGTGCTTTTGGACAGTGTTTTGCTCCTAAAGACTGAATTTGGCTTTCTGTCAAAGCTACATTACTGGTTCTTTATGGGCTGTCCTTTGACTTTGTTTTCAGATACCATTTTGATGCGCTTCACACAGGTGGCTCACTGAATACTTTATTCAGTGAGGAGGTTGGTAATTTCCTGGCTTTTTGAAAACAGATGTTTAAATCAGCTGAAAATATTTTGAAAACTTTATTTTCTTCCCAAAGAGCACAAGTGAGTTGGCTACATAATGGCAGCTGTAAAGTACAAAAGGTACACAACAAGAGTGACCAGAGCAAAGTGTAAGGTTAACCCATCCATCAACTTTTAATATATAAATCTTTGCTGAAATCAAAAGGGCAATACCAACCTGACTATGTATTTCTTACTCAGCATTTCTGAACAATTTCACCTTCTATTTCACAGCTTTCCTATCACACAGGCATGTTTTATAAGCCTAAAAGATGATGGGATGAATAAAGCAGGTGCATTTTCTTACTTCAGAGAGAGACAAATATCCCATCTGTTTCATACGAGGCTAAGAAGAATTTTTCTGAAAGCTACCTACTAGGCAAATGTCTGCTTCACTTTTATTTTCACTTTTGACTACATATCCACTTCAAATTCAGAATGCTTTTCTTTCAACATGTTTTCCCATAAGGTGTTGAAAGATCTGAATATGTAATCAATGCCAGTAATTATACAGTATATTCTTTTCATAAAAAATTTGTGAAGAACCAGCAAAAGCCTCCTTCTAAAAGTGCAAGTATTAGATGTAGACAAAACTATTAATTCAGTTTTATCAGGTTCCATCTCCCTAACCATGTCACATTTCCATTAATGGAAGAGTACCTAAGTGCTGATGAGAGGCTTCTTTTTACTAAGAAAAACTAAACAAAACAAAACAGAGATACTATATATAATTCACAACAACACAAAATTCTCCTGAAGTGGATCAGGTATTTCAAACATAATAAAGAATTTGGATGCTATTTGCAGCCGCAGAAGACTCCTATAGAACCTGCAGAAACTGCTTCTACTTTATAAACTCAGAGAAATTTGTAAAATAATCTTGAAGTACAAAGAGGATCTTCTTTCTCTAGATTGTTCTGCATGTAACTCCATATTTTAGTCATCTTTTCTCATCTTTACAGATCTGAAAATAGAATTCTTATGGCTGTCTACAATTAAACAACATCTCAAGTAATCTGGATAACTGAAAGTTTGGAAAATCTATTTTCTAATTTCCACCCTGATCAGCACAGTGCCCAAAGTTAGTCTTTCTTGGCTTTATTTCTGCCACCAGATTTTTCAGAGAAAAACATTAGTTTTCATGTTGTCTCATTCTGTCTGTTTAAAATTAAGGTTGAATTTTTTTTTCTTTAGAAAGTACAATTACAGAGACATTGACTAAGCCCGGAAAGAATGGACTGAATAATAACTTGAATATTGGACTGAATAATTTTGAAGAATCAAAATGCACTGGGAAAGTGGAACTTGTATATTTTCCTAATTAATGTATTTCTGACACTAACTGTGAAACAAGATTTTGTTTATGGCTATTAGTGTAGCCCATATTTTGGTTTTGTTTTATTTTATCTGGAAAAAAACTAGTATACAGGTTTTTCTTAACAGATAAATTATGTTTCTATTTATACATATCAAAGTTCTTTTACTTAGCTAGTCAAATTAAAGTAACAAATATTCTTATCTTTTTTACTGCTGTCAGTCTTTAAAAATTTCTGTGCTCTCAAATGTAATGAACTCCTTGAAACAACATATCTGTTTATTTATGAGTTTATTAATCCTCTCATTTTTTTTCCTGGCATACTTTTTCACCATTGCCAGTCAGGATCATTTGGAAAAATCATCAAATTAACTCAATGTTTTACCTGAGCAAACTTAAAATGCCCAAAATTTTGATTAACTTTCCTATTAAGGCATAAACCAAAATGATAGAACACAAACTAGAAAATGTTGAGTGATGACTTCTCTAACTTTAATAGCATGTACAGAAACAGAAATATTGAGCACCTAAAGCAACTTCAGATTTCATCTTGGAGTGACACTGAAGACTGATCAGTTCCTTTGCAACAATGTTACTAGAATACAAGAAATCTAAAGCTATGCCATTATTTTTCATTGTAAACTAAAATACACAGCATCTGGGGTCAATGAAAGCCTTTGATTGGGCTTTAATGTGCCGAGGATGAGATTTTGTAAGAGGAAAACCAGGTACATAACATTTGAGTAAACCTTTCTCAAAGATAACACTGAATTCGTAAAAATGCATGAGAGAAAATAAGGGAAGAAAATTGTTCCCTTATGGTTGTAAGGAAATGACTGACATTCGCATGCTTACTTGTGCAACCTTAATATCCCCATCACAGTTTCAGTNAAAAACATTAGTTTTCATGTTGTCTCATTCTGTCTGTTTAAAATTAAGGTTGAATTTTTTTTTCTTTAGAAAGTACAATTACAGAGACATTGACTAAGCCCAGAAAGAATGGACTGAATAATAACTTGAATATTGGACTGAATAATTTTGAAGAATCAAAATGCACTGGGAAAGTGGAACTTGTATATTTTCCTAATTAATGTATTTCTGACACTAACTGTGAAACAAGATTTTGTTTATGGCTATTAGTGTAGCCCATATTTTGGTTTTGTTTTATTTTATCTGGAAAAAAACTAGTATACAGGTTTTTCTTAACAGATAAATTATGTTTCTATTTATACATATCAAAGTTCTTTTACTTAGCTAGTCAAATTAAAGTAACAAAGATTCTTATCTTTTTTACTTCTGTCAGTCTTTAAAAATTTCTGTGCTCTCAAATGTAATGAACTCCTTGAAACAACATATCTGTTTATTTATGAGTTTATTAATCCTCTCATTTTTTTTCCTGGCATTTTCCCCTTTCATGCCTTACTCAAGTATTCTTTTACTATGTATCACAGTGGTCCCCAATCTGTGGGGTTTTTTGAAATGCCAGTCCACCAGTCTGGGAAGAAAATGACTTTTTCACCATTGCCAGTCAGGATCATTTGGAAAAATCATCAAATTAACTCAATGTTTTACCTGAGCAAACTTAAAATGCCCAAAATTTTGATTAACTTTCCTATTAAGGCATAAACCAAAATGATAGAACACAAACTAGAAAATGTTGAGTGATGACTTCTCTAACTTTAATAGCATGTACAGAAACAGAAATATTGAGCACCTAAAGCAACTTCAGATTTCATCTTGGAGTGACACTGAAGACTGATCAGTTCCTTTGCAACAATGTTACTAGAATACAAGAAATCTAAAGCTATGCCATTATTTTTCATTGTAAACTAAAATACACAGCATCTGGGGTCAATGAAAGCCTTTGATTGGGCTTTAATGTGCCGAGGATGAGATTTTGTAAGAGGAAAACCAGGTACATAACATTTGAGTAAACCTTTCTCAAAGATAACACTGAATTCGTAAAAATGCATGAGAGAAAATAAGGGAAGAAAATTGTTCCCTTATGGTTGTAAGGAAATGACTGACATTCGCATGCTTACTTGTGCAACCTTAATATCCCCATCACAGTTTCAGTATTGAGTTTCATAACATTTTTTCTTTCATATAAGAATTTCAGTGCCTTTATAAGAGAGTATACTGGTCATCCTGTACTGAGAAGTAGCTCATCCATATAATTGGAAACTTGAAGCAGTTTTATTAAAGAATATGTGCTTTACTGAAGAAGACCAGTGCACTAGAGTTAAATCCAACTCATAAGACTTTAAGAAGCAGGTTTTTAAGATCTTGGCTCTCTGATGTCCCTTCAAGTGTAACTACATTTACCTTTCTATGCATACATAAAAGATGATCATGCTGAGTCAAACTAAAGATTTATCTGGCACAGCATCCAGTCTCTGAAGAGAGCAACAAAAAGTGCTACAGCAAAGACTATACAAAATTTCCAAATATGGGTTCTCAGGTTCTGGGAGAGAGTGGATAAGAAGGGCATTGAAATTTTTTTCTCTCAGTTCTGTCTGAGACCTAAAACTTTTAAAAAATTATTTGAACACTTTTAAAAAAAAAGTTTTATTATTAACTATTTATTGTATGAATTATTTTTTGTGTGTGTGTTATAAACTTCCTGCGTGCTAAAACAGTGATGCATCAGTCAATGGTAATACTGATGTGCAGAAGTTAGCGTTTGAAAATGTTCACACAGCTGTATGAATGTGGAAGCTTGGGACAACTCCCAGTAGAAAGGAAGTCCTAAATATACATTTCTAGGTGACTATTCAATTATAAATTTAGGTATACATAAAAAAAGAGATCTATTAGAAGTCTCATTATGTCCCTGTGCTAGAGAGACTGACTGAAAAGGTGATGATACCTAAGGATCTGACAGAAACACTCATTGTAATTTTTTCACTAAATATATGGGTGTTATTCCAATTATGTTAGTGAAAATTATGTGTGCATATTGAGAGGGAAATAAATCAGCCTGTAAAGTACTGGAAGTGTGCAGGTGTTCCCGCTTTTAATTTTTTTCCCTTCAAATTGTTCATTTGTAGTTTCCCCATGTATTCATATCCCTTAGAGCTCTCAGCTAAACAGTTTTTGCACAGTAAATGCTCGCAGGCAATTACAACTTCATTCTCAGGTAAATAAATAAAAATTTATTAAAATAAAAATAAATTATAATGGTAATAATAAAAGAGTAAAAGCAACACCATGGAAAAATACTAAGTAAAAAATTATGAGTCTCACTTTTACAATATGCAGCTTTTTGGGGGAAAGTGTCCTCTATTTGTATTTAGACTATATAATTTCTTTCCTCTGACTGAATAAGATTTCAAAACTGAAATGTAACTGCTTTGTCATTCAATTAATAAGATTATTCAATATTTCTCAGTCTCCATTCAGCTTTCATAATTAAGGCAAAATATCCATCTTTCAGACATTTTCCTGTGTGACATTTTTAGTATCTGAATGTTCCAACCTATCTGTGCAATGGAAACACTATTCATACCATCTCATATTCTCTCATACCATCTAGAGAAAAAATAGAAGAGAATATATATCTAGTTTATTTTAGAAAGGCTGTGTCCTTCTTAAATATATTATTTTACCACGTATAATTAACCAGAATTCTGAAAAGAACATTTACTTATTTCAAAGATTTCCAAATAGCGCTAGTTTTACCCGGGGGGACATGTCTTGCTTCAATTTGGTTTGCAGAAGAAACATCTGTCTCTTGGTATCAGGTGCTAAGTTTTGTGGCAATTGCTTCCATACAGGGAGCCACTTCTGAAAAATTATTCTCTGCAGAGCCTGTATGTACCCAGCAGCAGCACGAACGCAGCTGTGTCCCTGGGCTGCAGCACGCACAAACCCCAGTGTAGAAATCCAGATAGAGTCAGTGTAAGCTGGATGCATGGAGCAAGAACGGAGATAACCTCAACTAGGTGAGAGGATGAAGTGTGTTGTACCCAGTATGGTGTGCCCAGAGATGCTTGACAGGAAGATGGGATAATGAGATGTGCTAAGAAATGCCTAGTCTGCCTAGAACTCAGACTTTTTGCTACTATTGCAACTTTCTCTACCAGTGGTAGCAGTGTATGTGAGATGAAGGAACAATTGTTCTGACCTGCCAACTGTTGATACTGGCTAATTTATAACTATCTCAGGCAGCAGATGTGCAGAAGCTTCTTGTCTTGATTTTAAAAATCCTTCAAAGCTTCTCATCTTTCATTCAGTATCAGAAAATTATTTGATTTCCATATCATAGGCCTCTGACCTTCCCAACGTTGCCTGCTGACTGAATTTTCAAATAAGTGTGCTGATAGTCAGCCCTTAGCAGCACAAGCATATTTTGCACTTCACACTTTTGCCTCTATTGGTGTTAACAGGAAAAATGTACATCATAAGTCTTAGGCTTATGGCAGAATTCCCACCTCTCTTCCAACCAATATTTTTCAAGCTTGAAATTATTGATTATATATATGATCTCTTCCAAGAAGAATTTGTAATCCATTTATATTCAAAGAAGGGCTTGTTCATTTTCAGTTTAGGAATGCTTCAGTATAAGTTTATGATTTTTTTTTTTGGTAAAACATTAATATTAATGTTAACACTATATTTATTTTTCTATAAAGTATGTTATTCTAAGGTTATGACACCATTATTGTATTTAAACAGAGGTAGCAAACCCATATTAACAAAACAAAATCTTATACCTGTCTTCAACATTCAACGCATATACTGTATTTTGCAACTATTCTGCTAATTTACCAAATATGACAATTAATTTTGCGTATAAGAAAAAATATTCAGTTATATCACTACACTGCTTACATAAAATTGTGTGTCCTGTGCAAGCTGTCAAATAAGTGACTGGTAACATATATCGTCAAAAAACTTAGTGGTACCACAGCATGGAATATTAGAGTATCCAGATTAAATTATTAATTTAGGAATAGAGAAAAATGTGTATATTTATTAATGTAAAACACAGCTGATTTAAGTCGCCAACTAATTCTTATATAGTTCTTACACAACAGTTGTCCTCTACATTAGTATTTATTAGATGCTATAATTTCAAAATTTATCTAGAATGTAATAAAACTTTACTTGGTAAAAATCAGTTCTTGGTCAGTTCTTTGTAAAAAAATAGGCTGCAGTAAATTCCAGAATTACAGAAAATCATATTGACCTAAGCTGTTGTTTTTCTACCAAAGCCAATAATGTCTTCATCAGCATTACAGCCATTTTGTTACATTAGTTTCATTGGTAGGATGCTGAAATTAGAATAAAATTAAGAAGATTATTAAGAGACAATTATAGCCAAGTATCTAGAAATGCAAAGTAGAAAAATGTTATAACAAAATAATCATTTTATGATTTCAGCTTATGTCCTTATTTCTGTGACAATTGTATTCTTCCTCCATATTCTGTATTTGTACAACCAAAAGATGGCAGTGCTTCATCAACAATGCCTGTGAAGTTTATTCTTAGGTCATCATGTATGACATGTGAAAGCTTTAAGCCAGTGCAGTTTTACAAAATATCCAGTCTCTCTCTTCAATCAAATTTCTAAGGGAATAAAATGGATTTCAATTTGGTTTTAAGGTGCTTTGGTTCTCTCACAACTTACAAAACTTAGTTGATTAATATTTTCTGTCTCACTCACCAAACAAGATTTTGTAGAATACTTAATAAATATAGATCAGCTAAGTCATTTCCTCCTACTCTAGGATTTAACAACCTTAGACAATTCTGTATCTAGCAGTGACTCATCACCATAACCTCAAAGTCTTTCCTCAAACTCGTATCACAACTCACACCAAACACCTAGCGATTATAAATTACAGAAGTTTAAAACTTTATACCAACACAGTGATAGTTTCTTCCTCTATAATTAAAACACTGAAGCCAGACTTTTTTTTTCTTTTTTTCTCCATAAAAGCAAATTCTCATGTATCATATTTCTGCCTTTTATTTTCCATGTTGTATCTTCATCAGAATATTTTTTCATGCAAAATATTGATTATAACAGCTCTGTCTCAAGAATATTTTGGCAGATTTTATAGGTTTACACTATTTACCATGACCTTAGATTTAGTTTATTTTTATGATGAGTCTCAGAGATACATTCTATGTCATGTAAGACATCTTTATGTAAAAAAGAAATAATAAAACATCATGCCATGTATTTCAAACTAGTGAACAGCCATGTTAGAATCAATTAAGTTAGTCTGTTCTAGTTCACTTATCAGAAAAGGATGATACTTTTGTTCAACAGAGTTTCCTGTTCTGTTAGTTTTGTTAAAAAGTTAATTCAGACCAGTAAGTATGCTTCATTTGTTCTTTTTAAATCAGGACAATCATACTAATAGTTTATATTTTTAAAAAATTATGCTATAAGACATATATATAGATATATGTACAGCCATAAATGCAAAAAGACATGAAGATAGGAGCTACTTATTATTAATACCGTTTTATATATTTCAACATCAGTACAGTTTTTGATGCAATCTCAGGTCTACATTTTAGAAATCTAGCCTAATATTTGTCACCTGTTAATAAACTTAACAAAACCATATATAAACACAGAATTAATAGTCTTCTTACTTCTTAAAGGTGAACTAAAATTTTGTTCGGATGTTTGTGGGTTTATTTTGTTGTTTTGTTGTTGTTGTTGTTTTTTAAATTGGTAGTCCAGAAATGTTCAGTGAACTGCAAATCAGAACATTATGTCCCTATTCCTTACTATAAATTCAATTTCTTTAACAGATACCGTCTCACTTTTTTGCTAATGTGACTTTATGCATGAGGGGATGTGTGTAGTGGCTTGAGATATCCATAATGCAGTTTCCAGAAGGTACTAAAATAGTATTTTTAAATAAAAATTAGTTTTCTGCCAGCTCACCTGACAGTCTCTGGCAGTACACTTGGTTGGCTATCATATATATGCAGTTTTTTGTTGTTTTGGTTGCATACCAACTTTTATATTTTCTCATCAGCCTATATTCAAAGCAGAAGTGCCTGCTTGTATCATGCAAACCCCTGGGGTTTGCCCTTTGTGCTTTTAATAGGTGTATGTACATGTAATTTTAGTTAAACTGAATTTTGTCTAATGTCTATCTAACCAAGTATCTTGCTCCCCAGAAGAACTGGCTGCTAGACATTCAGCATCTTTCATATATAGGTTAAGATTGGTTACTGGGAAAAATTAGGAAAAATTGCCTGACCAAAACGGATGTCAAACTCTGGACACGCTGCCTGGGGAAGTTGTCAAGTCACCATCCCTGGAGATATTTAAAAGATGTGTAGTGCTTAGGGACATAGTTTAGTTGTGGACTTGGTGGTGCTAGGTTACTGTCTGGAACTGATGATTCTAAAGCTCTTTTCCAACCAAAACAATTCTATGATACTTTGCTACCATTTATTTGTTCAAGTGCAGCTCTAACTCAACCTACCACTGCCTGACACATCAGCATTTCATACTGTACCTTTGCTTTGGTAAATATAAACTGTTAGGACATTGCCATCTAAAAGATCTTTTTTTCTTGCTCTCTACATACACCATGTCATCTTGTCCCATTTTTCCTGCTCTATTACACCAAACACATCCTGATTACCTTTTATTCCACTGGCTTAATGGCTTATTCTTTTATGAGTTTTCACTAGTCTGTACAGCTTTCAATATGCCCATTGAGTCAAACTCTATTAGAGACAGTAGAATTTTCAAGCAGCAATCTCTATGCTTTGTCTCTCACATAAGTGATAAACTGACACTTGGTAAATAAAAATTATACCAGTGGAAATTAATAACAGTCATAATACTAATTATGTCCTTTCACTTCTGAAACATATTGTTGAAAAGTTGTGTAGATAGCAAGACCCTATCACCAGTACATATTCTGTGTACTAGAAACCTCTGCTCAATATAAAAATAAACACTTAGTCTGTATACCAGGGAGTCAAGCTCAGAAGTACCCATGCTAATGCTGCATAAATACAATTTGACAGTAGTATTTGTGAGCTTGTTACCTGTTTGATAATTGCTAAACAGTTTCTCTACTTGAGCTGATTCTGGAAAAAACATAACTGCTGTAACAAAATGATGCAAACAGGTTACTACATTCCCTGGATTCAACATGGGTGCCTTGTCTTTAGTCATCTACATCATGGAATGATTATTTCTCCAAATTCAACTTCTTACAAATACTTGTTCTTTATTGACTCTCCTTTTTTTCCAAATTTTTTCTCTACTGTTTGTATTTTATTTAAGCTTTTGATTGTGGAAAGTTACATATGGACCCTTTAACCTCTTTGTGCTTTGGTTTTCTTGTTAAGGACAAGATTTAATATTGGTTGCCAAATTTGTAAGTAGGTGAAGATATAAATCACTATTACTAAAAATTAGTGAATTGCTATGGCAACAAACCCCTCAGAACACTATAAATAAAGGGAATTAAGCAGGATAAACCCAGCCTAAAGACATCAAACTGTATCTTCCTTGTGCTTACATCTTTGCAAGGTGTCAGTGGAGAATCTAAATCAGCTGACTTACTGCATCATGGCATAACCACAAGTACATCCTACCAAATTGCACCATCTGTCCACTTCATCACTCTTGCTGTCCTCCTTCAAGATGAGATTTTATCACTGTGATATTTAGTCGCTTTTATTGTTTCTTCTTAATTTTTTTGAAATATCTCTTTCTTTTCTTTTTTTTTCCTACTATGTAAAAATCTTCATTGATACTCCAGCTGTGAGAATAATCCTGCCTACTGTATGGTGCTATGATTATAGTCTGTGCTCTGAACTATCAATCAGTTCATCAAGAGCTTTATTATTAAATGGACATGTATAATATATTTTCAGGAGTCTTTCAGCTTTAATGGTATATTTGGTTTTCAGAAGCTGGAAAATTCTAGTCTGAGAAGCAGAATTGAAATATTTTGAAATGTCTCATTTAAAAAAATAATAATTTAGAAAGATAAAAAGCAAATAACTGTCATGACTAAGCTTAGAAACTTTGAGGATTCTTTCAAATATATCCTCAATTTTAAATAGTTGAATAATTTGATGAAATCCGTAGTACAAAACAAAACCAGATTTTCTTGCTTTCTAATTGATTCTTTTTAGGGAAAAAACAAACAAACAAACAAACAAACAAAAAACCCAGCAAAAGACTATATTTATACTCTTGGCATCTGCTTAAGATCTGGATCTGTTTCGAGTTAAGTTGTTTATATTCACCCATATCAAAGACTGAACTGAATTAAGTGACTTTAGTAAAGCATTGTCCATATAACCCCTATGAGAGGGGTCCATGGACCCCTGTGAGGTCCCTAATAGAGGAACCTCTATTCATTCCACTCACACAGTGGAATTAAAATCTTTCTTTCTACTCAATTTTATTCTGTCCATGAGAGTCAGCCTTCAGAGAGGTGTAATTGTCCAAATGCTTTTTAACCATGATCCAGTTGCTAAGAGATGTTCCGGAAGTCTGAAGAAACAAAAACATTTTCTTAATTGGTCTTTATTTTAAGGATTATCCACAAGATTGCAAGACTTTTATATAGCATAATTTTTAGGCTGACCATCCACAGATAATATAAAAACAGGTCAGATTCTTTCCCAAGTAAATATTTTAATTCAATGGTTATACTAGAAAACACATACTGAAGATAATTTTGACTTTAAATTACAGTGTTACTATTAAAAGCATTATATATAAATATAAATATTCTACTGAAAAATAAAATAATATTTTAACTGCAAGCAGTACTAGGTAACAATAAGCTGTGTATTCATGGATGTTACTTTAAGACAGTTCATATCAACAGAAAATACTCTATTACATCCAGGAACAAAAAAAATTACCAAGTGCATAGCCAAGTACCTCTTCCATACACCTTAGCTTTATATACAGGTTTTTCTATGCATTTTTACAATTTTTTACATAGCATGTGTACTATTACTATTTCTGCATTTGTGATTCAGATTCTGAATTTTTTTCCCACAAGTTTTGGGAAATTTTTCATATTTTCTGCTAAGGACATAAAAAAATTATTAATCATCTATCCATGACTTAAAAGTAAGTAGAAGTGAATATGGTATATGTTAGATTTAATGATTGATATCCATCAAAAGATTTACTATTCTAAGCATTTAGGATCAGATTGAATTTTTTTTTCAGAATGCAGATTTCTATTTAAAAACTACTCCAGTAAATATCTACTACTTAGCAGGCTTCAGAAAATAAAATTTAAATACAGATTCACAGAGCTTGTGAAAAAAAGCAACTTTATAGATGTGCTCTTAAGATCTTGTAAATCAATTTACCCCCATTCAGTTAACTCATGATCTAATTTTAAAAATACAATATGGAAATATTACTAGTCCTAAACATGATAAGAAATGCTCAAATATTTTTTCAGAAAATTTTGTGCTCTTTTCAATTCATCAAATAGCTGTACCAAATTGTATAAGACATTGTTATATCTGGGAAATTCAAAGTAGCCAGGGATTTGCTAATCCTCTTTTAAGAGTACTGGATAATGTGGAAAAAGGGAAAGAAAAATGATAGCATTTTTATGCACATCCATCTATGTCTCCATAAATAGAAGTGTGAAGTGAGGATTGCTCAAATGGGATGTAAGAAGGTGATGAAAAGTAGCATGAAATCTATCCACAATGTGACCAATGCAAAATACATTAAAGGGATAAAATAGAAAATCTTAAACAGTAAATATTTCCCAAAAACTAAAAAGAATTTGCCACAAATCTCTATAGCTGAAAAAAAGAGCCTCTTATTAAAATTTGTTCCATTTTTTCCAATATATCATCTGTATTATATATCCCCAAACTCATTCATATTTTTTTGAACGAAAAGACCAATGAATCCACTCGAACCTCTGACTTAACATTTTTCTTTCTGTTTCTCATCAATTTGCCAACTACTTTTTGTTCTTTGCCCTAGAATTTCCCCGTTCTGTTTGAAATTTTACCCACTTTTTGATGAGAGAATCCTAAAAAAAAAAAAGAGACCCTAATTTCTCTCATATTATTCAAAAAAGCAGAGCCAAGTTTAGAAGAGAGCTAAATTGAACGACATCTATAAACTATTATTCTCAGGAATGATTCATGTGCAGGAGTCCATTTTCTTGACTGTCAGAAATTCATAAGCAATTTTTTTCCAAGGCAGAACAGCAGGGTCTATCAGCTTCCAGAGGCAAGGATCTTCAAGGGTGGGGGTTCCCCCAAGGTGGGCCAGATAGGGTCTGGCAGCTGGGGATGATCCCACCACCACAACCCCACCCCTGGATGTCAGCCTGCAGGTGGGGTTTAGGTTTGGACTTGATGGTTCAGGTTAAGAACTGGGGTGAGACACAGCATCAAGATAGCCCATCAGGGCCATGGAGATGTGGATGAGATGAAATTAGGCTGGGGGTCAGGGTAGAGGGTGGGACCTGGGCAGGTCGGGGCATGGTTGCAGTTACCTTAGGCTAAAACCATTCCAGACAGCATCAGCTTAAATCTGTTCCTGAGCAGAGGAGCAAGGGGAGCCCCCATAGAGCTGTCTCAATGCATTTCATCCAGGCCAATTGCTGTCTTGTAACCCCAGTTTCATCCGTATTAATTTTTCCACATTTATTTCAGCTCTTTAAATGATGAAAACTCAAAACATAAGAATTGCCTACACAAACTGAGATAATGTCATATTTAGCATAGCTTTTATCAAAGCTATATTAGAACAGTTGTTATCTTTGATTTGGGGTGTTAATACACCTTTTTCTGGATAAATAGATGTATGAAAGCCACTAAATAATATCTTTTTAGTGTTATCAGCACAAGTGCCAGCAAAAAGGACTTTTACTAATTTAAGGAAAAATATGAGCCACTTCTGGTTGAGGAGAATAACTGGATAGGTTATCATCTAGGTATCATCTATCGAAAGTACACTCCTCTTCTAGCTCTGATAATGTTTTATCTTTATGAAACTTTTCACTAGTTCAATTCTTTCAGAAAATGTTTACAGATGAAAAAAATGGATGTTTACAGATTAAAAAATGGATATTTACGTATAAATATGCTAAATATTTGAGTCTATCTTGCAGATGTTTTACAAAATCTCTGATGAAAATGGGCAAGATATCAAGAGATACATATATGATATATTTTACAGATTATTTACCATTCTACCATTGAAAATCAAAATTAAACACACTGATCTTCTTACTAAGAATAGAATAACTTGAACTCCATGGATTCAGAGAAACACATTGTGCAAATATGAGAGTGACTGGGCATTTTTGATGTTGGAAACACTGTGATACAAATCTGGCAAATTTGTATTTCCCAGACCAAATAATTGTCTTTCCCACTCATCTATAATGAATTCCCTAAACCACTATTAAATTAAACAAAACAAACAAACAAAAAACCAACCCAACTTGAGAACATTTCTTTTTGTTTGCTTAGTTGGTTGGTTGTTTGCTTGTTTTTAAATTATGTCAATTTTATGTTCTACTTTCTTTTTATGACTCTATCAGCTGAGTCACATGAAATGGTATGTTTAAGCATTTACTTACTTCACGCTCCATTTTATTCTACAGAGCAAAATGGTAGTACCTCAAATAAATGTATGAATTTTTCTGGCCTCACAGGTAGTCACCACCATTTTTTATTTTTTATTTTTTTTATTCTTAATAATTTCTTATGCAATATGAAAAAAAATGTAAGAAAAATTTCCCTAAGTGGTAACATTTTATTTTCAATTTTGTATTAACTTAACTTATAGTATATGACACCAATGAGTGGCTTCTTAGAAATAAAGCATCATATAGAACATGGTCATGCTGAGTTCATTGTTTACAATAAGATATCTCATGATAACAGATCTTAACTTTCACAATCTCAGTATCTTATTATGTGAACATTTCAAGTGCCTCTTGCAAAAGTTTTGAAGGCTGACAAATGACTTCTAAAAATACTGTTCCACCTGTCAGTCTCTTTTGTTCTGCAGAGTTGTTTGTTCTGTTTTTAAAATGCTAGCACCTTATAGAAATATTGTGTCTTCTTTATTAAATAATCCAGACAAAGAATTTTCTTAGTCAGATAAGTCTGAAATTTGTGAATTATGCAGAGAAAAAAAAAATTTCACTGAGCTTGATGAGGTATTGAAAGCAGGAGTGTGTGGTAGGGTGGAGATTCAAAGGTTGTTAGTCTATTTTATGTCATGACATGAAAACAGCATTAACTCTGTTTAATCAGTCCTGCTTTCTTTAAATTTATATTTGTACAGTTTTAAGACACTGAGATGCCATACATTCAGATTTCCCTAGACACATTCACTGCTTCCCACTTGACTTTAATTTCCCTCAGGGAGGAAAAAGAAATATTTAAAAAATTATTTTTTCTCAAATTCTAGTCTTTGGCATGCAAAAGTTTTTTGCAAATGGATGCTGCACTAATGGCTGATTCCGTACAGTTGTTTGGTAGATATATAATACATCTGACACAAGAAAATTCAGTGCTGATAGATCCCTTGTTTTCTTAAATACCTCAGACTTACACAGCTAAAAATGCTCAATTTCTTCTGAGTTTCTTCACTGCAAAAAAAAAAAAAAAAATTTCTACTTTTTGTTTTTTATCTTAAACATTACTGAAAGAAAATAATTTTATCTGTAAATGATGGGGGAAAGTAAATAATTTTATTTTTTTTTTGCCTTTAATATTTCATTTTTATTACAAATCCAAGCGAAAACAAAAATTCTAAAAATTTTAAAGCAGGATTTTTGACTGAAAAGCTAACTGAGGTTCTGACCATAAATAGTAATTTTATCAAAATTCTTCTACCTTATGCTGAACATCTGAGTGAGGAAAAGTCAGCTGTTATATAAAGCTACAGGTGACAAAGTAGAATCTAAAATAGATGTCACAGCAGCAACAGATGATACAAAATGGAGTGTTGTAGTTTTTTTTTTCTTTTAAGGGTGTTTACTGTGTGGGATTCCTAAGTGGCAGAAAGTGTTTAAGTCTCAAGATGAGGATTTTGTCTCAGGACACTACATCAACCAACAAGAGTATACTAATATCAGCATTTTATATATCTAACTATTCCAGACAATTTTTTTTAACGAAAAGCAGGTTGGACTCTGATTAGGAACAGTCAGTTTGAGTAAATGAAGAATAAAAGATTATACCAGTTTTCCAATATCAATGGGAAAAAAGGTGTATTGGAATTTGAGCTTACCCTTTATTTTCTTCCTTCACTCTTCATCTACTCTGAGAACATATTGAGAGTGCAGGTTTAGGAATTTTTTCATGGATTTTTTCTTCACTGTCTAACCAATCAGTTACTAGGGTGCATAAAATTTTTATTCTCTAAAATACATGAGGACAGGTGTAATTTGGTCATTGAAAGTCTTTAGTCATGCTTTTTCTCTCTCCTTATCTTATTTGTTAAGGATTTTGACACAAAAGATAAAGAATCCTTTCCTGCTGCATTATTAATTTTGAATTAGATATTAAACAACAGTTCTTCTTAAGGAAGATCATATAATTCATACTAATGTATTGCATTAATTCTAGTGACACTAGCGTATTCCAACTTAAAGCAAACAGTTGGAATTTTTACTAGATAAATTTATGACTTTCATGCAGATATGTGATTAATGGATTGTCTCTTCAAAAGAAGTAACTTTAAAAGCTGAGAAAAAAAAAAAATAGATGAAAAGAACGTTCTTTCATTTGACTTCTCTCAGCAGAAAATAACCTGTAATGCTTGCTTCAGGCAGTAATTATAAGTACCTCTGAAACCCAGAACAAGAGTATAAATGTACAGATTACCTTGGCTGCTGCCCTTCCTGCTCCAACTCAGATTATTTTTAGAGGTGTTTAAAATGGGGAGAGCAAAATTTTACGCTGGGTTAAACTGGCAGTATCCTCCTCAACTTCAGAGAATGACAGCTAAGATCACCTGGGAATACACTTTGCCCCTAAGTAATGTGTGGTGATGGAGATGTACACTAGCAATTGTTTGCATGGATTGCATTGAGTTTACCCTTAGGTTAATACAGAAAAACTGTTGGTGACAAGTTCTGAAATCTCATGTTAGCATGTGATATCCAGATGTGATGAGAATTCTGACCCCCCTTCCGTAAATGCTACATAATTTCCATACCTGCTCTCCCTATCTCCAATGCTTTCCTCCTATTTTTCCCATTTGCAAATAAGGGCAGAAAGTGCAGAATTTAAATCATGAGTGGTGGGACTTTTTTGGTTGCTTTGTTTATTTGTTTAGCTGGTTGGGGTTTTTTGTAAAGGAAAAAAATAGTTAAGTCAAGGACAGTCTTTTTAACTCATTATATTAATCAGAATTAGAGAGCGAGTTCCTAAAGTAGTTCAGAAATTATAAATCAGTGCGTTGCTTAATACCAGGTAATTTTTTTCCTCTAATACTGTCATAACTGACAAATTGCATTTTTAATATAACTAAGAGGTACGTCTCCGTGTCACATTAATGAGTGAGTGTCCTGAATTTGGAAAGGATACAAAATGTTGCAGTCAGTTAGAATAATACTATGTCATATTTACTTACTGGTGTGCATATTTTATTTGTGCTGTTTCCATAGTTAGCTTATGTATGTATTTTGTGCTATAGCTTATTGAAACTGAGCTGAATCAGTAGGGGGAGCTTTAAGACCCATAAGCCCAAATGCTTTTTGTGTTCTACTAAAGGCTTAAAATGCCTCAGGGCTTTCAGTGTTAAACATATTGCTCTATTCAGCAAATAGTGGCACAGAGATTTCTACAAATGTATGTTTGTTTCCAAAGCACTTGTAGGGTGCCTATAATCACCTTGTCCTTTGTAACATTGATTTTTAATATATATGGTTAACCTAGGATATTTTATAACCCAAATGAAAAGCTCCTGGAAGTAAATAACACAAAAGACTGGAAGCGTATAGTTTATGTATCCAGAAATAGAAAATCATTTGTTTAAATATACTCAAGCTGAGCACAGTAATTGATGGCTTCTTTACCCCCTGAAGTTCCATGAAATGACTGTGCCTTTATATAGTAATTAAGATGTGCCAACAACTATTTTGCTGTCTCCAATGGAATTGTCAAGCATTGTTCCAAAACCAAATCAGAGGCAAAGCTGCTAAACATAGCATTTTCAGACACTGTAGTTTGTAGGCTGGTATTAAAAAAGACCAACTATCACATCATACATCTATCTCTGCTAACAGTTAAGATCCTTAGTCCGTACCTTTCTTGTCTTAGGCAAAAGGTATATGTTCTAGCTTGCTCCTCTTATACCTACAAGATACAGAAGAACGACCATCTTTTTACCTTGTGGGCTACAGTTTATTAAAAAGGAAAAATATGTTTAAAGAAGTGTTCTGGTTCAACGTTATTTTGAAAATAAAGTTCTAGATACCAAGAATTCTATAAATAAGCATACTAAGTTCCTATGCCTTATACTGATTAAATTTTCATTTTCACTACAATGTAAGACTACATTGCAGTTGGTACATATCAGCTGCTTCTTTTTCACATAACCAAACAAATCAGCAAAGCAGGAAATTCAAAGTTAACTCATAGATTCTTATTTATCAGCAAATGTTATTGTACTAGGAAAATTTTTAATTTATTTCAAAACATTGTCCTGGTTTGAGAGAACCAGGATAAAAAACTGCCTGAGATTATACTGATCTGAGACTTCCTGGGACACTCCCAGCTGCTGCCATGGCAGTTACAATAGAGAACAGCTGTGCCTCTGGGGAGAGAATGATGGTCAGATGACCCAAATGGACCAATCACAGTATTCCTTCACATGGTCCTCAGTATAAAATGGCTCCCAAGAGATCTCTTTTGGTTTCTCTGGAGAGTGGGCTGGGGGAGTTGGCATATGTTTATCAGTATTGCTGCTCCTTTTCTCACTGGAGAAGAACGTTGTTCATGGAGACAGCTTGTTTTCTGCTTTCCCCAGTAAGACTGCCTTGGTCACTCCAAGGTTGCTGTGGACTGTCACTGAGACCCTGGACTTGGGCACCCCCATCTGCATCTGAGTCCCGTGTGAAACTTTTCTGGTTGGGAAGTATTTAGTAACTGAGGAATGTGGGTTTCATATTTACATATTTATTTATATTTGTTATTTACCGTCATTATTGCTATTTCATTAAGCCCTTCCTATTTTTTTCTTCCAACTTGAAAGTCTCTTTCCCTCATTCCCATTTTTATCTTCCTCTGGGAGGGTAGTGGGGGAATAACAGAGAGCATCTGTCACTCAGTTATTGTCAAAAATTATGACAGATTTATTGTCATCCATTGTGGGGCTCCAGTAATTTCATACAGCTATATTTCAATATTTCTATGTTTCATTTTGATCTGAAATATTAGAATTTATACCAGTGGTTAATATGTCCTCCATTGATACTCTATACTCTACAATTACAAATGGTGGTTTTTCATCATTGCTGCCCAACTTCCATTATAAAATATCATATTACTAAAGCCTCTTTAGTCTGTGCTTTTTGGATGGGATGGGGGTGCTGGTCAAAGGGCTTTGACTTTTTGTTGTGTCTGACACCATCAATTTATTTTGAAATGAGCAGGGCAATGACTCTTGGGTTGTATTTACTACACTATATTATGGACTATATTTTGGATCTTTTTATGGGTAATTAGAGATCTCTTCATGCTGAGCTGAGTCCACCAGAGTTTTGAGGTTCTGTAAATTGTTGTCCTGGTTTCTGTGTTAATCATGCTTAACGTGTTGCAGGAGCTGTTTATTATCAGTAGCCATAGGTGTAGGAGTTACACCTTCACTGAGTGAAGGAGGCTTGTTTGTTACCAGCTAGGCCTAAACTGTGACAAACATGTATTTGATAAAATTAAATACTTGGAATTATTTTTACTGCTTACTTACTAGAAGCAAAACTTATTTCTCTCCCTGCCAATCATGCCACTCCAAACATAAATAATCTGATAACATCAGGTATGTAGAAATACAAAATATGAAATTACTTCTGCAGAAAGCACACTGCAGTTGCTAAGAAGCTTAAAAATTGCCTCTGTAAAACTCACATAGTGCTCTAAATCTTTAACTTTATTTGTAAGCAATATTAATTACCCTGTGTGTGCCTTATGTTACTTTTGCTAGACTTCTTTATCACACAGTGAACACCTTGAAATGTGACCATTAAAGAAGGTAATTTTAGAACATATCCAGATATTTTTAATCTATAGAAGTAATGTTGTATCACTGTACCTTTCTTCTTACTTGTAATTCAGAGGATCATGTCACAGTATCCAGCTTAGAGGTTTTACACTGACATCCTCCACTTCTGTTTTCAGTTAAAATATTTCACATCTTGAGTTACTTAATAGACTCTCAAAATAGAGCTCAGAATTTGGGTCTAACTGATTTCTCATGACTTTACTGCTGAGATCCCACCACTCAATGGTTCTCTCAGATGAAAGTAGAGCAACTTAAGCGTTTCAGTATCATTTTTCTAGTTCTTATCTCTGTTTATCTGCGACTTTGACAACATCTTGGGATCTTGGTTATCAGGTTGGGGTTCTTAGCATTGCCTCAGTGCTCACAAACTGACATTAACTGTAACACATCACTGCACATGCAAAAAGGAATACTCTATTGGACTGCAATAGCCTAAAAGTTAACAAATGTGACAGAAGTCCTAAGCAAGATATAATTATGGTTGGTTTAGCAATGATGTGGAACAAATGGTATAAGCAAAACAAGTTAGCATGGAAAAAATCAGATGAATAAAGACTCTTCATAAAGAATATTTTTATATCCAGGGACCTAATTAAATACAAATTTTATTTCCTAGAAAGGTAAAGGGAAGATTTTTATCAAAAACTTATTGATTTGGACACAGCAGAAAGGAGGATGATGATATCTTAATTTAGTTTAATTTGACTGCAACTTCATTAACTTTTTATAATTATGTATTTCCAAGCATAATTGATTCAGTGTGAGCCAAACTTATCTTAATAAACATTCCCTGAGGAAAGCTAAGTTCACAAATAATTTGTCTTTATCCCAGCCTGCAGTAATCTTACCATCTGTCCTCAGTGAGGTTGAAGACAGAATGGGATTCTGCCATTCCAATACACATATGCTGAACTTCTTTGCTTCTTTTACACTTTGTCCAGTTCTTAGGGATATGGTTTAGTGGTGGATTTGGCAGTGTGCTAACTTAACTGTCAGACCTGATGATATTAAAGGTCTTTTCCAACCAAAGCTATCCTATGATTTGTTTTCATTGCATTTAACTTTGTATCTGATTTTTTTAAAAGTATTCTGTAGTAGATGTTCATGAGGTTGAAACAATCTGAAAGTGTACTTGTATCCAGTCTCTCTCCCACGTTTCTGTCCTTTGTGGGAGAAAGAAAAAAACCTCCCCCATCACTGTGCATAATTTTGTATCTAAAATAGCTTGTGCTAATCACAAACAAGAAATTAGGAAGGAGTAATTTTGAAAGTGGGCCTAATTCAGCAACAGAATAACTCTTTCACTCTTTAGAAGAAAAAAATACACAGAACAGCAGCAGCTCTCTGCCTAAAGTGATGTATTAGAGCTTCCAGATAGTTTATGTAGGAAACAACTTATAAAGAGCTAAATTAAACTTTGCCAATTGTAATTTTGCTTCCTGAGACGTGAGATTTTTCACCTTCACTTCATTCTATCTGTGAGGATGCTTGTCTTGGCAGTAAGTTGCAGCTCTTGTAAGCAGCAGTTGTGGCAAGAGACAGCATGCCTAGCATGAACAGTAGTTTGAGCCCTAAGGTAGTAAAAAAAACCCCAGCCCTTTTCTTCTGCAATATATTTCATCATGTTTTGTTTCAATTAAATTCTGAATTTCTTTTCTAGCTGCTACCTGTATGGTTTCTGTGAAGTTTTGAAAAATGGCTGAAAAGATGTTTCCTAGTGTTTTCCTTTCTTCAAAACACTATATTTTCTCTTTGCTAGATTGTTTATTTAAAACGTGAGCCTTAGTCATCCAAATGTTTTTTGTAATATTGTATTGGGTTTAAGTGGCAAGGGGGTTGGCTTTGGGTGTGTGCTGCAGGGCAGCCTTTTTGAGGAGAAGCCAAGAACTGCCTTGTTCCATCAAACCCCCAGCAGGGCACAGCTGAGATCAATGATGGCACCATTGTGAAGACACATCCAAGAAAGGGCAAAAATGCTGGGCAAAAAAAGGCAGGTGGAACAGGAAAAGTGAGGAACAGCAGAGCGAACACCAAAGACAGAGAAGGAGTAGGAGAAAGTGCTGCAGGTCACCAAACTGCAGGTATCCCCCCTGCAGCCCATGGTGGAGAAAATTTTGCCCCTGTAGTCCATGGAGGACTATGCTGGAGCAAATATGCAGTCTCTGGAGTTCCCCATGCTGAAGCAGGGGGATGAGATTCGAAAGAAGCCACAGCACATGTAGAATCCACCTGTTCCTTGCAGGAACTGGGGTCTGTGGAGGACCTGTGCTGAAGCAATCTGTTCCTGATGGACTGTGCAAAGAACCCCTGCTGAAGTGGTTCTTGAAAGAAGATGCATATTGGAGCAGTTTGTAGCAGACTGTATGCTCTTCCAAATCCCATGTTGCATCAGGGAAAGAGCATAGTGAGAGAACAGCTGGATGTGCAAGCTGGCAGCCAGCCAAGGTCAACCCACCACACATGCTGTTGTTACTCTATGTCCAGAAATAGGGAGGGAGGGGAGAGGAGAGGGAAAATGGTATTCAGCATTTTGACATTATTATTACATGCATGTCATGTCTTGGAGTAGCTGCTAAGACAATGTGTATTGCTTGTGGTTCCAGGAGCAAAGATGTAAGCAAGAATCAGCACTACAGGCAGAAGATTGCTCATGCTATTCCTGTGTCCTTCTAATCTTGAATATTTATTTTATTTTTTTATGTTTAGGGCTGCAATTGGAAAGATTGCTAGATCTCATCTTTCCCACAGAAGGCTGGACCAAGTGATCTTTCAAGATCCCTTCCAACCTTGGTGTTTTATGGTTCTATAATGATTGATTTCTAGAAAACAGCTGATTATCAGCTGATAAATATTAAGATTTCTCCCTACATCCCTTTAATAATTATGTACTTGGGTAGTTACTGTGCTCCTGTATCTAGCTGGAAAACTACAGAGAGTTTCAACTCTGTCAGCAGTTTAACCAAGCACAAGTGAAAGAGTGCATGATGAACAGGAAGCTCTTGTAGAAGTTGTTGATTTGTACCAGATTTTGGGATTCACCAACAATATTAAGGACCACACTGTTGCACCTGACTAAATTAACAGTTCTAGTGTAGATCTTTGAGCCAGGAAGTGCTTTATCAAAGGGTTCAGCAGTGAAAAGTCTCAACTTCTGATATGAATGTTATACAAAGGTAGCTAAGGGATCTGTTCTGAATTGTTCCCCATGAGGTACCTGTTCTTTTCTGTCATCTCTGCAGAGATGGGGAGTGGGAGTTATTTAATTCTTACAAGAATAAACTCTAGACAGGTCCATTACATATACAATTACTTGAGTCACAGAGCTTTAAAACAAGTGTTATTTAGGCTTTTAATTTTTAATTGGGAGAGCTGTAATTGGTAACTTTTAATAAGTTGATGTTTAGGTGATATTTTTGTAATTGAACAGGAGTATTTTTTGCAAATATTTGAAGTAACATTACATTTATCCTGGCAGATAACACTGCAGGTATATGAAGATGATACCTGTTTTGTGGATTTTATTACAGAGAATGTAAAATGTGAATCAGAATTGGAGATTTCTATTGTAGTGAGGCTGAGTGAGGGAGAGGAACTACACTTATTTCAAGAATTCTTGAGGCAGAATGAACTGGACAAGCAACATGTAAAACACCTACAAAATATACTAAACAAAATTGTACATTTTTCATTCACAACTGAAGTCCAGACTAAATAAATAGAAGGAAGCTGATGTTTTAGAATAGTGTTTGAGACATTTTAAGAAAGAAAATACTGTATTTGAAGGAGAAAATTATTTTTGCTTATAGTTGCCAAAGTCAAAATTTTTTGCTTACAGTAGTGTTAAAATTTCAGCATTTTCTTGACTGGAATTTTTTTGAAGTTTAGCTACAGCTATCATAGTCCCCCTGCACCTTCTATAATAAAATACTGTCTTCATGCATAATAATATCTAGATTACAATTAACCTGATATTAGGTGCAAAATAATTATATACAGGATCAGTAATGAGTAGGAAATAACTTTCTACAACAGAAGTAAGGTACATTGATCTAGATATTAACACTTCTGACTAAAAAATACATCTCATTTTCTAGATGTGACTGACTCCAAGACAAGTTGTTTTTTTGGAATACCATTTGAAACACACCACTTGAAATGAAGGTGTGGATCAAGTGCTATATATCGGGCCTTTCGTTTAGGATTAGCTGAAATATATGCAGATCACAGAAACTTTTAAATATGCTGCTTAGAAGTGGTTTTGGAAAGTTATGATTTATCTGGATTATGCTATCAGAGGAGAAAACTGAAGCCATTCCAGTGACACTTCAGTAATAATGATAGGGCTCTCTTCTGAAGGTCTTCACTTGTTGCTGCATTAGATATGAATCAACGACAACAGCTCTGAATGAGCTTTTGTTCCGCAGATAGAAACTGTGTTGGCCCATTTATCTTACAGAAACCTTTGAAGGTTCATATCACTCCATACTCTATATGCACTAGGAATGATGTTTGCGTATGAAATGAGTCAATGTTTCTTCATAAAGAACAGAAGTATTTCCAGATGAAACTTGCACTGAAAGACAAAGTGGTTTTGTTTTTTGACCTCACTCCCTACGTACAAGACAAGACAGTTTTGAGTTTAGTCTGGAGACTATAAAACGTCTTTATTGTGAGAAAGGAGAAATCTGGTACTTGTGGTAAAAATACCAGTTTAAAAACCTGTACATGAATGTGAATTTAGTTTTGTGATGCTACTGATTTTTTTCAACTGAAGATAATGATTAAGAACCAAGACAAGAATTACTCTCTGTTTTCTCTGGGACAAATGACACAATGAATACTATGGAATATGACTGGATGTTGCTAGTGTCTGACATCATGAACAGTCATGTATGGAAATACATTTTTACTATCTTGCTAGTAAAGTATATTAAAACAGACATTGAGATTTCCTGGTGTGTGGACCACAATAATTATTCTAATGACTCTTTCATACTAGCTACACCGATAAATAACATGGGTATTAAAACTGAAGTTTCACTGCCCATCATGAATTGATAACCCAACACAAAAATGGTAAATCACCTTCCAGAATGACATCACTTGTAAAGTTCTTAATGTTCATAAGTATTAGTATCAGGTTAGTCTCTGACTTGTTTTTTGTTCATGGTACAAGGAAAGCTTCTTTTGTCTCCAGGAAACGGTGGAAATGAAGGACAGAAATACACAAATGTAGAAAATATGAAGGCCTATTTCAAAGGCCTTTTAGGGATAGAAGTACAAAGACACACAAAGTTGTAGTGGAATACATGGAAATGAAAAATTTTCAAGAAAAAAAGTCTGTAAATAAATCATTCTTTAGCTATGTCTGAGCAATAATTAAGTTGATACATCACTGAAAAAGAGGCAAGCCAAAAACTACTTGTGGCTGCTAACATATTTCAGAATTCTGCATCTTGGAAAGTTAAAATAGCATGATGTACCTTATGCACCATTGATCCAAAATGGGTTAAAACTGAAAAGCACAATCATAATATGATAAGTATGTAGAGCTTTCCTACACAGCTTTATTGATTCTTTCATCATTTGGATATTTTAGTCAATTATAATCTTGCCTGTATCCTCAAATTTATATTCTTTATTATTCAATAGCTATCTATTTCACTGTTTTATTATTATTAAACATAAACTTGTATTCCTGTATGTATTGCCCCATTCAGAAAAGCAAGAATAACTAGAAAGTATCTAATTTCAAGGACTTGAATCTGTTGCTGTCATTGTACTTTTTTTTTTTTTTACAATAATTCAGAAAACAAGTGTGTCTTTTTGCATTAATCTTCTTCCGTTTCCTGAGAATAATCAAAGAAACTGTCTTACACAATTAAATGGAAACAAAGAGATCAAAGGGAAGCATGAGACCCTCACTTTCATGAAGAATGAGTTCCCAATAGCTCAATAAGCTCTTACATTTTTTAGAGCTGAAGGTTCACGGTTTCACTATGTATTGACTGAGTTATCAAAAGGTAAGGACTGTTGATGAAGAAAGATTGGTCACGCTAATTCAAGTGTGCCCAAATGCTGTTCTTACATAGAAAGAATTATTTTGGATCAGATAAAAGCTATTCTTTTAATTGTTGAATTTTCTATAGTTCTTAAGTACGATAATAGGGAAGATCCTTGATAAGATCTGATGTATTGTAGAAAGAGAAAATGTTTGCTAATATGAGACAGAATTAACCCTGATTTTACTGCAGAAGGGAACATCAAATCACATTAGATTCTTCTTTTTCTTCCTTCATTTCGGTGGTTGTGTACTCTGCTTCATTGATGATCAGATTAGCGTGAGAAGAAATATTTCTTTATTAAAAAACACAAACTCATTGTGCATGATATCCTAGTTATAAAATTCTTTAAAAGCAGCTGTGTAGAACAGTTCATATTTTCTAAAAGAGTAAGCAAGGCACATAAAAAATGAATAAGCCATATGCTTTAATCTAAAGAAGAAAAAGGGGTTTTGGACCAAATGTGTTTAATCATTTTACCTTGTATGATTTCTTTGTTTCTCTGAACCCATAAATAAAAATCCAAACACTAAATTATTTACAACAGATACAGATTCATTAAAATAGGAGCATCATTTGTATATCATTTGAGCAAACATCAGAAAAGTCCAGAATGCACTTTCAAATAAAGATATTTCCACTTATATAATATGCACACTCTTAGGTAAAACAGTAGACATTTTTGTTAATGCAAGTAATTTTTTCATATATTCAGAAAAGGCCAAATAAATGAATTTTTCAAAAGGAGAATACCACACTGGTCTCAAATATATAAAAACTACATGATTGATACAGATTAGAGGAAATATTTTGAAACAACATATTTTGAAAATGGTCATTATAGCAGGAGCAAAGCACTGGAGCAGAATCTGTATGAGGGGGGACATTTTAAATGTTTTTTTGTTTTGTTTAATTATAAAATTGAAAAACAAAAACTCCCACAGCTCTAATGTAAACCAATACAACTGCTATATAAATGAGAAGAGCAATGTAAAAGTCCAACTATCCAGTTTTTGTGCAACCTCTTACAAACAAAAACACCAAGGTAGGGTAATATACTCTCTAACACTGTCTATACCTTCTTAAAAATACAAACTAAACTAATGCTTAAAATGTTTGTTATGCAGACAGCAGCTTTCACCTTCTGGTAAAAATAAATTGTAAATGAAGTCCAATGCACTCAATTTCACATTACATTCTCTATCAGTTTTTCTATAATAGCAACCAAAAAGATCATGGCATAAGTGCCGTTATAAAGCCTTTTTTGAAAGCTTTTCCACACAAGACAGATTCTATAGGCACAAGTATTTATTAAAAGACACATTATGATATCAAAGTTATCTGAATTTTCCAAAACACCAAGGATTATTACTTCAAAATTTACACTTAATTGTGCTCAGTTCCTGCTTTACCTAAAATGTCAAAATTGCAATACGAGGAGGCAAATGCTTGTTTGCTTTCTTTTTAAATCCATGAGAGCCCAGTATGAAAGATCAAATGACCACAGAGTGGAAAAGCAGAAACCAGGAACAGCAACATAAATGGGAGTGTTTGTGAGGAAACTTTCTGAATATGATTCTTTGATATTAAAAAGGATAATCCTGACCTTCTGTTTGCTCCTAGGAAATTAATTACATATCTTTAGTGTTAGCATTAGTGATCATGAGGATGCACAGGGGATAAGTTCAGTCTAATAAATTTACTGATGCTTTTTCTCCAATTAATTTTAGCAGAATCATCGAACTGTACGATTACCACACGACTCAATAATTTTTAGTTTAGACACATAAAAGGATGTGCAAAAAGTTGCCCCATCTCTTTGAAAGGATTGATTTAAAATTAATTGTGAAACTGCACTGACAGAAAGGAGAGATGAATTTTCTTCATCTGACAGGAAGTTATTAGGTGAAAGCAAGTTAGTTGAAGAGTCATTTCAACCGTAGAAACCATTTTAAGTATGTTCTTTTCTGATGTTTTAAATTATATGTTCAGCACAATACAAATAATGATGGGACACTATTAACAAGAGATTGGTAGAAAAAAACTTTTGATGTCAGAAATGGATCTTCTGCTTGCACTAAATTAATGTTAGAGAAATTAATAAGTGTGTGGGAAGACTCAGCGAAAGAATGAAAGATATTGTCAAAAATATCAGAAACTAATAACACTTTTCAACAAAGATGGCCTGAAAAATGTATATGTAACATCAAAGCCCAGATGCTATCATCCTTAAGGATTCCAATTCAGAAAAAGAGGAAAATTTTTGCTCTGGGGAGTCTGCTAGGATTTGTCTGCTTTTGTTGTGGAATGAATAAAATTTTCTATATTGCCTGGTTAATTGTATCCTAATTGATTCAGTTGTAATGTATTTTAACCAAATATCTCATACGTGTTTCAGTGGTTTAGATAAAATGTCAGAATACAAAGATATCTGAACATATTTTAGCAGCATTTTCCCTCTGTAGTTTCAGCTGTTGTGTATCAATTAAGCCAACTCTCCAGAACAAGTGTTCTTCAGACACCTAAGGTCAGTATTTTGCTAAAATGTGGTATTTCCATTGCTCAAAAGTTCTCATGATGCCCATCAGACCCTTTGTAGCAGTATATGTCAGGCTACAGAGGCCCTGGTGGACTGTCACCAAGAGATGTAATGTGTAATTATTTTGGTAAGTATTTGATCTTCCTACTGTTCAGAAACCCAACATTCACTGAACTGTACACATATTTTAAAATCTTCTGTTTGGTGGCCTCTTAGTGTTAAGGAAGTAGTCAGCACAAAAGCACAGAATAGCTGGTACTAGGTAAATGGAATTTTACCTAAGCACTGCTGTACTCACAGTAAAAAATATTTTAAGTATTACAAAAACTTTTTTTTTCTTTCATTTAAATAAATTAAAGGGATTTAGAGACTAACTGATATCTTCCTCCATTTGGGACAGATGGTAGAGTTTGCTCATAGCTTTAAATAAGATGTGGCACAGATTCATGTCTTTACACCAGGGAGGCGTTAAGTTAAAGTGTTCAAGATAACATGTTAATGATTTTTTTCTCTACATAAGGCAACATAATTCTCCATGGGACTGGGAGCAGAGAAACCATTGTATAATTGACCCAGGTTTGAATTTACTAACTTTGTGAGTGCTCTGTCAGTCAGACCTGGAGGATTTCAGAAACTGAAAGGCAGAAAGTACTAGCAACAGGTTTCTCATATTGGTCTTTTTTAGTCTCTTGCATAAAGAAAGATATGTTCTACCTTGAACTACAGGTTCTTTAAAGGAAGATGTTTCAGTATCGGCACATTTAGGGATGGCTGATGCCAACAACCCTGTTGCAGTATCTGTCACCAGCTTAAAGTAATGGGCTCATAGGATGGGCACTCATTTAATCCTCCTCTTGGAGGCAAAATTTAGTGCCACAAACTCTTGAATAAGACTGAAGCTTCCATGAGTCACTGGCTGATTAGGTTATAATGCTTCTGGTATGTATCAGAACAACAGAGAAGTAATCACAGAGCTGGCTTGATGAAGCAACAAGCAAAGAAGCTATGAGCAAAATTTCCCAAGCTGAAGGAGAAACTGACTGCTTGATTTATCTTCCTTGGTCACTCAGTGAGAGCACTGTTGCTAGATTTAGCTTGCAGTTATGGGTATTGGTGAATACCTCTCTGAAGTGGTAAGGGAGAAAATCTTGGCTCTTGTTGCAGCTGATATTCCTAAAGATCTCTCAGCTATCCACACTGCGTATTACCCCTGTGGGGTTGATTCTGATCCTGCAGATATCTAGGGAGTAACATCCAGATTAGAAATTGAA
This sequence comes from Florisuga fusca, assembly GCA_038090715.1. Taxonomy (NCBI): domain Eukaryota; kingdom Metazoa; phylum Chordata; class Aves; order Apodiformes; family Trochilidae; genus Florisuga; species Florisuga fusca. Next base: position 5,072,845 of record JAAWXA010000001.1, on the reverse strand, counting down.
ACTGTGCCCACCACAGGTTTCAGATAAGATGAAATGTATTATGAGCAAACAGTGTTTGTGGAAAAACCCTCCCAAATTGTACTGGTTGGTTATAAGGTTGTTAGAACGGAAATATTTGCTGTTGACTACGTTTCTTTACATGATAAAACATCCAGTATATATTTCTTACACTTACTTCTTCATGTTATTTTGCAGTAACCACTGTGACAGCCATAACTGTTATGCAAATGTTATTTATACACATAGATGTTGGTGGTGGTGTTAAGTAAACATGTAAGGTAGGTAGGCTGGTGCTGTTATTGTATGGAGATATTAGCACTCCACAATCAAAGGGATTTCCCTACCTACCACAGACCAAGTTTGGAGATTAAAGGTGAGTAGGACTAAAACAGACTTTGGAGCAAACTGCAGGAGCTTTCAGATTTGTGGTCTACTTTTTGAAGAAAACTAACTATACAACAGTAATCTTAATATTGCCATAGTGGACCAGAAACTATAACTATATGATCCAGTATTAGACCTACATAAGTTTATATGTGGGTTTTTGGACAAATAATTGAACTTTTTTTCATTTTTAATCTCTCTTGTCCTTCAGAAGTAGTTTATTCCTTTAAAAATGTACAGGATCTAACACAATGCATTCTTAATTTAGTGGGAACCTTTAAATATCACTGTAATTTAATGAATTTTCTTCAGAACTAGTTAAAGATCTAGGTTTATTTTTTTTTTTTTTTTTTTTTTACAAAACACACCCAAAGTAGCTAGCGAAGCAGGTTGAACTCATCAGTAGCTTCTTTAGGACGGGCTAATTTTTTCACAGAAAATAAATATCTACATCATTCTGCATAAAATCGTCAATCTTTCTTCCAGTTTGGATTTGTTTCAAGTGGTCATTACACATACTGCTAAATCACATCCTCAGCAAACACTGCAAAGAAGTACTTCTTTAACAACCTTGCATTTTCTTTGAATAGCAACCACTCTATATTTTTTTAAAAATTAAAACAGGTCTAAGGTAAAAGCAAGAAGAACACACTGCAAGTGAAGTCAGAAAAGAAATGAGCTGTTTTGGTGACAAGATAAAATTCAAACATTTCATTGCAAGGTATGATTGAGATGTGTCGTACCTACAGTGACCTGTAATAAAAGATTTTGATTACCCAAGAGACCAAATAGCTAATGAACTCAGTAACACTTCTTACTGAAGCTGACTGTGATGCTGCAGTCCAACATGCTGAAGGAATTGTGTATCCCTAAACCTTTTAAAGTCTGCACATGAAGAGGCATTTGGAATCCTGCAGACTGAGCTATCACGCTTTGACGGCACAGCTCATATGGATCATTTGCAGGCAATCTGAAGAATATCCTGGAGAACAGAAATAAAACTGCTTTCTATTTTGATGGGGGAAAAAAAGACTGTCAAATGGAAAGAAATCTTTGATTATTTTCCTGGGGTTATTTGCCAATTCGATCATTAGTCCTGAAGGATTAGAATAAGTCTGCTGTTCCTTAAAATTTTCAGGGTAGCATACCTTAGTACTAATTTCAGTTTATTTTAAAGGAAGGAGTAAAATTCAGAAACATGTACAATCATTGATTTTGTCCTAATACTCATAGATGGTACACTGTGGAATGAGAGAAAAGTCAAGCCCTAAGCCAGTTAGACTTAATTAATCTATAAAAAAGTCAGTAAATACAAAACTGATTAAGAGTTTTGGTGTGAATTGATATTCCAGACATTTTTTGTTACCCAGGTAGTAATCTACCATTTGTGCCTAGTACTGTCATAAACTGGTGAGGCGTGAAATGACCCATCTCTTAGTGACTAAGGAAGACAAAACATTAGTGTGGTTTGAGACATATTTTATTAGTGTGGTATCTGAAAGATATTGATGTGTATTTATAAACTATTTATAAGCATTAGATCTTATAAATTAACAAAAAGCAGAACCATAGAAATAATAATGTATTATTATGATATTAGTATCTTTGTTGAATTTGTTGTGCATATTTTCTCTTCAGGTGATCTAAAATTCTAACTCATTTACATTTAGCATCCTAATTTAGTACATGTACAGAACCTGTTATAACAGATTCTAGTTAAAATGAATGATCTGGTAAAAATAAAGCTTTGTTTTCTCCTCTTCAAATCTGAATAATTGTCTTAGTGCTTCAATATACCATGTATTTTTTAAACCAAGATGATTATGTAGATCTCTCCCTCCTACTGTGTGAACACCTCCCACATGAATGAAGCAAATTAAAATTATGATGTTCATTTTACATCAACCCTCTTTCATTATTAGACTTTCCATTTTTTGCATCAATAATAAAATATTTTTATCAGGGAAGGCAATAAGAAATTCTCTATAGAGCATGCATGTCCAGAATTACAGATCTATAAAATTTTACTATATAATTTAACTTCTAAATTTTTAATCCTTATGGGAGGAAAACTTATTTTCAACTAAGAAAACTAATTTTTTTTTACATATCATGAAAGTTCTTACAACTTTTTTTTGAGAGATATTCTAAATATGGAAAAATACTTAATATCCCCCTTTTTTTTATTTACTCATAACTACCATAAATATTCATCTCTGGGGCTGACATATTTTTAACTTGATTTCTGGTAAATTGCTTTTTAAAAAATTTTGAAGTAAAATCTATTCAGTTTTTGTTGTGTTTTCTTTTTTTTGTTGCTAGGGTTGGGTTTTGGGGGGCTTTGCTTTTCAATTATTTTATTTATGCATTTATTAATAAGTTTAATATTAGAAAGAAAAACAAAAACAAAAAGGAAAAGAAAAAAAAAAAAGGAAAAAACACAAAACAAAACAAAACCCCTCCCTTTTTTAAGAAAAACCCTGTCTGTAATTAACAATCAAGCGAGGAAATTATTATATGCTGGTTTGGTATCTAATTACACGGAGCGTAAAACACAGTTTTTCATTCAGTCATCCCATGGTGATCAACAAATAAGTACAAATTCAAAACTTGAATGCTTTTAAAAATGGAATGTGTTTGTTATCTTCTCCCTTCACTGAAAATGCTTTTTGGCAGGAGGCTTGTAAATGCAAAATTGTCAAAGATTTACTGTCTCAGAATATTTTGAAATACCATCAAGTTTCTGCATGTCAGCTTGGAGGCATTAATTGTCCATGTATGCATTCTTTGTCCATAATATGTCTGCAGTTCCCTTTAGTAGAAAATTACTGCAAATCTGTTTCTAAACATTATTCCCAGTCTGGTTTGATTTCTGAAGCTCTTATTTAACCTTAAATATGCCTCCTATTATATTTTTAAAATTAAATTTAATAGCTATTGTGTATGACCTTGAAAGTGTTGGGGTTTTTTTTGGATGGTTCCACAAGTTTTACAGTGTAGTATAACCAGTCTGGTAAAGGAAGAACTAAGAATCAGAGCCAATATTGAGTTCTTCTACTATCCTCGACTTCTGATCAGTTTTGAAGCTGGTACTCACTCATTCCAAGCATAAAAACATGTATGACATTTCCAGGTCATTTCCAGTCTCTACTGGTTAAAATATAGTAACAGAGTTTGAAAAATGTTCTTGCTAACAGCATATGCAAAAATTCATATTCATATGCATATTGGAACAGGGTGTTGTAGGGAAACCAAATTCATTTCCTCAAAGGTTAACTTTTCAAAATACAAGGTTCATAAGTTTAATAAAGAAAGACTGGACTATGAAATATATATCAGTATTTTCCATTTCATTCAAGTTGTTTTCTGATTACGGACAATTTATTAATACACAGAAGAATTTATGAATTACATTTGGACAGACTTTCCTGGGTCAAAAAGAAGCACTTAAATCATGTTTCTTTGCAGAACTGGTGTTTAAAACTATCACATTTATCCAGACACCCTTATACAAGAAAATTGAAGGCTAATAGAATATTTTGAAAGAGATAAAGAGGGAAAAAATATTAAAGGGTACCAAAATACCAAATTTTATATAAAAGACTTACAAGAATTACAAAAGATAAAAAAAAGATTGTGCCTATAGCAATTTCTTCCCGTGACTTCATTTTTTGGGAGTGGCCTTCATAGCTATCTAATTCCAATAAATACAGCCCACAGAAGACCAGTCCATCACCAGATACAATCTTCAGGTTTTTGCCTTTACCTCTTTGGATACTCTGCTGAGCTGAGGTGAGTCAAGATTGTCAGATTAAGAGATCAAGCCTCTGAAGTATTAAGATAAGAGATTCCAGATCTCTGAAACTTAGTAAGAAAGAGATGGCCTGTCTGAAGCAATAGAAGACCATTAATGTCTGACAGTCCTGAAAAATGTCTCCTCAGAACTTCCTACTTGTTAGTTTAGATAGTTTTTTCTCTTCTTGCAAGTACTGAAAGAAGAGTTCTCTTGGGCTCCTGTGGATTGTGTTGTTGACAGGATTTCTCTTAACCATAGGAGAAGGTACGTAAGTAGCCAAGTGCTTCCTTGGCTGAATTGATTTACTGATAAAATTTCTTTATTGAGCTAATTCCAAAATAGTTGCCTATGCAAAGGATAATGGTTACAATGGTTTAAGGAGTTTTTTTTTATTTGTTTGTTTGTGTGAGTATTTTGCCTTTTTTTTTTTTTTTCCTTTGGCAAGCTGTTAATTCTTGCCTTGTATGTTCTAAGGTTTCTTATTTTCTTAAAGAATGATTTTATGAACTTTACAGAAAAGCAAGTTACACCATTAAAATGGAATAACATTCTGTCCAGGAAAGACTTCAAGAATCACTGCTTGAATTTAAAGCAATGACTTACATAACACCTCCTCGGGATTTGTAGTTCTAATGCTATATGAATTTTTATTAGAGAAGTATCTAGCAGTCCATAGTAAGTACAAGTTTGCTTTATTTTCCACCTTCTGAATAAACATCAAGAACATATTGTATTCATAGAGCTTAAACAGCAAACAGGCAAGACAGACTAACAGGGACGAATTTAAAAAAGCTTTTTTGTTCCAAGATTTATAGGCAGAAATGGAGAAATAAGGTGGTCTATGCTTCAGGTTCTTTGTTAACCCTCAAAGAACCTTCCTCATTCTGCTTAGGATCTCCACATGGGATACGTGCCTTGAAGACAAGCAATTGCTTCATTTCACTCAAAAACTGAAAAGGAACAGTCTTTCATTTTTAAACACAGGCACAGAATCTGTTACCAATATGTGAGAACAGATTACATGTAAGGTAATTCTCAATATGAACAGAAGAGATTTTTCTTATATTCAGAAGTGAGCTAGAAATGCTCTCTAAGCTATAGCTAAGTTTTTCAGGATCACAGTTTTGGGATTAAACATCTGGGATTAAGTTTAGTTGCTTAATCTTAAGTGTCTACTGGCATTTAAGATGTTTTTTTTTAAACTGTTTTTTATCTGCAGCATCTATCAAAACTTATGATATGGGAACAATGTAATGTCTCAGCTGGGGGCCATTTGTGTCACTTTGGGACATCCAAAATGGCTGATGAGCAGCCATTTGGCATCTTGTGCCAATTTGCATGCCTAATATATGTATTAGATCCCCCAAATAATTTGTCTTTTACCCTGCCCTTAGGGTAAAAGGGTAGAGGACATAGGTCTAAGTCCTATAGCAAAAGCTGTTGAAAAATAATTTCATTTATTGAATGCTTCTCAGAGAGTTGAAGAATAAGGCAGTTTTTCTTGCTCTTCAGTTTCTCTTCTGCTGTTGGCTACATAGGTGCTAGAGAAGTAACTTTTATAGAGCAGCAAAACTGAGATAACACAGGTAAAAGTTATACTTAGGAAAAAAAAAAAGGCTGAAAGTTCTATACAAAAGTATTTTATATTACTGTTTCAAATCTGGCTAAGATGAAGGATGGAAATTATTGTTCCTACTGAAAGCATTACAAAATATTTAACAATAAAATTATACATTCTTTGGGATCTCACTGAAAAATCCCCTAGTGTTTACAAAGTACTTTTTCAAAAATCCCAATTTTTGCAGTTACTACAGATCTCAAGTGAATCAAAAAAGACTATTGTATCTGACAGAGACAGGAAGTGGGTTGGGGAATCCAACAAAAAAACCCTGGAACCCAATCACCACTAGTCCTCAATACCCAATATTGCTTATTTGGAGTTTGTTCACTTTTCAGTGTACATTAACATTGTGCAATAGAACATAAAATGCTGATATATAGAATTACAGTCCAAGCAATAAGAGTGCTGCTTGCTCAAAAAACCCCAAGTATTTTAGCAGACATTGGATCTTTTGAACACAAAAATACTAAATTGTCTTCAGATTATTTTTAACAAGTCTGCAGTAATTAATAAGCTGCAGTAAGTATGCACATATGTCTCACGAGAAGTTAAAATAGAATGCACTCATGGAAAAGGATAAGGAATAATGGGATTCTGAAATACATTACAAAGAAAATAACATAATACAGGGCCTAACCATGTTTTGTATTACACTGACACTCTGGGAGAGCATTTGGACCTTCAATGCAGGTTGTGCATCTAGTATTCAAATCTGTACAGTGCTGCTCCACAGATGCTCCACAGCCTCTAAGGAGAACACGTTCAGCTGACTTGGGCTGAATTTTATGTAGTAAGAAGTACAGCATGTGCAGGCTGGAAACATTCAGGGTTTTTCACTTTACCTAGTTGGTAAGAATTTCCCACTGACTTCAGAGAAGGAAGCCCTACAGTGTATTAAAGGAAAATACAGGCATTCATTTCTTCTAACTGTGCCACTTATATTTTCTCCAGTTAGAAGCCAGACAGCATGCCTGTGTTAATCAGACTATACCATTACCACTTAGTGCATCGTGGTCATGCAGAACATGCAAAGAGCTGATATTCCTTTAGCTCTGAGTCTCCTTCACAATCCTACCTGCTGTAGAATTTCATCAAAATTGAGGTAGAGCTTAAATGTAAAAATTAGCTTTCTCATTTAACTTTTATGAATCATAGATGAATCCAGAATGTTAGGCTGACAAACGGTTATATTTTTATGTCAGAGCAGTCATATATTCAGCATGTCTGTGGTATCCTTAGGATTAAATGAAGTCTAGTGAAAGATTGTTAGTGAAATGAAGTGGGACAAGGATTCCAAAATAATTATGACATCCAACAAAGCGCACAGTAGTTACAGAGTTATTTCTTTCTACCCTGTGAGTGCTGACCTAAGAATTATGGACACTACATATTGTGTCACTAAGGGTTGACTGAGATTCTAATTATATACACTGCAGTTTTTTGTAAAACTGATAATAGTGTTTCTGATAGGCTCATACCAGCATTACAGTGAAGAGCTGAAGATGTAATATTAATCATGGCTTTCCTTGTGATGTCGGGATTTTTAGTATCAGTTTAGGAATTAATCTAATTAATTGATAATTGCATTTTTTTTTGTGAATCCATCAAAAATTGTGTTTGCTAATCAAATTTGTACTGTAGTTCAAAAGAAAAACTCATTCTAATAAAAATTTATAAAGAAATCACGTTAAAATATTTTAATTGTTCTATAACCATTAAAATGTGAATTTTAAAAAAAATCAGTTCATTTGATGCTTAGACAATTGTTTCCTTACGATTATTGTTTAGATCACCTTTTGTTAAATGAAATTACCTTATTTCTAGATTTGACCATCTTAATTTACCCTAAAATAACAGCAATAGAAACATCAGGGAACATATTAGATTTTCTATGAACAGTCCTATTAGTGATTGCTATTACTGCTGCTACTAGACCAGTTCTCATATCATAGTCTAGATGTCTACTTTTTCCAATTGGCTGTGCTCAGCTGTTATGCATTCTTAGCCAAGGGCACAAAGCATTGAAAGCATGTATCTAAAGCAGGAGCTTTGCTGATCATAATATGTGTGAGAAATTAGTAGAACAAATGGAGTCTTGATGAAGACTCCATTGATGAAGACATCTTGATGAAGACATCTTGATGAAGATAATGAAGCTGATGTTGCAAAGAGATTTCAGGGTGAAAGTTTCATGGTTGTTTTTTAACTCTTCCATTGTTAAAATCAGTGGTATATATATTAACATGCCATTCTTTTCAACGAAGTTGTCCAAAATATGTAATACGTTAATTTGAAAATATAAAATATAAATTACCATATAACATGCAAAGTAATTTCATTTTGTAAATCTACTACACTTCAAAAAAATTACTGGATCAATAAAGTAGTAGATAATTATTATTTTGATTTAAAAATTTTAAATGGGAAGGGAAAAACAACTCTAGAAAATATTGTTATGGTTGGAAGGGGTCACAGGCTGATTTTGCGGCATAAATATGAGGACCTCAAGAGGAAGGGCATTGTTTGGACACTGAGGGCTCCAGGGGGCAGAAGAGAGGGATCGATATTCCCACCCATTTCCTCCCATCAGGTGCTGGAAAGACCCCTGGAGCTTCGGCAGTAAGGGATGTTCGGACACTTATATCAGAGACCGTGGAAATAAGGTTATGTATATACTCATATATTTCTCATTATACCACATGTTGCTTTCCTTTCTCTGCTCTATTAAATCTGTTTTAGTGTTGACTTCCAACCTTTAAGTGTTTCTTCCATATCCCCCTTTTATCCTCCCTTAGGAGAGTGGAGGGGAGTAAAACCAAAATATAATATAGACAACATGGCTGGACAAACCTATACAAAAAGTGGCTTGAAATAAAATTGTATTGAAGTGAACAAAGTAAACAAGTTGAAATAAGGTGCTCTGTTATATTTTAATGGACTCTAGGTTTTTTTCTGAGCTTTACATCACTTTTTACATTTTCTTTTAACAGATGGAAATCTAATTTGTTATTTTCAGATGAAACTGAATTTCTGAGAGAAAAGTAGTAATCAGAAATATCTGTAGCCAATGTTTATGACAATTGGTTCCTAGTAGTTCTCAAGGAATTTTACAGCCATCATTAAGCACTGAAATATAATAGTGTTACAAGTTTGAAATTTCATTAACAACAGTAGTATAATTCAGCATACACAAAAAGCAGATCTGGTTTGTACATGCCCTGATTTTATAAATTGTAAAATCCAATGAACATTACAGAAAGACACTTCAGACTGGCTTAATAGTGTCTCAAAAGCTGATACACACTGCTGTCAAAGTTCCCTTGAGAAACCAATTTATTACCAGCTGATGATTGCTGGATCAGGCAAGTAATGTTACAGGTACATAATGCTGATTACTTGCAAGTAATTGATTACAGATTGTGTTTTGTTTGCTTAGTACAGCTGTTACCACACTGTCTACTATGACTAAGTACCATGATATTGCACACAGTCAAGACAGGAGTAGTAAGATTGCCAACAAAAGTAACAAGAGACCAATGAGAGTTGCTTTTTCACTTGAGCAGTGCACAGATAACATCTTAGAACAGCATTTTAAGAAATAACTTACTGCTCTCTGTTCTCTCAAAGCTTCTGCAAGCGGTAGTCAGCTTTCTTCATCTCCACTGTTCTGGTGCTTTGGAAGGACTGTTGTTACAAAACTGAGTAATTTAGGTGCTCTATTAGAAAAGCATATCCCTTATATCAGTTATTTTTCTATCTATTTTAACATATGAGAGGAGGAGAGGACAAAACCAGGTGTGCTAGAAATAAGCCTGGGGCCAGCACACGAGTATTAGAGGGATACTGTGTTAGTGAGGTCCTTTAGTCTCCCACTTCATTGGAGGTAGGGGATGGAGATTCAAACAGCAAAACAAATACAGGGGCCACTGGTTACCATGAAAGTGCCTGAGAACTGCCAGCTAGGAATTAGGACTTGTCCTTGCAAAAAGATGGTGGAACCATCAGCACAAATGAAGAACATTTACAGAAATGCACACAGAATGGGCAACAAAGAAGAGGAGCTGTAAGCCATTGTGCAGCAGGAGAAACTATGACATTATTGCCATGACAGAAAGATGGTGGGATGACTCACATGACTGGAGTGCTGTGATCAATGACTACAAGTGCTTCAGAAGTGATGGGCAAAGAAGTGGTGGGGTCACCCTGTATGTTAGGGAGTACTTTGAGTGTACAGAGCCCAACAATTCTGATTATATGGCTATCTGCTGGGTAAAGAAAACTAAGCAGAGAGAAAACTTAACGGTCTAGATCTGCTGTTTACAAACAGGGATGGTGGGAGATGAAGTGATAGGAGACAATCTTCGCCTTAGTGACCATTAAACTATTGAGTTTCTGATTCTTGGTGAATTTTAGAGGAGGGCCAGCAAAACCGCTACAGTGGTCTTCAGGAGGACACACTTTAGCCTGTTCAGGACATTGGCTGAGTCAGTCCCTTGGGAGACAGTCCTGCAGGTGAAATGGGTCCAGGAAGGATGGATTTTTTTCAAGAAAGATTTTTTTCAGGAAGGAAATCTTAAAGGCACTGGAGAAAGCTCCATGTGACATGAAATAAACTGATGGGGAAGACAACCAGCTTGGCTGAACAGGGAGCTTTTTCTGGTACTCAGGGGAAAAAAAAAAAAAGTGAAAAAACGATGGCCTGATCTTAATTTATATGAAACATCACAATATGTTATTATTAAAGATTGTCCTTATTAACTTGTTGTGATTAAATTGTTCATTGAATAAGACAGGTCAGCCCAAGGATTTGTCAGTTTTATTGATTTGGCTCATTGATTTCCAAATGCTGTTTTTCCATCACCCATAGGAATCTGTTTGCACTGTCAATACTAAAGTATCACATAAAGAAAAAAGATAGCAATGTAAGTTTATTGGGGCTGAAATGAACAGACCAAACAATGTACTTTCCCTCAACATAACCTAAAACTATATTATAAATAGACCTGAAGAAGTGTCTGCTCAGACCTTACCTTATATACAACCTCAAGGAAACTTTTTTTCTGACTCTAGTCAACAGCATCGAATCACCAGGACATCTACCTAGTCTTCATTTTTATTCCAGAAGTGTATTAGAAATGTTTTTTGTTGAAGAATTGATAATCCTGTGCTGGAAAACCTATACAGATCAAGAAATCCACCCTCACCACCAGCACTTGATGTATATCAGTGTCTTCCATATCTCCAGCAAGGAACCCACCCACACTCAGTACATTCACTAGGCATATAACATAAGGCATGTATATCTGACTCATGTTCTATCTGGCTGGTGAAAGGTATATTTTCATTTTAACTGTGATCTTAATGTACAGCATATTTCCAGAATAGCTTAGGTGATTCTTAACAATCACTTCAGAGAAGAGTGAAGAGAAACACAGTTTAATTGCTTATATTTCACCTTAACTGAGGCAATTAGTTCCTGCTAATAATAACAGCTAAATTGGAAAAAAGAAATTAAAAAAAAAGGTAAAAGCTTTCTGAATATTATGTTTTTTGTAATCTGAAGTAGAAGAAAAGGAGGAATTAATTCTTTTTTGTCAGATTCTAAAAAGCCATTTTAATTTACATACTTTAATACAGTTTTTCAGTACTTTGCAAGCTGGCAATGTCCTCTTCCCCTTGTGTTTCATTGACTTGTTTGTTTTTGCCAAGTAAATTCTTTTAAAAGACATTTACCTAAAGACTCAGGAATTGTGTAAATAGATTCATCTTTGACACGTGGATAATGTAACATTTTTAACAAAGAAAGTACTTGAAAAAAAGCCTTTGTTGCATTTTATATTTGTTGCAAAGAAGGCTTGCTTTTTAATAGGCTTATTTCTTTTAATATATGCTCATTTAGCTGGACTACACTTTCCTTCAGAGCATTCTAAAGCATACATGCTAATAAAAGTTGGCAAGATAGCATAAACATATTTTTCTCAATGTTAACTATGAATTGGTGGCAGATTCATGCAGTAAAACTTCTTGTGACTTTATCCTGGGTAGTGCTATATAAAGAAAAATCTGTGAATCTGTTATTTGTTTTGCTTTGCATTCTGCATTATAGATTCAGTTGAGGCCTAGATGGTGTGTTAAAAAAAGAGAAATAAAATAACTGTCAATAACAATAGTTTATGACAGAATAGAGTGATATGGTAGAAAAAAATGATGTACACATTGTACAGATAGCACAGGCCACAATAGGAACGGGGTTTGGAAACAGATAAAAGTTAATATTTTTTATATTGTTTTCATTAATTACTGATAGAAAAATCAGTTCCTACCTCTAGTGATATATAAGATAGGTGTTATGATGTTCACTGTATTTTCAAATACAAATTTAGCGAACGTTGTCAAACTTAACATATGATATCACACCCATGCATTTAGATATTAAGCAAGTGCTGAGAAGTAATGTCCATGAAGTGAAATAGCTGATTGATTAGACTCTATAGTGAGAAAAGTACTTCAGAAAAGAGCAATGAAGGAACATAACAAGAAATAATTTCTGTGGAGCTAAAGCAGAGGTCACTAGTCATATAGCCAGTCCAGTGACAGTCAAAATGTGAGAGCCTGGAACAAAAAGGAGATGTTAACTTCTCCAACTGACACTATAGCCAGTGTTCTTCAGTACTGTCAAGGCAGAGCTATAAAATGTATTTTTTTCATTTGTATGAATATTCTGTTGCCTTTGGTGGGCCTTCCTGACCTTTGAACTTCATGCACTCAGTGCTGCAACTGATTACATGCATCACTTAAGAAATTAGAGATTATTGGGATGGGAGTGCTTACTATTAATTTTATATTAATTTTATATTAATTACTATTACCATTTATTAATACTAATAAATCAGTTATAATCTTTAAAATCAACCTTAACTAGACCAGTGTTCATAATAACACAATACATACCTATAGCTCTTAGATGTTTTTATCATTATGACTACTTATTCCAAAGTCCACAATAATAACATCCTGTTAGCTATAAGTATGCAACTTATATAAGTAGATCTTATATAAGGTATAAGTATGGTACAGTCCTTTATAAATCTTAGCTCTCAAGAGAATCAGCTTTCAGAGCTTGTTTATAAGAGCAGCTGGAAATGTAGTAGTTGGGTTTATTTTAGCTCTTCTCAAATTTGGTATTTTTTCCTTTTGTAAGACAGCTGAGTTTCTAGAGAATTGTCAACCCATGGTCTCCATTCCCTCTAGACTATGCACTTGGCAACACTGAGGCAGGATTATTTTCCCAAGCCCTGACACGTGCCTTATCTTACTGTTCTGCCCTGTTTTAACCTGGCTCAGCATCTGCCCCTTTCCTAAAAGCAAAATCTGTCTCCACCAGCTCTCAAGGCTGTGTTTTCTCAGTGATCAGTAGTTGACTGTCAGTGAATTGTTTATCATTCTGGGGCTTCTGCTTTCAACCTATGCTCATATTTTCAAGGTCTTTATTATTATCCCATGATAAATGTGTAGACCATAAGAAGAGGCAGCAGATACCATTCTTGGTTCACAGGGTAAATTCTCATAACTATTTGATAATAAGCTTTAATAGACCACAACTAGGGCCTTTTGCAAAAGGTACTCTTAGCATGAGGCCTCTGTCCCACAACAAAGAATGGAAATTCTATTTTTACTGGGTTGCTGAGTACAAAAATACTTACACCATTGCAACTAACGTGCTTAGTGCTTAAACTCGAAACACACTAGTGTTAAAGCATGCTTAAAGTAATTCTACTTTTACAGATGGAAAAGGCCTCTGGTTTAGCTACAACCATTTAAACTTTCCAAGTACCATCCATTTACTACGGGCAACGTTTGTAGAAGATATTTAGGAAGCATAGTGTGAGTTCTTTGTTAGGACATATTTTACAGTCAGAAGATCTTTGAATGCATAAATGCACAGATATGATTCGAAGTGTCTGTTTTCAAGCCATACAGCCCAGCTTGTTTTGGTCAGGGTCTTCATCCCTGAGCACAATTCCTTGCATTACTCATGTCCAGAATTTCACTGATGGAGAGGGCTCAGATATAGGTCCGGCATAAAGCACAGGAGCATTTAAGCAATAGTCAGATTAGTCTGTTCAAAGGCCTGATCAGTGCCTTTGATCAGTGCAAACTTGATCTTATACTGCTACAGTCCTGTTCTAAATCACGGTCCTAATGCTTTAGCTATTCATACAGAGTATAGATAGGCTCAAATGTATGATCTTTTGTGGAATAAAATGAACATAACCTGCTTAATATCTTAGTGCATAGGTGTGTTAATATGATTTCCATTAAATATGTCTGGAAATGTACCAACTAGTTGTTCCTTAACACCTCTTCAATAAATGGAGTATTATTTGAAATCACGTTATTCACAGAATCTGTTTATATACAGGTTTATATTGTCCTCAAGTTGCACTCTAAAGCCACTGAACCTCTTATGATAAGAAGAATGACTATCTTGTTTCTTATGGAAGAACCTGTTCAGTTGCATCAACTCACAGTGTATCCAAATACTGAACATTTAAGATGAATCTGTCTCACAAAAGACTTATATTATCAAAGGAGACTTTTACTTCCACTGGCTTTGACCTTAATTTGAAAGACCTGATTCCTTCTTCTCAGAATTATGTCAATACTCTAATTCTTGCTATTTAAGGAAAAAAGAAACAGGGAGAGAGAACAACAGTAGAATAGTATAAAGCATTGCTGAAGCTAATGTCATACAGAAATGCAGTACAATAATGAAAGCACATTATAAAATGTACTACCACAGGGAGAATGAAATAGCTTTTATGTTCATGCTGTTTATGTGTTTCTGCTTGCATCTAGTCACCGGTAATGTAGTTCTCCAAATCCTCATTCTATTAGCCCTGCTTTTTCATATGGTGACAAACTATGTGTTTTTTCAGCATCTTGATTATAAGATTTTATTATATGTAGGAGACCATGTAATAGTAATTAGAATAGTTTGTTACAAAAGATGCTCTCTTTCCACAAAAGGAAAGAATGCATTTCTTTTAGCTGTAGTTTACTAATTTCCATTTGTTTTCTGTGTATACTTGCACAGATTACAGGTGTTACCAATTAATACTCAAGGCTGAATACAGTCCGTATATAGCCATAAAAATAAAAAATACCTTCTGAGGCTTCAGAGCAATTTGAGATTTCCCTCATGATTGAGGTTGTTCCCTCATGTTGTCATTATGTGCAAATTATGAATTTTGGAGAAATATTCAAGACATGAAATAACATATTAAATGATAATTCTACAGTAATTCTTTTAGTAGTTTATTGAGGAAATTAAATAATGAAACCTGTCTTCTTAAAGATTCATACCTCGGAAGTGATCTCTTTTTCTGGTTCTTTGAAATCTGCTAAATGGTGAGTCCATTCACAGTTTTCCTGTGGGAGGGGTCCTGTGATTGAGATCATTCCCCTGCTCTCAGTTATTCTGCAGCATGAACACAGTGGATACAATTTTTCTCCTCTAATGTGGCCATCTATTTTAAAATAAACACTTAATCTAATAATCTTCAAACTTCTTCTATGTCCATTAGGGACAAAGTTATTTACTAAGCTGATTATTCATATTACATTCCATTGGTACTAAAATGACATAAATTGAATTCATTGTAATTATTCCATTTTTGCACCAGCTAAGTGTTTGTCTTGGTCTTCCATAGTATGTTGCTTTCAATATTGTGCAAACGCACTACGTGATACATGTATATATGGTGAGTATTTCAAACTAAAAGGGGTGATTTCACTAAAACATACTGTCAAAAACAGGTTATGTGGTAGGCTATGCTGATATAATGAATTATCACTGAAAAAAGTGAAAAGTGAAAAGACTTTTTCTTTAATAACATCCCACCACCTTTCCTGTTCCCTTATAACTGGCATTTATTTTGTACACAAATCTCTTTCGTGATCTAGTTTAAACTAATACCTTTCTCCTCCCTCTTCACTTAAAATGAATAGCATTCTGAGTAAATGAGTTACCTAGTGATGGTATACAGAACAGAAAGAAAATGTACTATCAGAACTAGGGCAAGAGGAAGAAAGGAGGGGGAGTGGGGAGCAGAGTAGCAAACAGGGATCAAGATCTTTTCTTTGGTAGGACACTGGCTCAGCCATCCTTGTTACTTCAGCCTCAAGTTGAAAGTTCAAGTATAACCTTAAACTCACTGTATCCTATTCAGTAAAGAAAAATATCTGATGGCATTCCCATTAATTGAGTCTTCATTTATAGGTGCACATTATAATTATGATCTATTACTTCAGGTGGCCAAGTTGCAAGAACAGTTACAGGCTGCAGAGTATTAGTGAATCTGAGACAGAGATTGACAGGTCGTCCCATTATCATGTCCCTGTAGAGGACACCATTGAGAATGAGGCACCCTGGAACCTACTGACTTACTAGAGCACGACTTGCATTCAACCTCCAGCAGCCAGTGCACATTCACAGGGGCAAATCATGCTTGATTTCCCTGATCACCTTCTACAACAAAGCAACCTGCTTTTTTGAGTACTAATTAAAATAATCTCCCCAGGGGAGTGGTGAATTGCCCAACACCAGACACTTGACTCAGCTTGGCAAGGTGCTGGGCTGTCTCATCAAAACTGTGTTCCTACCTAGAAAGGCTGGAGCAGATAATCCTTGAGGTCCCTTCCAACCTGGTATTCTATAATTCTATAATTTTATATCTGTTAACAACCTGGTATCCAAAACTGACTTGAAACACAACTGAAACTGGACCAGATGGGATCCACCCAAGGGTGATGAGGGAGCTGGCAGAAGAGCTCGCCAAGCCTCTCTCTATCATCTACCAACAGTCCTGGCTCACTGGGGACATCCCAGATGATTGGAAGTTGGTGAATGTCACGCCAATCCACAAAAAGGGCCGGAAGGAGGGCTTGGGAAACTCCAGGCCTGTCAGCCTGACCTCAGTGCCTGGCAGGGTTATGGAACAGATCACCCTCAGTGCAATCACACAGCACCTGCAGGATGGACAGGGGATCAGACCCAGCCAGCACGGGGTTAGGAAGGGCAGGTCCTGTCTGACCAACCTGATCTCCTTTTATGATCGGGTGACCCACCTGGTGGATGAGGGGAAGGCTGTGGATGTGGTCTACCTGGACTTCAGCAAGGCCTTTGACACCATCTCCCACAGCATTCTCCTGAAAAAGCTGTCAGCCCACAGCTTGGACAGGAGCACCCTGTGCTGGGTTAGGAACTGGCTGGAGGGCCGGGCCCAGAGAGTGGTGCTGAACGGTGCTGCATCCAGTTGGCGGCCGGTCACTAGTGGTGTCCCCCAGGGATCAGTGTTGGGCCCAGTTCTGTTTAGTATCTTTATTGATGATTTAGATGAGGGGATTGAGTCCATCATCAGCAAATTTGCAGATGACACTAAGCTGGGGGGGAGTGTGGATCAGCTGGAAGACAGGAGGGCTCTGCAGAGGGACCTGGACAGACTGGAGAGTTGGGCTGATTCCAACGGGATGAGGTTCAACACGGCCAAGTGCCGGGTCCTGCACTTTGGCCACAACAACCCCATGGGGAGGTCCAGGCTGGGGACAGAGTGGCTGGAGAGCAGCCAGACAGAGAGGGACCTGAGGGGTTTGGATCGACAAGAAGCTGAACATGAGCCAGCAGTGTGCCCAGGTGGCCAAGAAGGCCAATGGCATCCTGGCCTGTATCAGGAACAGTGTGGCCAGCAGGTCCAAGGAAGTGATTCTGCCCCTGTACTCAGCGCTGGTGAGGCCACACCTCGAGTCCTGTGTCCAGTTCTGGGCCCCTCAGCTCAGGAAGGAGATTGAGGTGCTGGAGCAGGTCCAAAGGAGGGCAACCAGGCTGGTGAAGGGACTCGAGCACAGATCCTATGAGGAGAGGCTAAGGGAGCTGGGGCTGTTCAGCCTGGAGAAGAGGAGGCTCAGGGGAGACCTCATCACTCTCTACAACTCCCTGAAAGGAGGTTGTAGCCAGGGGGGGGTTGGTCTCTTTTCCCAGGCAACTATCAATAAGACAAGAGGGCATGGTCTTAAGTTGTGCCAGGGGAAGTATTCATTTCATGAAGGTCTTTCTATGCGGAGTGATTAAGTTGATGTTAAACATGAGAATAAGAGTTTCTTCTCTGGGAATACTTATAATGAAAAAGTAGGATTGCATTGAAAAGTTTCAGTCTATGTTTAGATACATAACCACATACAGTTTCCAATTAAAACACCAAAGCTAATAAATCTGTTCCCTGGATTGCTAGAAAGGCAAACTGCAGTAATACCAAAAGCTACTTGAAATGCAGAATTAGGAATACGTTCAGGTCACCCTATGACTGAACTATGAGACCAGTGTTTCTTCAGTTTCTTTTGACTTTCACACCTGAAGTAAATATATTGACTTTTTTCCTTACTTCAAAAAAAAGCCCACTACTGTTTATACTCCCTAACATTTTTTTCAAATACAGCTTTTCTGTCATGATCAAAAGGATTTCAGTTGTAAAGCAGTTAAATTATCTTATATGATGTCATGAACCTGTGGTGTAGTGATCAATTGGTAAGCTCTTAATGAGAAGCTACTGAAGTTTTTAAAAGTCTCACTTCCCAGAAGTCTTTGACTGGCTTTCCAGGTCCTTGAAGACAAATGAGAATCCCAAACTAATCAAAAGCAATAAATCATTGGGCTTTCTGCTGATTGGGAATCACGTCTTCTGCATTTCAGGTTGGTTGTCAGCCAATATCCTACTGAAAAATCTAATGTCTCTCAAGGGGGTTTCTATAAAAAGTGTTGAAGAAAAGAAATTGGTCTGTGGAAGTTAAAAAATAAATTGGTGGTAGGAAATGAGTAAGAGAATTATATTTTATGTTTACATGTATCTATGCCCAAATAAGAATAAATTTACATTGTTTGCTAATACTAGTTAATTGAATTTGAGTTTTTAATTTAAATGAAAATTATTTATTTTACATTAAAAAAGATTTCAGCCTTTTCTGTGGACAGACAACAACATAATCTACTGAAGCGAATGCAAGTTAAAGCCCCAGATGTAACCATATTCCTGTATTTAAATATGTATGAAAGATTAGGTGCAGCTTTTAAGGATTTCCTGGTATTACTTAAATTCCAGACAGTGTCTGACTGCTGAGTTTTTCACATACAATAAATCTATCGTATTGATAGACAAACAAAAGTAATGTGTTACAAAACAGGTGTTACTCTTGAGCAGAAGACATGGGTGGGGTAGATAGGCTTTGCTGTTCATGAATAATGTAATACTAAATGATGCTTTTCAAATGTCTATAGTTTGAAACAAGTCAAGTAAATTATTAGATGTAAAGTGAATCTTTGGAACCCATCTGATTATAGTCTAGGCTTCTACAAGTTACATGAATATAAACAATATGCACTAATTATTTTTATATATTGAAAACTATAAAGAGGACTGAGTTTTCATACACTGCTTATATCTTTACTGCCTAGGTGCTGAATCCTACAATACAGTTTAAAATGCATAGACCTATGACCTTCTCCCACTCACCTCTCTCTTAAATAGAGTGGTGCTCCCCTCTGGCTGGTTGTGCTATGGATCTAAAAGGAAAGGGGAACATATAATATTCTAAAAGAAAGGTGTAATTTGGAGGCTGAAAACATTTTTTTACATACAGGGCCAGATAACATTGAATTTTAAAAATTAATGAGGGTGAAGATAAGTAGGAATAACACTGAATATTTTAATGTTTTATTTTAGCTATTACATAGACATGGTTTAGCTATTACACAATTAAAATCTGACTCTGACTCTGGTCTCAATCTTTCATCCCACCTCAAATCTAAAACATCTTTGAGGATCTACTCTATACTTGTTCATATCAAGTTGCTCTAAAGTTTAGTTCCCGCTTTAAAATTTTTCTAGAGCTACTTCACTGGAGAGTATTCTATGGTGTACTTTAACAAGTACCTTTGTTTTTCTGGGGTGACAACGTGGAAGATTCTACAAGAAAGAAAAAATTGGCACAAATACTTGGAAAAAAAAGATCTCTACCCTAAGAAATTCTATAGAAAACTAGTTAAATATCTCATCATATTAAACCTGTCAGTGCTTTCTCTTTATTTTAATTATTACTTTTCCATTATTATGTTTTATTACAATGATGATCACTGTTACTTGTGATAGTGTGATTTACAAAAAGTTTCATTTATTTGCTTCATTCAGTATTAATTTTCCAGTCTCTCTTGACTTCAATAATTTGATAAATTGTTTTTCTTTCCAATTGTATGTAGGCATGAGGGACTACATTCTGTCTCTTGCACCATTTTGTATTTTTAGCATGGAAAGCAGATTACTCTTCTTTGACCTCTTATCATCAAATACTTTCTATTCCTATCAAGCTTTAAGGTATCTTTAAGTTGCCTGATAGGCATGTTGATATTTCTGAAATGCAAGTGGCTGTTAATGCATGTTCTAGCTATAAGGTACTAAACTATTTGTCTCCCAGTTACATTTTGTGGTTCCACGTATCAGTTAACTTGTTTATTTACATATATTTTTAGAGGCTCAGAGGATTGATTCAGGCTTATAGTGAAATAAGCAAAAAGGCCTTGAAGTTCTAAAAAAGATTTTGGCTTTAAAGAGAAAACATTTCTTTCATCTCAATTTATTCAATTAATAGCAGGCAGTGGTCACAAAAGACCATTGAAAATCAGGAAAATTTTTTCCAATATATGAATAGAAAGAAGGTGTCATTAAGAAGAGATTGAAAAGGCCAAGGATATAATACGTATTTCAGTAATTTTGCTAACACATATGTGCTTCCTTTATTATAAATCAAATGGTTTTCACTGAAAATTAAGATCAGATATCAGATATGTTCTCTTTTCCTAATGTGTTTGAGACATTTTTTATCAAAGTGCTGTTTTGCCTATTTATAGTTTAATTCCAATTTTCTTTCTAATGAAAGTGTCACACATAATGAGTAAAAGTGAACCATCATTTAGGGATAATCGAGCTCTTACTCGATTCCTTACTTATAAACAAAATAGAAATTCAGAACTATCTGCATAAATGCATGTTAAGTTATGTAATTATTTAAAAATATATGGAATGCACAAAATTGGTAAAAACTCATGTCAGATAGTGAGAAACACTATTTCTTTGGGAAATTCCTGAATTGCAAAGCAAAACATTAAAATGTATTATTCAAATCAAGATTCACTGCTTCCTAATATAAGCCAATCCACCTACAAGGAAAGACCTCCAGAGGAAAAAAAGTCCTACCCAGTAAGCTCTTGCAACCAGTAGCTTTAGGATCAGAAGTGATTTCCATGAATTTCTGTTCATAAACAGAGGAAAGTTCAGTAAAACTTTCTGTTGAGAATTTATATTAAGGGACACAAGAGGACATAAAATACCTTTGTGGTTGTTTAATTTTTTTTTATTATTTTTTAATTTTTTTTTTTATTATCATGAGCTAATTCTCATGACAGTGAGAATAGGAGGAATTTTAAAGATTTTTTTAGCATGGTCTGCCTCGCCTGGCATCCCTGGTACAATTATCTCCCCAAACTTATGATCAGGAACAGATTTCATTGTTGCAAATTTGCAAATTTTCCTTGAGAATAATACTGAAAACATTGAAGGTATATTGAGTCACATTGAAGTCATTACATGTTTACTTTGATCCACATTTACAATAGCAAGAAAAAGAAATAAATGAGAACTTTAAAGAGATCCAAGGCTTATTCCATTTTTTGCTTAAATTAGAGGAATAGAGAAAACTCTTGTACATAGAAACAATGGTTTATTTAAGAACATATCAAAATAAGTACATGTTAATTACTCTTCAGCACCCGTGGAGTACTTTACCATATATAAGTATTACCACAAACAAACAGTTAAAGGTATTAAATTTCTTTTTGATTATGTGCAGGATGCTATAAGAGATAAACCCTCAAGACATGAACTTTGAGAGATTTGTTTTAATGTGGGATGAATTGTTGGCATAATACATTACAAGGACTGTTAAGTGCCTCAGTCATTTTCTTCCATAAAAGGAGTTCTAGATGAGAAATTGCAAATGCTGAGTCTTACCTTGTTACACCTGAAGTTAATAGTATCGACTTCAAAGTCATATGCACAATAATATATCTGATCTGTAAGGATGAAAATGCTCAGATAAATGATGATGCAAGCCTCTATATGCCACAAAATTTACACATCCATTCATGGTCATATTGCTACAATTTCTGGAAGATGAAGTACAGAGAAAAAGAGAGTTGTCTTCTCAGTGCTAATAACAAAGTTAACCTTGTGCAAAAAGGTAGTGTAAATACTTTTTCCATTCTCAAGATGGAGATAAGATCAGATGCTAAGCAGGGAGATTATAGGAGAAATGGAAAATATTAACTTGCAGATTTCCTTTCTGAACTGTTCTGGTTATATGAATATCCCCTCACATACTTGTTTATGATTGCTTACTTCAGATAATGCTTTCATTATTGAAGAATAACTACTCCATGTACATGAAGTACCTGAAAGATGATAGAAGCTGAATGCTACTTTCAAAAACATCACCTCAGTCAGATAGCTTCATAAAAACTTGTGCTAAGCATCTTAAATTTGGCAAGATTATCCAAAACTCAAAGCTCTCTTAGCTTCATTCATCCCTAATTACAGGATGAAGATTCTGCATCATCGGGTTTAGACAGGCTCTGTAGCAAGTTTAATTTCAGTGACACAGTAAAAAAAGAGGGAAGTACTGAAACTAATTTATATGAAAGCAGTTTTTCTAAAGAATAACATAGTTAAGCAAAATAAAAAAAAGAACTGCTAACCACTTAAGTAATTTAATCTTCTTATGTGCAACTGTCTTAAATCTGAGCCATAGCAAATACACATTTGCAAAGACAGTCAGCTGACAGTACTTATAAAATCTTAGCAACTCTGGCATGTGCAATGTAAATGAAAGCTCCTGCTCCCCGAGACCTCAGAGGAACCTTGACTTCATTTGCCATAACTTGCTACTAGTGATTGTTTCACCTTGTTTTCCATATACACATGTGGGAGATCTTCATAGACAGTATGGTCAGCAGTGTTCATATTTCTCAGAAAGACAAGCTGTGTGTGTCCTTTCCCAGCAAATCACTGAAAAACCTAAACCTGAGAAACCTCATGAACATGAAAGAAAAAATAAAAGAAATATTTTCAGAATTTTGTATTCCAGTCTACACAGGCACAGAAAATGTTTTTAAATTGTGCTTACATCTCTAGCTTTGAAAGAATTATTGACCTTTTTTCAATAAATAAATATTGGAAAATCCTGCTCTTTCTCTAGATATAGGAACATAGTAGCATGAAGAAGAACCTCCTGGAATATTGAGTTGAATACCTGTTTTCACCTCATCCTGGGAAGCTCTAGTTTAAAACTGTGTAAGGACATAGTTCCTCCCCACATCCCCAGTCCCACCCCCAATTATTTCTTTGTAATTTAGGTGTTTCTTATCACTGAGGGTGGCAAGTAAAGATCTTGGAAAAAGACTAAAAGCTATTGTGAAGTACAGTTTAATCCACCGAACACTGCTTATTCTCTGTGAATGGAGAAGCAAAGTCCAGTTATGTCTTCCTTATTTCCGAATAGAAAAGCCAAAGGGGAAAGAACACAGACAAAAAAACCCACCAAAAAAAAAAAAAATTTTCTTCTTCTTGGGGAGTCCTTGATATTCAAGATACACTCATTGTCCTTAAATATGTGATTGGACTTGATGTTCTTAAAGGTATTTTTCAATCTAAACAATTCTCTTATTCTGTTCAGATGTTGATCTGCTAATCGAGAGATCTCTTCCTCAGCTAGAACTGTTGCATGCAGCCAGCTGAATGAAAACATAAAATGTTCTTCATGTTTTGGCTGACACATTTTCAAGCCTATTGATTCATTTATCTGATCTAATATTAGTTTAGCTATTCAAGACTTCTTTGACAAGAGGAGGGCCACAACTAATTTTACTGGGAACTGAGTTTTGATTTACTGAGTCAAATTAATCTCTGGTAGTAACTCAGTTGAAATTAATCAAGTCATCACTGAGAAGGAATCTCTTCAGTATATGTATATCCAGTATAACTGGAATGGCATGGCACTGAGCAGGATAAACACGCTTTTGAAAAACTAACATAATGAATTTTACTTTCTATTTCTAACTTCTGGTGAGATATACTCCAGCTTGAATGGTTTTATCCAATTAATTTTCAGAGACAATTCTCCATATTACGGTAAGAACATGTAATTCCAGGAAATGAATCTTGATTTCTGAACTGATTATAAAATCAAAGCCTGTCTTCCTTCTTGATTTCTGCTAAACTCTCTTGTAAACATAGATGGTAGGTATTTTTAATTGCATAATCTGATTTTAGAACAAACTGCTAAAATTGGCTTTGTCTTTCTATGCAAGGATGCAGGGTATCTGAAACTGATACCCTAAGACAATGTGTAGTGTACTTTTTCAAATCAGTTCACAAAAGAAAAATTTTTCAAGGGTACTAAAATAATTCTGAGTTTTTAATAGCATCCTTTTGAGAAAAAGAAAAATGCAATCATGAAAGTTGACATGATCCTATAGAAAGAACCAATATGTGTATAATAGTGATCTCAGAATTTTTTTGGTTTTGTTTTTTTTTCTTTTGCTAACATGTACATGTATTCATAGCAGCTATACCTGGGGATCTATAACGACCAATGCTAGCCTTAGAAGAAATCTGTATCTATACACTTTATAGTTCAATAACTCTCTTGATTGCAGGGTAAGTGGCACAGGGATAGAACTAGCAACATGACACACATCTCCTAACTACTAATTCAGTGCTATTGACACTAGCTTTTATTAATAGCAAATATTTCTTTAGAGGCTTTATTTATGGCCTCATTTAGTGGCTACAAAACCCAAGACATTTCTGTTGCTCCAAAGCATTCCCATCACTCGGTCACCTGTGCATATACCCTAATCGTCAAGTTTATTGCTGGGCTGGCTGTTAAACTGGTGACAGATGCTCTCTATTAACCCCTCTCTCTTCCCAGAAAGGGAAAGGAAATACAATAAGGAAATAGAATAAGGGAGAGATTTATGAGTTGGAAATGAACCTAAACTGTTCTAATTAAACAATAAAGATGAATTTTAAAAAATTCCATCTGTAAAATTATATACAGATATAGACAAAATTCTTATTACACCCTTTTCTCTCCCTATAATGCCCAGGCAAGGTAGGCCTGGGAAAGTCCCAGGTTGGACTCCTGGGCTTAGCAGCAGATGAGAACTAAGTTCAGGAATGTATAGTTCAGGATCAAAGGCAGAAGGAATCCTTGAGCTTTATACTCTGTTGAGTGTGGGATAGAATTCTTTATTTGGTCAATTTTGGATCACCTGTTCTGTCCACTTCTCCCTGCAGGAGAGTTGCAGGTGTGATGCTGTGGCATTGCCCAGTAAGTATCACTTGACATTTCAACACTATTTAGAGCAAAAATAGTCTAATTTGCTTTACTTCCCTATCTCTAAAAAGGAGGATAACAATACCTTTTAGAGGTAATAAAGAGGTTTTATAAGCATATCTGATAGTATGAGTGTAATATTTAATTATTACAAAGCATCATGAGAGAATGTAAGACAGTCCTTCACCCCTTTATGGCTGACAGACACATGATTCCACATAAATAAGCTTATTTCACTCCTTCGTATGAAGTCTCAGAAAAGTATGTTGATCAAAACAATAGCAAAAACATTTGAATTGTATAGCAATCATCATTCACATGAAGAAGTCAAAATATGTTATCATGGGTTGGCTTCTTTCATAATCCATCACTAGAGCCAAGCATGTAAATTTAATAAAGGAAGTAAAGTAAATCAAACATCCATTAATTCTTATGTAGTTTCATGTGATGTTTAGGAGCTGTCCCAGTTATACTCATCAACCTTGACAGTTCCAGTAAAGTCACCCTGGAAGAGCAGTTCCTTATAAGTTCTGACCTATCACATGTTTTTATGCCATATGGCAAGTCAGTATTAAATCCTAGGGCAAAAGAGCTCTTAAAGACTACTTCTGTCTGTGTTCACATAGTTTCAAGTCATACTTCAGTGACTTCTTTGGTGGGTTTGTTCTTAGTTGTCCAGTCTAGTAGTGTAAATTCTTCTGCTAAGTTATTTGAAAATTACTGCCTGGTCAGTAGAAATTATTAAATCTCCATCACAGTCTAGATCTACTTTTAAATTCTCATTTTCATAGGAATGACTTGTTTCAAAACAAAAACTTTTGTTGCAGCTATAAAAAAGATTTGTAAAAACAAAGAAGGCATACTCCTTTAAAAGTTATCATATATCAGAAAAGATGCATCTGTGTTGCTCTTTTACATATCAATTCATATCGCTGCAGTGCAGAAAACACCTTGTTTTCTGTATCTTCACAGATGAGTCAAGCTGATTACATTATACACATTTAATTTTTTTCTATATTTCTAGACTATTCTAAGTACTTTTAGAAAAAGTAAAAAAAGTGGTAACCATTATTGTCACACTTACCATGGTTCTGTAGTAGCACATATACTCCAAAAGGTTGTAGAATACATTATTTTTAAAGTAATGGAAAGAGTTCCTTTCTACTTTAACATATAAATTTTAGCACATTTAACATCTCAGTTCATTTTAGGTTCCTATGTGAATAACATATACAAAATTAATTACTATTATTATTTTGATAATATTTTAATATTTTTCTATGTGTTCATGAAATGGAGAGAGAGATATCCTTCAAAACAAGTAATTGGGTATAGTTGTTGTTCAAATACTTTTATAATCTACATAGAAAATTCTAAAACTATCAGTAAATAAAGTGCGTGGGGGAATTGAACAAAGCTGCTTTTAATAGTACCACATTTCTAATTAAAAAACTTAATAGTGTTCATACTGTTTGCTGACATTTTTGTTGCAATGTCTTTGTTGTACTTTTTGTTTTTTTTCAAGAGTAAGAGACAAGGCTAAGCCATAGACCTTTTATGGTTTAACATTCTTGCATTTTTCTAAACTGTTTCTCTTTTTTACCACATGGAAAATCTGTTGAAAGACAAACATAATCCTTTGGTGCAAAGATTGCAGCTGAGCTGTTGACCTCCATATCCTTAGTACTAGAAACATGAATGGGGATTCCCCATTTGCTTACCATCCTTCTCATCTCACAAGACAGAGTTACTGGCTACAGAGACAGAAGTACCCTCCACCTGAATGTACAATAGATATCAAATTCAGAAGTGACACAGGAACTTAATTTCTTTGTGTTGTGGTAGGAAATTGTATTTAGATCTTCTTTGGTGTTTGTCTAAGCATTAACCCTTCTACAAATTCTGGACAGAATCACCACTGGTTTTATTTGGCTTTCTATTCTAAGAAATAAAGAATTAGGGTTCAACTAGTGACATCTGTGCACATGAATACACTGCACAACTGCAAATTTGCTTAAGGGATAAAGACCTTCAATGAGAATTTTGTTGCCTTACTCCTGAGTAGTCCCAGGAAATAACGAAATAGTACACATCTAGAGCTGAGCAGGAGAATCTGGGAGCAGTATCATTTCTACAGAAATTCATCAACTATTTGTTAGCTATCTATTTAAGAAGAAATTTAAGTGGACCTGTTATTTATTATACTTGCTTCCTAAGCACTCCTCTGAATGAAAATAAAGTTGCACTAAATTCTGACTAAATCATTTAAATTATGTACAAGACCAACTAATCATATCTGAAAAATTTATGACTAAAGCGTATTTTATTTCCATACGTAAGTGTATGTGCTTGTGTTAAAATACAAAAATATTTCATATAAAAATAAAAATGCCCTGTAATTAATACTTTCTGCCTTAACATTTTGTCTCATTTCAGAGTTCCTCACAAACACCCCCTTTATTGATGGCAACACTTTGATCTATCTATGTCTAATCCACTGATTTCTTTTTCTTTCTCCAAAATCAAGTGAAGTACAAGATTCACCAGCTCGTAAGTCCAAACATCCAGTGCTGAAAAAAGTTCTAGTCTTTATTTGTATTCTCTGTCCCTTTTAATCTGTTTTTGGTGGTTTGGTTTGTATTTTTCTTTTTTCCCAGTGATTCTGTTGTCTTAGAATAGTATGTGCAGCATCACATTTCAGTGATTTAAAGGGTATATGAAGATTCTTTTCCACATGAATTTCAACGTCTTTAGCTTATTATGTTTTTTCTTTTTCTGCAGAACTCATTCCCTGAAAAAAACCCACTCAAAATTGAAATGAAGAAGGGAATTTATATCAAAGCTATTGGGCACTCAATTAGATTTTGTGAACTGTTCTTTACATACCCCAGCAATACTCCAATTCATGGTAAAGGTTCTTCACCATCTCACATGGCTTTTAAATTGCTAAAGCCAATTATGTCTAAATCTGTGTAGTGCATTAGCTTCCGGTCAGCTACTTGGCACAGACCAATTTAGCACAAACTCATTTTTCACTGAACTGTACATTTGTGCCTCAAAAGAAGTCCTCTGTAATTTAAACAGAAGGTTTGAGGGTAGCCAAAAAACCATAATGTCTAGAAAATTTTGTGTTTCTCTTTTGTTAGTTGGTAGAGACACAGCTGTTCTTGATCATAGACATTGTGACATTTTATTTCTAAAAACTGGATATTTTGTACAAGTCCTTTGGCTTCAAATTGCTTTGTGCCAAAACTAGCTTTCAGATAAATCTGGATTCTTCTTTTGCCTTTCTCAAATATTTCCTGTGCTGCGTTGCCCCACATGATGATGTCATTAACAAATAGCAGTTGTTTAGCAGGCTTCACCCTTTTCCAGTGCAATCTGTAGCAAACGGATAAGCTGTGTTTCCACTCCTGCAACAGCTGATTTTAGGTGTACTGGACACCTCACAAAGTGTCATAGAACCATAGAAAGTTAGGGGTTGGAAGAGACCTCAAAAGATCATCTAGTCCAACCCCCAATTGTCCTGTAATCAAAAGCCAGAATGGGTCTTCACAGGAAAGGTACTGCTCCAGTTTGCACTAACTCCAGAGAGAGGAGGACTGATCTTACTTCCAGCCCTGATGAAGAGAGTTCTGGTTTGCAGTTAAGAGAATCAAGTAATGAATACACTGATATTTTTGGTGACCCCATGCTGGGCACCTAAAAGGACAGTTGTGGTTTGACCCATTAGGCTGCACAGCACCACAGTCACTTGCTCATGCATCCCCAGAGGGCCTGGAAAGGGTAGAAGTGAGAAAACCTGTTAGCTGAGATAAAGGTAGTTTAATAGGTAAAGCAAAGGCTGCATGCACAAACAAAGCAAAATAAGGAATTAGTTCTCTACTTCCCATCAGCAGGCAGATGTTCAGCCACCTCCAAGAAAGCAGGGCTCCATCACGTGTAAAGTTTACATGGGAAGCCAAATGCCATCACCCCAAATGTCTCCCCCCCTTTCTCCTCCTTCCTCCTGATTTTATTGCCGAGCATGATATCACATGCTGTGGTACACTTCTTTGGTCAATTGTGGCCAGCTCTCCTTGCTGGGTCCCCTTTCACCCCTTTTCCAACCCTCAGGCCCTCCTCTGGTAGGTCAGTGTGAGAAGCAGAGAAGGCCTTGAAGCTGTACACACTGTTCAGCAAGAGCAAAAAACCAGTGTATTATCAACACTCTTGGTCTCAAATCCAAAACATAGCCCTGTATGAGCCTCTATGAAGAAGAGAGCCTCTTTTGTATCAGTAAAATATAGAGAACACTTAATATTTACACTATGTTACTAGTAACTCTGTTCCATCAGCATCTAGTGAAAAAAAGTCTTGGGAAACTGAAAAATGCTGAGCATTGATATTTGACTGCTTTATAGGAGTTACAGAACTTGCAATCAATATAGAAGGGCTCTTTGTCTATTACTAATAAGCACAATGATATGTTCTCTGTTGCAGTTTGAGTTCTGTGGGGTTTTTTTATGTAAAAATACTTTCTTTAAAAATATTTTGTGGTTTTCTTCTCTAACCACAGAAAAATATTATTAAAACGTAGTGGTTAAGACTGTTGATTTCTTCACACACATTAAAACTAGCTTGTTGGCATTAATCAGAAAGTACTATATGATCCATTAGCTATGAAAAGCTTTAAATAATTGATTTGCAGCACAGGGGATTAACATGGAATCTCATTAACCAGGAAAGTTTGCTATAGCTTTCATTTAAGTAGAACTTATGCTTTGGAAATTGCTTGATAGGGCGAAAAAAGCCATAGCTGTCTCAACGGAAACTCATTACTGATAATTCTTTAAAAATCCCCATCACATTATGGTGTCATTTTTTAATTGAACATAACAGCCATCTTAACCAACCTATGATGCACCCTGGCCATATAGTGTCTGATCAAAATATTTGATTGAGGCTTGATCATTTTTATTTCTTTTTCTTTTCAAAAGATTAGGGACGTTAGGTAAGGCTTACTGTAGATTGACTATAAAGATCTGAATTTCTTAATACTGGTGGTGAGGTCAAACCACATTGATTAAAATACTCTATGGTCTTGGATATTTTGCTAAAAAATGAGAGAGGGAAGGGGCTGGGGGAATGCAGTGAAGACACTTCAGAAGAAATGTTCCTCCCTTAGAAATCCTAAGCAATGCAGGTCAGGTTCTTAAAGAGGTGAATCAGTTACCTAGATGTTGTTTATATTCTGGAGGTTTCTTCTTTTATTTTGGTATAACATCACTGACCCAGAGAAGAGTTAGTTGAGTAGAATTTTCTGTATCTACCGTTTACTTATATCTATCTATACAGGTATGTATACCTATAATGCAGACAATCCTCTAGCTGTTGGCTGAAGCGAAACCACTATGAATCTTCAATGCATTGTAAATTTAAAAATGTTTTCCTTTCACCACCTTCTAAACCACTTATTTCAATAAAATTCTGCATTTGTTTATGCCTACCTACTTTTACATAAGAAAACAGAAATGTGTTAGAAAATACTACTACAATTTTTGGTATCTGTGTTTTCCCTGTTAAACAAATTGTGTAATCCTAAATGTTGCACCAATATTTGTTACGACATTCTTACTGTAAATGTCCAATAAGTATCTATGTTCATAATATCTATAATATCATAGTATCTATGTTCTGTGATTCATACACAGCACATTAAACACTACGTACAAAAGTGTTAACTATGAATATTTATTATTTATGCTACCGGTTTAAGTTTAGTTGCAGCATAACATTTACTGGGTTTTTTTTACCATTTCATGGGAGGATCACATGTCCTAAACTGGCAGTTTTGATCCACAGCCCTCCTAATGTGTAGTACAATTATTTTACAAGAGAGGTGATTAAGAGCAATGCTGAGAAGGCTGGAAAAAAATAAGAATAGTGTAAAATAAAAGACAAATAGGAAAGCTTATGAACATAAAGTGATCTCACTTCACTGGGCAATTCTTAATAGATGTGAGGCTCTTAGGGCAGAAGAGTCAAGGATCTGGCACTGATGTCACATAATATATTCTAGTGCTATTAGTCTGTTAGTTTCAGTAAATAATGATTTCATTCTGTTTCTCAAAAATGGAACTGTTGAGAATTCAGGTGTTACATTTAAATAAATAAAAAAAAAAAACCCACAAAGAAGCCCACACACAACCAAAAAAATCCACAAACGTGTAACATTACATTGCTATCTTATTCTTCCCCCTATAAACTTTTGCAAATTAATCCTACTCAATAACTTATCCCAAGGGAGTGAACATAATGTTTACTTTTTTACACTATACAATAGAATGTGATGTATCTATACATTTAAAGACAATAAATCACAGAAACTTATACATTTATGCCATAGTTGTTTCTGTACTATCCACTCCTGTAACACAAAAAATAGACAAATAAAATTAAAATTACTAAGTACAATAGTTTTCTGAAGTTTTTGGAAATTTTCATACCTATTAAAGTAGAAGAAGTTAACAGAACAAAAACCTTCTAATCTTTTTAAATACTAACATTAAATAGTATTACAGTATATATATTTTTTTTCTATTCTGTCATATACTAAATCTTATCTAAAGCTTATTGGAGTCAGGTAAAAAAAATCTGTCATCAGTGAAAATGACAAGGATCAGAAGAGCATTGCATCTTATGCTCATATTCAAATTAGGACCAAAATTACTAGTTAATTTTGTGAACCAGATTATATGCTTCCTTCACTAAATAGATGCAAAACTTGGTTTATTAGTTATTCTTTGGGCTTGATATCTTAACATACACTTGTAATTATAGTATTATTTGCAGAGGAATCATCACCATAACACACACACAAAAAGAAAAAAAAACAAACAAAAGGCAATTTGGAATGGACATGAAGAACAGCCTTGGAAGGAAGAAATTAAGGCACGGAAGGGGAATCTATAATGGATACATAGATAGTGGTGAAGGTTAGGGAAAGACATATTGGAATACAATATACCTGTATAACAGAACTGTGATTTTTTTCCTAATTAATTTTATTTTTTTCCTCCATTTTAATTTCTGTGATGCTTAGTCACTGGAGAAGTAGCTGATTCTGCAGTTAGTGAAAGTACTCTAAGAAGAAAAAGATACATACATTTGACATGGAAGGGTGCAATGATTTAAGTACAGTTTTGAGACAGCCATTCTTCAAAATAATAATAACTGAGGAAATTATATGTTAAAAGCATACCTCCTTGTGTGAAACTTGTATTTCTTGGACAGTTTACAAAAAACACTATTAAAGCAAGTACATCTATCATGCATATCTCCAAACAGTACTAGTCAATTGTTTTATCTGGTTTTGCAATTATGCAATCAGTGAATATATCAGTGAATCAATGTAAAGAAGATTAAGCCTATTTAAAGAGAGAGGAGTGGCAATCAGCATTTCACTAGATACAAACACTAAAAATTCTTTCATTACTGTTAAAGCAATAGACAAAATATAATTTGATTGCTAAGTCACAGCTGAGTTCAATTTTTGTAGGTAGCAACAGTCTTTCAGGGAGTGTAGTAAAATGTGATGAACATAAATCTGCTGGGATTTTTCTCTTTTCTCATCACTGGGTGTCTATATTACATCTATGAATAAAACAAACAAACAAACAAACAAACAAACAAAAATGGATCTGTTTCTGGAAGCCTGTTATGGTTCTAATCAAACCACTCCACTCAGGACATGTTCTACTCACTTATGCTTATAGCACTTGCAGGAGTAAGAAATAATAATTAAAAAAAAAAAAAAACAGGCATCACAATGTTTAAAAAAATTCATGACTTAGATCTTACATTTTCTTTTTGGTCCTGAAATGGTTGTGCCTTTGCTTAGGCTTCCTTCGGAACTATGAGATTTAGACAATCAACAGCACAATCAACAACAAAAGTAGAAATTGCTGAGGAAATATCAGACAAGGAGGTACAGGACACAAGATAGGCTCAAGGACTGTGAGAGTTGGTTTCTGAGAATTAGACTTTAGAATGGCCAAAGTCTGATGCTGGCTTCTGCCTCTTTTTCTCCCTAGAAAGAGAAAACCTGCACAAACTACTGAAGAATAAGAAGATTAATCTGGCCAGATCTCTGAAGCAATGAAAACTAAGTACTTCATGAGTGCACTTTGCATCTTAAAGACAAAAAGTGTTAGATTTTATAATATATTTTTATCAATATATTTCTATAATATGATGACTCCCACCAGATTCTGGTGTGGTAACTAATTAGATACAGCAGAAAGGACAGTTTAATTTATCTGTAATTTCAAATACTAATGAAAATGTTTCTCTGACATGCATCGCAGTACATAATGCAATATAACTAAACTCCCCAGTCATGCTGGTGGCTTTAGGACATTCCTAATTTGCAGAAAAATGCCAATTGGTCTTCTGCCAAAATAAATCGTTCACAGAGGATATGACAAATGGTAAGATGATGAGAAAACATGATCTCTGAGGAAAAATCAGGTTTATCTAGGTAAGGAAAAAAAAAATACTGTAAGGAACACAATGATAGTTTTGCAATATATCCAATGTCTTCATAAAGACAACAGTGAAAACTAGCTCTTCCCATGTGCTTGCTGTATTTGCTTCATTGAAGCAGTTTCAATTTGAGAGACATTACTTCTCTGTTTTCAGAAGAATGAATCCAGTGAATTCTGAAAGATTACTGGGCAATAAAAGCTATTAGCTAACTGGAGACCTGACAGAATTTTAACTCTTTCGTTATGTTTGCCTCTTTACACAAGAAATGCTATTAAATGATCATGAGATAAAATAACACCAGTAAAATGTTAGTGAACATACTGACAGTTAATCACCAAAATATACCCCACTTAGTTTGAATCACAGAATAATTTTTTTGAGGTGTACTTATTCATTTCTTACATTTTTCTTGTGTCAGCATTCCTTTACTGGAAATAAAAACCTCATACACATCATAACAATACAAACAATGAAAGGTTATTTCTGGGGGAGCACATCTCAGTCTATGTTGCTTCCAGCTTGTTGCTGCCCATGTGATGACTGTGACTGCATAGTTATTTAGTTCTGTAACACTATATAGCATAATTTATTTGGTCTTATTCACCCATGATAGCACTCATATTTCATCTGTTTGGACTTTTTCTGTATCAATTCTTCTTACTAATGATACTCAGTGGTTCTTCATCAAAAATATTGTTAAAAACAATAATTATTTGAATATCCCTTCTATGCATTAGCATCTTTAAATAAAATGCTTGAATATACTATCAGATTTCATGTATATTACATACTTTATCACTCTTTAGAATTACAATACATCCTGGACTGCACCTTGTTTTCCAGCATTAAGAGGTTTTCCTTTTATTTACATCTAAACTATGCGATGAACCTTTGTCAAACTACTGTTGAAACCTAGGCATTATCA
The DNA here is from genome assembly GCA_038090715.1 of Florisuga fusca. Classification (NCBI taxonomy): domain Eukaryota; kingdom Metazoa; phylum Chordata; class Aves; order Apodiformes; family Trochilidae; genus Florisuga; species Florisuga fusca. The sequence goes on along the minus strand of JAAWXA010000001.1, from coordinate 5,038,090 downwards.
TGGTTTTATAGTGAGTTTATAACAACTCGGTGTCTTTTTGTTTCGTGTATGAGAATATATGTCATAATTCTTATTTACCTGGGAGCTAGAATTTCAATGCATCTAAAATGCCCAGGGCCACCCCTTCAGGTACAGTGCTTGTCAGAGTGTAATAAAAGTTTTGGTTTTCAGTTCTGTATCTTCTCTGTCCTCAAAATATGTTATAGGCAATTTTTTTCCTTATTCTATTTAAATTTACTTATTGTCAGGTAAACTCACCAAATTATTTTCATTTTAAATGATTGTTCCTTTAATATCTGATTTTAAAACACATTTGCATTTGATCTATACAAACTTATAACATCTACCAGTTCTCTTTAAATCTAGAACTTTCAATTAGTTTCCTAATCTTGTTAGCTCCATATTACTGTATGGAGTTTTATGTTTTCAGTGTTTGAGTACAAGACAGGTAACTGGTACTATATTATCAAGAGAATTGGTATAGATAAACGGTAACTGAAGTACTAACACAAGACAAATACAATGTCCAAGGCTATTAACTGGTTGAGTTGTTAAGTACCAGATGTATGTGACATCAAAATTATTTCTACCATAAATACTAACAAATACTAATTTAATAATGCCAGATTGATTTTAAATTTTTTCCCAACTAGTAGTTGGGCCAGGGCTGATGAGGGAAGACTGACTGGTACATCAATCAATCCAAGGAATAACTCAGTTCTAAAAATATCTTTTCTAAGTGCAGCATCAAATAAATTATTATTCAGAAATTTCCCACAATAGAATAATTCTCAGCATTTTGAAAATAATGTAAAACTCATACTCATTGATCAGCTTAATATTCTTGCAGAAGGTCCTCCTTTTATACATTTAAAGCAATTTATTTTAAAATATTTATATTTTAATTATATATTATGCTTCTAAATTTCATAAATGATCCACTGGACTCCTGTTTCTATACACAGCATAATTTTCAAATGCACCTTCAGACAATGTCATGGTTACAGTCATCTGTAACATCTGTATATATTTTTGTGTTTCTTATATTCTTTTTGTGCATCCATGAGTGTAGAGCTGAAATACATTTTTTTGAAAAGTCCTAAAAAGTTTGCTTTACTCCATGGAACTTCCATTTTTATTACAGCAGCGCCAAAGAAAATGCAAATTAAATGTCTGGCTTCACTGCTGAGAAAAAAAAGAATAGATGAGTAATATTATGAAATAAAATTACTAATACTTTAAAACATTTGGAACACTCTGGAAACAGTAAAATGTATTTCATGGTCTGTCATAAGCTTTAAGAAATATCTAGGAAACAGTGGGTAGGAAAAAAAGCATATCAGTGAAGTAGTCATAGTAGTGCTTCAAAATGAAGAATAAGAAAAAAATTCAGTGCTTGGTAGAAACACTTAAAATTAGTAAAACCCTAACTAATTAAAATATGCAAAAAATTATTTACAAATTTGAAACAGTGCAAAGGGAGAAGTAAATACAGAGGAAGAAAAAATTAAGAGATCAATAAGGTTGAAAAAACATAAAACGCACATGGTCTTCATGCTCTTTATTTATTTTTTTTTTCCATTTATAAAGGTGACTGTCTATTTTAAACCATCTCTAATCCACAAGCAAGCAAAGCACAAACATGTAGACAACAGTTTAAAAATAATTGAATTCTCCATTTGATTTAGCTATACATATAGAGTAGGGAAGTTAGCAGAGGGATGTCTGAAAGCAAGAAAGGAAGTGGGTGGTGAGAAAACAAAAAAGTAAGAGCTGGCAAGACCAGGATGCATGATTTTTGGTAAAAGAGCTACCAGTAGGAAGGAGTGAAGTTTGCTGAGATAGTTTTTAACATCTTCTCATGGAAGTGAAGATTATTGGCAGATCGGAGCAGTTGAAAATGTATGTGGAGATACGCATCCTGAGATGCTTCACATATTCTAATATTCACACAAATATTTTTGTTGTGAAGTATATTGCTGCCTCAAATACACTGTGCTGAAATATTTCCAGATTATTTTTCAGAACTGTGTAATCATTTTGGCAAATAACAGAGCTCAGTCTCTAATGATGACAGCAATCTGTCATCATTAGAAATTCACAGTGTGGAAGAATATACTTTACAATCTGTTTTTCCCAATTGCTTCATATTCTCTGTTTTACTCCACAGAACCTTCTTTGACACCATCCATTCACTGTTAAAAACTCTGCAAAAAAATAAAATAATAATAATTAAAAAAAAATTGTTCCTGTTAAAAAGTTAATTACAGCACCTCATAAGTAGACAGAAAATTAAAAAAACCCTGTCCATTCACATTCCCTCGGGCTTGGAACTACTAGATTAAAACAGCAGACTAGGTTTTTCTGTTTGTACTTTATTGGAAACATAGGCCTGTTTCTAGGACAACATGTTTTTTTTGTTATGTACATTAGTAAATTAGGAGATTATCATGGTAGCTGCCAGAAAGAATTTGACTTTTTTCCTCCCAATCTCTTAGTTTATGTACCTTTACAGTTTAAAATTAAGTGCCAAAATTTTTGTGTTTAACCTTGAAATGAGTATAACTATAGGTTTACAGGTATATTCTCCTTTTCTAGCTACCATTGTTCTCCAAACAGTGAAGAAGAGAATTCAGCTGCTAAAGCACTTTCTGGGTTCCCATCAGTCTGCCAAACCTGTGAAAAGGCTGCCTTGAACTGTCTGGTACCTGAAAGGGAACCCAACTCACAAGTTAGTTTCAGGTCAGCTGCATTTCATGTACCCGTGCCTTCCCTTTCTCTGTTTTCAAGACTTATCAGACTTAACGCATCTATTGCAGATCAGCCATAGAATTTATGCCTAGAAAATCTCTTCTGTTTGGTATAATGAAGAGCCTGCACATCCAGTGTAGACTTGGTTTGTTTAGTCACCATTTCTACACTACAGAAGTCACCATTCCTACAGAAAGGAACAAACCTTTCTCTCTTGGGATTTTCCCTCTCTCTTAATTTAGTTGAGTAAAATAACTAATTCTAATATGAATTAAAAAGAATATTTTGAAGCTTGAGAAGCTGGATTTATAACTAGCACTTTATAATTCTTCTTGTATGCACAAACTTTATATTAAAAAACACAGACAATATTAAATAATTTTAAAGAGCATATTTTACAGAGGAAAAAAAAAAGAAAGAAAGGAAGAAAAAAAAAGATTTCTTAAGACTGGGTAAAAGTTCTCTGAACATTTACATGTCCCAATAAAATATGCATATTTAAATAAATACATGAATTTAAGTCATAGCTATATGGGCATAATTGTCATTTTATGCACTACAACCAGTTTAATAGTGTACAGTCTTTCATTTTACCAGTGTACATCCAGTTTCTGCCAAGCAGCTCTCAGACTATTAACAGTGGTTTATTGTTTTAGTGATTGCTTATGAATCTATGAATGTGTTCTAATCCTAGCTGAAAGTATTTCACTGACAGGACTGCTACTCTGCTAGATGCGGATTTTTCCTGTTCTGTCTTCTATCACCTATTTATTTACAGAGTTCCAAAAGCTGGAGGGTAAATGGATGACAGAATGGTTGCTTTAAGAGTACTGTGCTCAAAAATCTTCTGCAAGCTTTGTAAACAAAAAACAAACAAACAAACAAAATCACAAAACCAAACCAACCAAAAAAAAAGAAATTTAAAATCTGTTTTGCTCTCTCCCAAGCTGTGATAGTTTCTGCATATGTTTCTATATTTAGCTTTCCTTTACATGAAAAAGCAGATATGCCATGTCTGTTCTTAATTCTATAAATTAACAGGTGGCTGTCGATTCTGAAATGAGTAGTGACATTGATACTGGTGGCAGAAGTGTTCAGTTATTAAGCTATATTTTTAATTCATTGTCCAAAATAATTGTCTGGATATTTGCAATGAAGCTTCTGGAAACCACAAGATGAATCACTGTTGTTTTTAACTCTGGCATAACAGCTAGAAAGAACTGTATTGTCACAGTGATTGTACATAAGCATGGGGACAAACTAAATCAAAATGTAATGCCATATTAATGTATACTTTTGAGATTTTTAGCATTTTCTATGTAAACAAGCTGACAACCATAGGATCTTCTCTTTCTTTACAATTATATTCACAAGATTGCAATGCAGATCTTAGATGATGGAATATTTCACCATCAAAATACAAACAGTAGGCAAGACCTGAACTGACCTCGAAAGCCTGAAATATGTATATAACCATGTGTTAATGTTTGTTTACATTTACAAAAATTATGGTTTCAGTCTTCTTAAAAGATGTTTTGGCATCAGATATTATCTAACACTTTTGACTGTCTTTCAGACACAGATTACAGATTCTGTACAAAGCACCTTTTCCACAAGAAAAATGTCTATTCTTCAACAAGTTTAGAATTTTCCTGCAAAATAAGATATTTTTGGCTAATCAGCTCACTCCCTCAAAAATCAAATCTTCAAGAAAAAAGAAACAGAACTCACATGAATATTCCAGCCTCTGAATTGAAGTTCTTTTCTTCTTGTTCCGTTTTTGTCTGTAAAGGACTGATTTTTTTAATATTCTGGTTTTGAAAATATACATCTCATAATTCATCTCCCCAAACACTTCTATATTTATATAGCCCACGGATAGCCTTCCATAAGTCAATGATCTATTTAACTAGTCACTTCCAAAGGGTAACCTGTAAACCAGTGGGTTAGGGTCCTTTGTTAAAAGAGGAAAGTTTTGAGTTGAGTCATTGTTATCAGAACTGGTTACAAAATATAGAAATCGTCCAGGCAGAATTTAGAGCATAGAGGTGAGAAAGGCTTTCATCCATAAGTCTCCTCTGATAGTTTGGAAACTTATGTATGGAACAGGATAAATTCCCTAAGGCAAAAAGGGAAGTGAATTTTAATCTATTAATGTCATGAAGAGGAACCTGAATTGTCTATAACTGGGAGATATGATGGCCAGCAATGATTGCAGGCATCTATTTTCAGACTATATGTTAGTGAATCTTTTACTCTGGGATGGGCATGGAAATCCTTTTTTCATGCAACATGTTCTCAGCTACCTTGTGTACTAGCCAAATGTACATTTTAGGTTCCGATTCAAAGCACTTAGAGACTCAATTATTTGCATACATTTAATGTTTACTGTGTAGGTATGTGTGTGTCTATGTATGACTAGTAAACTGACCTTGGCTGCATTCCAGGTGCCCACCAAACCTGCTCTATCACTCCCCTTCTCAGCTGGACAGGGGAGAGAAAATATAAAGACTCATGAATTGAGATAAGGGGAGGGAGAGATCATTGCAATTACCTTCATGAGCAAAACTAGACATGAGAAATTTAATTTTTTTTGCCAATCAAATCAGAGTAGGATAGTGAGAAACAAAAGTAAATCTTAAAACATCTTCCTCCCACCCTGCCCTTCTTGGGCCCAGCTTCACTCCCAGTTTCTCTGCCTTGCAGTGGTGCAGGGAAATGGGGAACATGGGTTGCACTCAGTTCACCTCACGTTGTTTCTGCTGACTGGCATCAGCTCTGTAAGAGACCGGCAAAGCTTCTGGCATCTTCTCACAGAAGCCTATAGCCTCCTCACTACTTAAATCTTACCATGCAAACCCAATACAGAGCAACTATTCTATCCCAATCAGGGGAAAAAAAAATTAAAATAGGATTTCAAATAATTGGTGAAAATACATTTCTTAGGGAGCGTGGTGACGTCAGCATGTATTAAGTGGACTTCACAAACCTCAGAACAGTGCTAGACACAACTGAACAGATTTAAAATCAGACCATCAAGTTCTTCTTATGTTTAAGCACCTCCTAACTGAGAACTTCTCTTTGGACTACAGTAACTTATTTAATTGCTTAAGTTCTGATAACATCCAGGTACCAGCAACAGCTGGGAGTCCAGTAGTTCCATCCAAAAGGGAACAGACTGAGATATGCCTAAACTTGTTGGCCAGGGAATGCAATGAAATAACTATGGTTTACTTCTTAGGCAAAAGATTACATAAATATTTGTAGGCTCTTTATACTAGGTACTCTTCATAGAACAGAAATCAAATCATCCTAGAGTGCTCAGAAAATGAGATTTATAGGAGTGGCAAATACTCTCCCTGTCAGATGGAGGCCAGGGAGGATTGACAGCATGAGTGAATAACTTAGTAGCTACAGGTGGTTGCCACTGAGAATTAATTTCCCTCTTCATTAAGCTCCTTATACACAGAGCCAAGGGAACAGAATAAGGTGGTATGATCCTTGATGAAGCAGGAAACTGAGTAATCCTAGTCAGTCTCCTATATAAACCTTTCTATTGGGAACCAGCTACAAATAAGTGACTAGTTGCCTTTCCTGTTGCCTCAGACTTTTTCTAGTTAATATTTTTGAAAACAGAAGTCAGTGGCTTGTAAACCAGATAAAAAGCAAATTATTAAAAAAAGAGCATCAATAAAAGAGATACCAAAAAGTGCTCAAGTAGAAAGTGTTCTGAGTGGCGTTACATATGTATCTTACTCTTTAATGCAATAGGGCAGTATCAGAAAGACAGTCTGGCAATTATTTTTTACAAGAGTGAAAGATTTGTACTGGGGAAAGTGACATTCACAATGAAAAGCATCCCAGAAAGAGACAGGAGCTCTGGTGGGTATTGTGTTGGCCTGGCATTACACTGCACTACTAGCATAATACAGTGTTCCTTTATGTCTGGGAAATTTGATATTGCTTAGCTTTATCTGAAGTTATTCTTGAAAGTTTACAAACATTTTTGAAAAAGGCATTTGGTTAGTAGTACAGCTGAAAGCTAAGAAATAATAGCTGCCTCTTCATAAAAGATAATCAAATGTGTAGCTGCTAGATAGAGTACTTTGCACTAAAAGATGTAGGTGTGCAATTTAAAAAAAAAAAACATCTTAATGAAATTGCTAATTTTCTAGTTGGACTCAGTTCACTAAACTCTCCAAAGAGCTACACAAATTCCTCACAGTATGTAAAGAATCCTGAGAATTAGGTGCAAAAAATTGTGTTCTCAAATTCTGACAGTCCTTCAGCACCCAAAACTTCAGCTGACATTACTATTGATTTCACAGTGTCTCACAGACATGATGGCGACTTTTAGAGCACTGGAGATGGGTCAGCAGAGATCTGCAGTAAAACCCACTTAACCATCTGGCCTACCTTCTGGAAATCTCTCGGTCTGGCATGGACTGAATAAATATCTTCATTTATAATACTTTTCATAACAAATTAGAATGTTGACAGTGAATATTCATTATATATCCCTCTATACAACCCAGTTAACACAACTCCCTAAGAGCATACACAGTTCATATTTTCTTTTTTATTTTTTCTGCTACATATTCTCCCTGTAATTAGCAGGAACCTCCTACGGTTTATATTATTTAATATTTTTTTTAATTTTTTTTTAAGTGCCAACTAGACACTACTATCAACATACTTCAGAACTTCAATACAAGTTAAAATAATAAAATAATAATAAAGTTCAAATAGTCAGAGAAGAAAAAGTTCCCATTTTCCTCTTTGTACATGCAACTTCAGCTGCAACCTTAATTAAAAATAATTTTTGCATTCTTCAGTGGGTCCCCCGCCTCCAAAAAAACACAATACCAGCAAAAAAAATAAAAGCAACTAAGAATCCTGAATTTTACAAGTCTCATATGTCTTCTCCTGAATGGATTGTAATTAGGTGGTGAAAAAATTGAGTCTATCACGTATACTAAGCTTGCCTCTTCAGCTGAAGAAAACAGACCTGACTTTTGCTCTGAAAAGGTGGGATTTCCTCATGTTAAAAGTTAATAAATTGTTTATTTAATTTATTTCAGTGTAAGATTTTAGAACTAGTTTTGTAAATAATTATGTTTAAAATAATTATAATATTTTATTATTGATGGAACTCCCCTTTATCCTTTGCTTACCGTATTTTTACAACAAAATGAATAGCAGTAATAAACAGTATTCTAACAGTAAATATTAACATAAGCAACAATACTGTGGAGTGTCTTCCAAATAATTTCTTATTTCACAGATCTTTGAAAGTCAGTCACAGATATTGTTTTCCTTAGCAAAAAGGAGATCCCAGGTACTGGTAGTTGTTGTAAATCCCTTTATAATGAAGACTACAGTATTATGATTGTCACCCAACACAGCAATCACCATTTCTTGCCTAAATATAAGGCAGAGATTAAATATGTTTATTTGTTTGTTTGTTTGTTTTTAATTTGTTTAGTTTTTTTCATTAATGGAAACTGGCTCCAAAGCTATTTTAATGAAAGGCTGTATTAGTAAAAAGAATTTTTTTTGTATTTCCCCTGCTCAAATATAAAAATAAATTTTATAGCACTTAAGCAATATAGTTTTATAGCAATTTTAGCACATGATATTGATAGTTTAACAAAACCCTTTTAAATATAATTTAATAGTAAGGAATGAAAACTAAATTATCTATAAAAAAAAAAAAGTTAAAAAAAAACCCACAAATTCAGCCCAAAATCAAACATACTAACAAGGATTAGAAGGGAAGGAGAAAAGCAGATGGAACAGATATTAAGAAAAAAAGAAAGAAAAGGGATAATAACATGCACTGACTAACCACTGGTCTCAAACTGAAGGTTAAAAATAAATTCAGTATACACAAATTTGGTCTAATTTTATAGTGTTTTATATTCTCATAGAAATTATGGCAGCATGCTTTACCATAATCTACAACTTCTGTATTTGCCAGGCAGATAATTTAGTTTTTAAAAGTTTTTGTTTGCTTGTTTGCTTTTTAAATCCTGCCAAAATACACAAAATTGGAAAAAAAGGAAGCTTTATGAAAGATTTTCAATGCCATCTACTTATTTAATGTTAAAAGCAAGAGAAATTTTGTCATAGAATCACTAACATTCTTTCCCAGGTCTTCTAGGTAATTTATTAAGTTTCCAACCAATCTCACTGTCAAAAATTTCACTTAATATCTCAGGCAAATGTCCCAGCTTTCTGCCTATTCATCACTATTTTGTATAGATATGCATATTTTTACCTTAATATCATTATACTCTGTTTCTTTCTAAGATTTAAGAAAAAAACCAAACCAAAACCAACTTGAATAAAATATATGTAATAAGATAATTATATAGGTAAGCAATCACTTAGAAATTTACTGCTTTGTGTATATTTTATAACAAATTTTTCATGTTGTTCCTTTCAATCATAATATCGACCAAATATTTATTAGTTGTTTGATATCATATCACACTACTATGCAATAAAATGAAACATTATAGAATCTTTTACAGAGTAACTACCAAATGTTCATTCTGAAAGCTAAAATAGTAAAGTACCTTATTTATAAATGACATCTTAACAATATTTTTAAAGAGGGAAGTCTGTTACAAACAAAAAAAATACTTAAGGGTTATAAAAAAAATGTAATTGCATTCTCAGCATACATTTGAATCTGGGACATACAGACATCTCACCAGATATGAAGTATCTGGAAGATAAATTTATGAGTCTATGCACATCCACTTTACTTGTAAAAAATTACCAATTTTTAAAGATAGTTCTTAACAGATAATTATACTTTGTATTACTGTACTTAATACTCAGAATTTATCCTTCAAATTTTATAGTCCATGTCCTTGTTTTATTCATTTGATTCAAATAAAATTGGCAAATACAGTTTTATTTTAACTGTGCCATCAAGAGATTTCTGTAGCCCGTGCTATAATATCTTTTCACACAAAACTCACTGTGTGGAAAACAACATAATCACTTAATAAAATATTTTCAACAAAATGTAATTCAACTTCTTCAGTAAGAGTAATACTTTATAAGAAAATCTGAAATATATTTGAGACATTTCTGTAACCTAAAATACACTGTAAATAATCTGAAATAAAACATACGCAAAGAGAAATGGGAAAATCTGTGTACTTAAGCTTAAAACATGGAGAAAATTAACACTGCACCATCGAAACGGATCGAAAAGGCTTTTACTTTCTTTTTTCCCCCCCCCTATATGGTAGTTCTGGTCTTTTTCTTAATCCACAGAATATCTTTATTTCAGGTCTGATACATATGATATGATATGATATGATATGATATGATATGATATGATATCCAGATGAGTTTTGTTTGAAGTTAGATTCTTGGAAGATTTGTAAGTAGTAGAGATGCTTTCAAACAGGTTTTATTTAAGTTGTTTTCAAAGCAGCTCACAGCACCATTATAGTTGGTCATTGAATTGTATAAGCAAGTATACAATTTCATTTGACTTAAGTACTTTACCCAGGATCCAAATATAATGACTCTGTGATCATTAGTTTAAATTATTTTTTTTCAGTGTTTCCAAATATCTCCACTCACTTCAAATGGTCTTTCAGATGTAAAGAACTGAGGTGATACCAAGAAAATGTGTACTTATGCATTCTGATTTATCTAATACATACATGCTAACATTACTTGAATTCACGTAAGAATTCTGAAAGAATATGGTAACTCTTCGAAAAGAATCACCAGCTAATTCATCTAGATACCCTACCTGTCCCTTGAAAATGGGTTACTGGATAATAATAACCAGTTTAAATATATACATAAAACATTTAATGACTTCTCCAGTGTAAGTAGGTAGAACTCATGAGAAGGTATCTCATGATCTATCACTAGCCCAGGAGGATATTGATTCCTATGGTATCTTTATTCAAAAACTGAAATAAACTCATGTTTCGTTGTCTCTGGAATTTTTTGCTACCAAGCTGTACTATAACATATTACAATTTTAGACAGGCTAGACTTTCACATACATCTTTCTGGCTGGCAGCAACTCACTTCTCAACTGTCTTACCACATAAAAAACCCAATGCTCTTATTCAAGATTCTGTTCATGGTTTCATAATTTTATTCAAGGTATTTCTAGAATAAATATTAATGAAAATTAGGAGTCTGTTGCTTGTTTGTTTTTTTTTTCAAACCCACTGAAACCTGGATGCATTTAAGTAACAACAGGCTTGAGTGGAGAATTTAAAGAAATAATAAAATATTTTCAACCAAAAGGAAAGTTCTTATCACACTGACCTTCAAAAATTTGAATTTAGTTCCATAGCCAGAGCGGCATTTTTACAGTGTATTATGGAACAGTCAGTAGAAAACTAATCTTATTTGTAGAGTTTAAAATATCAACAAACTGTTACATTCACAACTAAACTGACATGATTGATTGCAACATGGTTTAGAATTTGGGTACAACCCAAGATATGCTTAATCTAATGCCATCCCAAATTGTGGGTTTTGAGGCAGATAAACTGGAGTCTTTTTTAGCTTAAGAAATCAGAGAGAAGTTCAATGTAATAGGCACCTAGAGGTAGAAGCTAAAATGGTCAGAAAGGAAAAAGAAATTTTTCTTCAGATTTAGCTAGTGGAAGTGTTGTTGAAATTAGCCATAGTAACATGAAATAGAGCAAAAGAAACAGGAAGATGTTCCAGTAATTTTTATGAAACATATGTCTATCTAGCTTAAATAAAGCAAAATATTGGACCTCAGCCTCTGCTCAGGTCTTTGCTATACTACATTTCCTACAATCAAAAAACAAAGCCAGTAAAATTTAAGAGTGAAATCACTTAGAATGCTTGTTCCCAATCATGGTGAGAAGGGGAGATTTTTTTCTGATCTATCACCATTCTTTTTTTTTTTTTGGCCATTCTTCTGATCTGAATGAAAACATTTCCTATGCAATCTCAAATAGAAAACACCTTACAATTTCATACTAAATGGTCATTTAAGTGCCATATGGAAAACATTGCAAACCAGATTTGAACTTTTTTTTTTTTTTTTTTTTTTTTTTTTTTTTTTTTAGTTGTTATTTTTTTTAATCTATCTGGGAAAATCCCAGTTAATAGTAGCATACTAACAATTAATTAAAGACAATTAACCATAATTGCTTCTCTTAGCTTATCTTCTGCACCTGTAAAACACACTCTTGTGTTTTATACTACATATCATAATTATGGAGCACTTCTGGAGCATGTAAAATTTCATTAATATTTATGATGTAGATCGAAGAATCGACAGTTTACTTCCCTCTGTTCATAGCCAGAGGTTAATAATTTCCAGTGTTAAATCTTTGGCATGGTATTTGAAGAATCAGAAGGGAAATGAACAATTTATGAGGGAAAATCAGAAATATAAAAACTAAAAATGTATCTCGATATTTTGACAAAAAGAAAGAAGACATTTTAAGGAATGGATCAATTTCCTGGTTAATTATTTCTCAAATTGTTTCTTTGAAATGGGAAAAATATGGACACCCTTCTATTCATATAATTATGCAAATTATACAATAGTCTTGTGTTAAAGTCTAATATCTGAATGTAAAAAATATGCTACGGCAGATGTGACCAAATGCTCTTTGAATAATTCTTATACATACTCAAATGAATTTACATGCTGTAAATTTTATGGAGGAAAATAATAATAATAAAAAAAAAGATAATTAAACTGTGAATAGTAATATATGAGTACTTAAGTTAGATCATGTTATGACTAATATACCATAAATCTATCACTTACATTGATTGAGTCTGGAACATCTATTATCATAAATGAGCCCACAAAAATACTTCACACATTAAGAGTGAATTATTCACTCATTAAGCCATTGCCACACTTTAAACACTATTTCCTTCACTTAATTCAAATATTTTGCAAATACAAATCTATGATCAGCTTTAGAAGACAAAACGTTGAGTTAGCTGTGACATCCTAACAAAATCAAAATCTGTGTTTACAGAATATATAGTATTTACTTAAAAATGCCTGGCATTCATTGAAAATAAAACTAATAATTGAAGAATAATTGTTTTGGGTTTTTAATTGCATTCAGCTGAAAAGTAAACAATTATGTGATCATGAAATCACAGAGCACTATGGGTAGGATAAGACTTCTGAAAGTCATTTAGTTGATACCACTTCTCAGACCAGGGACAATGGTTAAGGCCTTCCAAGGCCTGAATATCTCCAAACACGGAGACTCCACAACCTTTCTGAGCCTTTCTGCCAACTATTTTTGACCACTAATTTGACCACTATCACAATAACATAATTTTTAATTTTCTCTAATAAAAAATCTCAGGTTTTGTTCTTAATTAATCATATGCTATGACTTTGCACTTCCAAGAAGTTGGTTCCTGTCTTTGTAGCCTTCTGTTAGGTAGTTGCAGACAGCAAAACAACCTCTGTTTAGCCTCCTAATCCTAAGGACAAATAAATCCAGCACTTGCAGCTTGTCAAGTGTTGTGTGTTCCGAATCTCTAACCTCTGAACATTCCTCCAATTTGTTGTTAAATTTGAACCTGCGGAGGGGGGTCATCAATAAAGTTATTGAAAAATATTGATCACACTACTGTTCCATGAGGGACATCACCTGTAACCATCTGTCTGCAGGACTTTGTACCAGTGATCACAACACTCTGAGCCTGGCAGTCCATATGGGAGCCCTGCTGAAACATTGAATTACAGGAGTCAGTGAACTTAGACATGTCATGACTGTGTTCCTGGGGCTCATACTAAGGGCTTGGGAAGCCTGTATATGATAATATGTAATTTACTATGTGTCTCTAGGAAAGATAAAATCTATGTGGATCAAAGGGTGAAATGCATTGATCCTGAGCAAGAAGCAGCACATTCATGAGTTAGTGAACCACACAGCTGTTACCCTCAGCGGTCCCAGGTCTGTGCTGCTCAGTTCATCCATCATGGTGTTCAGGCCTGTGTTATATTTCACATATTCCTAGGACAGAAGATTCCCAGCCCCAAATGACTTTCCTCCTGTTTCTCTACCTGCACCCCACAAGAGGCACAGGGGGATGGGGAATGGTGTTTACAGTCTGTTCCTTGCATTTTGTTTTCTGGTGCTCCTTCCTCCTTGGGGGAAGGACTCCTCACAGACTTCCCCTGCTTCAACAAGGGATACCTCTCCTGAGAGAGTCCTTCGTGAACACCTCCAACATGAGTCCCTCCCACCAGGTGCAATCCCTCAGGAACTGCTCCAACATGGGCTGCCCAGAGTCACGGAATGCTATGGGAACAGTCACTTCCTCTGGCACAGGGTCCTCCATGGCTGCAGACCCACATTTGCTCCACCTTGATCCTTCACGAGCTGCAAGAAGAATATGCCCAACAATGGCCTTTCATGGGCCACATCACTGACCCCAAACACTTTTTCTCTATATCTACTGTTTCCAGCAAAACGACAAATTTTTTTCATATTTTTTTGATACAACAGCTGATGCTAGTGAATGCAAATTTCAACTTAGTATCTCCATACTAGGGAGAAGGGACTCCATATTAAGAAATATAAATATGGTGTTTTGTAGTTATTCTTTTCATTCCTACATCTGGTAGTCATGTGTTCCTCATTTATTTCCATGCTGTATTCATTGAATATTCAGTTTATTGCACAGATATCTACCTATACATAATTATTTCATACTCATCAATGACTTCTTTTTGAAGAAATTCCTGTTTTGGGGAGAGGAAATTCTTTAGCTTTATTTGCTCTATTTCTGTTAATATTTGCTGTCATTTTTTTCCTAGGACAATTTCAGTGGACAATATGACTAAAAAGTGATAGACAAAAGAAAGAGAAAAAGAGCTTTGGAATAATATGACTCTTTTCCTTTCCATACACTAAAGTAGGGAGCAATANCAGCACTTAACCATCTGGCCTACCTTCTGGAAATCTCTCGGTCTGGCATGGACTGAATAAATATCTTCATTTATAATACTTTTCATAACAAATTAGAATGTTGACAGTGAATATTCATTATATATCCCTCTATACAACCCAGTTAACACAACTCCCTAAGAGCATACACAGTTCATATTTTCTTTTTTATTTTTTCTGCTACATATTCTCCCTGTAATTAGCAGGAACCTCCTACGGTTTATATTATTTAATATTTTTTTTAATTTTTTTTTAAGTGCCAACTAGACACTACTATCAACATACTTCAGAACTTCAATACAAGTTAAAATAATAAAATAATAATAAAGTTCAAATAGTCAGAGAAGAAAAAGTTCCCATTTTCCTCTTTGTACATGCAACTTCAGCTGCAACCTTAATTAAAAATAATTTTTGCATTCTTCAGTGGGTCCCCCGCCTCCAAAAAAACACAATACCAGCAAAAAAAATCAAAGCAACTAAGAATCCTGAATTTTACAAGTCTTATATGTCTTCTCCTGAACGGATTGTAATTAGGTGGTGAAAAAATTGAGTCTATCACTTTTGTCTGTCAAAAGACAGATGAAAAAAAAGCTCTTCTCAGTATACTAAGCTTGCCTCTTCAGCTGAAGAAAACAGACCTGACTTTTGCTCTGAAAAGGTGGGATTTCCTCATGTTAAAAGTTAATAAATTGTTTATTTAATTTATTTCAGTGTAAGATTTTAAAACAAGTTTTGTAAATAATTATGTTTAAAATAATTATAATATTTCATTATTGATGGAACTCCCCTTTATCCTTTGCTTACCGTATTTTTACAACAAAATTAATAGCAGTAATAAACAGTATTCTAATAGCAAATATTAACATAAGCAACAATACTGTGGAGTGTCTTCCAAATAATTTCTTATTTCACAGATCTTTGAAAGTCAGTCACAGATATTGTTTTCCTTAGCAAAAAGAAGATCCCAGGTACTGGTAGTTGTTGTAAATCCCTTCATAATGAAGACTACAGTATTATGATTGTCACCCAACACAGCAATCACCATTTCTTGCCTAAGTATAAGGCAGAGATTAAATATGTTTATTTGTTTGTTTGTTCGTTTTTAATTTGTTTAGTTTTTTTCATTAATGGAAACTGGCTCCAAAGCTATTTTAATGAAAGGCTGTATTAGTAAAAATAATTTTTTTAGTATTTCCCCTGCTCAAATATAAAAATAAATTTTATAGCACTTAAGCAATTTAATTTTATAGCAATTTTAGCACATGATATTGGTAGTTTAACAAAACCCTTTTAAATATAATTTAATAGTAAGAAATGAAAACTAAATCATCTATAAAAAAAAAAAGTTTAAAAAAACCCCACAAATTCAGCCCAAAATCAAACATACTAACAAGGATTAGAAGGGAAGGAGAAAAGCAGATGGAACAGATATTAAGAAAAAAAGAAAGAAAAGGGAGAATAACATGCACTGACTAACCACTGGTCTCAAACTGAAGGTTAAAAATAAATTCAGTATACGCAGATTTGGTCTAATTTTATAGTGTTTTATATTCTCATAGAAATTATGGCAGCATGCTTTACTATAATCTACAACTTCTGTATTTGCCAGGCAGATAATTTAGTTTTTAAAAGTTTTTGTTTGCTTCTTTGCTTTTTAAATCCTGCCAAAATACACAAAATTGGAAAAAAAGGAAGCTTTATGAAAGATTTTCAATGCCATCTACTTATTTAATGTTAAAAGCAAGAGAAATTTTGTCATAGAATCACTAACATTCTTTCCCAGGTCTTCTAGGTAATTTATTAAGTTTCCAACCAATCTCACTGTCAAAAAATTCACTTAATATCTCAGGCAAATGTCCCAGCTTTCTGCCTATTCATCACTATTTTGTATAGATATGCATATTTTTACCTTAATATCATTATACTCTGTTTCTTTCTAAGATTTAAGAAAAAAACCAAACCAAAACCAACTTGAATAAAATATATGTAATAAGATAATTATATAGGTAAGCAATCACTTAGAAATTTACTGCTTTGTGTATATTTTATAACAAATTTTTCATGTTGTTCCTTTCAATCATAATATCGACCAAATATTTATTAGTTGTTTGATATCATATCACACTACTATGCAATAAAATGAAACATTTTAGAATCTTTTACAGAGTAACTACCAAATGTTCATTCTGAAAGCTAAAATAGTAAAGTACCTTATTTATAAATGACATCTTAACAATATTTTTAAAGAGGGAAGTCTGTTACAAACAAAAAAAATACTTAAGGGTTATAAAAAAAATGTAATTGCATTCTCAGCATACATTTGAATCTGGGACATACAGACATCTCACCAGATATGAAGTATCTGGAAGATAAATTTATGAGTCTATGCACATCCACTTTACTTGTAAAAAATTACCAATTTTTAAAGATAGTTCTTAACAGATAATTATACTTTGTATTACTGTACTTAATACTCAGAATTTATCCTTCAAATTTTATAGTCCATGTCCTTGTTTTATTCATTTGATTCAAATAAAATTGGCAAATACAGTTTTATTTTAACTGTGCCATCAAGAGATTTCTGTAGCCCGTGCTATAATATCTTTTCACACAAAACTCACTGTGTGGAAAACAACATAATCACTTAATAAAATATTTTCAACAAAATGTAATTCAACTTCTTCAGTAAGAGTAATACTTTATAAGAAAATCTGAAATATATTTGAGACATTTCTGTAACCTAAAATACACTGTAAATAATCTGAAATAAAACATACGCAAAGAGAAATGGGANTCACTCATTAAGCCATTGCCACACTTTAAACACTATTTCCTTCACTTAATTCAAATATTTTGCAAATACAAATCTATGATCAGCTTTAGAAGACAAAACGTTGAGTTAGCTGTGACATCCTAACAAAATCAAAATCTGTGTTTACAGAATATATAGTATTTACTTAAAAATGCCTGGCATTCATTGAAAATAAAACTAATAATTGAAGAATAATTGTTTTGGGTTTTTAATTGCATTCAGCTGAAAAGTAAACAATTATGTGATCATGAAATCACAGAGCACTGTGGGTAGGATAAGACTTCTGAAAGTCATTTAGTTGATACCACTTCTCAGACCAGGGACAATGGTTAAGGCCTTCCAAGGCCTGAATATCTCCAAACACGGAGACTCCACAACCTTTCTGAGCCTTTCTGCCAACTATTTTTGACCACTAACTTGACCACTATCACAATAACATAATTTTTAATTTTCTCTAATAAAAAATCTCAGGTTTTGTTCTTAATTAATCATATGCTATGACTTTGCACTTCCAAGAAGTTGGTTCCTGTCTTTGTAGCCTTCTGTTAGGTAGCTGCAGACAGCAAAACAACCTCTGTTTAGCCTCCTAATCCTAAGGACAAATAAATCCAGCACTTGCAGCTTGTCAAGTGTTGTGTGTTCCGAATCTCTAACCTCTGAACATTCCTCCAATTTGTTGTTAAATTTGAACCTGCGGAGGGGGGGTCATCAATAAAGTTATTGAAAAATATTGATCACACTGCTGTTCCACAGACTTCCCCTGCTTCAACAAGGGATACCTCTCCTGAGAGAGTCCTTCATGAACCCCTCCAACATGAGTCCCTCCCACCAGGTGCAGTCCCTCAGGAACTGCTCCAACATGGGCTGCCCAGAGTCACGGAATGCTATGGGAACAGTCACTTCCTCTGGCACAGGGTCCTCCATGGCTGCAGACCCACATTTGCTCCACCTTGATCCTTCACGAGCTGCAAGAATATGCCCAACAATGGCCTTTCATGGGCCACATCACTGACCCAAAACACTTTTTCTCTATATGTACTGTTTCCAGCAAAACGACAAATTTTTTTCATATTTTTTTGATACAACAGCTGATGCTAGTGAATGCAAATTTCAACTTAGTATCTCCATACTAGGGAGAAGGGACTCCATATTAAGAAATATAAATATGGTGTTTTGTAGTTATTCTTTTCATTCCTACATCTGGTAGTCATGTGTTCCTCATTTATTTCCATGCTGTATTCATTGAATATTCAGTTTATTGCACAGATATCTACCTATACATAATTATTTCATACTCATCAATGACTTCTTTTTGAAGAAATTCCTGTTTTGGGGAGAGGAAATTCTTTAGCTTTATTTGCTCTATTTCTGTTAATATTTGCTGTCATTTTTTTCCTAGGACAATTTCAGTGGACAATATGACTAAAAAGTGATAGACAAAAGAAAGAGAAAAAGAGCTTTGGAATAATATGACTCTTTTCCTTTCCATACACTAAAGTAGGGAGCAATAGAAAATATGAAACACACTCAGGCATCTAAGTTAAAAATTATCAAACTGAAAATTCCTGAATATTTGAAGACATATGAAAGAAAGCTCATAACTATATAACGATTACACATTAAAGGATCTCTAAACTTAGACTGATATGCCATGGTTATATCATCTATTAATCCATCAAATAAGAATTAACTTTCTGAGTTTCCATCACAATGGACAACTGCAGATTTGTTAGAACTAGTGTGGAAAAAAGAACATAATGTAGTCTTTACAAATCCTTTCTTCTTCTTGGATTTTGTAGACTGCTTTTAATATTTTGCAAAATGATTTTTAGTTTGATCTATAGAAACAAACTAAATTTGTTCAGTGAGTGGGCTGAGTAACTCTTCTGAATCTGTATGTCTGCATACCAAAAAAAGGTGGAACAAGTTAAGGTCTATTTTATAGGTAGCTATTAGGCAATTTAATTTTAAAGTCAGAAATATCCTCCGTGCATTTCTTCAAACATATATTAAAGTTATTGTCACACAAAAATATATCATGTAGTAAATAATATACACAAGTCTTTTTACAATGTTATTTTGTTTGCTGGAAAACTACTGTACTTGATCAATAAATGTTTATCAATTTTATCTCAGAAAACTTATCCAAATAAGACATGGGAATAGTTGTCAAGTATTTTAGAAAAAAAAAAAAAAGAAAAAAAAGAGGAAATTTTATTTTACTATGCAAAGGATTTTGCCAGTGGAATTAAACTACATGTATTGCTAACATACAGCCACTACCTGACTAGCTAAAAGCCACATATATGTGTCAAGCTGTGATTAAACTATTAAGAAAAATATTTCAGTATTTCCTGTTTAAATTTCATTGGGTCCTTTAATAATTTCTAGAATCTTCGCAGAAAAGGGAGAAGCCACTAGTTTATTGAGGAACAGTAAGGCAAGGCAAGGAAAGGAAATGAAAAGTAACAATTTCCTGATACGTGTATGAACTATTATGGTATTAGAGAGCAATCATACAGTTGCAATGATCCATTTCCCAGTATGAGAAAATAAGAAAATGTTTCAATGAATGTCATGTTCCATGGAAGCTGGAATATAAATATTCTTTAATTTTTTTGCTGGTTAAAAATCAAGCAACATGAAAAGCACTGGTTTAAAGGATATGCTACAAATCCTAGATTATGTTAGTGAAGTAGGTAGATAGATCAGATATAGTCTTTATTTCTACAGCCCAGGTTGATTTCTGGTTGTCACAGTTTAATGCTGGCCTGGCAATTCAACTGAATAACAGATGCTCTCTATTAATCCTCCTCCCCTCCCTGATAAAGAAAGGAGAGAATAAAAAGAGACTTAGCTGAAAGCAAAAGTACAAGACAGAAAATTACCTTTATCCTGGCCCAAACCAGGACATTGGTGCTCTCCCTCTCACATTCGTTTAATTCAATCATAATTCAAATAAAACTTTAAAACAACCCACAAATACCTGGCACTTTGATCTGACTACAGCCATTTATCTGACATTTCTACCCATGCATTTTTTAAAAAAATCTCTCATTAAATCTTTCATGATATACTTTAGAGCTGTTTTAATTTTCATCACTGTGAACTAGCTTGTCTTAGCTCTGTCATTTAGTGAAGTGGAAAACAAACAGTTCTTAAAGGAGATTTTTAGGAGCGCTGAAGCTGCTTTAGAAAAGAAGACAGTGTGCAGGTTATTTTGATTTAATTCAATAACATACTTCTTGAAAAGGACAAGAACCTTCTGTTCCATTTACTTATATTTCCTTATAAATATCTTATTATTATATTTCCAGGAAAAAAGTGTAACTCAATATAGTTTTAATTTTCACTGAAATTTAAGATTAATCTATTTTGCTATTCTGTGAAAAAAACTTCCTATGACAGAAGACTACATAATTTATTTAGGGTTCTCAAAGAGCTTTTAAGGAGAAAAAGCTAAATTTCCAAGTCTTGGGTGCATACAGTAGATTATGCTAGATTACTGTCAGTGAAGAACAAAGCAGATGTCAGGTAAATATAGTACGAAGAAAGAGTCAGATTAGAATTTTCCCCTTAGGCATTCTGGATTCAGTGCCTTCCTCTTTGACAAGATCATGCATTTAAGGAGGGAAAGTATGGGATTTTTATGACAAAGTACAACTCAAAGTCATTTCTTTGATAACTGTCCTGTTGTATGTATTGCTATATGCATATGCATGACTCCTGACAATTAGGTATAACATATTTAACAGAATCATGTTTCTGGCAAAACACGAGGTGCCATTTATCATGGGGAGCTCCCCATTAGTAGTCTGACAGCTTTATAGTTCTGTTGGGAAATGAAGTATAACATCAGGTTACTAAGCAACTCCACAGCTTTTTTTAAGTGCTTCTTGGAACTCACTTGTTTCTCCTTAATTGATTCAGTCCACATCATTTTGAACATAAATGGGACCTCATGTTTAGAAATATGCTGCATTAACTACTTTTAGCTAACATGTCTTGTTACCTCTACATATCTAAATCAAGCACTGACATATAAATGTCATATTGAAAGCAAATTTTTATCTTCATCCTGAGTTGCATTGACATTTAATATATATAAATTATTTTGACAGTTCAAGCTAGTCCCTGAAGTTGTCTGCCGACTGTTAGAAAATAATATGAAAGGCTGAGCAGCATTTCCATTTTTCCAGTTTTATATAGAATAAAGTTTTAATTAGTCGATCATACTTACTTCTATGGTGAATTCATGTGCATTAGAATTATTAAGAGATATGCCTCTGTGCATCACAATCATGGTGATATTTCCTTGAGTCACTAAGCCTTTGAGCAAGATAGCATGCCATACCATCTCAAATCTTTAGGTACATCACAGTTTATGAACTGTAAACTAGTCTTCTATCTTTCCTTGCTTTTCTCCCCTCTACAGCAGTGGTGAATGAAACACTATAATTATGGAGGTTTTGGTGTTCTTTCCTCAAACCAACTTATGTATTCCTTTCTTTATATTCTTCCTCCTTTAAAAAAAAAAAAACAAAAAACTTTTAAAAGAGTAAATACCTACTTACTGGGCTATAAAAAAGGAGAGGCAGACTGAGGATCAATTAATGTGTGCTACCTCCTGACATTTTAAACCCTCCTTTTGTTACATTGCTTTTTATTTTGCAGATTGTACTCTTTTGTGCTTCTGTCTCCCATTTTTCCTTTTCCTCAAATAATTTTTAATATTTTATTTTCATTAATTTATGTAGGCGAAAACTTTACTGTAACTGTGACTTGAAAAAGAAAGATCTTTGTATCTTGATAATCACTTAGATTAGGTTTTTTCTGTCCTCTATGAACCCTGATACTGTTGTAGGTTTGAATGTAAGATTACCCATAACTGATTTGTTTCTGTTAATTAACACAGTGAATGATTATAGGTTAATAAGTTAAGACATAGAACATATTTTATAACAGACGAAATTACATTCTGCCCCTCTCACTGAAGCATACATTACACATGGGAAATGCTTTTTGCTTTATGCTACTGATGTATCAGTCTTAGGGAATTAATAGATGCATGTTATATAAGTTTATACATGCACTAGATTATGAGATACCATCTGTAATGGGGTAAATATTTTTGAATGTATTTTACATGAACAGTTTATTGGGTCACCCTTAGGATACACTCCAACTTGAGTCACAAAGTTGTAGCATTCCAGGTCAGAATTCCAGTGCCCTATTGAGGAAGAGGACTTCACAGTGTCTCTGCTCCTTCTGGGACCATATACTTGATCACTAGCCAGAGAACCTTCCACATTTGTGACCTGTGGAACAACAAGGTTCCACAACAAACATTCATGATGCCAGAACTGTGACAAGGCAAGGGATCATATAAGCATGTTGCACTGTGAGACTTGTCAGGTTTTATGGATTTTTTACAAAAAGACAGAGAAACACCTTAAAAGTCCACTAGTTCACTGAAAAGTGTAACACAAGAATGACAGGTCTCTGAGGAGACAGTGCAAAACATTAACTGTTGTGTAGACAGTATATAAGTTCATGTCTTGCATTTACTCTATACCCACCCAATAACAAACAAGCATAAAAGCTAAGGTTTTGATCAAAATTAACTTCTTGGCTTTACATAGGGGATGGTTAAATTTGGCACTACACCACTTTTCATCATTTTAGTAGTAATTTCTAGATTTGCTTACTGTACTAAGCCTTGTACTAAGATTTTGCTACTGAGCAAAGATTTATGTTTTCAAAAGCCCATTTTTAAAGACCCACCTTGCTAAGATTAAGGCTAGCTCAAATTTATTACAATATTAAAACCAAGTCAATTTAACCATAATTCTCAATGTTCTAGAAATCCAACATATATAAGTAAAACATACACATATATGTGCTGTCTGCTTATACAATGTCTAAAAACATTTATTGCATGGTTACAGCATTATTGGTTCCAGAAGATGGACTATCCACAGATACTAAAAGGCAAGCTATGAAAAACTGCTAGGTTTCAGGGTATTAAGAATGACAGCAGGTAGTTCTCTCTTGTTCTCATCCCAGGGCTCTGGTATACCCACATGTCTTGACTTGTACTCCCCTCTTTTTTACTCAGTGTATGGCATATACTTTCAATGAATGAATTCTTTCTCACCAGCATGTTTTTATCACTGTTTAATAAGAAGTCTGCTCTCTTTCTTCTTATTTTCAAATTTTTCTAATCACTGTCTTGCATATTCTTGGTTGCAGGGAGAGGGAGAAGGTTCAAAATCTTTTCCAGTACAGGAGGGAAAGAGACCAAGGACCTGACATTATAATCTTTTCCTTACAGTGCCATGAATATTCGTGGCCTTTATGTTTAGGATACTTTTCTAACTTACTTGTCAATACGCAGTACTACAAAGTTTATACTAAATAGTTAGCACTGATGAATGCAGTCTTTGGTGATTCTTAGTGACTGAGGTCTGGGTGATCATGCTTGAAAGCTGTTTGGTGAGAGACATCAAAGCCAAAGTGGGCTTGTCCTCTTTCTTCTCCAGTTTCCCTTGTTTATACCTGATGCTTTTATGCTACTGGCCTCCATCCCCAAAGGAGAAGTGGGAGGTGGTGTCTCATCTGCTCTCAGTGTTGCTTATCTTGTTTTTCTTTTCTCTTGGTAGTCTTACTTCTTTCATATTCATTAGGATGTCATGCCTATTTGCAGTTTTTTGTGCTTATCTTATTCTTTATCTGGAAATTTTTGATTACTTTTACGCCTTTTGTATGCAATTACATCTCTCTCTCTGACGCTTCGGTGGCCATGTTTGCACACTATTCACAAAGTAAAACTATGGCTATACAACCACATTGTTACAAAGTGTTTATATGCTGTTCTTAGTTACACTGTTTCAGTACACCTACTTTCAGGATCAAGACAAGCTTGAATAGTAATTATATCCTGATTAAGTCATTTATGGTTTACAGGTGTCACAGGCCTCTCTTTGGTGAGAGAGAACATACTGGCAGAGAAATTGTGCTAACCAGAACATAACTTCCATTTCTTTTTAAAACATATCTGTGCTGTTTAGAAAAGACTGTTAGTAGAAAAAGTTGTTTTCCAGGTCAAGTGAGCAATGTCTTTTCAGTAAATTTTCAATTATACAGAAACTTACACTCCAGTATTGATAACAGTAATGTATTATTCCAGAAAACCCTCTTTTTGCTCTTGCAAAAATATCCGAGAGAACAAACTTTCCCCTGAAAAGAAATCTGTTTTCATCCTCTCCTAGGAACACTGAATAACTGAATGTTAACTATATTTTGTTCCAATAGTGATCACCTAATCCTGACTGGTAGAAAACAGAAGAAAAAAAAAAGTCTGAAGAACATCTGAAGCATGGGAATGTTTAATCTGGAATACATAGACCACAGTGTGGTACTATTTTAATTGTATTGAAGATCAGACAGAACAACTTATTTAGCCTTTAGTAGACACTAAACCATTGCATGCAGAGGCTATTAACCAGAGATTTCATGAGATAAGATTTAAACATCTGTAATAAAAAGAGGTCAACATCTCTCATACAGTTAAATGAGACTGATGACACATAGGTCTATATTAAATGAAATTCACTAGCAATGTTTTGCTGGACTCAGACGTGTCTTCAGTTTATGACAACTATCCTTTAATATATGCCTTTAATATATACCACTCTCTTTACAGGAGTCACCAGATTTCCAAGTTCTCATATGTCCAGATGAGCCTGGAGATTGTCCAACATTTCCTGAGCATCACAGCTTAAGTTAATGAAACTTGCACACTCACTATCCTAGTTAAAGTCTTTCACGCAGCAGCTTTCTGAGTCTGTAACATAAACTCGTCAACATCAGAAACTCTTAATACAAGGAGAGAAGTTAGGGCTTATATGCAACTGGGGTAGAAAGAATAGATCCCATTCAAAAAGAATAAACTGTCTGGAAGGAGGGGGGGGAGGGAGAGAGGGCTGGATAACTGTCCAGAGAAGCTGTAACTTTCTACATCTGTTAGTCCAGAGGAAGAAAAGAATTGCACAGCATAATTTCCACCCTCACCAAGAGAGAAATCAAATTTCCAAGGAGAAACCAGGCCTCAAAATCAAGAGAAACATGGTGTCAAAAGTGATCTGTGAAAATAACCTTCCTAGGATATTAGCAGTGAGCATGTTTTTCACTTTTTTAGTGTCCATTTGAAGTTGTATTTATACAGTTACTTAACACAGTCTGCTTGTGTGTTCTTCTTTGTCAGTGTACAGACATTCAATTTTCTGCTCTAAACCAGTTTCACCTGATTCACAAATCTGCCTTCCTGGAACCACCTGTATCATTGTGCCCCACCTGTATTATTGTGCCTCTGCACTCTTTCATGTCACATTTCATTCTAAAGCTGGTTTTTTACTAGCAATGGAAAAAATATACTAGGCTGTAATGGGCTTTCTCTTAAGGACTGCAGGATACTCCTCCAGCCTACGGAGGAAACCAGGTTGGTGCAGATTTCTACACTGAAGCACACAGAAGATCCCACTCCAGAGCAGGTTTCCTGAAGGAAGCAGCAATCCGTGGAGAGGAGCACAGGCAGGAACAGGTTTTCTGCCAGAGAGTGCAGGCAATGGAGGCCCCACCCTGGAACACATTTATCAGTACAGATTGCAGCCCATGGGAAGAAACCACACTGGAGCAAAGGAAAATTTTAAAGGGGATGGAGTGGCAGAGATGGACTGACTGCTAACCCCATTCCCAATATCTGCTGCTTAAGGGAGACAAGGATATGGAATGAAGATGAGCATGGGAAGAAGGGTAGGCTGGGTGGAAGGTGGTGTAGTTTTGTCTTAGTTTCTCACCATCCATCTCCATTTTAAATGGCAATAAATTAAACTTTCTCGAGAAGAGTCTGTTTTGCCTGCAACAGTAACTGGTGAGTGATCTCCCTGTTCTTATCTGAGCCCACCAGCTTTTTCATCTTATTTTCTACTTCTGTCCCATTGAGGAAGGGAAGTGAGACTGGGTGGATATCCTGCAGCTGGCCAAGCATTATACAGCAAGCCAACACTAAGGTGAAAAACACCACAACAAAACAACCAAAAAAGAACACATATTACGTTCTAGATTTCTGTAGAATTTATATTACCTATACTGTAATATGTCATACAGAGTTTATTAAAGATAAGTAAGAATCTGTTATATTTCTTCTGAAAACATATAATTCTGCTACAATAATCTTAATTTCCCTGTCTCCAAATATTATACATATATTAAAAATCCATTTCAATTTTTAAACTATGCAGAATATTTTCTTAGATTTTTTTTTTAATATAAAATATTATCTTAGGACTAAATCTGCTATGATCGAATTCAGTTCCCAAAATCTTTTGACATCCAGTGGCCACAAACAAAGTAGGATTTTTTTCTCTCAATTCCTCTTTTGTAATGGTAAGCAACTGTCATCAGGCTAAAGATAAAGTGAGAAAGATTAAAAAGGTATCTCAGCAATTTTTGGGCTATGTCAGATATTATTGTCATCTTCACTAGAAATTTCTGGCAAGTAAAAACCACATCAGTCTTCCAAACAGATGAAGAGCAAGATAAAAGTGGCCTTTTCACTTCCATTTAATGCAAGTGAGGGTTTTTTTGTTTTGTTTCTCTTATTTTGATTTGGTTTTACTTTTCTTCTGAGACAGCCTTTTTTCCCCACTTCAAAGTCTTAACTACATACTGGATAGAAACAGAAAGGAGAATACAACTTTCTTTTTGAACAGTGATTTTTTTTTTTCATGATTTACACTGACATTTATAACCCTTACCAAAACCTATAGCACATCTGTTTGCACTTCTGTATCATACCATAGATAAGGTTTTTAAGAATATCACAAAGAAAGATGGACTGTACCTGTCTCTTATACAGTTTTGCTTTACTGTAAGGAGTTGGAGGGGAAAACCTATCATATAAAAAAAAAGTTTTATAAAATATTTTGAGATAGTTTATTAAATTTTGACCTTTCTTTTATTTATAGGATTTTATATACAGTGCAAGACCCTTGTATTATCTCATGCTGAACCCAGCTTATTACATTTCCAGGAGGTAGACCAGAAGTTATTTCCATAGGATCACATTTCTTTTTCCTTTTTTTTTTTTTTTTTTTTTTTTTTTTTTTTTTTTTTTTTTTTTTTTTTTTTTTTACAGGTTTATACTGGCTTGCTCTTTGTCCTTTAGTCCTTTCTTTTAAACTAATATACCAGACTTTCTCCTGTTGAATGGTTCTGCACTGATATTAAAAACCTTCCTGAGCAGACATTAAGCATGATGTCTACTCTGCAATTCGTTTGTCTACTTTTGGCAATGATGGTCTCCCAGAACTAACAAATTAGTAAGGCATAACCTTCCTATTCCAACCTTCATTTAATCAAGTTGTTCTTTCCTAGGCATTTTCCAATCTGGTGGTTTAAAATAGTTTCTAATACTTCCCTGCAAATTGAAGTTAAACTATTTGGTCTTTAATTTCCTACTGTGTCCCTAGGCTTTCTCTTAAATAAGGGTATTCTGATGGCTTTTCTAATTTCTGTTCCCATTCCATTAACATCTCATGGGAGAATACTGCTTCTGGAGTCTTGATCAGTGTTCAGAGCTGCTCAGTGAGTTCATGGTTTTATTTATTTTCTTAATGTATCTCTCCTGTAACTTTGATTTCTCAATTAGTAAAGGCAAATTTCAAGATTAATAATTTTACAGAAACCTGTAAGATTATTTATTTTTTTTCATGTAATAATACCAGTCTTGAAAATTAATTTTAAAAACAAATTATGTATACAAATAACCTATTAACTTCAAGCCAATTTAAATGAAAGTGCTTGTCAATATTCTAATGAGGTTTTTTTTCTCTTTTCATGCATTTAACTTAATTTTATCATTATTTGGAAGAATTTTCTAACCTTTAGGCTGGTAAATTCAAAAACTTCTGCAATGTCTGCTGAGTATCCAGTCTTCCCTGTTTCTCTGTTCATCATCTGTTACATATACTGTATAAAGTATTATTTGATGCTATAGATAAGTGACCCAACCTATCTTGTTCTTAGGTTTAAATTTATATAATAAGAATTGGCTGGTTTCATTTTACAGGGAAGAAATACCCTCCCCCAACAGAAAGTAGTGATTACAAAATACAATACTCCAAACAACAGCCATGTAATAGAAGTCTGAATGTCACATGTAGACAGTCACCCATCCACACACACACTAGATACACATTAAATTTCCACCCATATAATTTCCCTACTGGCCCCCCTATGATTCCAAAAACACTATGAAGAGGTATTTTTCTTCTGCATCTTGAAAAGGGTAAACAAAAGACAGTATTCTGATATAAACAAGGAAGACTCTCATATAATCAAGTATTCTTTCTCTCCTCTCCACTCCCCTCCTCTCCTGTCCTCTCATTTCCTCTCCTCTTCACCAGAGTCAGAAGAGTCTTTATATACCTCCAGAAATAACACTTAACAGAATGCTTTCATTTATTACTTTCAGTTAATGTTGTTTCAAGATTGATATGGTAATGTTACTATTACTTTTATTTAACACCTTATTTGAGTCTTGAGTTAACTGATATTCAGGACCTCCAAATTTTGTACTTGCATATGCATATTTAAAATTTTCTGTTTGTCTTTTGCTTGAGGATCATGCACTGCATCTAAGGTGTCCTAAGTCCTTCAAACTTGTTGTAGTTGCCCAGCTTACACAATGACACATGCACAGTACACAGACACTTCCAGGACACTCAAGGAAGTTGCTCGTTACAACACGAATTAAGTTATTCTTTGCAGAAAAATGGAATTAAATTCAGGAAAGTGTATAATATTATATAGAAGTAAGAGCACTTATGAAATATGAATCTCTTTTTAAAAAAAGATTTGATAAAATTATTTTCTTTATTATTAAAATTATTTTGTTTAATCTAAATATTATTTTCTCTCCTCTAACCTTGATATTAAAATGCTAAGTCCTACAATTTCAGATTTGTAAGGCTTTCCTTTCCTCTAGAAATGAATTACTGGTAGGCTCAGGGGCACATCTCCTCTTATAATTTCTCCTTATGGCCAGGTACATTTTTTGGTGTTTCTTTCCCCACTTAAGCCAGTGGATACAGAAAGCTATATTGGTCCTAAATCTGAGAAAAATGTTAAAGATAGATCCCCTTTTTCCTAGTGACAGCTTTGAAAAAATAAAATTAAGGGGTTTAGTTCA
Organism: Florisuga fusca; assembly: GCA_038090715.1. NCBI lineage: Eukaryota > Metazoa > Chordata > Aves > Apodiformes > Trochilidae > Florisuga > Florisuga fusca. The sequence continues at coordinate 5,008,311 of JAAWXA010000001.1, read as the reverse complement.
GAACTCATGTTTTGGACAAACTCATCTGCTCTTAATGAATTATTGCTAAAGCAGTGATTGTAGGAACCTTCCATTGGAAGACAGTTCTGGGGTTTAAGTGAATGTGGATGGAGAAGCTTTTCAGAGGATCTGATTTCAAACACAAAACATGTAAGTGGTATTTCCTACTCGTTGATTTTAAGTACCTTTTTAGTTGAAGTGTTTTTTTCAATCACCCGTCTGAGATTTGTGTTTGTTTGGTGGGCCTTAATATGAAGTTCACTTGGGAATAAGGTTCCTGAAATTAGGCTGTTCACTGGGTATGGTCTCCAATATACTCATTTCTAAGACATTTTAGAATCCAAGAACATTAAGATGTATCTTTATAGAAAAAACTAATATTCTTTCTTCACTTTTTACATATTTCCATGTAATTATTCAATACAGATACCTATACCAAATACCTTACAAAGGGACAGTGTCCTATAAACACTCAGTAATTAAAAAACAAAAAAGCATGAAAATAAGAATTCTCTTCCATACTAATTTCATAAGCTATCTGATATCAGAGTTTGATACACATTTTGCTATTAAGCCAGCATGATCACTGTTCATGCAATATTCAGTGACATTTTGAGTACAAATACCAAGATTATTATCTTTTAATATTAAACATTATATGAGTGTTTAAAGTGTCTGTGAAGCATATTCATATTAAATATTATTGCTGACATTTGGAAAAGGTCAAATAGGATGCCCTTATGCAAAAACATATTAGCAGCAAGACAAAATTATTACAATTAATAAATTAATATTTTCATTTGAAAAAAGATTAAGTTTGTCTCTTCACAAGTTATCACAATTACCTGTTTAAAACTGGTCAAAACTGCAATTTTTAAAACACATTAGTGTCAACACCAGGTTTTTCTGTTCCCTTGAGCATACTTATTTATTTCCTAGACAGCCACGTATTGAAAAAATAAAGCCACAGAATAGAGGATATCACAATTTCCCTTACACAGCAGACATAATTACTGAGCTCCCTATGCATACAGGAAAGGTGAGTAGGTGAAGTCAAGAAAGATGTTTGTTTACCAGTCTGTGCAGCAGAAAAAACTAACATTCTATAACTAATCTAATTCTGTGCTTGAACAGAGGGTTGGATCCCGTGCAGTCATCAGCCTTTTTCCCCAGACAATCAAACTTCCATCTGTAATCTGAAACTTTGTTTTCCTTAGAAACTTTATTAGCACTAAACTCATTTTAAATTAAGGTAATAAAAGAACTGAAGAGGAAACTCCAGATACATTAGCTGCAGCTGTCTTCCTTCTCCATCCCCTCTGAATTTTTGCCAGACAGACATACATTTATCTTAATTGTCTGACTCAATTTCTTGTCATCAAGGGTGTGCATGTTTTGCTTCTGCTATTTTAAGAGTTCAGAAATATCTTTTATTTTGAGATTTAGATCCTAGAAATGCCTGTTCATAAGTCAGAGGACAGTATAATTTCTAATCTGGAGATAAGGGGCCTTATTTTGTTTTCAGACACAGAAAGTGGTAAGTAAAATCTACAAACATAAATCAGCACTCAAGAAACTCACTTTTTTGTCTACATCCATGCACAAATTCTTAATAAGGAGCAACCTACTATAAGTAAGTCTAAAACTGTTACTAGCCCCTCCTTTCTCTAAAAAAGAGACATTTAGTAGCTGCTGAGTAGTATCTCAATTTCATGGCTGATATGTATAAGGCATCTTAAATTGCAAATGCTAATGATGAGATATCAATATGTATAGCATACTCTATATGGGGGTTGTTCAAGAACTGGTGTTAGGTATAATGCTTATGCTCTTTTATCAATGATCTAGACTGATGATCTAAGTGTCTTTGACAATATAATTTGATGGTGACAGAGACTGGGGGAAAAGCAAATAAAAGAACAAGGTAACTATCATCATTTTAACATCTTGGCTAAATGAATTGAACACCAAAAACTGGGTTCAACTGGGTTGGGTTCAACAACTGAGACACTGGAACAGGTTGCCCCACTAAATGTCAGGATAGTCAAAGGCTTAGTAGAAAATAAAAAACAGGTTACATCTGTAAAATTCTGAGGAAACTTGTAGGTAATAGTAATCTAGATGGTAATATAGGAGAATATGTGTGTAATACAGAGGAACTGATAGCATTTAGTACATTAGATACCAAAAGAGAAGAAGAAAATAATATTTGAAGCCTTCCCTGAATCCTTACAATAAGTGGTTGGGGTATGAGAGTTCATCAGCGCCATACTGTTAATGAAAACCATCAAGAGTTCATGTGAGCTCATGTGTGCAAAAACCTTCTGGACAACTTGAAAGAAAGACTGTGTTCATAGGGAAAGAATAAGATCGCAGCATCTGAAAGAAACTTTTTGACCATTAATTCCATTCCTACGTATTCCAAGAATACAAACTGGTAACTCATGGCAAGAAGTAGTAGAGATTATCTGCTTAACCTCTTGCTTTCTCATGATACTGACATCTTACTAATACTAACATACTGATAATATAATAATAATATATAATAATTATTGTTAATAATAATTATTATTAATAATATAATACTAATAATACTAATACATATTACTAAGAGATCTGCACTAATACTGAGATGCCATAGTCTTAATCAAGAGACAGAGCAAGAACTTACTTTAAACAGTTATGTAGGAATGCACTTTATTTCTTAAACAATCCTTTGCTTCAGATTCCTTTCCTGTACCTGGAGCCTGCGCCTTCTCTCCAGCAAGTAAAAATGTAGTGTCTGTGACTATGTTAGAGCAATGCAATCAGAGAACCTGTAAACAAATATAAACTTGCCTGTCCATAAGATTTTCCATTGAATTTAACTATAATAATATTCTGCACCACAAATTAAATTAGATTATCGTGTGATAACTTTAGAGAAGCTTTTCCGTTTTTTTGGAAGGAGTTTTGTATTTGGTAAGAGATGGAAAGGGTTCCTAAAAGCTGATGAAATGTGCAGAAAGTGAGCCCATTAAAACATAACTCCAGACGTGACATAACACTACAGAAAGGTGTATAATATACATATATATACACCTTTATAGAATATATACAGACCTCTAAATTATTATGAAGGCAAGGAAAAGTTCATAGTGTAATCTGGTTGTGGAAGAGGAAGAGCCATTCTATTTGTTACCTCCAACCCTTCATGGTGTGGCAAATCAATACATATATATATATGTATAAAAAGCTGTATATATTTCAGTTCCAGATCAACCTTTAAAACGTTCCATTTGCATTCTCACAAATCACAGTTGCAAATGAAATAATCTTCATAAACTTACCAGAAGACTGAAAGAAAATTCTGAGTGAAGAAAACATCCTCAATGTCATTCTGGACTTTCTCTTTCCCAAAGGTATGAGCAATAGTTAATAAAACAATTTAATTAATGTATCATTCAGAATTAAGGGGAAGAAGAAAACCATTTACCAGTGTTTAATAGCCTTACCAGCCTTTCATGATCTATCTAAAGCTCAGATTTAGCTTTTAACAGATGGCTATCACTATGCATGTTATTTTTGTAAGGACATTTTAAATCTCTTCTAAATAGAAGAAGGATCAAATTTTGAAAGGGTACATGTTGGAGTTTTTTTTTAATAATGAGTCATGAAGAGATAAGTAGATTTCTGTCAAAGAAGATAGTTACTTTAATAAAGTTTTATTTCCTTCCTTATAGATACAGACCCATAGGAATCTTTTTCAAGATACTGTATTTCAAAACTGCAGAGGAATTGGCTCCCAAAAATAGAAGCTCACAAAATTGATTGGAAACAAATAATAGCAAGCTCTACTCAGTATTAAGCTTTCTAGAGTAATTTTTTTTTGTATGGTTAATATAACAAAAGCAAGAAAAACAATTGCTAACAACATGTGAAATTATTAGGAAGAATCGGAGAAATGTCCTTTATAAGGGCAAATTAAATTACCTGAAAAAGTTTAATTTGGGCCTTAATCAGTCCCATTGTTGATATATGTCTTGTTTCTTGTGTCCAAAAACTGTTAAAACCAACTTTTTGAGAGTCTGTCTGCAAAACCAGTATATACTTTATTTCCATACTATTTGCAAGTGATAACTACCAGTTTAGTCCAAATCTAGCTACAGGGAATGCTTAGTAAATATTACAAAATCAGCATGCTGGTCACTAGAAACATTTTATAATAGAAGCTAGTGTCCATTAACATGAATTAGTATGTTGGCATAATATCTCTGTGCAACGTACACATAATTCTCCCTAGTAATAGGAAGCAAATTTAGTGAGGTCTCTGGCCATGATTCAACCAGGTATTTGCTTGAGGTCTGCTGTGTGCAGACTGTAGTGCAGTAGTGCACTAGGACTGAGAGAAGGGAAAAATATGCTTACGATATTCAAGACAACACATGACTTTCAGACACATGCATCCTACATTTTTAAATGATCCAATTTATTTCTCTTTTGTGTTAAACTCACAAAAGGTTAGCTGTTGCTTTGTTAGGAAAAACTGAGAGAGAGTAATACTATTTTGTCATGCTTTTTTCCAACTGTTTTCCTAGTTATATGTACATTTTCAAATTTGAAATAGAAAAAAATAGTTTTGTATGTCCAGTTTTATATAATCTGTCAAAAAAAAAAAAAAAAAATTACACTGGAGGAGTTCTACAAGGCTTGTACCTCAGCATTTGATAGCTAATGATTTTTTATGATAATGTTAAAATTTCTTCACAGACATAAATTATAAAGTGAAATAAAACATAGGGAGAAAATTTATGTTTAACAAATAACAAATAACAAATGTTATTTATCAATATTATCAATATATCAATAATACCAAATTATTTATCAAATTATTTTTACATTTAAAATATAATTTTGATTAAACCTTTTATTAACAATCTGATAGTAAATCCAAAAAAAAACTGGAAAACATTTTTTTTTTGTGCATAAAAACTGTACAGACTGTAGACTGTTTAGTAAGAACTTTCTATGTAGTATTTAGACGTGAATATACAAATTCCTTGAAACTGGGACACTAGCCATAGAAAGGTAATTCCACTTTTTCTGTTTAGGCTTGTGTATTGCTGTAAACACTTTGGCAAATTGCTTAATGAAGGATTTAGTCTTAGTAATAAATGCCATGATCCCAAAAACAAATGTGGTAGAACAGTTTATAGCAGTGATAAAGGGACTGTGATTATTTCAGTTCAGAATACACACAAAGTCTAGCCTGTTCAGTGTTCCCTGTATCTGTCTGGGATGCAGTATGCACAACCCAGTACTATGATACCTGCTGTGACTTTGCATTATGTTTCAAAATAATAGGTTCTTCAAGAGAAGTGAATGCCTTATAGTATAGTAATTGATAGCAAGCTTCAATACAGCAGCTGCTTTTGTGCAGTCAGGAATATCTTTATTTAAGGATTGTTGCTTTTTTAATAGCTTTCCACTTTTTTTTTATATCAGCTCCTATTATTCTTTAGTTGTATTATTTCAGAGGCCTCTGCTAACAGTAGGGGAGGAGCTATAATTTGAAAAGAAGGAACCTTTTTTTTTTTTTTTTACTGAGTGTCCTATTCAAGTTGTTAAATTTAACATCTACTTTCCTGTATCGATATAGATAGCTGCCATTAGCTCAGCTTCAGTGGATGGACAGAAGCTGCTTAAAGGCAGAAAACTGCTTCTGTGATTTTCATTATGAACAGCATAAAATACAGCACTGAATTAAAATCTAAAAGACATGTATATTGAGTAAGAATGTACATTTTCAGTTGTAGCATTTAGCAAGCACTCAGGAGCCAAGAAAGTAGGGTCAGCACTTGCTTAAACTGCCTAAGCACCACTTGATCTCAGTTTCTAGAATTTATATTTAATGTCCTCAGGGGCTTAAAACAAGTATCAGCATGAACACTCTCATATGTGCATCCCATTATTGACTTCAAAACTTTCTTATATTTCAATATGGACTTTTCTGAAATGTTTTATGAGTTCATTGCAGCATTATCTAACCATCACTCGATCATTAAAACATACACTCATGAGAAAATATTTTTAATCTTCATTTCACACCTTTTACTTCTTAAGTGCTTTAAACATTTGTAGAATCTTTAATTGTCTAAGAGCTTTTTAAAAGACTTGCTGAGACTGAAATTTACCAAATGTGTATGAAGTCAGTTTTGAAACAATACATTCTGTTTCCCTCATGCCTTAAGTCATAGGCCTATACAAGCTACAAGGAGAATTAACTGTTGCAGAAAAATAAGAACAAAAATCCCCAAAAGCCATGATGGTCAGGGTTTAAATTCTCAATTTACTGACTTAGATGTACACCGTAATACCATCCTCTCTGAAATTAAATTCCTTTACTCATAGTGTCAGCACTTTCTGAGGGGTCATTTCATTTTTTAAAAAGCCCAAATAGGCCTTTGAGTAGGGAGGAAATAGGAATTTTTTTAATGAAGCACAGGACAGTACTGCTTTATATGTGAGATGCTGTATCTGATGAGGGACATTAGAAGAAGAAGAGGTATGTTTCCTAGGCAAGGGAGATTATTGCACTAGCAATGATTAGAGGGTTGAGTAGCCTCACACCATCTTCCCTTATTCTGGCTTCACTGGGAAATTTATAACATCTGATCATATTTTGACATTTACTGCATTCCAAGCTGAATAGCCTAGGGCAGGACTGAAGCACTTCTAGGCAAATTCAAAACAGAATGTAAAGAGGATATGAAAATTTGATACAGAAATTTTGGCTTCCTACAAGATCCAAGGGCATGAAGAATATTCCTGAGGAGGGAAGTTTTAAAGATCTGTGTTTCGTATTGAGACACAGTATTCCAAAATTCCATTTAAATGCAGTTTTTGTATGTCCACTGCCATTGCTAGGTATTTTCTGCAGCTTTACTGTTCTGAGCACGGAGCATAGGACATCTAAATTTTTTTGCCCCCTTAGTGGCTGGCCCAAAAACCTTAATACATGTAAGGAGAAGAAAAAATAATGTTCTCACTAACAAAATTGTAAAAAAAAGAAAAAAAAAATTGTCCTGAAGAGTAACAGAACATACACATATATAATTACAAGGTAGGGTTTAAACAGATTCATAGTTTTCTTCCCACGTTCTGAGTCTGTTTAATATATGCAATCTTTTAATAAGAAGTCATATAGTTTCTCTAGTATGGCCAAGCTAATAAGCCATTTTTCTTAATACTATGTGAACTGTTTATGCCCAGTGAATATATGTATTTATTTGCCACACCATGAAGGGTTGGAGGTAACAAACAGAATAGCTCTTCCTCTACCACGACCAATTTACACTTTGATCTTTTCCTTACCTTCATAATAATTTAAAGTTGTCTATATCTTTATCTATATCTATCTATATCTATATATATGTATCTATCTATATCTATATCTATCGATCTATATCTATATCTATATCATCTATATCTATATCTATCTATATCTATATTCACCAGTCTCTTTCTCACACTCTCTGATGCTCCTTAACCTTTGTACTTCTTCTTGGATCTCTGCCTCCAGGCTAAGCAAATCATCCACCTAGTCACACCACACAGCTGTCCCTACTGCTGCCATCCATCACCATGGAAGGGCTCTGTCATTCCCTGTGGCCTGAGACATGGATGGCTGCATGTTTTCATGGGAGCTCTGTCTGGGTTGGCCCATCATTCTGTTTAGTGCTGAGGACAGAGCTTTCTGCCAAGTGGATAACATAGCTAAGTTCTTTCTGAGAGGGTGATGACCACCAAGTGAACTCACTTCTTGAGCCTGTAGGGTGACTGTCCCCTTCCTGTACACCTTTCCATGACAGATGCCACTCCACACCCTGCCTGACCCCCTCAGCCCCCTGTGGCCACTCATGTCACTGGAACTCCCCAGGTTGCTTTTGTGTAGGCATGGAGCAGGTTGTGGTTTCATTTGCAATGCCTAGACCTCATCAGCAGCTCTCAGTAGAGCTGTTGTCTTGTGGTGGGTCTTTGTGCTGCCCTGGTGTTTCCCTACCTGAGGAAAACCACCTGTCTGCTGAGATCTGCTGTGGGTCATACCAGCAACAGAGTAGTTTCTCTTGGTGCTTTAACATAATTGTTAAAGAACCAAAGTTAAATTTATGTCTAAAATGCACTAACTTAGCATTTGGAAAGCTCCAATTAATTGTTAAAATAATAATTATATGTTCAATATAATTTTTATCATGTTTTTCCATCTGCCCTTAGGGTATGTCTACATTCTTCACGGGACCAAGACACAAAAATCTGGCACGAAATTAAGTCCCATTAATCAGCACGGTGAAATGCCACCCTGAATTTAATAAGGCTTGGCTGCAGCACCCTATGAATGTGGCTAGATTGCTTGTCAGATCATTTGGGTATCTTTGCACTATATTCTGAAATCAACAGTAGACCCAATACAGGTGTATTGGCTAACCTCATCATCAGACACTGATGTGTTTGCCACAGCATCTGGCATTAATACATGTGTATGTGACTGCCCTGGGGGAGATGAAAGGCTGAGCAATAAACTGAATGCATTGTACCAGCCTACACATGAAATGTCACAGAATGGAAAGTTTTCTGGGTTTCTGTATTCCAGCATTAATTTATGCCAAACCGTTGCACTTACGTAGACTTCAATGTGAGCATCCTCTACATTCCCTCAGCTATGTGTAAATCTGTGTGTATATCTGTCAATATCTACATTTGTACTGTCTGAAGTGTTAGTATATTATGATCTTTTCTAGGACAGCAGTAACTGCAACACGTAGCAGAATATGTGTGGGATAAGTTACTCCCTTAATGTTATTCTTCTTCTTTCTCCCTTTCTCCACATCTTTGTCTCCATATTAAAAATGTGAAGCTGCAAGTAATCCTTGACAAAAAAAAAAAAAAAAATGTTTACTGCTATATGTAGCAAACTAAGCTCAGCAGGCTCAAGTCATTAATTTTTTATGTGCTTTCTGTTAAAAAAGGAATTAATGAATTTACTCTGAGCTCTGACCTGAAGATCTCTAGCTCTCTTATTGCATCCAAACCTCAAAGCTATTATGCACAAATTTTACAACCATGGTGTCCCCCAGAGATGAGCAGCCCCCAAAATAGGAAGATATAAAGAATAAAAGACTATTCACTTACAGTAGTTCTGGACTGTAAAAATAAATGCTTAAAAACAGGACAGTAACAGAAGAAAAAAAGCAAAGAATTTCCAGGAGTAGGTGTGGAATTAAAAAAACACAGTCTAGTTTAGAGGACATTTTTGCCTACTTCACTGTGTTCAACAGAAAGTGGATGTCTTCCAAAACAAAATGGGCTTTGCCCAGTGAAAGCAGGCACATTGAATTGATCCATATGTCAACGAAAGAATGAATTGATTCAAACTGGGAGCTTTGAAGTTAGGTGCCCTGCTGTCATTGAAATGCCCACTTTGAATTTTCAGACTATCTTGTATTAGTTTAATGTAAGGCTTCCTTATTACCTGCACAAATGGCAGCAGTAGGCACAGTAACTTACTTTTCATTTTACATAAAGGTTGCAAAAATATAAGGTATTATCTGAAGAGGCACAGCCTGGTACTATATATGCTGTGCTATGTGCAGACTAAGTCAGGATACATTAATATCAAGATTCTGAAATACACTAATATTCTTAGTTTGTAATGTGCATTTGCCATTCTGTTTAACAAAACACTGAAGGAGCTTGTTACAACATCAGACTAATTATTATTTAAAACTATTTTGTTGCTCCTTTTTCAGCACTAACATCGTTCATGATGAATTATTTGATTTTTATGTCATATGAACGGAATTGCATGGGGATTCCAGCACAATTTAGCATTCATAATTTTAGCAGAGAGACTTTTTAAAAAATAATGTTACTTCACATAATATTCTTTCTTACATGATGTAAGATTCCATTCATTCTGCAACTACAAGGGTAGCTCTCATCGTCTTGCTGCAAGGAAATATATTCAGGCTGACAAATTTTCATATCTTCCAGTCACTTTTGTGCACTAACCACTGCACTCTAGGGTAATTTTTTTCTAATTCATTCTCTTCTTCTGGGGTTGTTTCAACCAGAATAAAATGTTTGTTGATATAAACATAGTAAGCTAGAATATCAGCTTGAACCTTAGTCATCTTCGTGCCACCTGCACTTACTCTTAGCACTTTTTATTATCTGTTCATTGTAGCTTAGTTTCTTTCTTTCAGCCTTTGCAGTATACACACTGGGATCTGTGATTGATCCAGTGCCCGATGGTATGAGACATCAATAAATTTTGCAGAATACCCTTGTTGAGTATAAATTTTCCTGAGATAATTTTTTCTTGTCAGTTCAGGGAGTATTATGTAGGAGAAATCTTGGCTAGGGGGGATATAAAAAATAAGACCATTTCTTCTTCTAAAGCAGATAATTTCTCAAGTATTCTATACAATATTGCTTGGGCTGTTCAAAATCATCAGCAGATACAGTCAAATTCATTATTGTAAGCAATACTCATAGTGAACTTTTCCCTTTTTCCCCCATCCAGAAATTAAAGTTTAATTTTGATTAAAAGAATATAATTATTAACCTATTGTAACACACTGATTAACCAACCCATGATACTGCTATATATAATAGACTTCAATAATAGCAAGGCATTAAATCTGTATATATTTTTAATGGACTATTATTTTTGTAGTGTGAGCAAGTCAATGAACTTAAGACAAGGATGTGCATACTACTGTGTTTTACAAATAATAAGTTAGTTATGGTTTGAAGAAAAACACCTTTTAAAGCCTATTGAAGAACAGCACAGAGTTTTTAATAAGTAAACTGTTAACAAGAGCCAGATGAGAGCACAAGTTTTAAAAGAGCAGTTTCAGGAATTTAAGAAAGGCCCCTTGGGCTACCAGTAAAAATTACCAGTGGTCAGCAGCTGGTCATTAAAGTAATAAAAAAACTGGTTGGTAACTGAAGCTGATGATAGAGCTAATAAAGAGAAAAAGAAGAAATTCAACATAGAAGAAATGTAACATACACAATAAAAGTTAGGTAGAGCAGATTCAGTCACTGTGCTGTTAATTTAATGAATAGAGAGTAGCTTGACAGTGTTATAAAAAATACAGAAACAGACTCAGGAGAATTAAGGCTAAAGAGAATTTAATACATCTCTTCAGCAACATATTCATCCTGTTCATGATCTCAGTTCAGGGCTGCTCATCACTTTTTGCCATCCTTCTGGATCCTTCTGCCTGAGGCAGTGCCAGCATCCTGAGGACCTTGTGAGCCCTGAGTGTTCCTGCACAGCCCCCTGGGACTTCCCTCGCCCTGCCCAGAGACCAAGTCCCCATTTAACCCCCTTCCAGTAAACTTTTGGGTCTGCACAAAAGGTGTTCTTTCTTAGACTGCATAAATTGCTCAGCACTTTCAGTATGTTGCCCTCACTGTCAAATTGTGCTGCATCTTGGCTGGTGCACACCAGTTGCTGTACATAGCTTGATACAGACCTCCATCCACTGGTGGTAGCTCTCTGTTGCCTCCTGCCTTCATCTACAACTATAATATCTACAGAAATATTTTGAATAAGGTCAAGACAATACCTTGTTTCACTATTCAAGGAAACATTCAAGATTTGGTTGGGCAGAGTTCTGAAAAAACTGATCTAGTTGAAAATGTCCATGATTATTACAGGACATTATTGCAGGGCATGTTGGACTAGATGACCTTTAAAAGTCCCTTCCAACTGTAGCTATGATTATATGATAAGTAGATAAATCACTTGTCCATTTTAAATGTGGAAAATTTAATTTTGCTCATGTGAACAGTGTTCTCTCAGTTATAAGACCTCAGATGAATACTTTGATAGGTAGCTTCTGTTGTGTTTGGGAATCTCTCTCCCTTAGTCTTACTTGCTGAAAGACTCCAGTGAAAACAAGCATAAAATAGATGACAGACTAAGTATAGTTTCTTTTTAATTGACATTAGGGTACTAATCTGAGGTCTGTAACAATTTCTCAAACTAAAAATAGAGTGAATATTTGAGTACTTGGAGTGGAAAAACAGCATGTCTCTGTATCCAACATTTGGCGTATATTGAATTTTCCTCCATGCTCTTTCAAGTTTCTTTACAAGATGATTGTAAGAAAATCAACTATTCCACCATTTGTGACACTGTTAAACATACACTATCCTTCGTTATTGTAGTGTACTTATTTCACTTAAATTGATGGGGTAAAGAATAATAAGATTTAAAGATTCACATCATGTATCTTTGACATTGCATTTGGCCTGATTTTGTTTTTCTGTAGCTCTCACAAAATATCCTATCAGTGTTCTTTCTTTACACAAGACAAAAGACCTACACCTTCCAAAGTAAGTCTCCCTGAAAATCTTTATTACCTTCCTCGTTTCCTTTTCTTCCAGCATCCCTGGCTAAGCTATCAAGTATACAAAATATTTCATTCATTCTTTCATTATTTGTTCCACACAATTTCTCATTACATTAAACATAATTTAACCCCCAGATTTATCTAAAAGGCTGTTTTATCTGTGAAAATACCCCACCACACATAATTTTCTCCCTCTGATTTATCTTCCCCACTACCCATTACAAGTTTTTTCCTCTTCTTCCCACTCCTTTGCTGTTTATCTTCTTTTTTTCCTTCTGCTTTTCTAAAATCCACTGTGTTACATTTTGTGTGTGGGCAACAAGGTGAAATGACAGAATTTCTACCCTCCGAAGAGCCACTTCTACTTTCCCATCTCCACACAAAGTAGGATAATCCAAGTGAGAACAGCAAAATAAAATCTAAAAAAAAAAAAAAAAAAAAAAAAAGCAACCTCTCTGTACATCATATTGTCACATTCTGACCCTCTTTGAACTAGATATGGGCAACTTTGAATTCCTTCAGCTGCTGCAAGCACAAGATGTCAATGTACTTAGATGCGGTTTTCAAGATCTTATACTGGAGGATGAATTCTCTCCTTGAAGAAACACCTCAGTGAGCTCAACTAGAAAGTGATACATTTGTCAGTTATTTCCCCCTATCTCACCCATTACTGTTGGGAAAATCAAGAAAAATTGCTTCAAATGAGCCAACTGTTTATATGCCGAGCAATTCATTGTAGCCATTAATCAACTTTTTCTTGCTATGGTCAGGTTTCTAGGATCAATAACTAGAGAAAGAGCTTAAGACCTAACAATGCCCACTCATTCTGTTCCCCTCAGAAAAAAAGAAAAAAAAGTTATCCCTTATCCTTTTCCATGGTCAAAGTGGTCTCTCATTGCTGCTTGTTTCAGTTACCATTTATAAGTAGAGTATAACCCCACACAGCTTTCACCATGACAGACACTACAGTACGTTCATATTTGTCTCTAAATATGTTCCACTCCTGTGTAACAGCACAAAAGTGTAAAGTGCAACTACTATTAAAAATGAGTTTGTGAGTTCTTCTTTTGTCCCATTTGCTCTAACCACTTCTAATTCTTGGCAAACAAATATGTTTCAATATGCTTATTTAAGAATCCTTTCCAAAAGGGCCTTCTGTTCCTTTTAGCTAAGACCAGACTGACATGTAGGGAGGAAAAACATGACACCACCTTCTCCGCCAACAATCAAAATGGGAGCCAAAAGGTATCTTGCATTAGCACTTAAAGGAGAGACATCTATTTAAAACTGGTGAAAATGATGAAAGTGTTATTTTATTCCAATAACTCTTCATAAGGACCCTGTTTCTTACAGATCCATACTGACTTCTGCACTGTAAAATTCTCTCTGCCTACTCTACCCTGCCATGTGTCTCATCTTCTTTATCTTAGTATATTTTCCAGGATAACATCCACTACAGAGTATGTTCCAGTCAAGATTTTATTATGGGCAAAAAGGTAATGCACTCCATGTGCAAAGCCAAAAGTTTATTTTCATTCTAATTGAAATCTTACTAGTTGAATTAAAGAAGTGCTTCTAGTACAGCTTTATTAGAGACAAAAGGAAAATGAAGAAAATACTACTATGCAGAAAAGGTCTCAATCAAAATAATGCAATTAAAATTATTATGCACACATTTCCTAGTCCCTAATCTTTTTCCTGCTGCAATACTCTCCTTTCCACTGCCCCTCATGATGCTAATATTAATGGATTTTATCTTATGGAAGCAATTCAGAGTGCTATCAATATCCCAGGTTCTTTGACAGAATTGTGATGTTGGAAGGTTTTGCTTTGTTTTTGCTTTTGCTTTTCTTTTGCTTTCTGAGGCAGACAAAGGACTCTATAGTTCATTTTCATTGCCAGTGAGAAGGTGTCATGCCACCCCTTTTCTGGCATAGTGAAGCTCCTCTCATTGCTCAGAGTACTATTGAGTACTAACATATTGTGGAGTCAGCCCTCACAGTGTGTCCCCAAGCCCAGCTCTCTACCTGCTTCATGAGGTGCTTGGTTTTCTCTTTTGGCTGTATACAAGACAGATAGAAAATCGAGACAGATATGGTAGTTTTTTTAAGCTCCCTTTGTTAACATACATCAAAGAATATAGTCACTTTACTCCAAAAGTACATTATGCTGTGAGTACCATAGCTTAGAGGCCTTTTCAAGCCAGAAGAGCAATCAAAATTCTCTTGTTCGCAGAATTTCTCAGCAAGGACTTTGTGGATGAAGAAGACATTGAAAGCAAAGAAAGCAGTTTTCTAGTAGGAGTTCTTGTTTCTTGTATGACAGAGAAAAATACATGTATGTATATATGTATATATATTTATATAAACATAAACTTCCAAAGTAAAATTCATAAAAAGCTCTGAACAACTTGATGTAACTTCAAAGTTAGATTCATCTTTGAAGCTGGTCTTGCCCTGAGTGAAGGTTCCCCCACTCCAAACTAAATTGTCCTATATCCCATCAAACCTAACTTATTTCATGATTCTGCAAAGATAAAACACCCCGCTGAGAAATCCTTCAGACTCGATTTAGCAAAGGTACAGTGACACACTTTGATGTGTCCACTGTATTCATCTCAGGTTGTAGTTGCTTAAGGGTCTGTCTTACTGTGCACACTGTGGACACATCCATTTAGTTGTCCATATGTCTAAACCCCCTCTTTTTATTTCTAGCTGCATTGCTTTATACCTGTATTAAATTTATCCAGGTATTTCTTATTCTAGGTTGATTTCAGTTTAGTTAAATGCTGATTTCTTATTAAAAGGATAATTTCTTTACTATTTACTCAGAGATGGGTACCCTTTGCAGTTTAGTAGTCTGTGTATCTATCTCAACAAAATTAATTTGTTTAGCCTCATCCTGCCTCCCCTACAGACTTTATTTTGCAAGACTCATCTCATGATGTCAAAACAGCATCCACACTCAGTTGTAGAAAAGTGGTTACAAGTTGTTTCAGAATTAGAGGGGAAGAAAAAAACAAACAAACATAAAAAAACCAAATAAACAAAAAAACCAAACCCCCAACACATAGGGTTAAGAGCTTCTCAGTAATACAGATCTCCAAGAACACCAAAGGTACTGTAAATATGAGTGATGGGATCCTTCCTTCACATCTAAGATGTAACTAAATAGAGGGCACTAGGAAGGGATCCTTTTCCAGAGATCATGTTGCAGCATAGCAGCCACATGAATAGCTTGTACCACACCAAAAGAAGTACAGGGTCTGCTTGCATCATTCAGTGGAGTACAACAGAGGAAGCAGCAGGCAGCAAATGAACTCATTTCAGTCATGGCCATATACCTCCATCAAACCTACCCAAACTAATTAACCTACCACAGAAATACTATTAACTAGCCCAATTACTTCACTCTACTGATAAGTCATTCTGTGGCTACATGCATGACACTATGCTTTATCAGCTTCCAGGAGTATTAATTGTCATCTGGCTCATGAGCATTTAGCAGAATGCAGCAACATCTTCAGTGGACACACACACATGCTTATGGAGTCTTACACAGGACTGCTTATTGTCAGTTCAAAATAGCATGACTGAATTTTAACTATTGTATTATTTAAGATGTCATTTTTCTAATTCTTGATTTCAGTGTTAATATGATGCTCTCTAAACTATCAGAGCCCATAGATACACACAGTCACCTATATACACCTTATCTCCTGATGCTTTGGTTTTATCCTAAGACCTACAAGCTGTAAAAAATTCAGAATTCAGGTAAGAATTTTAAAGATAAGTGAAATAACACAAACTATTAGCTGTCTTTAAGCCTTCCTATTGATGAAGAAGCAGTGGTTTGTCATTATTGCCACGGACACTCATAACGTATAAAAACTTGTAATTTGATTTCCAGCTCTCCTACCTCCTGTCCTAAGTAAGTCATGTTCTACCTTGGCTAGAATGTTCTTAGCTTCAGGATTCTTGACAAATATCCAGTTGTAGTTAGGAAATTAAATGAGACTTCAGGTTTCAACCCCATAAAACGGAAAAAGAGGTAGAGGGGAAGGTCTCCTTGTGAGAGTGATGGATAGATATTTCCCAAAAGAGCTATTCTGGAGAAGAAAAGGAGTACACAGAAGCAATTGTAGCAGTTGACACAGGAGCAGTCAGTCCTGCTACAGGACTTGAGTAAAAAGAACTTTCTGGTGGAAACTATCTGTGTTCATAACAACCGTATGTTTCTAAATCCCTCTTTCTGGTCTTCATCTTCCATTTCATAGAACATAAAATCTGCTGTTTATGACAAAGTCAGTCTCGTTATATACAGTCCAGCTCACCATCCTTCCAAATCAAATGAGATAAATAGTGCACTTTAGTGCATTATATTTATTTCCATATCTTTATCCATGTAGTACATTATATTCTTGCTATTTGTTCATCTTTCTCCTCATATTTCTATTGCCTAATCATGGACATTAAGTTTTAACATCTGCTGTGCACTGGTGTGCTAAATCAAGGTTTTCATATTTGTTTAACTTTGTACTTGAAAGGAATTATTGTTGAGAAAGAATCAATATTTCAACAAAATCAGTCACCATAAGTATGATAAAATGGCCTTTCATAAAATTATTGTACAAATTATGACAACTAGACTTTATTTAATTTAAAATATTAATGAAAACTTTGCATAATAAATAATATTTTATTGCAGCAGTTTAGCCTCTCATTCCCATAGCAGAATTATAAGACTTGGAAATCCCAAATATTTTAAAATTATAGAATCATAGAATGGTTTGGGTTGGAAGGGACTTTAAAGATCACCTAGTTCCAACCCCCTGCCTGGACAGAGACATTTTCCACTAGATGAGGTTGCTCATACTCACATCCAACCTGGCCTTGAAAACCAGGATTTTTTCCTTTAGCCCTTTCCCTATTTTTTTTTCCCTTACCAATTGCTGAGGTTTTTATCTCCTCTTGTCTTAGTTATTACAGTAAACAAAGAAAAGACCACTTGAGGTAGGCCTGAATGAGCAGTAGGCACAGGCATATGCCTCACAATCAACCATTATTCTGTATCTGTGCAGTTTGTCATTACCCTGATTCTTTTTTCAAGCTGAATATTCAGTAAATGCTTCAATAAGCAGGGAAGTAGGGTGCTCTTGAATCTCTCAGAGCAACAGAAGAAATCATACTTCAGGTATGATGCAAACAAAGGCCTTAACTTTTATATTTATTTACTTATTTATTTTTTAATCGGCAAATATATGTCAAAACTTATAAAACATCTGATATGGTGAAAATTTCCAGACATTTGCAGTGCAGTGGCTTGGAAAGTTTTGAGTTATCAACTATGTTTTAGAATACGAAAAGAATATACCTTTTTCCTTTAACTCAAGGACATTCTGCATATAAGCATGTATCTTGCCACTAGCTCAAACTATATTAATTTAGTATGTCTTGTTAAGTAACTGATGCAATACAGCAATATGTGATTGATGGTATGCTATACATCCCTGGTAATTGTCCTTATACTTCCCTTGCTTTAACTATACAAACCAGTTAATAGCAGTAAAGGATATCAATCAAAACTGGATGTTCTGGTGATGAATAATGTGCCCGGTCTAACCAGTAATGACATCTAGCTGCTTTTTTTTTTTTTTTTTTAACATACTTGTGACTGTTTATAAACCCCTACACACATACTCATACCCTTACTTATGTCACCCCCCTCAAACATAAACAACCATCCTATACTTATAGGTAAACATCAGGACATTATTTGTTAAAATTTCCATAAAATTATTGCCTTAAAACACATATCTGTGACCATCTACCAGCTTGTAACAATGAATCCCCTGAAAACAAACAGGAAAGCCTTCAACAAAATGAGTTATGGTATCAGAAAAAAATTTAAAAAAATAAAGACGAAAAAATTCTACAGAAAGAGAATGTGGCTTTCAAACTAAAAGACATTGTTAGTACACTAGACGTACAATGTGTTGATATTTGTGGGAATAAGTAGTTGAGCTTTACTGAAGAACACACAATAAAATGGTAGTGTACTTATCAAGACAAATAAAGTCAGATTCATAAACTGCAATAACAGAACAATATCCTTATAGTCAGAATGCAATGACATTGTTAATTAGAGAAAGGAAACAAAGAAACAAAAAGATAAAGATCTCAGTTTGGATGTGTCAATTAAAAGTTTAATACCATTGAATACTTTGGGCTTTGATTAATTAGCCCACACCAATTAATATGCAAAAGCATACTTTTCAAAAACTTCTGTTTACATGAAGGCTCCTAATAAGCTGAAACAAAGCTTAATAAGTGAAACAAAATGTAAAGATGAAAAGTTGAAAATAAAATGGTGAAAAAAAATGTATAGCCAAAAGATTGCACAGTTTGGATAAACTGTATAAACCATTTGTGAAGAGATAAACCATTCACAAAAGTTGGCATTTAAAATTTTTTAAATCTTAAATTTAAATTTAAATCTTTTCCTCTTCATTGACTTTATACCACATGCTCTCCCACGTGCAGGTATTAGCTATATAATTTTCATTACATTAATTCTTTAGTCTGACACAGACGTCACAGACATTCCAAGTCAACATATTCTCAATCAGTGTGTTCCAGCCTGCTGAAGATTTCTTTGGTAATTTCAGCTTTCTAGTCTAAGTGTTTAAAAATGTAGTATCAAGTGTAGTCTACATCTGTTGACTTAAAAGTACCTTTGATGTAGTATGAATCTATATTTGCTACATTGCAGGCGGATAAATGCTAAAAACTTTAAAGTAAATTATATAACAAATAATTTATGAACATGTCTTGCACTATTTGTGGCAATACTGCTTTCTTCATCAACTTAGCTAGAAATTACATTCTCTGCACCTATATTGGTATATTAAGTTGTTTAAATGGCTCTAGATGCACGCAATTTAGATATTAATTTTTTTTTTTTTCAGTTTGGCATTCATGAATCCATAAAAGTTACAATTTCATAAAGGTTCAAACATTTCTTCATGGATTCTCTCCTTTCTTTGACAATTTTATAAAATGTTTCCATATTACAATGCCTAAGAATTCCAGTTTTCTTGTTTGAAATTGAAAAAAAAACAAAAAAGCAAGTATTTTGCATTTTTATTCATTTTTATGAAGTTCTAAGTCATCAGACTTAAAATGGTCATGTTAGTTTCTCAGTTTAATTTTCACACATGTGAAATGTAATTTGCAAACAGTGCACATTGAATCTTTTTTCTCAAGTACACACACAAAAACCTTCATTCAAATTCATTCTTTAGAAGCTGGGTAGCTTCTGAGCTATATATATGCTGAGCAAAACAAAGGGACAAAATGTTGATTTTATTGCATTTAGTCCAGAGTGAAATAGTGCTATTTTAACCATAACTGTTTTCAGTCATTAAGAAGTACATAAATGGGCCTCATAGAACATTGTGTTTTACATACATCTTGTGAAACATACTCATTAACATTGAACATACATATTTACAAAAAGTGTAAAGTAACACAACGGTATTTTAATTCCTGATCATGAGGGATTTTTAACATAGTCATATAAACAATATTTTCAGCTTCAAAACCACCATTCTGAAACCAAAAAATATTTTATTTGGAAATTCTCAGCCACTTTAATAATCATTTATTACTTGTTGTCAGCATCAGTATTCAGATGTCTTTACAGATTTCATGACCTGTAGATAGATTTCCAAAGGAAGTGTAGTTGCATGTTTAATACATAATGCATAAATATAATAGCAAGAGGGATGTTGTAAAGCTCTAACATTTTATTTTAAAAAATCAATCTGAATTTCCTTCATTCTGAGGGTTCCAGGAAAGCAACAGCCATTTGTACTCCTGATAACTGTCTTTTTAAGTTCTTTTTTTTTTAAAAAAAATAAAATAAAATTTTGATGGAAGAAAAAAAGCAAATACAGATTCTAGTGTGCCATTTTGCCTAAAAACTTTTAAACCTTTCTAGAATTTGACACCTTTTCCCTAATTCACAGAATCACAGAGTTGCACAGGTTGGAAAGGACCTCAGGATATCATCTGTTCTATACCTGAAGCAAGGTTAGCTAGAAAAGATCACCCAGGACCATCTCCAGATGGCTTTTGAGTATGTTCAAGGTGGAGATTCCACAGCCCAAAATCTGTTCCCGTGTTCAACTAACCTTTGAGTAAAACATTGTTTTCTTCTGTTTAAAAGTAATTCTCTATATTTCAGATTATGTCTTGCTTCTCTTTGTTCTTGTTTTCAAAAATGCATATTAGATAAAAACTTGTAGATCCAGATGGTTTTTAAGACCAGCAAAAGTTCATACAGTAGATGCTACTGAACTTTGGTACATATATATGATTGAACTACACTGCATATTTGCAATCTCCAGTTTAAATTTAGACTGAGAATATGGTTTTACTCATAGCCTTTTTCTTAAGCATATTACAGTGCTTAGCCATAAGCATGCAAACATTTCAAATAGCAGATCTGAATGAATTTTACTTGTCTAGGTATTTTTAAAATTTCATTGGATACCTACATTATTTAGGCATCTAATCTGGATATCCATTTTTAATGTCATCAAATCTTAGTTACACAGCTTTTGTGAAATTCCCAGTTCCTTTGTTCAGGTTCTTGGGATGTCTCTGTTTCCTGACAAGAGATTAAAAAATAAAAGACATTAGAAAAGAGATATAATGATTGAAAAGCTTTCCTAGATTAAGAAATCCAGTTAAAAGACTTATTATTAACAAGCGTCTGAGCCTACGACATTGCCCATTGCAATCTCACTTACCAAAACCCAGATCTTCTCTAAAGCTCAGAAACTTAAAATACCAAGAACTTTAATGAGACAGGCTCCAAAATCTGTTACTCTACCTCTATGAGTAATTACTTTCATATTATGGGGACTATTCCTGAAAATTATAACTTGATATTGCAAAACTTCTTCTTTGTAATCCTAAATCTTCAAACTTTGACTTTCTTTTCGTTCTTCCCTATTTAGAAGCTTGTATTTGTTTGAAAATGAAAGTAGTTTGACAAAGAACACAGTAGCCCTTTGCCCTTTGCATATATATGAAATTTGGAAAAATTGTGTTAGATATAATCTGCAAAAAAACAATGTAGCATATTTTTCCAAGAAAACATTTCCTTTCCAACAAAAAAAGAGTGAGGAGAGAAACACCAATTTTTTGTCACATTCCAAACTGCTATCCAGTGTTTGTGTGAAAAGTTGCAAAAGACTTTGAAGATTTGCTTTTCCAGGAGGGATGGTTCATTTTGTCTTGTAATTCCATTTATTCATTCACTGGTGAGATTACTGAAATATCAGGACACTGCTAAAGTTACAGTAATAAAATTTCAGATTTTCACAGCATTTTAATTCCCTAGCTTTTGATTTTGGCTAATGAAAGAGAAGCTTGAGTATGTAACTAAGTAAATGGAAAAAGATAACTAAATTTTATTTGACACAAAAAACCTTACGATCTGATACTCATTATCCAAAATGTTTTTGTCATCTTTACTTAAGACCATGCAGACTTGCAAGGTTTGAGTTACAGCCAAAGATTATAAAATATTAAGAGGATCTTGCCCTTGGCTTGGGCTTTGAATAAGAAAGCTATTCTGCATTAAGTAGTATGAAAAAATGATAATCCTAAACCAATGACAAAAGTTGAAAGGAATCAATTTAAGAAGCTGTCTGGATACTTTTTGTGTGTGCTTTTACCAAAATGTCAAACATGGAACAAAATTAAAGTAAATGAATATGTTAAAATTCTTCCTTAATATCAAAATTTATGAAATAAAATGGGGATTGTGAAAAATAAATAAATAAACCTGCAACATTTTTGAAAATAAGAGGAGTTGGAAAATAAATGGTGTGAGGAGGGAAAAATCTACATAAGAAAACACCACAATTGAAAAAAAATAATATGATAATGACAAAATAATTTTTAAAATCTCTAAAGAAAAATGTGCTAAAAGATTTTAATAGCTAAAAGATTATATAAATTATATAAAATTGGTGTTTCAAGTGCAACTTCTGTTGTACAAAGCCATGTGAAATGCATGAAGTTAGGTCTTCTTAACTGAGGATACTGAAACTTTAATATTGGAGGCCTAAAAGACAGCCAATATCAAATAAAGAAGCACCTTAGTGTCTCTCTCCTTAGTCTTTGCTTGCACATCCTGACTGTAAGTATTAAGAATATGTCCCCTGAAATGTCTATCTTCTCCAGTCACCCTTCATATTTCTGAGTTGCACCAGTGGTAAGGCTTTTCCAGTTCTCCATTCAAAGAGTTTTCTCAGTCTATATATTTTTTTGTCACATATTTTTCCAGTAACCACTTTGAACCAGAGTGTCTGACAGAGCTCAAGTTCTGAACTCTGAGTGGTCAGCAAATATTGTAAGACAGGTTTCTGGGCACAACAAACTAGTCTCAGCTGGCTCATGTGAACCCATATCATATGCTAGCACTGAATACTCCTCTCCAAACTAAATGAAAGAGTATTTGGAGGTCGATGGGAGGGAACCGAAATTCAAAGGAAAAGATTTTTCTTAAGAATTCCCTCAGTTCAGATGACTTTCTAAGATGGGTTTACATCATCGGTGAATAAAGGAAGAGCAAATCATGTCATCTACCTGGACTTATGCAAAGCATTCAACAATGTCCTGCATGACATCCTGATCTCTAAATTAGAGTGATATGGACTTGATGGATGTACCACTTGGTGGATAAGGAATAGGATGGATGGTTGCACTCAAAGAGTAGTAGTCAATAGCTCGATGTCCAGGTGGGAGATCAGTGACAAAAGGCATTCCTCAGGGGCTGGTATTAGGATCAGTGCCGTTAAACATCTTTCTTGGTGACGTAGACAGTGGCATTGAGTGCACCCTCAGCAGGTTTGCTGACAACACCAAGCTGTGTGGGATGACTGACACACTGGATGGAAAGGAGACAATCCAATGAGACCTTGGAACTTGAGAGGCAGGCTCATGCAAATTGCATGAAGTTCAACACAGACAAGTGCAAGGTCCTACACCTGCATTGAGACAATCCCAAGCACAATTAGAGCTGGGAGAAGAATGGATTGAGAACAGCCCTGAGGAGAAGGACTCAGGGGTGCTGGTTGATGAAAAGCTTAACATGAGCTGGTAATGTGCACTTGCAGTGCAAAAAGCCAATCATATCCTGGGCTGCATCAACAGAAGAGTGATCAGGTTGAGAGAAGTAATTTTGTTAGTCTACTCCTCTCTTCTGAAACCCTCTCTGTATTTCTGTGTTTAGTTCTGGAGCCCTCAACAAAAGAAGGACATGGAACTACAGGTGCAAGTCAAAGATGATCAGAGGGCTGGTGTAGAGGCCAACCAGGTGAACACAATCAGGTGTTGCCAGTGAGGAGGAGGAAGGCGTGAGCTCCTGTTCAGCCCACCTGTGCCCAGTTAGGGCTGGGCCCAACTGCGCATGAGCAGAATTGGGGGACCAATAAAAGGTGAGCTTCCAGAGGTGAGCTGGGGTCAGTCCTGACCAGCCTGAGGAAGAGGATGGTTGACTCTGGGGAGTTAGTACTGAGATAGACTAACTGATTCTAAGGGCAACTTTTGGAGTACTGTTCTTGCACCTTGGCAAGAACACCTACTGGACCTCAAAACACTGTGGTCTGGGAAAGGATTGTCTGCAACAGGCTGGAGCACCTGCCCTATGAAGGTAGGCTGAGAAAGTTGGGATTGTTCTCTTCCTAGAGAAGAGAATGTTCTTGGGAAACCTCACAGTGGCATTCCAGCATATGAGGGGGGCCTACATGAAAGATGGGGAGGAACTTTGTGGGGCATGTAGTAATCAGATGAGGGGTTTCAAGATGAAAGACAGTAAATTTAGGTTAGGCATTAGGAAGAAATTTACTGTGTGGGTAGTGAGAAACTGGAACATGTTGCCCAGAGCAACTGTGTATGCCCCCTCACTGGAAGTGTTCAAGGACAGGTTGGATGGAACTTTGAGAAGGCTGGTCTAGTTGGAACTAGGTTATCTCTACGTTCCCTTCTAACCCAAACCATTCTGTGATTCTATGAAAAAAGTGGAAAACTGAAATGCAGGTGGATGGAAAAAGTCTGAGAAATAATTGCAATGAGAAACTTGGAAACAGAAAATTTAAGGAGAGTAAGTTATAGCTAAAAGGAGAGAAAAGGCTGATGTGCTAGATAAAGTATGCATTTGGGAAGAAAAATCTATTAATGGCAGAGGAGCAGAGAAATCTGTGGGCAAGACAAATATTTTGGGGGTGTGATATAAAGGAGTATATACTGTGTTACCTTTTATTAAAAGAGTTCAAGTTGCATCCATTTTCTGCAACAGGAATGATGTGTTTCAATGTTGTGTGATATTCTACCTGTCAGAACATTTAGTACTGTATTAGTTGCCAAGGAAACAACAATTTTTTGTGAAGCACATTCTGGGTATGACTTTCCCTTTTAGAGTTACGCCCCTGCAGAGCACAAATAAATGGGGCCAAGTTATGCATGAGGAGTCTGAATTTGATGAACCATAGCAAACATTAAATTGCATGCATTTTCTGCTTCTACAGTATAATTTCCAAAAGACTATTGTCACAATTATTAGTTTTTCATGACTCTGGTTCAAAAAATTGTAATTAGACACAGAAACTCAAATGTTCTCATAGCTAGGAAGGTCTATTACTGTTTCATTATATCTGAAAGCTAAAGGATGGTGCTATTGAATTGCTTGCTATTCACATAACCAGTATAACTCAAATATTCAAGAAGCATAAACACATTCTTATAGATATAATGCACTGCAATAGCTGGCTGGTATACACCATATGTGTTAAAACCTGACATATGAGTATGACATCCCTCTGCCACATGCTAGTTGATTGTTAACCCTTACTTCCTCCTGAACTATAGAGTTCCAGAACTTCTATACTTCTTCCTCATTTTTGCTTTTCTGAATTGTTGCCTTTCTCTGCTTTCATGGTCTCACTTGTCTCATTTACCAGTTATGTTTTTTCTTATGAAGGTTTCTTTTCACTATACATTTTCATATGGTCTCATACATTTTAATCATGACCAATATGGGATACATTTAATACCACTCTCTAAAGGTGTAATAGTGGATGCTACAGATTTAATAACAGAGGAATCACCCAAGCTGCTTAGTGAAAGCAATTTAATTTGCAAAGGAATTATCAGCTGTGAACCTCATACCAAAATCTGGGGTAAATGTCAAACATTCTGTTCCCAGCTGTGAGCATGCCAGGAAATAGTATCTCCAAGCTCATAACTGGAAAAGAAAAGTAAACACTAACATAAATCTGTAAAAGAAAATAAATGGCCAAGTGTAATTATGGTGATTGGGCCCAATTTAACATAGTTGCTCCCTGCAGACTGCCTCCTAAGAACATCAGTTTTTTTTGTTAGTTTAGGAGACTCAGTCATAAGACATGTCCTCTGCAGTTGCCAAAGCTCAGGTGTTTCTCAGAAAAGATCTTGAATAGGTAAGCATAAATTGAGACACTTTCATTTTTTCCAAAATCAGATCATCAAATCATAGAATAGTTTGTGTTAGAAGGGACCATAAAGATCATCTATTTCCAGTCCCTTGCATGGGCAGGGACACCTCCCACTAGATCACGTTGCTCAAGGACCCATCCAGCCTGGCCTTGAACATTCCACTAAGGGAATATCCAAAACTTCTCTGGGCAGCAAGTTCCAGTGTCTCACCATGCTCGCACTAAACAATTTCTTTCCAATATCTAACCTAAATCTACCATAAACCTCCATCCTGTTGCTACATTACCTTGTAAAAAGTCCCTCACCAGCTTTCCTGTAAGCCCCCCTTTCAGATACTGGATGGCTGCAATAATGTCTCCCTGGAATCTTCTCTTCTCCAGGCTGAACAACCCCAGCTCTGTCAGCCTGTCTTCACAAGAGAGGTGCTCCAGTCCCCCTGATTGTAAACATACCATGTCTATGAAGAAAGTCACGTTATTTACATGTTATAGAATAGAATGCTTTTTCAAAAAATAATCTCAAATGACACTGTTGTCTGCAAAATCCAAACAAATATAATAAGTCAGTGAATGAACAGCAGCATATTTAGGCTAGAAGCTTTCTAATCCCTGGGAAACTGAATTCTTGACACCATATACTATACTATTTTCTAAGTGTTTTAAAGAGACTGGCATATTACTGTTGTGTATGTATTCCAGAAAGCAATTGATAAGAAAATGGTTGCTGAATACTGTTACACTAACCAGTGTTGCCTTGACAGTATATTAAAATACCTCTATCAAAAAGGAAAAGAAAATGTCTAGTCATAAATGTCACATGATGTCAAATGTATAATAGGTAGATATTTAGTCCATTATTCAGTCATAGAAATACATTAAGCATTTCAATAGCAAACAAGGTTAAAAGTAATAGTACGTGGAGTGGCAAAAGTATGTCAGTAGGCTCAATCACAGATGAAGAATGCTTCTGAATGCTGAGTTTAGTTTGAATTTAGGATGAGTATGATTTCAAATAGAAAATGAAGTTTAGGAGTTAATGTAGCAGTATTCTTGAATGATGAGAATTCTTACATTGAAAAGACTTCTGGTTTAAACTCTGAGTTTAACTGTTTCAAAATGAAATATCAGTGGTCTGATTTGCTGCGTGGGATATGTAAACAGTTTTACACCATTTTAATCAAAATTTTAATAGCATGCACATCTGGCTGGTGACTGTCTGTCATCAGCAAGGCTGCTGAATTTAAAACAACTTTGCAGAGAGCTGAGGAAAACATCTGGAGGTCTCCAGAGACAAGTGTTACATAAATGGAGGGGACAGGATAGTTTTGCCTTGCTTTTTACACCTGACCAAAACCTCTTCCACTTGAAATTATAGGTGTTTCTGGTGGACTTTCCAGGGAAATTGAGTATTTGTATGGGTATGATTTTCCCACACAGCAATTCCCAGTCAAAGCTAAGGAGAAACGTGAATCCTTTCCAGAAACTAACTTTCTGCCACTTAATCCTACACAGTTTGAAAAGGAGAAACTAAGGATAGTCTCTCATCCATCAAATTTCAATACCTCATACTGACCTTTTTACTATTAATTAGTAATTTGTAATTACATGCAGTAGAAAACATTTCAGTAGTCTTCACTCTCACTTGAAATACTGAAGAGTGTGATTCCAGCTTTGACCTGACAAAAGTAGAGAAAGAGATATGCATGCTATCGCACTGATGAAGCCAGACAATACCTGGTTGTTCTGGATTACGTGGTCTTCTTATGAAAATGAGGGAGAGAAAGGTTTCATCTCATCGCAGTGTGGAATCATCCAGGATTATGGAACTTTGAAGCATTCATAGGGTGGGAAATTTTTATCTTGCTTAACTGTCTCTTGTCACACAGAAACCCTTTCCACTGATTGCTTATCAATAGACCTATAATTTTCACCCCTAAATCAATAGGGATTCTTTTTCTGCTCTCTTCTTGAAGAGAAATCAAGGTGGTATTGCTGATAACTCCTTGAGATTTAACAAGTCTACAATCACTGGATACCATGAAAAATTACTATGTCCCTTTTAACCACCTAAGCTCTGTTTATTTAAGATTGCTGTTTATCACACATGATTCAGTGTGTTCTTTGGCAAAATATAAAAGCAGTGCTCCCAGGGATCAGTGTTGGGGCCAGTTCTGTTTATTATCTTCATCAGTGATCTGTATGAGGGCATTGACTTCACTCTCAGTAAGTTTGAGGATGATACTAGGCTGGGTAAGACCAGATCTGAATGAAGGTTTGAAAGGCTCTGCAAGGGGACTTGGAAAGGCTGGATAGCTGGGCCAAGGTAATTTGTATGAGGTTCAACAATGCCAAGTGCTGGGTCCTGCACTTGGTTCACAAGAAGCCCATGCAACACTACAGGTTGGAAAGCTGCCTGGAAGAGAAAGAGCTGGGGACGTTGGTTGACAGCCAACTGAACATGAGCCAGCAGTGTGCCCATGACAAAAAGGCCAACAGCATCCTATCCTGGACACTGAGTTGCTGGAGTGAGTTAAGAGAAAGGCAGCCCAGATGGTGAAGGGTCTGGAGGACAAATCTTAAAAGGAGTAGCTGAGGGAAATGGGGTGTGTTTAGTCTAGAGAAGAGGAAGCTGAGGGGAGACCTTATCACCCTCTACAATTGCCTGAAAGTAGGCTGTACTGAGGTGGGGTGCTGTCTCCCACATAACCAATGAGAGGACAAGAGCAAATGGCCTCAAGTCGTAACAGAAGAGGTTCAGATTGGACATTAGGAAAAATTTATTTACTGAAAGATTGGTCAGGCATTGGAACAAGCTGCCCAGGGCAGTCACAGAGTCACCATCCATGGAGGTGTTAAAAATATGTGCAGACCGAGCACTTCAGGACATGGTTTATTTGGCGTGGTGGTATCTTTACCAACCTTAATGATTCTATAATTACATAAATGGCAAATCATTAAACCATGAGAAATACTTTGTAATGAACTATATTTTGCAATGTTTCAGAGTATTCCAGATGTATCTAAAGAGAGAGAGGGAAAGTGTATAGTTCTGAGTGACCCCTGCCTACTAGCCATAAAATACTCTTATTGTTTAGATGTCTTTCAAGGCATAGTCTTCAGTCAGTCAATTGTACAGTTAGAGGAATCTATACTCTGCAGCCACATGTAAAAAATAAAAGTTGTTAAATGTTTCATGATTTAGTCTGTATTTCATAATATTTTATCACCCCAGTTTAAAAATCAATGTTTAATTTTTTTTTCATGCTTTTTTCCCTGGGTGTTTATGATAATTTATTCTAGTGTGCATATAAATGTCTGCAGATCCCAGAGAATGGAGAGAGTCATCCAAAAGTAAGGCTCCTACTCTCTCTCTCTCTCTTTTTTTTTTTTTTTTTTTATTTTTTTTTTTTTTTTTTTAAATAAGTATTTAGATATTCAAAGATAAATGAGTACAAAATTAACAAATATAAAACCAGGCACTGGCTACCTTTTCATGTTATGACATGATAAAATACCAAGTTTGCAAAGTAGGAGTTATCCTTTCTGAGGAGGAAGAATTTTCTTTTCCATGTGGATGTTTCAGGAAGAGCATAATCTCCTTTTAAATCCTGTAAATTATAATTAAAATAAATGTCACACAAAACACAATTTATTCTAATTGTCTTGGATGTCACTGGTGAAATAAGAGTTAGTCCTTTTCAAACATTTATGCTGTTTCTTTAAATACAGTCCAAGCTCACTTTTTTAGTTCTGAATTTAAAAAATATGTTAGATGGGGATTTCTGCTCTTCAAGTAGTTTTTACTTTTTGTCTTCTGAGTGCTTCCTTAAGAGCAGAATATAGCAATTGATGAGTAATTTGCCTATTTTCATGCCTGCAGCACTCATACTTAGTCATTCCATGTCATAAGTGGATTCTTATCTCTCTATCCACTTCAATTCACCATTATTAGTTTACAAGAGTACAATTTTGTTTATTTTCTTTCACAATATTGCAATGTTACATTAAAAAAAAAAAAAAACTGTGCTGAAAGAACATAAAGATTACAAGATAGAAACCAAAGTTTCCTGTGTGATCTAATTTAGTCCTTTTGTCCACACATATTCGGATACAGTATTTAATTATAAACTTCTTCTTTTGTGCATAGTCATCACTGGCTGAATGGACAGGCCCAGAGGGCAGTGATCAGCAACATGAAGTCTATTTGGAGGCCAATATCAGACAGTGCACACTAGAGGTCAATATTGGGTCCAGTCCTGTTCAACATCTTCATTCCTGATCTGGATAATGGGGCTGAGTGTACTCTCAGCAGTTCCAAACTTGCAGAAGTGACTGATTTGCCAGAGGTTTGTGATACCATTCATAGGGACCTTGACAACTGAAGAAAGATTATTGTGTCCAGCTTTTGTTCCCACTGTACAAAAAGGATGCACAGCTTTGTGCTAGGCTATACCCATCTGGAAAGCAGCTTTGCAGAAAAAGACGTGGGGGTCTTGGTGGAAACCAGTTTAACATGCACCATACAAGTGCATCCTTGCCTGCACTGAAGAGGAGTGTTGCCAGCAGGTAACACTCTACAGTAGCACTGATGAGGCTACATTGGAATATCGCATCCAGTTCTGAGCTCCTCAGTACAAGAAAAACCTAGACCTACTATAAATAGTCCACTGAAGGGCATAGGCATGATTAATGGACTGGAGCATCTCTCATACCAAGAGAGGCTCAGAACTGGGACTGTATAACCTCAAGGGAGGGTGTGAAGAGGATTGAGCCAGGATATTTTTAGTGGTGCTCACTTTCAGGGTCAGAGGGAATGGGCAAAAACTGAGACACAGGAGGTTCCCTCTGAATGTCAGGCAACAATTTTTCACTGTGAGGTTATCTGAGCACTGGCAGAGGTTACCCAGGGAAGCTGTGGTGTCTCCATCCTTGGAAATATTAAAAAAACATCTGGACATGGTCCTTGGAAACCTTCTGTATGTGACCCTGCTGGAACAAAGGGGCTGGACAAGATGACCTCCAGAGGTCCCTTCCAACCTCAACTGTTCTGTGACTGTGTCTTTGCATTGGGTTCTACAGTACAGGTCATTATTATTGAAGCTACCAGTAAACATTGGCTAAAATTCTAGACAACACTTAGAGAAGCCTGGTTTGGCACACAAATGTTTTTTACATCTCTTCCCTGAAGAGTTCCTGCTCTTCATTCCTTCCAGTTCCAGAATGTGACTTCTATATTCACATCAATGTTTCTCCTTCTACTCTAACTTGTCTCAGTTCTAACTCAGGAAAAGTTCATTATAGGGAAGACATTTTCCCTGCTTTCATTTCTTGTGATCTTGCAAGTGACCTCTGTGTAAACTTTACACCTCAGATACAGAGCAGACATCCATTAGATTACCAGGAGAGTTATTTTCTTATTTTAAAAGATTAATGTGCACTGAAAAATTTTCTCCTTATTTCTTTCTCAGAAGTATTTAAACTAATTGAACAGAACTTTCAAAGACTTGCCTGATACTATCATGCAACATTTCAATCTCAGTGGTTGTACTTTAGCTGAGTTAAAATTAAAAATAAATAAAGAACGAAAAAAGAAAGAGAAGAGAAATAAAGGTCATAACACAAAGTTCTTCTAAATAGGTTAAAACCATTATATAGAGGTGAAAAGGGGATGGTTGCTTTGTGTGAAATGTTAACACTGCTGTATTCCAAGAGAAATAAATGCTTACAGAAATAATGGGTTATTTATCATCTGATGACTATCAGGAAAAGTGTATGAATAAAGTTATTTCCATGCATATGTATGTTAAAACTCATTGTAGATCATAGTTTTAATTTTATTGTAACTCAGAAGTATAATTAATGACAGCTAAAAATGCCTATACAATATCAGTGTATTCACACATTTGATATTAAAAGTGTCATTCCAAATATTGACTAGAAGGCACTGGATTCAGTGATCATTTTGGCATGATCATTTTCTTAAGGCCAAAGGAGATTCAAAAGTGTGTTTCAGAGTGATTCCATTTATAATATATCTCAAAAATGTTGTGTTTACTTCTAACACGATTGCAAAATAAATGGTAACTTTAATCACAGGCAAAGCTTTATTTTTCTTTGTTTTGAAAACAATTTGGGTCACTGGTATTTTTGGGGGAATAGAGTAGTCCCCCAAAATCAAAACTACTTTTTTTGCCTGCTTTATCCTGAGTTGGCAAATATTTTCAGCTACTGAAGAACTACACTTTTCAACAAATAATAAGTTGAAAAATGTTTTGTATATGAATAGCATATATTGTAGTATATACATAGAATATTGGATATGAATAGGATCATAGAATGGTTTGGGTTGGAAGGGACCTGAAAGATTATCTAGTTCCGACCCCCTGCCACATTATAGCATGTAGTCTAGTATATGCTTTAAATATACTCATATATAGATAAAAGATTATGACCTCTAGTGATGGAAGTGGTCAAAACCATCAGGAAAGAAATCTCATGCTGTGTATATGCCTTATTAGGGATGTACACTTTTTGCCTCTAGAATAGCAAAGGTAAGAACTGTATTCTGCCCATTCTTTTCAGCATAAGCTTAAGTAGAGGACTCATCTACAGGATAATTTAGACCTTGAGCATGTGAGATATTGTTCTAGAATCCCAAATGTGGCTGTAAATTGTGAATGAAGACTTCCCAAAATTTTGTCTCATCCTCAGATAGCAACTGCAGCTGAGCTTAATTGAATAATACATTCATTTCTCCATAGTCTACATAATAACTTTTGACTTCATAGGCGTCCCATGCTGGATCAGTCTATTCCTGAAGGACTGCACCCCATGGAAAGGACCCACACTGGAAGAGTTCATGAAGATCTGCAGCCATGGGAAGGATGCACATTGGAGAAGTTAATGGAGGACTGTCTCCTGTTGGTGAGACCCCAAGTTGGAGCAAGACAAGAATTTAAGGAGTTCTTCTCTTGAGGCAGAAGGAGCAGCAGACAAAAAATGTGATGAACAGGTCACAGCCCCCATGTCCTGTAGCCCTGCACCGCTGAGGGGGAGGAGGTAGAAAATGCTGGCAGTGAACTTGATCCTGGACAGAAGGGAAGAGTGAAAGATACTGCTTTAAGATACAGTTTTTGTTTTCTCATCACCCTAATTTTGGCTGGTAATAAATTAAATTCATTATTCCCCAAGTCAGGTCTGTTTTGCCCATGATGGTGATTGGTGAGTCTTTAGCTCAGCTCATGAACATTTTGTTGCATTTTCTCTCCTCTGTCCAGTATAGGTGGGGCAGTGATAGAGTGCCTTTGGTGGGCACCTGGCATCTAGCCTGGGTAAACCTACTGTAGTTATTGACAGAAGCATTTTTGCTTCTGCTGTGTGGTTGCATGGGTGTGAAAAATCTGTTACATTTTCACTGAAATTGGAATATATTGTTATAAATCTTAACCATATTTTTAAAACCACATTTTAATCACAAATGCAACAGCAGCAGTAAAGTATGTTAGTACTAATTAGCTGGAAATAGCTTTATTGACAAAACTTCTGCTTGTACTAACTATTTAAAGCATGCACGTTATACGCAACCTGATGGCATATAACGTCCTCTCTGACAGAATGAAATACGATTTACTGGCTTTTTCACTTCTTTTTTGAAGAACAGTATATTGTGAAAATTTGATATCCTTTGGATCTGATCTTGCAAAGATTACCACAAATTTAAGTTTTTAGTGGTATGACTATTTTCATATAAACAAACCTGATCCCACCCCTTCCCCTCCTCAGATATATAAGCTTGTATTGACAACTCACTTCATTAAGTGAGCATCTTCAGGTTTTCAAGACAGGAAGATGAAACTCAGTCCTACATCTAAGATGTAATATGCCTCCATGTATTTTCTAATCTATGAAGAAAATAAAAGTAAGTCAAAGACTAAACAAAACACTTGGAAGCTTTCAGATGCATTTATGACTAGATTGTGAGTTAGACATAATTGTAATTCTCATCCTTCTGTGGAATAATAATTGTAATATTACATAGAATTCCAGCAAATTGTATGATTATTGTCATTTAAAGAGACAAGGAGAAGCAAGTTCATTATCAGGTGTGTTCTTTACTCTAATTATTTTAAAATTAGTATTTAATAGCATTTTATCCAAGCAGTTTTACTCTTTGTTTAATGACTAGTTAATTCTCAAATTTTTAAGTTTTTCAGAATAGTAGAATATAAAAGAAATACCTAGAGGGGAAAAGAAGAAAAAGGAACACAAATACTACAAAACTTGTTACAGGGTTTAGGAATAAATGTAATGCCTTGAGCTGTATTTTGTATGTATTTGATGTCAGAAGTATATTGTATATATAGATTTTTTTTTTTTCCCTTAAAAAAACCAAAGCCAAACAAAACCAGAGCAGTCCCTGAAAGACCGCAGGTGGTCAGACATGGAGCTGCAGCCTGTGAGGGATCACGGAGAGGGGCAGATGTGGATCTGCAGCCATGGAGGACCCGGTGCCAGAGGAGGTGACTGTTCCTGCAGCAGCCGGGACTCTGTGTGCAGCCCAGGATGGAGCAGTTCCTGAGGGAATGCACCTCCTGGGAGGGACTCATGTCCCAGGGGTTCCTGAAGGACTCTCTCTAATGGGAGGGACCCCGTGTTGGATCGGGGGAAGAATGTGGGGAGTCCTCCCCTGAGGAGGAAGGAGCGGCAGAAACACCGTGTGGGGAACTGACCCTGAACCCCCCCTGCCCCTCCCTGTGCCCTGAGGGGAGGCGGGAGGGAAGGGATCCGGGCCTGGGAAGGAGGGAGGGTTTGGGGGAAGGTATTAAGAGGTGGTTGTGTTTTGCGGTTTTTTTTTTCTCACAGTAGACTGATTTATTATTTTCTTCCTTCTCATGTTGAGCCTGTCAGTTTTTGCCCATCAGTGTAATTGGGGAGTGAAAACCTCTCTGCGCTTGTCCCAGTTACTGAGCCTTCGGGTGGAATCTCTCCTCCGTGTACCACAGTAGGATGGGGGGTGTTATCAGAGTCCTGGTTCCTACCGGCTGGACCTAAACCTTGATGGTTTTTTCTGGCCAGCCAGGAGACAAGGAGTGGTAACAGGCAAAACACTCAACAATGGTAGTGAATTGAATGTTTTTGAAGAATTTTGTTTTTTATAATTGTGTTGAAGGGACTGACGGGTGGTTTAGTGTACATTTTCCATTTCAGTTTGGTGTTGTGATGGGGTTTTTTGGTGTGGGTTTTGGGGTTTTTTTTTGGGTTTTGGTTTGGGGTATTGTTTGGTTTGGTTTTGGTTTATTTTTGGTGTTTGTTTGTTTGTTTTGTTTGTTTTTGTTGTTTCTTTTTTATGTTGATGTGAAATTTGAAATTTGTGGAGATCTTGTGATGAATGTGGATTTTAATAACTCTCGAATAATGTGGAGTGGACGGGAAGGTATTGAGATCTGGTCATGTTTTCTCTTCTGGTAGATTACATAATTTTGTTTTTATTCCCAAGCACAGGTGGGAGATGAGTGAGCACAAGCCTTCTTGACACGGGCTAGGTCTAAACCATGACAAATATATACGAACACTTGTGCACACACACTATAAATACATATACATGTAAACACATGCACACATATATATACAGATACACATAGCTACTTATTGAAAATATGTAAGCTTTGTTATCTTCTTAAAATACATGTAAAACACCAAGCATATCAATAGGACTTAAACAGTATGGTACTACTTTGTACAAGCATTCAATTACAGTTTTCTGCAAAATGCAGAGGAACTTTTGCCTTTTAAGGAAAACAGACACGCATGTTTTTAGATCTCTATATAGTTACACAAAGGAAATGTAAAATACCCTAAAGTGAAAAGTAAGAATACTCTTACAGAAAAGGAAATAGAGATTGCATTGTATAATGCAATTATCTCAGCAGTAACTCATTATCAAGGAGAAAGCATAGTGAGTATGAGAGGATATGATTATTATTGCAGAAAAGGGAATGTGTCTTGGTAATGTATTTTTTTGTTTTTCAAGTGGCCTAGTAACATGTTTCAATGGATGGAAAAAAGTCCATTCCAGGTGGCAGCTGGGGAAAATTCTAATGCTTGTGGCCTTCCACTCCCCAAATTATTAAGAATTTGGATACCCTACTGCCATTTTGAAATCACATAGTAAGTATCTTTCCAGGTGTATACTACCAAATGAAGAAGGAGCCACCCCTACTTCATCCCTCTGTCATGGCTGGGAGTTAAGGTCTTAAGGTTACTTAAAGAATCACTGACAAAGATATGAGGAAAATGTCATCTTAATTTAGATCTATGAAAGCACCATTTAACAGAGTTCAATGGCAAGGTTTACTCTATTACCTGCTATGAAGAAGGGACATGTAGGGGTTGGAACTTTATTGGAGTAATTTAGAATCATAGGATCATAGAGTGGCTAGGGCTGGAAGGGACCTTAAAGATCATCTAGTTCCAGCCCCCTTCATGGGCAGGGATACCTCCCACTACACCAACTTGCTCAAGGCCCCATCCAGCCTGGCCTTGAACACTTCCAGGGAGGAGGCAGACACTGCTTCCTTGGGCAACCTGTTCCAATGTCTCTCCACTCTCAAATTAAAGAATTTTTTTCTGATGTCTAACTTAAATCTTCCTTCTTTAAGTTTGAAACCATTTCCCCTTGTCCTCTCACTACACACCCATGTAAAAAGCCCTCCCCCAGCTTTCTTGTAAGCTCCCTTCAGATATTGGAAGGTTGCTATAAAGTCACTTCTGAGCCTTCTTTTCTCCGGGCTGAACAATCCCAACTTCTTTAACCTGTCTGCACAGGGGAGGTGCTCCAGTCCTCTGATCACTTCAGTGGCTCTCCTCTGGACATGTTCCAGGAGCTCTATGTCCTCCTTACATTGGGGACTCCAGAACTGGAAACAGTACTCCAGGTGGGGTCTCACAAGAGCAGAGCAGATGGGCTTCAGGAGTTTCATTGACACCAACTTTCCCCTGTTGGCTGATCCAATGCTGGATCCAGGGCCAGTGGTTCTGTTCTTTACCTCTCTAACTTTTCTTCTCCTGTTCTGTCACTTTCACTTTCTCTTTCTTAAAATCATTATACTTAAAGTAACACTATGCTTACCACATCTTTTCCCAGGCTGTGCAGTTTGAACATCCATTTGTTGTGACTTTTGTGCTCTAAATAATCAGCCTTTATGATTACGCAGCCTGAGTATATATAATAATCAAAATATCAGCTTTAATGAATTATTCCTTGTATAGTTCTAATTACATCTTATGTTCAAATACAGACCTTGAACACCATTTCACTTTTATCTGATCCAGGAGTATTTGACATTCAAGTATCTCCTCAGACTGTGACATTTAAGTCACTCTCCCAGGTAGTGCCAGGTCTGACACTATAAGGTTGGATCCAGCTCCACCTAGGCTCCTCTCTGAGGAGTTTAGAAAGCAAGGGGGTCCAATCTGTGTCTCCCTGGGTGCTCTATCCAGGCCATGACATGCTATTCTGGTTCTTGTGGGTTATTTTTCCTTATAGGTTTGTGGATCAGTAAGCTATATTTAGTATGTGCATTGTAAACTTCAAGTGCACATGCACCTAAGGTACGTACATAGCCTGGGCTAACAAAAGCTCAAAACATCTAACAGCCTTTCCATAAGCTTGTCTTTAATATACTCCTGAGGGCACTGTTGTATATTCTAAAGGATATGGAGCTAAGGACAGAAAAACAGGAAGAGAATTGCAGTAGCAGCTTCCTTACAGTAGCTCTTTGTGTCTCTCTCTCTGTTAATATTCCTTTGCATGTGAACAAAAAATTCTTTACCTTGGGGCATCACTGTATTAATAGACTCAGCCTAGTACACATGTGCTGCTTTACTTCCGAAAAGCTGCCCATAAGATCAGACACTAATTCTGAGAGAAAGTAAGCCCACAAGACTGAAACTTTCAGAGCAAAGAAAAATATGCCCTGAAAGCCTCTGTTTGCATAACCTCCAGAGTGTTTGAAATGTAGGTAGATAAAGAAAACTTTTCTGAACTCAGGAGTGAGTTTTTGCCAGTTTCCTCTGGCCATTTTCTCATCTATTGGTCAAATATCTGTCATGCTAGAAAAAATATAAATAACATCCAAGCCATATTTTATCAAATAAATATTAAGCTGTAACTAGTTTAGTTATGGATTATTTTAATTTAATTTTTTTAAAAGCTCAGACTAACATGATGTTCTATTATCCTACTGGGACCTCTGTAATGTTTGGAAGTCTGTTGTAATAAAGATAAAGTTTGACATTGACAATCAGAATTTTCCTGTCCTTTCTTCTTTTTCTGTTTGTTCTGTCTAAAGTAATTTGCTGCCTTCTTTTATTTTTTTTTTCACTTTTGACACTATTATGATCATTATCCTGTTGACCTCTTATATCTCATTTTTTAGAATAGAGGTATTATTGTAACTGCAGCAGAATTTAATCATCTTCTGGATTATTAACATGTCTTTCCCTTCTGATTCAGAGAGCAGATGAAAACTGTTGAAAACTTTCAGATTTCCCATTTCATTGTACCAATTTCCGTAACTCAGACTTCAAGTTAAATCCAGTGGGGAGCTTCTGTTTGAGTTACAAAGGCATTCCACCAGACTTGGAGAATTACCTTTTTCACCCTGTGTTTTATTAATTTATTATTTTATTAATACTATCTCCAATTAAAAAATATATTGCAAAGACATCTAAATACATTGTCCTGTACTTCGACCATACTGAGATACTTTTATTTCTTCACATTAATTCAAGACCAGCCTTTCAGTTCTCCAGAAAAGCAGATAATTATAACACATTAAAAAAGTACAGAGCATGAAGCTTTCAACAAATTGTGGGAAGTTATTCACAGGCTACAGTTTGTGTCTTCACTTTCCAAGGCCTCTACTATCGCACCAGGTCTGAATTTTTTATGTAATATGTCACTGTGTTGGAGTCAAATATCTTACTATGCACAGAATAACTCCTTGTTACAGCTATCTGTATAGAACTATGGTTGCACCACACCAATATAGTTTTTTGCTGTATTTTGGTACACGAAATTAGAAAAGAGGGTTTATTCTTGGTGGAAAAAGCTGTGAAAGGGATCTTCATCTAGATTTTATAACTGGGTCATTTTTCCATAGCAAGAAAATTATATCTTTTCGCTGAGAGAGCTGTAAGATTTAAACAAAAGTAGTCTTCCACCTATAAGATTTTTTTGTTAGTATTATACTAATTAGCACTGCTCTACTTACCTTGTTCCTACTAGGTCAGCAGTAGTAATTAGAGCAGATTGACTGTAGTGAATTAGGTCCTGAAGGATGCTATGCTCAAAATCTTATTTATGGGTAAAGAGGAAGTACATCCTATATATATATATACATATATTAGTCCAGATCCAAAGTAAGAAAAAATAATGATTCAGATAAAATTGTTCTACACACACTTCTCAATCTCTGCCCCTTTTCCTGGTGTTGTGCTCACCTTCCCCCTGCTCTTCTGGGACTAAAATCTCTGGTTTCAAACCAATGAAGAGGGAATGTTATGATTAATTGTCAGCATCTGGAGTTATTCACCAGGAAGAATATGATGTTCATTTTGGTGGTTTATTCTTCAGCACTCCAGGGTCAACCTGGGGTTATTTTTATGTGTTTGCTAGCACACTTCGACATCTTTGTCTTTCTTCCTTTGGCTTACAGATTGAAGTTTCATCCAAATTACAATGTATTTTGACCTTTATGTATATTAGATATTCATTCTTTGTTTCTCTTTGTTAGCCTTAAATCCAGTTTTACCTAGCTTCAGGTCTCCATTTCTTTAACTAATCATGAGTGCTGTTGTGGTACCTCCAGTGCTAGGCCTGTGATTCATCCTTCTCATCCCCTGCCTGCAATCTACATCTCATCCTGTGCCTCTGGTTCTCAAGGCCTGCATTTTTCTACATTATTTTGTTAGAGTTGCAAATATCTGCTTCTACATGGTGCTTATTAACACTCACTATATAAAGCTATGGCTGTACTACAGAAAGATAAACAAAAGTAAAATAAATAAGCCATAATCACCTGGTCAATGAGATAAATCGCTGTTACAGCCAAATGAAGCTGAGATAAAGCTAAGTCAAATTTATCCACATGAAGTCTGACAATTTCAAATCAACTAAAAAGCTTATGGACTGCTACCAGCAATAGTAATATCAATAGCCTCATGCTACAAGACTACATCTTTACAAGGAGCACTACTTTATATAAGACACACATAAAAAAAGGCTTCTCTGAATAATATAGCACCAAGGGCAAGTTCAGTATGGGAAAATAAGACTAGCCAGCACCCTAAGTG
This sequence comes from Florisuga fusca, assembly GCA_038090715.1. Taxonomy (NCBI): domain Eukaryota; kingdom Metazoa; phylum Chordata; class Aves; order Apodiformes; family Trochilidae; genus Florisuga; species Florisuga fusca. The sequence continues at coordinate 4,968,003 of JAAWXA010000001.1, read as the reverse complement.
TCAGGTCCTTAGAGAGGTTTATGGTGATTTTCCCCATGAAACAGTAGGTATGATATACCTATATATTTATACAGGTAAATTTACCTAGAGGATGATTTTTTCAACATAGTTTCAAATAATTTTTTAATCACATGAAAATTTTTCACTGCACTGAAGTACAAGCAGGAAAATTTGAATATGGAGGTAATGAAGCAAAAAATGTTACAAAATATAGACAATGAGTTACCTCTCTGAATGGAAGTGTTGAGTAATGACAATATAATCATCTGGAGTAGAGAGGTTGAAAAACAGTCACACACAGAGCTGTAGGGAAAAGAATGTTTTAATGACAGATACAAACTTAAAGCAGTTAGCTCCAGTTCATATGTTACTGCATTAAATTTTAGCAAAAATAAAACATGCTGTTGCCTTGCAGCAGCATATGACTGCAACCTTGTAGTATGTTATAGTGTCTGACAAAAACCTACTGAAATAAAAATAATTCCACAGACATGTAAGAATCCACCTCATGATTTTAAGTATTAGCACCTCTTGTCTCTCTTTCTTGTGAGACTCATCACAGGGACACAATGTCTGTGTCTTAAATCAGAAACTGAAATTTAATATTGATTTTTCATTACAAAGAAGATTTGTTGACCAAAAAAAACCTCACTTATCTTTCCTTATGCATACTTATATATGAAAATATAGCTAATGCAAAGAAAATCCTTTTGTATAGTTCATACGTCTCAATATATAAAGATTTAATGCAGGAAAATATACATTGTCAGGAAAAAAGTACTCTATTGTACAGAAATATTAAAAAATCAGTTGTAATCTGTTGCAAACACTCTCTCTCAAACAACCTCAATTCAAACTGGTTTGAGCTTTTGCTCTGAATCCAAGCTTCTTGTAGAAGCTTGAAATAGTCATAGCTATATTTGTTTTGATTTTTCTGACAAATAATCGTCTTTGTTAGGTGTGATACTGTATTTCAGTAGTATCATACATGCTCAGTAACATTCTTACAGAGATAGGTAAAATTTCATAATATTTAATAGAGACTTTCAATTTTCTTCATTTCATCTGGAATGGTAGAAAGCAGATTCAAGGTTTCAGGATTATATACTAATTAAATAAATATATAACATAATATAATTATTAATTATTAATTATTAATTAATACAGAAAATCACCATTCTCCCTTTTTTGACATCTTGTATTTTCTTATTCTGACTAAAAACAAATGAATACTTGTTTGTCCTGCACAGCTGAACCAGCTGTAGACTTGAGAGGGATAAATTATTTGATTTTTGTGAATCATCACCTAAATTGGAAGCCTCAGTTCTGGTCATGAATTGTTTGAATTGTCAGAATACTCCATTTTGATTGGCATATGGACAGTAACATTAATCCATATGTCTCTTGCTCTTTATCTTAGTGAAGTAGAAGCAGGGTTCTATTCTTTATCATCTTAGTAGCTTCTCTGCTCCTGAGTGGTTTTATCACTAATATTCAATCTATCTAAAATTCTCTGAACATTATTGCTTACTGTCTTGTTACGTCTGTCTTCTACAGCATTATTCTGCTAGATGCTCTAAAGCTGAGGAAGAGATGGCTTAGATGATATCTGTCAACCTTATTATGTAAGATTCCATTTTAGATAGCTTTTATAGCAAGTAACAATAACGTGCAGCAATTTACAGTGATTTTTGAGTTTGCTGATCTTTGCTGTAAGATCCTAGGAAGACAAAAAGACAGTAGCAAGAAAAAAAGAAATAACTTTAAAAACTTGTGCATGATAGAAGTGAAAAGAATCTCATTCTCTTTCATTTTGAAAAGAAGTAAAAGGGGAAGTGAGAGGGAATGTTTGAACATAAAAAACCTGTAACTATTGCAATATGTTTAAAAGGGGGACAAAATTGAAGCTAAAGAAAATAAAGCAAATCCAGGCTTAAGGACAAAAACAAACGAAACACATTTTCTGGACAAGATACTAAACTTCACTGACTGAAAGGGCAGTACACAGAGTGCTGTGATTGCAGAATGGCACTGCACATCTACTGCAGTGTTCCACAGACTGGCCTGTTTGTTCCTAGAAGACTATAAACAGTCTAGGGCAAAACCAGTTATCTTCCTCATAACTCTCATGCCTTATATTTTTCTAGGAAAGAAACAGAAAGTAATGAAAGATGGAGGTATGAACACAGATCCTCTAATGAAGAGAATAATCTTGTATAGTTGTTGTAAATAATACAGACAAAGATAATGTCTTTGCATTAAAAAAAAAAAGAAAAAAAAAGAAAAAAAATTTGCTTTATGCTAAGGCAGATGCATTCCTAATAGTAAGCAATGCATTCAGATACTATTACTTATGAATGTTGAGTTCTGTATATGGTATAACTTCTAGGACTCTTTTCCTGTAGCAGGGACACAACAGGAAAAACACTGGGTAAGTGTAACTGGAAAATACATTGTGCAGTGAGATAGAAAAGGCAAGTGCAGTGAAAGTGTTATATCAAAACTAGTTGATTAATCTACATCTGATCTCAGGAGAGGGTAGAACTTCCCAAAGCATGATTCATCTCACTTACTATATTCTATGAAATAATGAATCATTCCAAAAAACCCAATAGACATTCATTGGTTAGGTTAAAAGCAGTCTAAATTACCGTCCTCTACTGGCTATCAAAATTTAGATGGTTAGACAACATAAACTATACTTAAAAGATTAGGAAGCCTTCACTTCCCCATGACAATTCTAGTTAGAATTGTCAGTTCTCCAGTGGCAATAATATATGAAAAGAAAATTCAAAGCTGTTCATCATAGGAGTATCAACCAGCTATAATCAGCAGCAAGTTTCAGAAAATGGAAAAGGACTTGGGAGTGAAAGGGTAAGAGGAAGGTGAAACACCAGATCAAAGAGCTTTAGGCATAACCTATGCTGCAAAGTTTTACTAGTAGCATAAAATACTGGATGATAATATTACATAAAATGTTCTTCAGAAAGTATCAAAGAGGTTTCTTTAGTTCCAATTTAAAGATATATATTTCTTTGATGTTTCTGTAAATGTCAGAGAACAGCACAAAAAATAAAGTCATCATTTTGCCAGTTTAACATTAGATCAGAAGACATCAATAATATGAGATTTAGGTCAAGCAGAAGGAACATTATTATGGTTTCAACAAAAGAATCAGTAGAAAGCATAAAAAAAGGTAGCATGAGAACACATTTAAGATGATCATGTGACTATTTGCCGTAGTTGTTTTTTATGAATATTGAGATTTTGTTTTAATTTGATCTGGTTTAGTTTTGTAGCAAAGAGAAAAGCATAGGGAGGTTACACAATAGTCTGAATTAATTAAATTGTTAAGGGAAAATCCCATTTAAAGTTTTAGCATGCATACTTGACTTAAAGAGAGGAAATTGGGATGTCACGAGCATTTCCTTTATCTACATTCATCTTAAGACACAATCCACAAGGAACACGTTGCATCCTTTTGCATATTTAATTTTTGCAGAATATTTGAGACTCCAACTTAAGACATATTCCAGGATGAAATATAACAATTGTAATTTTAGAAACTTTCTAGAAAATTCCAATATTCTGCATTTTCTGAAGAAAATGTGATAGGAAGTTCTGTGTTAGCTTACAATAAAATGGTAACTTCGATTTAGGCTTTGTATATTTTTTGTTTCATTTGTTCTCAGTGTAGTACTGCAAAATGAAACAAACTGGTCTAGTAAACTGCTGAGAGACTGAGGAAGCTGGGCTTGTTCAGCCTAGAGAATGGACAGCTTTGAGAGGAATTTGTCACAAAGCCAGCAGGGTGAGGCTTTTTCCAGAGCTGCCTGGAGGGAGGATGACAGTAAATGGGCACATGTTAAAGAGTTGTTCAGTCTAGGAATAAATATAAAAAATTTCCCAATATGGAGAGGCAAGCAGTGGAAAATGCTGCTCAGAGAGGTTCTGCAGTTTCTGTCCTTGGGGAACCAAGAACCCGCTGAATCAAACTCTGAACAATGTGTTCTGTATCAGAGCTGATCTGCACTGAGCAGCTGGTTATAGTAGAGACCTTCTCAGGTCCTTCCAAGCTGAATGATCCTATTACAGTTCAACTTCTACCCTTTGACTTCATCTACTTCAGCATTTCGGAAATCTGTTGAGGCACATCATGTGAAGTGGATTTTGATGTGACATAATCTTTCTTATAAGTTTTTTTTTCTCCTTAGGGAAAGAAGGAAGTGGTCAGGATGCTACAGTTTTCATAATGCATTTCATAGATGTACTGAAAAAAAAAATTACTATACATTTCATAATGTATTTTTGTATTTTAAAAATGTTCAGAAAATTGCTATCTTAAGTTATTCAGTAACATTTAATGGAATATCACCATGTGGTAAATGAACACATCATTGCACAGTCTTTACTCAAGTAACAGTCAAAAACATAGTGTCAAGAAAAGGAAGAATTTTCATTTTCATATGGAAAGAGTGGTGCAGCCAAAAGAAGGATCAGTGTGACTTGAAAAATGTTTAATTCAAGAACTGCTTAGTTATTAATAGAGAGCAAAATTAATGTACTGAGAAGGGAGGAATACAAGGGTATTGAACATCCACGGTCCTTTGAGTTTGTGTAGAATTATTGTTAAATCCTCGTAGCTTACCATTTATCTTGTTCAGTCATCAAAGATGTTTAGATTTTCATCATTCCTCTTTTCTTGCCCTCAATCTTAAATATGTTTGTTTCCTAAATTACTGTTCTTGTTTCTCCAGTGAGGTTATGAATTGTGCACACAAAAGGGCTCCACCTAGAATCCAGTGATGAAAGCCTTTTTGGTTTCAGTCCTCCCCCAGAAGTTACCAAAAGGATGAAGTGTTTACTTCTATAAACTTTATCTTCTTTGATACAGGGTTATTACAAGATAAATAAATTCTTTGTTTTAAGAGAAAAATCATTTAACACACTTTTTCCTAACTCAACACCTCTGGCATATGCAACAGCCATGTCTTAAGTTTACTCATGTAAAAATTGATAGATATTTGGGATATATTGGCTTCAATTAAGCATTATTCTTACATTTATTCACATATTATTTATAGATACAATATTCACAACTTTCTTTTTAGTGGTGCTGCTACTCTTCTTTGCTGCACATGTATACCTGTCAGCTTATTAGCATAAAGGATTTTTTGTTGCTTGTTAATACTGCCTACCCATGCATTACATAAATCTTTCTGCTTCACATAATTGAAGAAAATGCTTAACTACACATTTGTAATATTTAGATTAACTTTTAACAAAACAGTCTCTGTCCAGTCATAAAAGCTACTGAATTGGATTTTCTTCCCTCCTTTTGTTAGCAGTGAAAAAAGAAGAAAAAAACAACCAATCAAACAAAGAAAACAAACAAAAAAACCCCAAACCAAATACATTTAGAAACACTGATTGCTTATAGACTGGAATAGTGCAACAGAGGAAGATGAAAAAAGGCAGGGAAAATCAGCCCTCCTTGTCAGATTTGATTCTTGTCCCATTTATACATATAGTTAGCCTCTCTTTTTTCTTCTTATTATGAAATAAAAAGTTATCCAGTTTCATATTTCTATTTTTCTATTAGCCAGTTGCACCAGATGGAATATGCATAGCAATCAATTATATGTTAAGGCTTTGTCTTTGTTTTTTTCCTTCATAAATTGGTTAAAATGAATTAGAACAAGATTGGTCAAACAGGATAAATTGATCAAACTAGAACTAGAACAGGATTTAACTACTCCTATGGATAGTTAGAGCCAAATTTCAATCCTTAGGTACTTTACTTAGGAAAACCTCCATGTTTTCATCTTTTTTTCTTTTTCAAGTTTATGAGGGAAGAAAACAACACTTGAAGGCAAACACCACCATTTTTATTAAAACATTTAAATGAGGAAAAAAAAAAAAGAAAATATTTTCTACTGTCAGAGTGCACTGGGGACTGGGGTCTGTCCCACCACCCCAGATGGGGATCAGTATGGCTGGAGAGGGCACTAGGGGCAGGGCTGTAGGGATCTGGAGACTGGCACTTCTGTGGCATCACTGGGCAGGGACTGACCACCCTGGGAGTGGGGCTGAAAGGCGGTGTGGGGCCATGGCCATGGCTAGCAGCACCCTTAAGGCATTGATAGGCTGCAGTGAAAACTAAATGAGAATAATAATAAAATAGTGTGTGGGGGAGAAATTTACAAATATGTTTTTCTCTTTTACTTTTCAAAATATTAGGAATTCATTGTTCACTGAAACACATGCCAACTTGGTATCTTCTTGTTAGGTACGTATAATAGTTAATTTTTAACATGAAATTTGAACATTTTTGCTTTAAATATAATTTTCCAAGTTTGGAGCCTTGAAAGTCTATTAGTTAATTTCAACAAAGAATGATATATAGATGCTAATAAAGTGCAGAAAAATAGTTTTATTTACCATTTTTTGTCATACTCTATAGAAAAACCCATATGTAAACATGTCACAGTAAAAACATTGAACAGAAGCACGTAACTGAGAGGAATAGTCTCATCTAATTGCTCACTACAACTTAATTCCTTTGAGCAGGACAAAAAATTCAATATGTGGTGCTAGTGTAGTAATGAATTACCAGATGTAATTATCCACTATAATTAGAGATATCAATTCTTCAGAAATAAATTATCATTTTATTACAGTCTCTTATCAGTTAGATATTTTTCTGTAGTAGAATCTGAAGCAACACTGGCACAATGGACAGAGGGAGAAAAGACGAATGAGAAAATGTTAATGGTAGATCATGGGAAATAAAAAAAATGAATAGTGCAAATGATGTATTTGTTATATTTTTCATGTTCATTAAGTTGCAAATACCCTGGTCCACTAAATAGCAAAATTATCTTGAGTATAACCATCAATCTTAAAAATACTATGTCTGAAAAAGCAGAGCATTTAAAAAATACGCTTAAAATCACTCTTTAAGGGCCTTTTCCCAACACACTCACTAGAAAATTACTCTTGAGAGAAAACAGAAACAAAAATAAGAATGTAGAGCATATTGGCTTATCCTAAGTGCCATCAGCATGATCCTGACAGTTTTCCAGTAACAACTGTTTTCACATAAAATGTGAATATATTACCACTTAAGTAATCCCATGTGGTTTAGCTTTCTGTATGTAAGAATGTGTCTCACAGGGTAACTGCAGCTGGTTTTAAGAACAACTGATTTATACTGTTTAAAATATGTTTACAACTTAGTTTGCAATTTTCTATTTAAGTGACAATATTTAGATAATAGTTGTCAAACACTAGGTTTATGAAAACTCAAAAGAGGAAATATGCAAATTGTTTATAAAATTTAAGGTTCTACGATTACAAGTGTGTAAAAAAAATTAAGCAATAAGATGATTTTTAAACTATATTTGACTTTTTTCCATTGGCAGTAACTGAAAATCCTCACAAAACTGTCTTATGCATAATAAAGCACCTAGAAAAATGTTGACAAAATTAGCATATGTCACCTTATATCAGAGGAAGTAGCTCAGTCTTGTCAGGAAGCCCAGAGAAACTTACCTGGCCTTAGCCTTCTCTTTCTGTGTTCCTCTGATTCATATGAGTAGGAAATTTTTGTGCATAAAATAAAAGATCTCGTATTTGAAGACATCAGAACTGTGACACACATTGTAGCTTTTAATTTCTGTGGAATTTAGCTGTTAAGCCAAGAACTGAACTTTCTTTATGCATCTGGCAAGATGTAATTATAGAAACTTCTACACACACACACACACACAAAAAACCCCAAAACAAACAAACAAACAAAAACAAAAAACAAAACCGAACAAACAAAAAAAACAAAAAACAAACAACAAAAAAACCAACCAAACAAACAAAAAAAAAAGTGCCGTTTCAACTTTTGGCAAAAAGAATAGTCAAAAATATTAGTAATATTGCTTTCATATTCTTTCTCTACTTTTAAATTGTTGCTTGCATGACTGTTTGCTAGTTGTACTTTCCTACAGGGCTTCCTTGCTCTAACTATGGGTGTATATTTTTAATTTTTAGGAAATATTTTTATTTTTAAGTTCTAAGGCGAGACCACAGCACAGGGTCAAAAAAACTAGAGAAAATTCTGTCTTCGGTTGACAAGTTGTAGCTTTTAAAAATTCAGTTTTTACTCCTTCTGTACATACAACAAAAAGCATGTATTTCGCTCAGGAAGGACCAAAGGTCAGATGATTTTTATAATTTATTGTTTCAGTTCTCTTAATGTGAATTTGAGAGGTCATATATGCCATCATTCCCCAGTGAAATCTTAACTATTTCAGATGTCAACTCCTTAATTTTTTTCTGCAAGCTTGCTACCATTAACTAGCCAATTAGTTAGAACTACTAATTCATTTACATTGGAATTATTCCCAAATGGTATGCATGAAAATGGAACAGAAAATATGAGCCTATATGACCTGCTTGCCTACTCACTAACCCCATATTAAATTTATACCACGAAAGCATAAAATTAAATTTTTATATTGTATTTCTTTAATTTTATAACAGGTGGGTAAGATGCTCTTTATTATGCTTAAGTTTAAGGATTTTTATTCTAATTTTGAGGAAATCATAGGGTTTCAGTTGGAAGGGACCATAGACACATCATCTAATTCAACCACCCCTACAGGGAGGAGGGACATGTTCCACCAGATCAAATTTCTCAGTCCCTCTTCCAGCCTAACCCTGAACACTTACATGGGTAAGGTATCCACAAATTCTGTGTTCCAGTCTCTCACCACTCTTATTGTAAGAATTGCTTCTGTATATCTAATCTAAAGCTACCTTATTTTAATTCAAAACCAGTACCCACTATCCTGCCCCTACTGACCCTGGTAAAAAGTCTCTCTTCATCTTTCTTATAAACCCCTTTTAAGAATTAAAAGGTCACCACACACTTTCCCTAGAGTCATCTCTTCTCCAGGCTCTTCCAGCCTTTCTCCAGAGCAGAGTGGTTCCAGACTTCTGATATTTTCACGGCCCTCACCTGATCAGTTTCTATGTTCCTGACACTTTTTGCAGTTTGGATGGTCTCACTATGCACTATCTTGCCTTCAGTATCTTATGGTCATAACATGAAGGTACATACATCTATATCAAAATCACACACGGAAACACAAAATACTGTGATTGAGTGAATGAATGAATAGAACAATCTATTTTTCAGACAGCAAGTGCTACTAAAGGGATCTTACATGCACTGGAGGAAGTTTTAGCAGATACAATGGATTTATTCTGCAGAAGAAAAAACAACAGGACAACCTCATTTAAAATAAACATGACGTAGCAGTCTCTTGGGTGCTGAGTGCTATCACTGAGTGAAATTAAAAACAAATTTAAAAATTTAAAAAGATTATGAACCTAACTAATAAAATGAGTTTTCAAACAAAGTAGAAAATTAAGCCATGAAAGTTCACTGCTGAAAATAAAACTAAGGTTCTAAAAAGTAGTATGCATCTGTTAAAAAAAAAAAAAAAAAAAAAAAAAAATATGCATCAAGAAACAAAATGCAAATACTTTGTCACCAATGGATAAGCTCTTACTACTCAAAGCTCTCAAAATCAAGTTTGCTTCCCAAAAGGTCCAAAGGTAATTCAAATAGGAAAGTATTTTTAAGCAGTTAGAGATATTTCCAGCTTGAGAACACAATGTGTTTATACAATCATGTCTCTGTCATACAGCAGCTGTGATTCTGCCTTTATTCCACCCTGACCAGTGCTATATCTTTAGAGAAAGATCTTGAAGAATAATATAGCTGAGATGTGCATAAATAACTATGTACTTTTTAAAAGCTGCATATTTTATATTTTCATACTTGCGCATATCATGGGAATAGCTGCAGGAAAAAGTAGGCTAATGAAACAATTAGCTGAACACATACATTACCCCATTAAAGAATATTAATATGTCAATACATGTTGTCTTTCTGAAATTTGGGCATGTATATAATTTATATGTTTTTGGTTTTATGCATACAACAGAGAAAAAAAAATGTAAGACAAGTGGACTAAAACCTATAGAGAAATTCAAGTAAAATAGTAAATAAGCAGATAGGAAAGAGTAACAAAAGTATTCTCCAAGAATTTATATGCCAAAAATATAAGGTATTATAGCTATTAACTCAAGAAAAAAGTAGGAAGGTGAAAGCTGCTGTACATAGTATGATATTTTCCCTCAAAAAGTTTGATAAATTGCTCACATGATTAACTCTAAGAGTATACTTCATACTATAGACATACTATACCATCTCATAATATTTGGAATTCATGTGATGACTTCTATAATATGAAACGTTTTACTATACAATCTTTTCCAAAACAAAGCAGGATGGCTTATGCAATACTTACAAAGTTTGTGGCAAAAATAGTTGTTCCTCAGATACAATGCACAGCCCACTGCAGTTACTGTGGTGGCTTGAGGTAGGTTTATTTATTTTAAAAATAAATCTGCAACAAATCAAGTCTTCCCATTTATTCTCCGCAACACTATTAAGGTTATTGCACTAGGGCATGTTTAATTGACATTTAAATAACTCATGGATTCTCAGGCTCTGTTCTTTATGCTCATTTTAAACAACAAGATGAATAGATGTAATAGCTGTTTGGGGATCTTAAAGGACCCTCCAGAAGGTTGTTTATCCTGCTTTATAAACAGGTACCAAAGATAGGCAGATAAAAGTCACACTTATAAATGTGACTTTCATTGTTAACAGTGAAGGCAGCTTACATTTTGCTGTAGTTACTGTCATTATTTAGGAAGACTGAAGCAGACAGTAAGGCTTCTTGATGTTTGCCATGCCATCTCTTGAATTGTTATTCTTACTGGTATCCACTAAAATAAATCACAATGCCATATGATTATGCCTATTAAGCATCTCTCTATTTATCCACTATTGTCACAATTATTACCTTTGCCAAGAAGATACCATGGTAAACCTGTGTTGCTGTTGGTTTTTTTCCTTATTGGAAAATTTAGAACACTTTGTTGAGGGTATCTACTCTGTATTTATTTTCACTGCCTCTGTAAAGATGGCTTTTCTGATGCATTTCCTAATTGCAGTTCACTGGGAATTTATCAGAGACTGAAGACTTGTCTAAATTTTGACATTCAGAATCTTAGAAAACTTTATACTACCATACATTAAACAAATGAAGAGGCTTCTTTTCCTAACCATTAATGGTCAATCAAATCTACAAAGCTCTGGCTCTTCATATCCCTTTCAAACATTATATCGTAGACCACAGTTCACAAAAGTCTGACTTGACAGACAGTAATAGGCACTGTGCTGGAAGGCAGGAAAAATAAATCCCTATTATACAGATAGAGTGCTCTAATGAGCTGCATAGTCTGCATGCTTACTTACTAACCCTTGAAAACTGTGAACTAGACACACTAGAATAGTCTTTGTAGAGATAGCTAGTTTTTCCATTGACTGTAACAAAATATGATTCAAACTGTTCAAAGATGTTTAACATCTAAAACAGCTCTGTAAAACTAAATATATCAACTAACTGTGATTAATTCAGACCCCAGCACCAAGGTGTGTGATTTCTCACAAGTGTGGCTATTTTGCTGCGTAGTTCTAGACACTACTTAGAGTAACAGCAAATTTAAAAATGAAAAAAAAATTGCATAGAGAATGGCACTTCAGTTTAGAAGATTTTTAACGCAGAAAAACCTTAGCATCTCTCTGAGCAGTCAGCAATGTGGTCTGTTAGTAGCTTTGACAACCTATATTTTAATGTGTGCATCTAGAACAACAAGCCATGGCAGATAATAAGACAGGTGAAAAAAACTGAGTAAATCTTTAGAGAATCACAGATGGGCTGAGGTTGAAAGACAACCCATAAGGTCACCTTCCATAGCAGGTTGTCCAGGACCATATCTAGATGGCCTTGAATATCTCCAGAGATGGAGATACCTCAACCTTCCTGTACAAGCTGTTCCAGTGCTCAGTCACCCTTACCATAATAAACAGTTTCCTTATGTTCAGATGGAACATCCAGTGTTTCTGCCCATTGCCTTTTGTCCTGTCAGCGGATCTGTCTTCTTTTCACCCTTGCTTCAAGCTTTTACACACCTTTATAAGACCCTCCTCTACTTTCTCTTCTGCAGGCTAAACAGTCCCAGATTTCTCAGCCTCTCCTCATCTGCAAGATGTGCCAGTCCCTTAATCACCTCAGTGGCCCTTTTCTGCAATCTCCAGTAGCTCTATATCTCTGCTGTAAATCACATCCTTGTGTCTCTTCTATTGAGGAACTTCATTATAAACACTCCTGGTCAGGAGTAGTAAGCATGATTTCACCAGAGGGAGCTTATACTTCACATCCTTGATAAATTTATATTGTAGAGGCCAATCAGGTAAGGCCAATCAGGTGTTGCCAATTACCAGGTGAGATGCGTGAGCTCCTGTTCAGCCCACCTGTGCCCAATTAGGGCTGGGCCCAACTGCGCATGAGCAGAACTGGGGGACCAATAAAAGGTGGGCTACCAAAGGCAAGGGGCTGACTCCTGAGCAGTCTGACAAGGAGGGTAGTTGAGTCTGGAGTGTTAGTACTGAGCTAGGCTGACTGAATCTAAAGGCGACAATTGGAGTACTGTTTATACATCTTGGCAAGAACACCTACTGGACCTTGAAGCTCTGTGGCCCAGGAAAAGTTCGTCCGCAACATTATATTAAGACAGTGGCCTGGTAGATGAGGGTGGAAGCAGTGGATATTGTCTACCTGGACTTCATGAAGGCCTTTGACACTGTTTACTAGAACATCTTCATAGGCAAGGTGGTGAGCAGTGAGGTGGGGTGAAAAGGGGCTGAATGGCCCAGCCCAGAGCAAAACAAATCTAGTTGGAGGCCAGCAATTAGTGATATGCCCTAGGGATCAATTGTGGGTTTAATCCTTTTCAGCATCTTTATTAATGATTTGGATGATGAGGCAGAATATAGTCTCTTAGCAAGTGTGCAGACAACTCCAAACTGGGAGGAGTGGCTGATATGCCAGATGGTTGTGCTGTAACTGAAAGGGACCTTGACAGGCTGAGGAAATGGGTCAACAGAAATTTTACAGAGTTCAGCCAGGGAAAGTGCAAACTCCTTCACCTGAGAAAGAATGACCTGATGCACTGGTACATACTAGGGTACAACCAACTAGAAAGCAGCTTTGCAGAAAATTACCTGGTGGAAACAAGCCAGCAATGCTACCTCTCTGAAAAGAAGGAAAAATCTATCCTGGGATGCTTTAGGCTGAGCTTGTCCAGAGGGTCAAGGGAGGTGACCCTCCCCTTTTTTCATCACTGCTGAGGATATATCTGGAGTTCTGTGTGTCATTCTGATCTCCCCCATGCAAGAGAGATGTGGACATATTGAAGATGAACTGAAGATGAGATGTGGACATACTGAACATATCATACTGTGTAGGGTCCTGCACCTGGGGAAGAAGAACCCCAAGCATCAATATAGGTTAGGGGTAGACCTGCTGGAAAGTGGTTGGCCAGGATGACCCCAACAGGTCCTTCCAACCTCAGCCATTCTGTGCTGCTTTGATTCTGTGACATGGCACTCCAGATGGAGTTTTAGCAGTGCTGTGTAAAGAGGAAAGATCACCTCTGTCAACCTGCTGGCTGCCTAATGCAGCCTAGGATAACAGTTCCTTGCAAGGGCACCCCTAGGTTCTTTTCTGAAAATGTTTTCTATCTAGGCAGCCTTCAGTATATTCATGGGATTATTCTCCCCCCCAGTGCTGGACATTGTACTTCACTTCGACTTATCAGGAGATGATTTGATGAATTCATGTTAACTACTCCATCACCTTTCCAAGCACTGACATGAGGCTAATGAGCCTAGTCCTCACTCATTCTCTTTTTGGAAAATAATTACTTCTGATGATGGAGTTCCTCTGCTCTGGAGCTTTAGAAAGAAACAAAAGGAACACAAGGAGTTAATATCTTCATATGAAAAACCACATGCAGTAAAAGCTAACCAGTCTTATTTATTATCTTGAAGAGATATTGATTATTGTTTTTTTGCTGACACTACCTCCTGCAGGAGAATCACAGAAAGTTAGGGGTTGGAAGGGACCTCAAAAGATCAAGTCCATTCCCCTGCCAGATCAGAGTCACTTACTGGCAGGTTATGTAGGAATGTGTCCAGTCAGGTTTTGAAAGTCTCCAGAGAAGGAGACTCCACAACCTGCCTGGGCAGCCTGTGCCAGTGCTCATTCAGTCTCACAGTGAAAAAATTCTTCCTTGTGTTTCTATGGAATCTCCTATGCTCAAGTTTATATCCATTGCCTCTTGTTCTGTGAAGAAAATTTGGATTATACTACCTTGAAAAAGGTAATTGTGACCCAGAGACAAAAAGTTAAAAGACAGTCTGAGCTGATAGCATATATGCAAAATACTGACATTTTTCATCTGTAAAAACTGCTAAAAGATTACACTTTAATCCATTAAACAATCCAGAGACAGCTAAAACAATTTGGTGTGATTCATTGACGGACTTCCATGAATTTATCAGTGTCTGCCTGAATATTTTGGATGTATAGTAATTTTATTTTTTTTCACTCAAGGTTATAATGTCAATTCATTCAGGACAAATGAATTGCCCGTGGTTTGTTGTTTTTTTTTTTACTTATTTAATATCTAGCTTAAAATGTAATTGTTTTTAATTATGTACTTGCCCTTGGTAATGTCTTCCAAATAAAATTAATCTTCGATGGTAATATCTTCCACGTTCTGTATCATGTCAAGAAGTATAAAAGTTCCATCACTATTTTTGCTACCTTATAGCTACAGAAGGAATAACAATTTATTAGCCCTTTTACATTGTCATCATTATTATGTATTTCACATAATGAATAAATGATGAACTGGTGCCACAAAGTATTTCTTTAAAAAACTAACTAAACAAAAAAACCCACCTTGTCAGAAAGTGTGAAAGGCTGTAGCTCTCCACTTACCTGAATCCTAGACCAAGACAATATTAACTATTTTGTGCTTTTGGCACCATTTAAAAAATGGTGCTGCTGTGAACTGAATGATGTGAATTAGCTTGCTCTCCACAACTAAATGTGAGGGTATGTACTCGAAGTCCTACAGTCTCCTATTCCCCTTCATCACATGCACTTGCTCAAGGAACAAGAATACAATTTAAAAATTCATTATCCAGAACTTCATATTAAGTGGTGTTGATATTGCACTAAAGAACTTCTGTAGCATCCACAGAATTGTATATATTTGAAAGAATATATGTGCCAAGAGGATACTGTTTATCCTCTTGGAAGACAGCATGAGGACAAATGTTCAGTGATTAGCCCGGTGTTAGTATGCATCCCACATCAATATGTCAAAAAAGATGAAAATGGTTTCCAATTCCTTCATCAGGATTGCATTACTAATGTAATATTGCAGGCATAGATCTACAGCCACAATACCAAAATATCTGAATTACAGAAAGAGTTTATTAACAAATAGTCACAAGCACAGGTAATATTTCTAATTCTCTACATCCCAGTGCATGAAAAGACGCAAGAAGCATGCAGTTATGAATGTTGAATGGTAAAGAAAACACCTAGGCTTAATCTGCAGGCATGAAGATCATAGTCAAGTGGTAGATTGTATTAACTGATGAGAAATACCAGAGAGAGAAAGTTCAGACTGATTTGTTTACCACAGTAATTACTTATAAACTGACTAGATAGGACACAGAAATTGAAAATAACTGGGCCATCGTAACACTGACTAATGTATGTCTATTATTAACGTGGCAAAGGCTTCATAATCATGAAAAGCAATGACAAGGGTTCTGATCATACACCTCCACTGTCCCTCTTAGCTCTGTTTTATCAAATAATATCAATTACTAAAAGCCATTCTTGATGTATAACTTAAATGAGGGCTCCAGGAGGAGATAAAGGATCATGCTTGCTTAAAAATATGAACTTTGCAGTAGATATTATGCAATCAGCTAAGTCAATTAATATCAGTCTTATAAAATGTGTGATTTAGGATGCACTCTTGTTGACCATCTGAGTACTAATAATACCAAACAAAAATTTGTCTGAGAAGAAATGCAATTTCTCAGCTTTTCACTGGTCTGACCTATTTTTTAGCCTTCTTCAAGCCAAGAGAAGATCAATTCTGATACCCAAATTCTGCAAACAGTTTCTGTTATTAGTTTATATTGAAATAGGAAGAAATTACATATGCTTAAAAATTTAAGGAATGTTTTGTTATTAATTATCTACAAAAAAATGAAGGTGTAATACATCAAGCTCTAGAAGCTGGTTTAAAATTATAATATCTATATGAATTGCACTTTTATTTGTGGGATTTTGGGCTGATGTGTCCTTATTATTGATCCGTTCCAGACACACTGGTAGAAGATACATACTGAGCTTGCTATTAGGCTGGTCAGGAGAATTTATCCATATTTTCCTTAACAAAATGATGGTTCACCAAAACCAATTGTTTGGAGTCAAAACATATCAGGTTTGAATGTTGGTTGGATTACAAAAGATTTCCTCTTTCTTTCCCCCTCATACATCCACAGCCAAATCACACATCCAAGTCATGTGTGACATTGGCTTCTTAGGAAATCAGTCTTTTACAGTTTGAAAATATTTTCTGACACTATTCTATTCAGCTACAGTTCATCTCCTGCTTGATTTTCAGTCTAAATCTATATGACTTCTTGCACATTGGTTGTAACATGAGGGAGAAGACAGTAAGGATGTGTATTGATAATCTGTCAAAAGGCAAAAAGTGCCTTTGAATAACTCTTTGCTGGGAGTATTGAGACAGAACAAGTTTTCTACTGCAAGCTCCTGAGAATGAAGAAGTCCAGCTGTGGGACCCTCTGAGTCAGGAGCATTTAAAATGTCCTAATATTGCTGCATTTGTCAAGAGGTAAATGAGATCTTTGCTCTAAAAGTTTCTCCCCTCTCAAGAAAACAAGCAAAAACCACCTAGAGGGGCATTAAGAATCTGGGCACCATCTTCCTCAATATATTGAGTAATATTTTACTGTACTGATTTACTGACATAATAATTATCAAGAGTTTAACTTCTGTCAGAAAAACATTGAAGTTATACATTGCCAACATTAGCATTGCAAAGATAGCATTGCATATCAAAGAGTTTATTTCAACACTTTGGTAAATGTGATATAATTTTGTAAAACATTACATTTTCCTGATATTGTTTTATTATATTGAAAAAAAATTGGAAATCACAATTTTAATACTGAATGAACATTAAATATTTAGAGTAATTGTCCTAAGGATTAAATTTCTAAAACGGTTTATTATAGTGTAAACATTTATAAAAATTATGTTTTATGGTAATTAATAAAATATTATTTTTAGGAATGCAATATTTATACAATTATTTATGTAACAAGGCAGATGGATTGCTTTGGAAGTTTAGCAGGTACATGCTATTTAGAGTCTCTTCAAGACATGTCTGATTGCTCTGTCTAAAATTGCAGATGTTACTCTTCTTTCCAAAAATGATCTTAGATTTTGCTTGCCTTCTCATTCAAATGTTTTCTTAACAGACATGTTTAATAAGCTTTCTATACGAGTTCGGAAATTAATCCTCTGGGTTTTTGCAAACATATTTATTTTGAAGACAAATTAAACTAGGTGAACATTGATATATTTCATGACCTGTTTTGTATTTGGTGTAAAAGTCCATAGTATCTCCCACTAATGTCTCCAAAATTCTTTCCAGTGCTAGCTACGGTTGTTGCAGCTTCCAAGAAAAATTGTAGGTGTAATATTTCACTCTTCTTCAGGTCTCTAGAGAATGACACATATAATATGCCCATCCTTGATGGATGAAAATTTCAGTTTCATTCTTTTACTTATTTTTGTGAAGTCATAAAATTTTATGAAAAATTCCCCTTCTCCCCATCTGATTTTTAAAAGTAATTGCCATTGCAAAGAATATTTGAATTGTATTTTAAAATCAAACATGTAAATAGACAACTGTTTCATTATAGTTAGTTTCATGGTGTTCCATGTACTTTTTTCATTAGTGGTTTAGCTTTACTGAATCCCACCACAACTATTGATAGGCATTGCTATTTCAGTGGATTCATGACAGTTATTTTTAGTTAAACCACCTGCAAAAGAGCCTATACACATTAACTCTGCATCATTTGGTTTTAGGCAAAAATAAAACCAAACCAAACCAAAACAAAAAAACCCTAAAAGCAATCAAAAAGCAAAAACAGGGAGGCAGAATGCAATCTTAAATGAACTCATGCCAGTTTTCTACTGGCAGTACCATTTAAAATTATTGACTGGAAAGTAGGATGACAAAAGTTAAGGGAATAAAAAAAACCCCAAATTTTATAAAAATATCTAAAACCCTGAAAAGTAATAAAAATTCATTCTGAACAAGAGATTCAAATCTACAACATCATGTACAAAGTTTAATCCACTGAGTTTCTCTATGCCCCGTAGTCCTACTAAAATAATGAAAACACAGTCTAAAATTCAAAGAGATAAGTTTTAGATCTTGCTTTCTTGTAGTCCTCTGGGCAGTTCAGTCTCTGAACTACAGCCATTCTGTTCTTGTGTTTCCCTAAAATCACAGCCTTTAGATATAGACAAAGTAATTCCAAATATTATTTTTCTTTCTTTTTCCTTGTTTTCTTTTTTTATACCCTTGAATAATTCCCATGGAAAGCCATATTAGTATTAGGATTTTCTATAGTTCTCATCAGCTGAATATCAGAATGCCTATTGTCACAGTTCACTGTACGTTCCAAATATAAAACTGCTCAGCTCTGGGTAGAAGTGTCTCTGTAAGGGAAAATCAGAGTGCCTTGGGGAAGACTTTGTTCAATAATCACTGCTTCTGAATGAAATCTGTGAAATAATTTTTTATAAAACTTGAAGAAAAAAGATAAGCAGAGATGTTTCCTTTCTTGTTTTTCCTTTGCTTTCATTAGCTTTATTGTCCATGCCCCACATACAAAGATCCAAACAGTTTTTAGTAACTTCATGGAAGAATGAAAGAAGAATCATTTATAGAAGACAGTTCCCCCCTTAGAGGCATAAAATAAAAAAGTGGTCACAAAAAAAAAGTGGAAAGTATGAATATAAATATGCAAATTTGGAATAGGAATGTCTAAACAATTACACTGTTGCTAAAGTTTATTAACTTAAAGTTATGCTATAGTGAGTGCATCACGGTCAGGTTCACATAAACAAAACTATTGTTTTTCAGAATCTAGATGAGAAACAGCAGAAAAAAGTAAAGATTTAATTAAGTAGCATTTCTCTTTCAAAAATATTGGTAAACACCAGGCATATAATGGAAGTTTCTCCATATCTAATACCTCTATTGGGAAGCATTATTTCAGATATTAAGATAATACTAAATGCATTCAAAGCTGAGGGAAAGTTCTGAGTTATTCTGCAAACAGAACTGGAGAAGACTGAACAGATTTTCTTGTTACCTCTATACATTAAATGGTATGGGGTTAGCTTTGCTCTTTAATGAACTCCTTATTACTTACAAATTTTTCTCAGAATTAGAGCATGTTCAAATGAAGAAAATATGTTCTAAAAATGTTTTGAACAGACACAGAAAGATACAGGAAAAATCAGCACCTTTAAGATAGTTTAGACAAAATAAAAGCAGAATTAGACACATTTTTAATGGACCGGTAATTAATTGCTGGAATTAATGCCAAAGAAATAAATTCAGTCCATCTGACTTTTCACATCAGGTCTGTTCCAGAAGATAGGCTTAGATGACTATCTGTTCCTAGGTTCAACTCAGGAAAAAAATTGTCTGTACTGTACAGAAGATCAAATTGTGTAATCTAATTCTTTCTTCTCAAATTAAAATTTTATTTCTCTATGACTATGTTTGGAGGAAATAACTATAATAATTTACTTAAACAAAATAATAATCTAATCTAGGTTGTAAAATGCCAAGTATTTTCTAACTAGAAACACACAAGTCGTTGCATGTAACACTCTATTAATAACTTGATGTTTAAAAATACAAGTCTAAAAAATAAATGTATATAAATACATGTAAATAAATGTAAATGTAAACAAACAAACAAACAAACTTATTTCACTTAGTGGGTGAACAAATAGTGTCCTTTTTCTAAGTCAGATTTGCCTTTCTAAAACTAGACTGTAGTACAAGCATCTGATGATGAACAGAAGAACAGAAAGCTACAGTGGCTGGAAGTTGGTTACATTTTTAAAAAAGATAGCAGAAACCACTACAACAGATTCCATGTTTCACATTTTTAGAATATATATATATTTGTTTAATTTAATATTTTTTAAATCCTCCATTAGTTTTATCACCATTTCACAAAAAATCACGTTTCTTTACATGTCTAAAGAAGGGATTTTTTTTTTTCTTTTGTTATCCTCCTTTCCTGTTAGTTCCTCAGATGGATCTAGTAACTTGTCTCATTTGAGGAATAGAGTTACCAGGGTTTGGCTGTAGTCCTAGTCCATTCCAGCCTCAAGGAGGGCAAAAAGCAGTAGGAAACAACTCAAGCGGCAGTTCTATTCCAGCAGAGGAAATACTTGTTCTAATTTCCCATTTCTGTCTTTTTCATGTACAAGATTCAAAAGACTTTTTCTTTTGCATTTACAAGAGCAGAAATGTTATTATTTTTTTAATATTACATTTATCAAAAGGCATGGTATTTGTGTCAGTGTGGACAGCAAACTAATGCATAATTTAATATATCGTTAAATCATTTAACTGATCTTAAAAAAGATTAAAAAATTGTCATGTATGCAGCAGTGTTTATTATCCATCAGTCTAATTCCCAATTCCCAATATAAATTTTACCTATAATGAGACATTGCAATACCTGGAAATAAGTAGAGTGTCACAAATGAAGCTCTAGTGGTTAGTTCCTGGTGTCTTCTCTTACAAATAACAATAAGTCCTTGGCAGACTAACAATATTTGTTTATTTGTTTTCTGTTGTATTGTTTTGTTGCAGGAATCTAGGAACTCGATAGTAAGTTTTGGAAAGATGAAATTAGTATAAAATTATTATAATAATTTATAATATTAAATATATATTATGAATATATATTATATAATTTTTATATATTATATATTATATTGTTATATATTATAAATTATTATTATAAAAATATTATAATTATTATTATAAAATATTATTAAATACAGAGCTGAAAACTTGAATTTATTTGTGGCATAACATTTACAGTTCAGTTCTAGCAAATGTGCAATGCCCTCTTTGTCTGAAATTCATATTTTGTGATAAACCTCTTATAGCAGAATCTACTGATGGAAAAATACTTACCCACTAAGTAATTCAGTCTATGATTGCAGATGTTCATCTATTGTAGCAGACGCTTAAAACAAGAAGCAATCATCATATGGTTACTATACTAATTGATTATCTTTATTTTACAGTTTAATTTAATTGTGCCATATTTGTCTTTGCTTATTGTGTTTCTCCAATTCACTCGTGCTTTTTCAGTTTTCATGAATGAGGATCATATTCTCCTTTCATCTACAGTAGACACAAGGTTCAGTGATGCTTTCATATTATAAATATTTTCAGTTTTTTTTTCTTTTGTTTCACACATTCTGGGTGGGTGTCTTGAACAGTCATAATTCCTTTCTTTAAATGATACTGATGATCTTTTTCTCTCACCTTCAACCAGAAAATTTATCTGCACCATAATAATTAACATATGTTGTGAGGAAAATAACAGCAAATTGCTGTACCATCCAGAAAAGTATAGAGCCTCATTATATTTATTTATCGTTACATAAAATTCTCCTGATTTATTTTGCATTAACAGCCAAATAATATGTAGTTATTGACTCAAGTAGTACACTTTCAATGTTCAAAGATGACATCTAGTGTGTTTTGGGAAGTTACTCTGTACTGCAGACACTCATGCTGAGTTTATTCATGAGC
Organism: Florisuga fusca; assembly: GCA_038090715.1. Taxonomy (NCBI): domain Eukaryota; kingdom Metazoa; phylum Chordata; class Aves; order Apodiformes; family Trochilidae; genus Florisuga; species Florisuga fusca. The sequence goes on along the minus strand of JAAWXA010000001.1, from coordinate 4,946,028 downwards.
AATGTGACTGATGAGTCCTTCACCTGTCCAGCTGTAGAGTAACATGGCCCTAAATTATCTGCTAGAGTAGGTTTGTTTATTCCCTTAAACTGCAAGGGAACCTAGAATAATTGTAATAGAGTACGATATCAAGATCATAAAAATGTTAATAAGTGTAGGATTTGAGCAAGTAATGTATTATAATTATACAATACATCCTTCTTCCGAACATGCAAATGGATTTTTTTAATCAAGTGTAGTTGTTGTTAAAAATATTTAATCCATAATTACCACTAGTAAGTATTGGTTCTAACTTGCTTTCAAACTGGAATTTCTGCAAGAATCTAAAATTCATAATCCAAAGCTTCTCAAGAAATGGGGTGCATTTTTCTGCTTTCTGAAAGGGTAAAAGAAATGTTTTAATGACTGAATTTGCATTTGTAAATTCAAAGCAATATTCTACTCATATTATTTAATATTTGTTTAGAACCTAAGATTTTCAAATCTGTGTATAAGTTTTAAATAGAATATTAATGTGAAGAAAACATAACAGATGCTAGGATGAAGCTTGCCTAATTCACTTAAATGTAAGTAAATATTTTTAGAGGAAGTAGTTACAACTGCCCAGCTTCTACATGAAGTATTACTTGCTATAATAATTATGCAAACATTTTAAATTGTGAAAGGACACAGAGTGTTCAATTCAAACAATAGTTTGGGCACAGTTTGCTTTTCTTTGACATTAAATGTTAAGCTATGCCATTTTGTTCATTTCCCAAACTGAACAGTTGCTAGACAACTGCCATCAATAATTTGCAGCCAAGTCCTTGATTATACACTTCACAGTAACTTTTTCCAGACATGCAGTCTAAGTAGGAATATGACATAGGAGTATTCCCAACATAAATAAATTGTGCCAAAAAAGGGAAAACTACAGATTTTAAGCCACTGAGTAGTACTGAATCACTAGAAAAATGTCAACTAAAGGTTTTGCAGTCAGGAAGAATGCACTCTACTTTCTATGATAAACTCAACAATGAAGAACTTCCTATCTTCAATATATTACACAATATTTTCTTCAGTGTATTTTCCCTGTACATAGGAAACAAATTTTACTTTTAAAAGGGACATGTCTGAACATTGAGCAAGAAGAAATCAATTAGTATACTTTTCTTTTTAATTAGCGACATTGGGGTTTTTTAAGCTTGGTTTAGGTCTAATTTGCACTGAGGAAAAATATTGGTATTTTGTTCATTAATTTTTTCTATTTAGGAAAGTTTTTAATACAAAAGCCACATCACTATTTTTTAACTTTTACAGACAAGATTATCTTCTACAATACATAAAACTGTGTGTACTAACAGTAAGATGCAAACACTGATTTATCAGAAAAAATCAAGACACTTCTGGTGTACCAAAGATCTCGTAATTTATATATAGTATTATCTGAATGTTATAATTTTCTATTCTGTAAAATAAAAAAAATAAAATTAAAAAAACAAACAAATAAACAAAAAGTATTCTCAAATGTACTAAAGAGATGGAATTATGACACACAGCATCTGTTGCAATTAAAAGTGTTTTTACTTTGTTACTTAAAATCCTCAACACCTTAAAGAAAGTTTTGAATTTTGTATTCAACTGATTACACACAAAGCTCTCAGTTCATTTCAGGAGCATACGTGGGCAACTTCTGGGCCACATTAGTTAAGATCTCATGCTGGAAGAAAGAAGAATTGGTGACTATTATTGGAAATAGTCTACCCAGGGCCAGCTATACTCTCTAGCAAGAGGCTGGGGCAATTGTAATTTGGAAGATTTAAGAATGTGGCCGATGTAAAACAATAGAATAAACTGAATTTATTTATTTATTTTCCACTGTGCGGTGTGTATTCCTTCTGTTTCTTTGTGTTTTCTACTGGGCCAATGAGTCAAATTGTCCTTAAGCAGGCTAATTGCAAGAATGAGGCTCAGTACTTTTTTGGCCGAATGTGAAAGAGCAGGAAGGGTCTGTTAGGCTACAGAATGAGTATGACACAATGCTGAGTGCAGTCTTGCATGAATACTGTGTAATTTGCATGACAAGAACTTGTAAATTTATAGATTTCTCCCATCATCTGAGAAACATTAAAATTCATCTTTCCAGTAGTTTCTTCAGCATAGGCAAAAAAGTGGAACAGTTTGCCTATTGCTTTTACTGAACAGAGAATGCCCATAATGCACCATAATATATGCATTCTATTAAAAAAATCATGGTGCATTCTAATTGCTTTCCATCCATTCACTTTGTCATTCATTTATTATTTTTGTAAATATCTTCCTGTTCAGTACATTAAGTTATTCTCTGAATATACTATAATTCCAGCATCTCATTATCTCCAGTATCTCAGTGTTCATATCAGAGATGACTGATATTTCGAGCCAAAATATTGTAAACATCGTCTGAGAAACGGAAACAGTTTTCTTAACTTATCCCATCAAAATATAGCTTCTGAAAGCAAGTCAAAATTCACCTGCAACTATTTCCTTAATCAAGCCACATAGCTTTTATTGTGCAAATGTCCATATTGCTGTAATCAGCTTTCATCTCCATTAAAAGTGTTTTTTCTTTGATTTTTTCAGGTGCTTTTTCTTTGTTTTTGTAATTACATCAGCTTGCTTTTTTAATAGTTGTCACACGTCATTAATAAAATGTTTTAGATGACAACATAATTTTTAAAATTTAAAATTATAGAATAAGTAGAGGGAAATAAACATTTACTATATTTCTGTTACTTTGCTGAAATCTACTTAAAATTATTATTTTGAAAAATAAATATTATTAGTCACTAAAGACTTAGTGAATTTCTGTATAATATGGTGGAAAAATATACAGGATATCCATAAATTAACTTTTTTTTCAGATCATCTTTGCAGATTTTCCTGCATTCTGCCCCTTATGCAACTGTTTAGTTTGTGGTGACCATGTTTGATTTTCTTCTTCAACTATTTCCCTGGGGGTGTTTTTTGGGGTTTTTTTGGGGTTTTTTTTTCCAGTTTAATCAGTCCTTTTAAGTGATACATGTTTTAAAATAGCTAAGACAAATAAGAAAACTCAGGCTGTTATAATTAGAGATTTGTAAAGGGTGAAGAGTGGTCTAGTGTAGATAGCCTGGACAAGTTCTTATGTTTTATACTATTTCATATAAGGTAATAATTAGCAGTTTTGAACAAGACTTCTGCTTATGGGTGCATATTGGACAATAGTCTTAAATCAACTGACTGTAGGCAGAGAAGCAGTTCTTCTGTATTTCTTCTGTCTTCTGTATCTTACTAGGAATAGTGGATAGTCTGACCTGAACATCATTACACAGACAAGTTTATGATTTATCTAAATATCCTCACCTTTTTTTTTTCTTCACCTAATCCTGTCTTAAACTGAATACAATGAAAAAAACAAACAAACAAACAAAATAAATCTCAGTACTAAGAACCCCCTACATTGATTTAAATTATGTTAGCATATTGTCTACATTTATGTTTTTGTCAAATTCATGTCAATTTCAGAGTCTGGAAGATTTCTTTAAATTAGTCATGCTTAGACTTGCACATGCAGGCTTTTAAATTTCAGGCTATCAGGAAAACAAGCATATGCAACAAATCCAAATATGAAACAAATATTGTGAAAGATAATTTTTCTATTTATACTTGTATTTTATTGCACCAAAAGGCAGGACTACTGGTATAAATACAGCTTAGCTGAAATGTGCATTTTGTTTGTATTACAGTATTCAGGGAAAACATGTTTTCAGATTTGCTTTGGTTACAAAGCACCAACGTGATAGATGACATACAATTCCATTAAGAAATGATAATATATTATACAGCTTTGATTGACCAAAACAATCTCAGAAATGTTTGTCAGAATAACTGTCTCAGATGCATAAGTCACCTTTCTTAATTGCATTTCCTTTAGAAGAAAAAATTGTGTTTTTTAGAACTTTTAAATAATATCCAGAAAGAGAGGGGGTTTTATTCATTTATTCTCTTCTTGAAATCAAGCAGAGACTCATATACCTGCTTATGACAGCTGAGCAGTATTTCTTTAATCTTTGGCAGCTTTTTATGGATTTACCAATTATATATGCACTTGTTTTTCTATAGGTGACAAGCCAAGAAAAGGGTTAATTCTGTATGCTCAGATCTTTAGAGAGTGAGACACAAATTATGATGATGTTTTTAATTTTTGTTCCATGCTGTGATGAAATCAAACGTACCTTTCAATTACTTTTGGTGTCATTTAGACTAAAATACAAGGACAAGTATATTTGCATCCAGACAGGAAGCAAATAAAAGTAAACTAAAGCAAAAGTTTTAAAAGACAGAAATGTTTGGGGTTTTTTTCTTTTTCTGTAAATGCTGTTTTTGCCTTGTGACACGGAACAAGAGTTTGTATAACATACTGACAAAGTTTTTTCCTTAAGTAATACACTGTATCTCGGCAACAGCACATGTACTGTGGCTTGTTACAGTCTCTTTCTCTCTTCTTTCTTACATTTTTCTCTTAGAGTAAACAAGCTTTTAGGACACCATAGAGAGCTCCATTTGACATCTCTGTAGCTCTTTTCTTTCCATTTTAATCCCAAGAGATTTTTATGTTCTTAATAGAAAAACTGGTATTTTCAGCTTGGACATTTTTGTCTCCTGTTGCATAAAGATGTTCTATCCAATGCATCAACAAATTGATTATTTTACAATGGTAAAAATACCACAGCTAAATAATTTACATATATTAAAAATCAGCTTTGAAACTGATTTCTCAATTATTTTACAAAGCTGTTGTATCTTTATGAATCTCTTACTGAAAGTATCAAGATGTGAAGAGTTGAATGCTGAATAGCAAAGTAACTAGAGGCTTTTATAAAAATATTCAGATTTCAGCAACATAAAAACATCTGAAAAAGAACCAAATTTTCCATTTCTTCTGAGCAATAGTAGCTTTTCCCTTTAGAAATCTGCTCCTCAAATCCATTTGGGGGTGGGGTTTACAGTGGTGGGCTCATGTACTGCCTTAGACATTTTAGTGTTCTTTTTTTTTCTCTTTTTCTTTCCCGATTTTCTGCAACATCTACTCAAAATGAAGTTGGAGTATAAAGACTGCAATAGTCTGAACTATACTTAAAGATCTACAGAGCAAATTTTAAAACAAAAATTAAATCATTTTAGTTTCCTCAGTTTGGACTTCTTGGATGTACTTCCACTGCCATTCTAATGTTGACAAAGTCCAAAAGAAAAGAGGAAATATGTGAATAATGCAAAGACAGTAAAAAACAAAACAAACATCAGCAACAAACTTGAATATGTAGATATACTTTCCTTGAGTAAATTTATAATACACTGATAAACATTAAATAAATACATAATGACTTAGTATTTACACATTGCTACATAAGCATACAATTATTTTAAAATATTGCATTATCACTGTAGTATTTTTCTATGTTTCTGTTGAAAAAATCCAATACGTATCACATGTTTTTAGCCTGGGATTTGATGTGCAAAGAACACTGTTAATTCAGTACAAGATAAACTGTTTAGCAAAACAATATATTTGGTTCTTTTTTGGTTTTATTTTTATTTTTATAATATTGTAACATTATATTAAGTCACATCACATTCGATTACATTGTATTATGTTCTATTCATTGTCTCATATTTAACAAAGTGATAGGTGTTCCAACAAAAAGAATTAATGGGGTTTTCACCAAGTTTTCTGACCCTCCCCATTACAAAAAAATCCATGCTGGACAGGGGCTGGATAGGCACTCCAAAGTATTCTAAAGCCGCTATGACTAAATTAATGGAAACAAAATCCAAATACTTTGGAACATAGAATTTATCTGAAATTAAAGTCTGTGGACTTACATGTGACATCAGCTGTCACATGAGCTCTCTCAAAAGGATTTGAAGCAGCAGATAGTACTAGTGAGTGCCATTGATTTTTTTCAAAAATAAGGGTTTTTTTGCCAAAAAAATTGGAGTTCCAGGAGACAAAGAATGATGAGCTGCTAACTGTAACTATATTCCAAATTTTTCACCATAGATATATTTATATATCAGCAGGCTTCCAGCATGAACAGAAAACATTGTTATTTAGTTGACTCAAGGATATTTTATTTTCCTCCTTAAGGTCATCATATTGATTCTGGCAAAATACTTTAAATATTAAATCCTCCAGTCAATAAGCTTAATACTGATCTAAAAAAACCTTAATAAATGCTTGCTAGCAGCAAAACAGTAACAGAATCTACCTTTGTGTACTCTGTTTTGTGTAATACCCTCCCCTTAAAAGTAGAAGAGTGTTTTTCCAGTTTAAAGGAGTGAAAATGTTCTTTGCTGGAAAAAGTTAATGTTTTTCAAACAACTGAAGGTATCAGAATCTTCTGCTGGTGAGCAGTTTTGTACTAGACATAGTGTAATGTAGTATGAGAGGAGCCATAACATTCCAAACAATTTGGATGTTTTTTTAAAAAATTCTTTTAAAATAGTGTTTACATAGAAAACATACAAAAATATCTAATGCCAATAGTAATGATGAAAAATAATCAAAAAAATTTGAAAGACAAAGCTGTAATCTGTCTGAAGATATGTCACTCCACATTAACCATATATTGTCCATTCTCCATTCAATGTGAAAAGAAAACAGAAAAGTCAAGAAGGCTTACCAGACAGTAGCTGCAAGTTCTGTTCAGAATATTTAATGTAGGTGTGCAGTAAAAATGCATTTAAGTATCCAAAGAGTAAAGCAAAATATTTGTTACATAAAGAGCTGTGATTCAGAAAGGTCTTAAAGATGGCTGAAGGTCATAATGGCTTCAATGCAAGCTCTCAATGCAATCACAGAAAATTGTACTTTCCATAAAACTATTATTTCAAACAAAAATATTTGATTGAACTGTGTCCCTAAGAAGAATTCCTTTTTCTTTCAATGGACAGTTGAATAGAGGTATTGTTTAGCTTAGTAGTCTGCTTTTGTCCATTTCTCTCTAGAATCAATTATAATTGGAGGAGGGTTTGTGACAAGATAGGAAAGTTATCACAGTGTGGTGCAAAAGGGCATTTTTCTCAATCAGTTTTTTTATATGTATTCTGGCAACAACAATGTTGCATCATGGACAGGGTTCTTGCATTTTCAAGGCCTAAGTCAAGTACTCATTTTGTTATCCACATCATATGAAGGCTGACATTATTTTTCCTTTCCTTCTAACAGATAAAACAAGATGCATAGTAATTCTATAGGTTATAAAGTTCAGATGCTCAACCATATGGGTAACATTGGTTGGTATCACCTATATTACAGAACTACAGAACAGCTGAGGTAGGAAGATATCTAAGGATACCATCCAGCTCAGCCAACCTCCTTAAAGCAGGGAATGCAAAGCAGGTTCCTCAGGAACATGCCCAGTCAAGTTTTGAATGTCCAAGGATGGAGCCTCAACATTTTGTCAGGTGTCACAGTTTAACACTGGCCCAGCAATTAAACCGAATAACAGATGCTTGTTATTAATCCCCCTCCCCTCCCTGATAAAGAAAGGAGAGAGAATAAGGGAGAGAGACTTATGGGTTGGAAACTAAACTACACAACTTTAAGGAAACGGTAATGATAAATAGGAAAAATTACTAAATATATACAAATACACAGAAAAATGATACCACGTTCCTCCCCTCCTCCCCCCATTAACTCTCACGTCATCACTCTCACTTTTCCACTGGGAAAGTCCAGGCTGGACTCCTGGAGTCAGCAGCAGTCGGAAGCTGGAGGCAGGAACACAGGGATTCAGGCTGGCATGGATCAGGACCACAGGCAGAAAAATGGATGGAATCCTCCCAGGATGCTGAAGCAAACAGGGACAGGGGAAGAAGGGGAAGCAGGAAGGGGTTTAACCCTCGTGATCAATCCCTCAAATTTATACTGAGTATGATGGGTATGGAATTGAATACTCTCTTTGTTCAATGTTGGTCATTTATCTTGTCCCTTGCTCCCTAAGGGAGGATTTGCAGGTGTGATCTCTTTACTGCTTTCCTCCTTCCGGAGGGCAAAATGTTCCTCAGAACTGATCAGTGGCCTTGGTTCTGCATACCAGTCTTCAGCTGTAACTATAAACACTGAGCATTATCAGTCCCAGAGGCAGCCACTGTCTGAGAAACTTGCTGTTAATTTCAGCAAGTGCAGATACTTACAAGAAACTTAGCTGAAAGTAAAATTACAAGACGCAAAATTACCTTTTCCTGACCCTAACCAGGACATCTGGGCAGTCTGTTTCCATGTTTGATCACCATCACTATAAAATATGATTTGGTTGTCATTTGATTTGGTTTTTAAGTGGTGTTTTGTGTTCTGTTTTGTTGGTTTTTGTTAATTTGCTTTTATAATGTTTAAATGAAAATTCCTGTATTTTAATATAAATTGAAAAAAAATTATGCCCATTGCTTCTTTCCCTGTCACTGGGCCACACTGGGAAGAGGCTCTGTCTTCTTAACTCCCTTCTATGAAATATTTATGTTTTTATAAGATTTTTTGGATGTCTCTTCTCCAGGCTGAACAATTCTATTCCTCTCAGCAATTCCTCATATGACTGATGATTCCATCCCCTAGGAGCCTTTGTGTCCTGTGGCCCTTTGCTGTACTTGACTCATGTCCGTGTGTCTCTTTTATTGAAGTGTCCAGTACTGGATTTTTCACTCATATATTTTACCCATGCTGATTAGAAGAGAAGGATCACTACCCTCCACCTGCTGAACAACCAGCTTCCTGATGCAGTTATAGTTTGTAGGATGATGGTGGTTTTGGTTTGGTTTGATTTGGTTTGGTTTTTTGACACAAGTGGAAATCGCTGGCTCATGCTCAGCTCATTGTTTATCAGAACTTCCATGTCTTTTTCTGCAAAATTGCTTTACAAAGTTGCTTTCCAACTGGTTGTTCAGCAGCCTCTCCTGGAGGAGAGTTATCAGTTTATCACATTTCCATTTGAATTTGGTAAGATTCCTATTACGCTGGAAAAATAATACCAAACATATAGTAAAATCCAGAGCAGTCAAGGAAAATTTTACCAAATATTGAATTCACTTAGTCACTGAAATATTTTCAAACTACTAAGTGTAGTGTCCATTATTTTCATGTTAGCCAATGTAACATTTAATATTACTAATATAATTAATATTTAGCCAAAGCAATATCTACTTTCCTAAAGAGAAAGATGGCAATGACTGGAAACTATTATGACTCTTTATAGAGTTTTTATTGTTGTTTTTTAAAATTAAAAGTTAAAGTAAGATCAATTTGAAATGTGATGTCATAGTGAAATTAGATCCTATTTTAGATCCATATGTAAAATTCATTAATGGAAATATTTGTTATGGTATTTATCAGAATTTATATTAATATTAATTGTATTTTTAAATGAGTAATAGTTTGAGATTTGTTTTGGTTTATGTTGCTTTTATTTAGAGGCACGGAACATACTACCTCCTTAGCATTAATAAAGAGTCTGAGTGCCAAAGCTCTGTTCCCCCTTAGATGATATTCTCACTATATAAGCATTCTACCCAATTAATTAGTTTTACTTTCCTGGCACTTAATTCTGTAAACAAGTACGGAAATCTGGCTTCCAGTTCTTTTTGTCCTGCTTGCTCACAGACTTTAAGAGCTGAAGCTAAATCTTCCTGAGTAAATAAGGAGAGTTTCAAGAGCCTTCCCTTTCTGTTCTTCTTCCAGAGGCCAATACAATGTAGAATAAAATTATTCATAAATAGATAATTCAAAAGAATATCTAGTTTCTTCCCCCGCTGCAAAGTAAATTCTAAATACTGGTACTTGACAATCCAGATAATTCCTGCAGTACAATACAGTGTGCAGAGTTAGCTTTTCACTCCCAGTCTACTAACAGAATTTATGTGGCAAGCAGGGTTGGAATGATTGTGGAATCCTAATAGGACTTCCACACTTAGCATAAAGAACTGTCTGTTCTGTGTACTGGCACTGAATAATAAAAGCATAATCAAACAATAATCCACCAACAGCAGCAGCCTGGCAGGATGCTATTTTAGAATGCATATGTGGAATTAGGATGATGTATTTTCCTTTTCAGGTCTTTGCAGTACTATCATAGTTACTTTCTTTGTAAAGTTTGGCTTTTTTCCATTGCTGGCTCCCCCTTCTTGAGAGCATAATACTTCCCAGAAAGCTTGGCCTATTAACAGAAAACATCATCAACTGCTTACTGAGTTTACAGAGCTCACATTTCAATCTGTAAATATGGCATGCTTGCTGCAAAAAGCTCTCAAGTAATTCCTCTGCTGAAATTGTAAATGGAGAAGGAAAAAAAAAAAACAAACCAAATCAAAAAAACCCCCAAACCTGGTATCTACTTGTAGAGCTGTTACATACATTGTGCTAAAACAAGTAATCATTACCTTATTCATAGTGATACATTTTTTGAAACATTTACACTGATCAAACTGTAAACTTCAGCCCTTCAAAAAAGACTGCTATGGGTGACCCTGTAATTATAATTTAAGTCTATGTAAGAGTAACTGAAAAAGTGAATCACTGAAAGGGACTGGATAAGTGTGGCCAGGATTGAGCTCTGTCCCAAAGTGAAACTGAATATAACTTTAAAAATTCTAACAGAAAATCTTAGGAAATGTATGGTAGGTTGATATATTTTATAAAACAAATTTCAAAAATGTTAACATTATGTATTATCTTCTTGTTTTAACTTTTATTTGTTTTAATTTCTATGCAAAAGTAAAAGTAATCTCAAATCAGAAAGAGACTTTTTCCCCCACAGTATTAATCCCACTATTCATATTTTAAGTTCCCTTTTATTGGTCTTTTAGAACATCTGATGAAAATGGACACATGACTATACTAAACTTTTGTTTGGGGGAAAAAAAAAGTGTTTTTGCATTGAAAAATATGTTAAAATGTTTCCATCCACTTCCAGGTTAACATTTAAGAATAAAAGCTCTATTAAAATTATAAGCGAACTAATGAAACAACAAAGATAAGCCAGAAATTAGTATAAATGTGTCCTGCATAAAGCAGAACTGTGCCCAGTAGACAACTTTCCTGTTTATTAAATGCTCATAAGAATACATTAGTGCTAATAAATACTATTTTTTAATTCCAAGAATTGGAAAGCTCATACTAAGAAAAAGTTGTTTGCACTATTTTTGTTAAACAACATACAATTTTAATAGTTTTGTTAGCTTAGTGACAAGAAGAGAATAGAGACGCTGCATAAAAAGTGGCTACAGTAGCACACAGCTGGAAGTGGGTGCTAGTAAGATTCAGATAAGGCTGGTTACCTATTGGTATAATTTTGCAGAATATATCTACTTCATCCAAATGATGAAGTAGATAGGATAGGATAGGATAGGATAGGATAGGATAGGATAGGATAGGATAGGATAGGATAGGATAGGAGAGATAGGAGTGCTGTTTATCCATTGCTAAGTGCTTTGACCTGAATTCATTTGCTGAATATTGTCATAGTTGGGTTTCTCAGGGCCCAGATTAACCTATTTACCAGTTCATAAGACTGAGTTTTTTACTGTGATCTGTACTCTAAATCAGTGTTAATACAAATACTCTCCTTTGATGAGGAGATCCAAGAAAACATCTAGAAATTTCACCTGAAGAAACTTTAATCAGAATTAATACATGCAACTGAATATCACAACAAGATTTTTTTATTTTTTTTGATTTTAGGTTTATACTTATTATGTTGATACTACAAAGCTCATAACAACAGTGTAACTTTGTTCACGGGAGAAATTCTCTAAAAAGGAATTGTATTTTAATTTACTGTTTTAATTTATCTCAGAGAGGCAGAATTTTGAAAAGTTAGCCTTGTGGAGTTTTTCCTTGTTTTTCTCATTTATGATATAGTGGGAGGTGTCCCTGCCCATGCTGGGGGATTGGAACTGGATGATCTTTAAGGTCCCTTCCAATGCAAACCATTCTATGAAAGCAAAACCTTTCAATAAACTACAGGATATTCAACTTGCAACAAACAGAATATCCTGAAGATTTTTACAAACCTTATTTGTGAAGCTTTTATGGTGTAAATACAAGTCACTTTTTAAGAAGTCTTAGTCTAGGTACATGGATACCATTACGCTTAGTGAGTACTACTGAGTTTATTACTGAGACTTTTTCATTTAGTTTTGTTCTGTATTATTACTTCACTTTTTTTGCAGTATTTTTGATGGACAAAACATCAAATTCAGATGCATAATTTTCCACAAATGACACTAAGAAAATGGTCTTTCTTATAAATCTGGTGTTTTCACAGATTATGTTTATATTATCACTGAAAAATCACCCCCAGGTAGTCAGAAGTACATATGATCAGGCATTACTTACCTATTCTGAGATTTACTTACCTATGCTGAAATTCCTGGGGTAAGCAACCAGAATTTAAATATGCTCTGTAAGAATGAAAATACTACATATTAAAGGTAAAATTTCTTTCAATGATTCCTCAATATACATTCTTATATTCTAGCTGTCTACTTAGTGGAAAGCTTTATTTTATTGACCCAAATTTGGCTATCATACTTCAAAGTTTTCAGTCCTTTTATAGAGCAAGAAACTTTTATTCAGTGAGACATAAAACCAAGAAAAGTGTCAGAATATAAAGAAAGTGGAATCACTGAGGTTTAACTTCATAGAAGAATGGCGTAGCAAATGGGTTTGTTCTGACTTCCCATCAAGACCAATTAATCTACCAGACCCCTAGTTAACCTATAAGGAGACAACAGGAATAGTGTAGCTAAGTGATGCAGTGTGTCCCTTTCCCAAATAATATTGTCTAATAGCAGGGAGAATTTTTCTTTTCTTGTTCAAATGAGAAAATATATGCATACTAAAGGAAGAAAAGATATCTGAAACAAGGATAAAAGACTATCTCAGGTATTACCAAAGGATGGAACTGATTTTATGTGCTACTTAATTCGTAAAGTGTGAAAATGAATTATATATATATATATTTATTTCAGATTAACTCCACCAGTAAATCATATTAGAATTTTGAAGATAAGCAAAAAAAATCTGCTACTGAATGCATTGAAGGCTTGTCTAAGGCATGGAAGGCAAAATAATTTGTTATTGTGTCCTTGTGACAACTCATATGTCTCCAGAGTGCAGAGCAGGAGGGACAATATTTGATTACTTTTAGAAAGGCTGCTCTGATGTATTTTCCCTTCTTTTGCAGTCACGTTTGTGGTATCAAAGTTCATGATACAGTATTGCCTATGTATCACACCTGTGAATGGATAAGCTGCAAAAAGAGTTTGTATCCAAGCTGCTAGCAAATGTATGATGTCCTCATCTACTTGCACATTAGTCTGTTGTGGTGAAACTCTAAACCCTAACTCCCTCTTTTATTAGTTATTCTATGGTACCATAACCTTCCAAATGGTTCTGAATGGACCCCCCAACAGAAGAAAGACACAGAGCTGTTGGAGTGAGCCCAGGGGAGGGCCATGAAGATGGTCAGAGGACTGGAGCACCTCTCCTATGGGGACAGATGAGAATTGGGGTCGTTCAACCTGGAGAAGAGAAAGCTTGGAGGAGACCTTATTGCAGCCTTCCAGTACCTGAAGAGAGCCTACAGAAAAGCTGGGGTACAACCTTTTACAAGGGCATGAAGTGATAGGACATGGGGTGATTCAAGCTGAAAAGGGTAAATTTAGAGGAGGTGCTAGAAAGAAATTCTTAGTGTGAGGGTAGTGAAACACTGAAATAGGTTACTCAGGGAGGTTGTGGATACCCCCTGGAAGTGTTCAAGGCCAGGTTGGAAGGGGCTTTGAGCAGCCTGGTCTAGCAGGAAGTGTCCTTGCCCTTAGCATGGGAATTGGAATTATATGATCTTTAAGGTCCCTTCCAACCCAAACCATTCTATTCTTCTATGATTCTTCCATGTTTGGAAACAGAATGTATGACGTACTGCATTAGGTAGTATCAGGGTTTATAAAGAGAATATCTGGTGGCCTTGAATTGAAGTATAGATTTTTATTTCTGGAAACTAAGTCATAGAAGAGAGAATTTTTCATGAGTTAGTGATAATAAATGAAATAACCAACATATTTTGTCTCTCCTAATACAGAATAACTGCATTTCATATTTTATTTCCTGATATGGTCATGAAACAAATAAGGGGAATTTTTTTTTTCCAGAAATGGAAAGCCCTTTGGTTGGTCATACTGTAATATAGAAAATTAATGTATCTGACACATATCTATCTCATTTTTTTTGTTTCTTGTTCATAAAAATACAGTTTTTACTAGTTTCTACACATTTAGTTTTCTATTTTAATTTAGAAGCCAAGTTTAGAAAATAAATATCTGAGTTGGCTAACTTGTTTTTATATTTGTTTGTCTTTCATGTGTGTTTTTTCCCCCACATACCATGAAATTACTTAAGATTTTTAAAAATTCCTGTTCTATATGACAATGAAAACCAGTTAACCTCTAAGTGGAACATTCATGAAGAGACAAAATTAATGTTATGCTCAGAGTTTGTTCAGATTTACGTTTATAATATTTATAAGTATGTTCAGATTTATTCACAGGCTACTGTTTATTTTAAGACTATTTACTTGTAGTTTGCCTGCCTGATGCTCTCCTTCCTAAATATTCACTGGACAAGAAACGTGGGTGTGAAATTTCAAAGGCTATAAATGCTATCTGGGCTGTAAAAACATTCACAGCCTCAGTAAACCTGTAGGTATTTATACAATGTGGAACTTCTCTCAAAGAGAAAACCAGAGAAAACCATTTCTCAGAAATTATCGCCTCATACTGATGAAATTATATTATTTAGATCACATTAGCAGGGGAATCCTCTAATCAGTAAGTAATATAAAGCTGTTAGTGAAATCCAACATTGCTTAATTTTCAGGGCTGCTGAAGTATGTGCAACAGAATTGCCTCCAACCAGAGATTAAGCCTCAATTCATTATTTTCTGATATCAGCTTTAGTGAGACTACCTACATGCCGAAAATTTTTGGCCAAAATCTGAGGTGAAAATTCCCACAGCAGTAAGACAGTAAAAGTTCAGGATCTAGATATCTATGGTTAGGTTAGGTATTTAGCTAGCTAATTTCTGCTGAATGTATGTAAAGTCCTATTAAACTATTTTAAAGGTGTCAAACCATTTTTTTGTGTTTGATCTGTCTGTGGGTTTCAAAACTGCATAACAGTTTAAACATTAGGATCTTAATAGTGCAGGAATTAACCACCTAATTTGCTTGGTGAATCTCTTTTGACAAAGCAATGATTCATAATTAAATTCAGTGTCACTGAAATACAGGGCTTTAAAGTTACTTACTGATTTTAAGAAATTTTCCATTAAACGAAGTTGACAGCGAATCTTATTCAAAAGTCAAGTCTAAAAATTTTACAAGGTCCACTGGAAGGAATATGATACAAAGAGAGGTTATAGACCAAACATAATTCAATGAGCTGTCCAAAATTTTTACAAGGTCCACTGGAAGGAATGTGATATAAAGAGAGGTTATGGACCAAACATAATTCACAGAGCTGAATGTGGTTTTTTTTTTTTTTTTTTTTTTTTTTTTTTTTAATAGAATATGATAACTGATCAATTTCTTGTCTCTGCAATTGATTAGTTTTTATGTATCACATTTGGACTGGTTACTGAGTCCTCATTTGGAAAAAAAAAAAGTTAAAAATCCACTGAAAACTATTAAATAAAAACCACACCTCTACCTAGATAATATATGTAGAAATGTTTATCTCAGAACAGGTGTGTTGGCATTTAAACTGTCTTTGACCCACATACCAGAAAAACAGAACAAAAATTTGCTGGTCAGATGAAAAAGAGTGCTTAGTGGAGAAAAATCCTGTCATAATATCCAGGTGGTTAAAGGCTTAGGAAAAGATTAATAGTTATATTACAAATTAAAATGTGAATATAATAGTGTAATTTTATACCACTTTCATTTTAATTGAAAAGGTGTAATGGGAGAGAAGGATGCAGTTTGAAATGTGCAAGTAATGAAGTAACTCAAATTATGAGCATGAGTAATTAAAGAGAAACTAATCTCATTCAAAATAGTATTGGGCATTCCACTAATCTGATGATAATGTTAATCTTGCTACCCAAGAAAGTAATTTTCTTTCCGGACATTTTGCAGATATATAATGCATTATGTTATGTATGTTGCTCTGGACTTTAATTGGGAAATGTTGTTTCAGAGCCTGTTCAAGATGCAGGCTGAAACTTCCTGACAATGCATAATTCAAAGGGTTGTATTTAGTTTTATTACAAGCATATTTAGATTTTACACTTAAATCTCCTAGAAAATAATATGATTTTTAAATATATTGTTGTGCTATTTATTCGTTGTAACTATTGTTGACAGTGGAAAAATTCTGTTAAATTTATGTAGCAATGCATAAAAAATTTTCTATGATTCATCCTTGTAAAACAGATTTCATTTCTTGCGAATAATACTTTTTGGCTATACAGAGGGATGAATGACGTGCCAGAAAGTGTACATTTTTCTTAGAGTTCAGTTTTCTTTTCGACTTGGACAACCCCCACGGTGAGGTATTATCATTCAGCAGACTAGTAAAAATTGGACTACATCTAGGAAGATGTCAAGTTCCTTCCTTTGAAAATGAAATTTCCAATAAGATTAATATGCGTCACTAATAATTAGGTGACAAGATGTCAGAGCTCAAAGCCAGACTGCAGGTCCTGGTGTGAAACTCCTTGAGCCTTGCTTTCCAGATGTGTTAATACATGTCACAACGTGTATTAAAAAGGTGGGAGGGGGATCCTTTTGAAGGAGATAAAAGCACTCTTCATAATGTAATTTAAGAAGCCCATATTAGTTGTTTCGTTTGTGCTAAGCAACCTCAAGTGACAAGTTTTCTCCTTTGTACTTTTGAACAGAGGCCACCAAAATATGTGCAGTAATATTAGAGTTCTTTCTAACACATACTACGGAACAGAAAAAACAAACACATGAACAAACAAAGCCCTTGAAACAACATCTTCAGATGTGTTTTATAGCCATACTTCAAATCATACTGTAATTCTTAGTCAATGAAATCTGGAGCTAAAGCAGAAGAACTAGATGGGAATCTACACAGCTCTGATACTAGTCTACTTCCAAATTCATCAGTGCTTAATTCACCTGTTGTTTTAAGGGCATGCTTTGCCAAAAGTGATATATTACAGTATTTTACATTAAAATTCTCTTTAATTTTACAGCATGGCGGGAGATATGTTAAATAAACATCTTTTTCTTTTAGTTGTCTTAATGTTGATTCCATATAACTTCCAATAGTATCATTTTTTACTGAGCACAGAGTGCACTGCAGGAAACCACGCAAGCAACATAATTGGTAGTCACAGAGATAAAAGAAAAGTCTTATCAAATGAGTAGTCTGCTGTAGTATTTATGTAATATGCAGATTAGGAAACAAAATAAAAAACTACTGTTGTAAACTCTTTAGATTTCTAATTTTGCTTTAATCAAAGCTATTTTCACACATTAATTCAATTTGTTTGACATTAATCAGAAGCTGTAAATACAAATAGTGAATATGGTTCTCATTAATAGGTAGGCAGCTGGATTTTCTCCATAAATATTTCAATAGAGAAGTCAATCCATAATATTATTGATTGAACATGAAATAAAAAGTGTCTGTGCTGAGTGCACAAGAACAGAAGTTCTGCTAATGGGAACTGCGCACCCAGCAAGAAACAAGCAAATTATATTCATTTTGCCTGTTGCTGTGGTGACTTCAGATCTCACAGGCTAAGTAGTGTGTCAGGCCAAATCCAGATCCATGTAGGAAAACAAAGATGAGGAAGCAAAAGGCCTCAGGCACTTCTAGTGATAGTTCAGCAGTTGAATTTTTTCCCTCAAGTAAACTGTGAATTTCAATCGCATCATGGTTCAAGGTGTCAATCTGCTGCTGGATATAGTTTGTTTCAAAGTCTTGGTGTAAAGCTCAATAAAAAGCCCATAGATATTTTAAAGAAAAATAGATGGTTTTAACTGTGACATCTAGACAAATTTCTCACCCAGAAAATTCTTGGACACACGTTGACTTGCTTTCTGAAAACAATGAAATGCATTTGTTCTAACATATATATGAGAGCATTAAAAAATCACTGAATCATAGAATCATTCACTGGGTCATCTAGCCCAGCATCTTGTTCAAAACAAAGTCAACACTGAAATGGTGGGATTAGTCCAACTGGGTTTTAAAAACCTTCGAGCATGGAGACTGTGAAGTTATCTGGATGACATTATCCAATGTTTAATTATACTTGGAGTGAGGAATTTTCATATCTCATTCACCTATAATTCAACAATTTATAATCAGTGTCACTTTTCCCTGCTGTGCACATCTCTAAAGAGACTGGCTCCCTTTCTGTCTTTCATTTAGGCATGAGAGGGCTGCTGTTCAGCCATCTGATGCTCTCTCTTCTCCAGACAGAATGAGCTGACCTTCCTCAGCTACTCCTGACAGGGCAAGTGCTTGAAACTCTGGCCATTCTGATGTCCTTTTGCTGAACTTACTGTAGTCTATCAAGATTTTTCTTGCATTACAAGACCAAAAACTGTTGTATTTACAGATGCGATCTAATGACTACTAATTAAAACGGACTAATTAATTTTCAAATTTTGCTGGCTGTCCTCCTTTTAATAAAATCCTGTGTGCTTTTAGCCTTCAACATGCATTTCAGCAGACAGGATGATTGTTTAGATGACTGTTGAGAACTGACCACATTTTTTGTGTAGCGGTAGAGTTCAGTAATGCATAAAACTAGCCATTAGCATTACCAGGGGGTTAATTGAGCAAAGTTATATTTGAAAATTTGAAGCTGTCTTGATTTGTCAGCTGCTCATCACCAGATAGACATGTATATTCAGTTACAATTCACCTTTTGTCTCCTGATCCCAGTGTGCAGCGAATGAGAGAAATCCATGTTGTATTTTATGAAAATTAGAACTTATTTTAATATTACTTTGGAATATTCAAAACCTTTGCATTTATATTGCACTAGAAGCTACAGAGGCCAATTGGAATGGTGATGGTGGTGGCCAAATCAGGGGTCAGACATTTCCATATTGTTTATTCTTTCTGAATCTATGACCCTAGCTAAGAGCAAAGGACCTGTTCCTCCAGAGTATGTTAATCAAGAGTTTTTACTGAGAAGAAAAAAACCTAGAAAAACTGGAAGCTACAAAAAGATTGAAATAAACAAGAGACTTTTTTAGACTTTTTTGCTTTTGCATCTGTTGCAGATTCTGCCTGCCTGGGAGCCATGAAATGACCCTGAACATCAGTTTGCTCTATCAGTAATTATGAACAAAGTTCATTTTGCAAAATTCTTTTGCTAGTCCTGCTGTATCAGCTTCATCTTATGTTCTACTGGCTATGCTGAAAGCAGTATTTTTTTTCCCAATCCCAGAGATGTCAGAAAGAAAATATAAACAACTTTACAAAATATTAGCAAGTCATAACAAGGAATAAAGAAGCAGGGACTAGTGAGTGAAGAAAATATGATAAATTGAAAAACAAAACAAACAACAGGGAAGTGTAAACAGATTGGTGTGGGAGAGAAATAAATCAGCAAATAACATTTAAATTCCATTCAAATAATTGCACTTTTTTCCTGAAAATAAGAAATAAAAGGTATATGGAAACAGAACAAGAAACTTTTTAGTCTAAAGCACCAATTAATTATTAGAAAAAGTTGAATTAAAAAATCATTAATTAGGATTTACATTGCATAGGCTATAGAGTTGAATCCTCTAGGTTTGGGAAGTAAGCTCAAACTTCTGATAAATTCCTATTCCCTCCACAAAAATAAGTAATTGTTTTAGAACCAACTGCTTGTTTAACTGGAACTGTTAGGCAAAGCAGATGTTTCCTGAAGTTCCCTTTGTTCAGTGAATACAGAAAAAAAATAATGCAATTTCTTGGGTCATTGTATAAGACAATGTAATCAAGATAATGAAGAAGAATACAATTTGTTTAAAAATCAGGTTGTTCTATAATAAAACTGTTCCTTTGATTCTGCAAAAAAACAAACTTTGCTGATGAAATGCTGTATTTGCAACTAAGAATATTAAAAGAAATCTGTGAACAAAATTAAAATGCAGACAATGATTTCATATGAGAGTTTTAACCTTTGCTTATTTTTCTCTGAATCTAACTTACAAATATAGCTTATTCCACATTCAGTTTCATAGACTGATTTCCTCAGAGCAGCTCATGGGGTGCTAAGGAGGGAAGAGGTGTCCTCTGACCAAAGTGGTGTGGTAAATATACCAGTGCTTTAGTTGTAGCTGAACAGTGCTTAGACATTGTCAAGGTCTTTTCTCTTTCTCACTCAGCAAGTAGGCTGAGTGCACAAGATTTGGGAAAGACATGGCTGGGACAACGGACCCCAACTGGCTAAAGGCATATTCCACACATATTGTTTCATGGAATATCGCATTCTCCATGGACAAAGTATTGCACTGTTAGACAACTTGTTCTGCCTTATTTATAACACACCATACAACACTAAAAACCAGGATAGCTTGGGAAGAAAAAAGTGTGTGCCAATGTTCTGAAAGACTTTCCCTTCCTTGAGTTTGCACCTCAAATAGAAAAAAAATATCATTCACTATAAAAAAACAAAATAATCCACCCCAAACCAGTGAGGATTAATTTCAAGAATCCACACTCACTGCGTGGACCTTAAAAAGTTCACCTATTTTATCTTAGCCTTGTGTTTTACAGACATAACTGAAAATCACAGCCAGTGTACAAGTGAACATAATTTAATCAATCTGCCAACTAAATTGAGATTAGTTTCTTGGTTTAATGCGAATTTTAATATTTCAAAATCAAGTTGAATTCTAGAACTCCCATTGGGATTTTAGTATTTCAAAGTACGTTGGCATTTTAGGTAGTAGTTTTAGTATTAGCTTTTACTTCACAGGTTTTGGGGTTTTGTTTCTCTCAAACATACTCCCTGTAATTTTATCCAAAATCCACTACTTTTAAAAATTTCTAAAGTAACTTTCACTTTAGTCTTAGCTAAAAAGTTAAATTACTTTCCAGTTTGAGTAATTTAATGCATCTCTGGATAATTTGAGGCACTACAGATTGTACAGAATGTATTCACTACAGGCTTGAGTAGTCAGAGTAGAGAAAAATTATGAGGAAAAAAAAAAAAAAATTAAAACCACCATAATCAAACAAAAAAACACACCTCCCCCCACCCCCAGCTGCAACAACAAAAACAAAAAACAAACAGAAAAACGAATGATGGACTCTTTTTTTGTGGCTGCCTGTAGAACGTGGAGCAACTCCATGAGGAACTAAGAATCCTACTTGTCTGTTGTCCTACTATTATACATGTAAGTTGTATTTCTTCATTCTTACCTCCTTAAAACGCAGCATGGTTTGATGTGTTCATTATCCTCTAGTACATTGCTCCTAAGAACATGAGAGAGCAAACAAATATCTGGAAACTACTAGTAATATTGTTTAACAGAATGAAGAAACTAATTATGTTATCAAAGTGATGAAAGTAATAGAAGATATTACAAAAAACATAATGCACTGTAGTAGTGAGAGATTCTCCAGTCAAATACTTTATTTAAGTATATAAACTTTGCAAAAAATACAGTGCAAGGGGAATAAAGACCTTTTCTACATTGAAAACAAAATCTTTTTTCTTACTTCTCTCTTAACATTTCTCCCTGTTTTCTTTAAAGTAAGGAAAAAAATAAATGTAATAGCTAAAAAGATGGCATAATTTCATTATTATAAATCAGGATATGTACACCAAAGCAAAAAGTAAGATCATTGCAAAAATTACACAATTGGATCAGTATTTCTTCAGGCTACTAAGATTTTAAAAATATGATGGCTTATCTTCATTTCATATAGACATTTTTTTGATTGATTACGTAAAAATAGTGGCTTCAGTGGTGAAAGCAGCTGTAGATTCAGTGTTGCAATATTTAACATTTAAAATTCCTACCCAGTGAAATCTTTCTTAATTATTCAATACAGCAATAAAGTTAATGAATTACAATCACTTATGGAATGAACCATCTTTGTCAAAAGATTATTATATTCTATAGTTTTGAGTGGTAAAAAATGTCAAAAAAAAAAAAAAAAAAAAAAAAAAAAAAAAAAAAAAAAGAGGCAGGAGTGCTGAACTTCTTGAGGATAGAAAAGAATCTGTACATGCTGGCTTGATAGGCCAAAGACAACTGTATGAGATTCAACAAGTTTTCACAACTTGCAGACCATCACAAAATAAACTAATATATAAGCATATTTTCCTTATTACTGCACACCAGTATCATAATTACACTTCAACTTCCCCAGCATAAGATGTAAGCCACAGGTATTTCATGGAGCAGGATGTATGTTTTCAAAAAGCCAAAATAAACTAGGGAAACAGTAAAAGTCACAATGTGATAGTAATTATGAGAAAAACAAAATAGGCAATCTGCTAGTCTTTCAGTAAAAGTGAATTTATGGATAATTTGGGAGGTTTTCAGCCAGGGTAGTCTCCAACATTCTTTGAAATTTTTGCTAACTTACTTTATTACCCTAGGAATTATTAGATGAGGAACAATATCAGAAAATTTGAAGCTAAATCCACCTCATTTTGGGAAAAGAATGTTCTTTTTGAACATATGAATTTCAATATACCAGGATAGACTAGATGTAGAAGACATCTTGAAAGCCACCATCAGTTGTTCAAAGCACCAAACATGATCAGTGTAGATGTATGCTCTACATTTAATTTTCTAGAAGATCAACCTAGAAAGCTTCCCAGCTTGATGACTGGCCTCTGCAGAAAGTGAACTGATAATTGCGATAGTCATTAGATCACTAATAGAAACTTTCCGATGTGTCTTTCATTGAACTCCATTTTCAACTGTTACCAGTGTTAAACAATTAACTATCTATGTAATATATTTTTAGCATGTAAAAAAAAAAATTATGAACTCAAATAGTGTGATCCTTCCAGCTGTGTATATGCCAGTATAATTGTTATATAGGAAAAAAGTGCTGTTTGCTTAGGATGGATGAAGCAAGGTACCTATTAATGAGAAAGGCTCTTCTTATTGATCTGATTTTATCTTTTTGCCTCAAGCTTCCTGTCTTAAGAAACGTAGTTTCAGTTGTACTAAAAGGTAAAATTTATTAGAGCGTGTTTGTTTTAATCCACTGAGACCAGAATGAACTTGATCTTTTATTTTGATTTTCAGTCCTAATTCTGTGTAAAATGAAAGAGACTATAAGGACCTTGACCATCTATCTAATTTTCCTGGTTTGGCCCAGGATAAAGGTGATTTTCTGTCTTGTAATTTGTCTTTCCGCTAAGTTTCTTGCAAGTAGCTGCACTTGCTGAAATTAACAGCAAGTCTCTCAGTCAGTGTCTGCTTCTAGGGCTGATAACACTTGATGTTTTTAGTTACAGCTAGAGACTGGTATGCAGAGCCAAGGACACGGCTCAGTTCTGAGGAACATTTTGCCCTCCGTAAGGAGAAAAGGAGTAAAGAGGTCACACCTGCAAATCCTCCCTTAGGGAGGTTCAGGTGAGATAAATGACCAAAACTGACCAGAGTATTCCATCCATTCGTAGTGGGATATGACAAGGTACCACTTTTCCTGTATATTTGTATATATTTAGTAATTTTTCCTTTTTATCATTACTGTTTCATTAAAGCTGTGTAGTTTAGTTTCCAACCCATAAGTCTCTCTCCCTTATTCTCTCTCCTTTCTTTATCAGGTAGGGGAGGGGGATTAATAGGGAGCATCTGTCATTGGGTTTAGTTGCTGGTCCAGTGTTAAATCATGACACTAATTACCGAGGTATTCAGCTCACTATGGTCAGAGTGCTCACTGGTATCCTCAAAATAACATATCCGATCATCCTCAGGTAACTCACAGATGTCTGATTTTCTGCCAGTAAAATGTGCAAAACCAGCTAAGCACAGATGTTTCCAAATAGCTGAACTACATTGCTGAGGTATAATTAAGGCTTTGGAATTCTTCAGTGATGGTCTCAAGCATAGTAAGGCACTCAGAGTGTGACACTGCTGTACAGATCTCATCTACTTAGCAGAACTGCAACTTATAGAAACCACATTTTGCAGGGCATGCATCTGAGATGAGGGCTGGAGCCTGATGCAGAAGACTTGACCTTAGTGCTTTGTGCAATTCTATTTCTTTATGGTCAGACGGAATCTTTATGGGCTTCAACATCCTGGCAAAAAGGTCAAGGAGAATAGTCTATCATTTTCTGGTTTGCTGCTTAGAGCATATAAAGCATAATACTTTCTCAGAAACTGATATACATATACAGTTTCTGTGAATCACCTAGGTGCTTTCAAAACGTTCCTGTCTGATCTTTCCCTTATATTGCAAAATAGTCACCTACCAGATTATAATTAAGTACATTTAATAGGGCTTATTACTGATTCTCCCTTGTCTGCTTTCATCTGACAGGGAGAGGAAAGACGCATTACCTCAGCTCATAGTATGGAAATAGATTATTTTTTTGTTCTGATAATTAGAACAGTGATGGGGAAAGATGCGTCCAAAAATCCCTCAGACTTCAGTAGATCTGTAGTCTGCTTTTTGAGACTTAGCCATTAAATACCCAAGATTAAAGTTACTGCTCATGCTTCCGTACCCTTTTCTTTTCCTTAAAATAATCATAATCTTCTTGTATTAGGTGTCAAATTCAATGGAGATAAGAGTTCCTACTTTCCAGTTAGTTATCTGTATAACTAGTAGGCAAAACCCACCTTCATTATCCTGATTTATATAAGCATTATTATGTTCAGAAGAGATTTTTTTTACATTTGCACTGATTTCTAACTATGGATCCTATTCCTTCATCTTTTCTTGAGACAAAATCTGCAGTTTTGTGTTGGGAGAAGGATTACGGGATTGAGTGGTAACTATTGTGTCTATTTATGAAAAAATGGAGGATTTACGTAATGTTGTGCTTTCGGAACTGGAAAGCAGAAAAATCCGTTTCAACCAATACTGAAAGAGTGCATGAGACTCCTCCAGCTCTAATAGATATGTTCTGGTCATCAATGGAATATTAATTTTGTCACAGATTCAAAATTTCAGACATCAGAAAAATTGAGAACTGGATGCAGATCTTTGACTCAGAGCCTAATGTAAACCTTATTTTGGCTGAAGTATAGAAATTGATTATTCTGTCTTATATCAATCCACTCAAAAAGCCAGCAATGGCATGGGTGTCAGGAACTTCCAGATATAGTGCTTCAAGATTTCAAATCCTTCCCATTTCTTGTGATTTGCAAATTGGTATGCAAATAAATACCCAATCTTTTGTTTTCTTATCAGTTCAATTTGATATTTTGATAATGTTTTATTATGCAGGCTAGAAAAAAGTTTTCTGATAGCCTCTATAATAAAGAAGAAACCCAAATAACATAAATTGGCTGAGGTATCAAATTTCTAGAATTTTGTCCTATGTCTCTAATTTTCTTTGGTCTGCTAACAAAAGTTAATTTTGTACTAAAGACAAAGAAAGGGCATAATCAGAGGTTAGACTGGAAAATATTAATGTAGGGATTTACCCTTGTCCTTGGCAGACAAGAAGCACTATTCTTGGGGTCATCTGTAAGATGTATTTAATCTGTAATATTGTATTTGGTGCTTACACTTTCTTTTTTTTAGTTTATGAAAGGACCTGTGTAATAAATACAAAGTTGCAAAAATGACTAACATCTGAAATTTACACAATTCAGCTAAGTGTATCTATATGCAAGCATACAGCTGCTTTTGCAGAATTCTGAAAAAAATTAGATAACAATATGGATATTGTTAATGTTGCTCTTCCACTTAGATTTCAGAATTTTTCATAGTTCAGTCTGTGGAAGAAAAAAAAGGAATAGATTTTTTTTTCTTTTATTAAAAGAATTAAATCTATGCACTACCTATGGTACTTGTAGGTTTCTGTGTGCGTTGTCATTTTTTAAACTGTATGCAGTGAATCTCCATATTAAAATTATAATACGAGATAAAATACATCACATAAATTCTTTACATGAATTAGACAACTCCTAAATATTCCTGCATTCAAAGCAGTTCTAAATAAGTTTAGTACAAAGAAGAAAACATATTCTTTCTATTTGCTTTGTACCTGAACATTCATGACACTGTAGAAATGGTATGATGAAACAGACCTCTCATGTCTATCACTGATACTATTGGTTGCTGGACTTCAGGGCCAAAAAATCCAAATATGAATGCCATTCATAAGAACATGTACTGCATAATATAAAATTTTACAGCATAAAATTTCAGAGCTATTTTTCATAAACATAGGATCTCAGAGAAGAATCAGACTGTATCTAATAAATTCATCTGAGTCTGGTGGAATCTCCTGATAGTGTTTCAAGGCTATGATCTCTTAAAACACTGTGCAAGTTTTATTTTCATGAAGGAATTTTTTGTGGAAAAAAAAAGTTTTTTCCTCTGTGATTACATTATTTATCATTCTTCAGTGGAAAAGGTAAAATAAAGCTTATTATATATTCTTATTTTTCTCTCTGAACATACTAGCTTACTGTATGAAATGACTTATTTTTTTCTCTTCATATACGAGCAATATTAGGGCCATTTTCTTGGTATGTATCAGTGAAGAAATTGTCCTACTCTTTTGTAAATGAAGGATCCACTCCAATTCCAATTGCCATCTAGTGTTCTCATAGTTTTCTGACGAAATAGTGCAGTATATAAAAATATTTAAGGAAAACTAAAATACATGAACTGTCTCCTATATGTTTCATTTCACATGAAGTTAATCTGAAGATGCACACCAAAAGTACTCCAAATGAAACCCAGCCATTAATGCCATTCAGTATAGGAAAGCAGAGTGAAGACAATCTTAAGTAATCCCACATGAAACATGATAATGGTGTATGTTAAGTTATTGACAACTGCTTTGAGTTACAAGCCCGATTCTATTACACTGCTTTATTTGCTAAAGTATACATAACCTACAAAAGTCCACACTTCAGCTCTCTGGGAGTTTTCCATGTTACAGTGCAACCAATGAAAAATACTTATGGCTTTCTCTAGAGAACATTATCTTCTTATTACATTTGTATACAAGTATTTAGAACTGTATCTCTAAGACAGAGCAGTAAGTACCTAAAAATACGGAAAAAAAAAAAAAAAAAAAAAAAATCAATGATAGAATGCCAGCAGAGAGATAGCATCCACATGAAATACTAATTGGTGTACTTCATTAATCAACAAGAGAGAGAAAGAGTGGAAATTTTCTACCATGAAAAGTAGACGAAAAGTACCAAAGGAATTCTAGTTCTGTTAAACACCAACAATGTTTTCTACTGTTATGATGCAACAAATAAGGAAACACCCTACGCAGAGCTTATAGTCTAAATGGCTGGAAAAATGACAAAAACAGGCAAGTAAGGCAAAGAAGGATGGTCAAGTAAGCAGTATTCATTGGTGACACATCCAAACAGGAAATTTAGCTGTTACAAGCTAGTTATTTCAGTAACTGATTCTGCTTAGCCTGAAAAATGAAATCCAGAGCTCTGAGTTAAGTACTGCGTATGGGAGAATTATGTCTTTTGAAAGTTGTCAGAATTCCTACAAAATAATAATAAAACATTTACAATAACTACTGAAAAATTATGAACGTATGATGCTTTTGATCTACCTTTCTGCAAGAGCTCAGATATGTACCTGGGGATGAGGGCAGGCACCTCTGTGCAGCTGAAGCTATCAAGCTTAAAAATATCTCTAGTGGTGTTTCAATGCATCATTTAAAGGAAAAGTTCATGTAATACTCAGTAGAAAGGCAGACATGACAGATTCTATTTTCAAGGGAACACTACTTAGTCATTGCTGAAAGACCACAAAATGGCAATTCTCTGCTGTTGCCCTCTTAGTTCCTGCCACGTGAGTATATACAAAAAAGCAACGACACATGCATGTCACACAGCAACTTAGGTATGAATTTCTTCTAAAATTAAATATTTTTTTTTTTAACCACCCAAGAAATTGTTCCAGGTAGGAAAATTATATTTTTAAACCTGCAGAATCCTTCATTCAGTCTTTTCTCTCCTCTTTTCATTTTTCTTTCTAGGAATGTGCTTCTATTTTTGCTATAATTTTCTGCTGTGTTACAGTCATAAGTATATATTCTGTATAAACTAATATTATATATACCATATGTATACTTATTTCTTGTTATCACAGATTGTTGCTACTCTCTCAACTGCACCTGATACCTTGTAGAATTAGAGTGACTTTCTAATATCCATTAGTTTTGCATTAATGTGTCACCTGTATTACAGAATATAACACTTCTACTATTACTGATTGTTATGTTCTTGATTTTTAAAATACTCTATCTATGATATGAGATACACACCTCACCAAAGACTTAAATTTAAGGAAGGATTTTTCTCCTGCCCATTCTTCCCAAAAGCTTTTTTAATCTAAATATCACTAGTCTTCTCTCACAATTCTGTTGTTTGGCTGCAAGTGAATGTTATAAACACTGCTTTCTTCCTAATTTTTCTATGCTTTTTTTTATCAGGCTGACCAAGCATTGTGAAAAGTGGAATAACTTTTCTAAGGTAATGAAAAAAAAGAGTGTACAGAGAAATATGATTTCAATGAAGTCTTCTCACACATATTTCTGACAGGATCCATAAAGCTTCTATTTCTTCAAACAAACAAAAAAACCCCAAATATAACAGAAATCCGTAAAATGGAATGTTTAGTAAACCAAACAAAAATAACCTCAAATATCATCTTGTTTTTTAACTTAGTGATACATAATGCTATTTTTAGAAAATTGCAAATGTTCTTGGATTAATTCACCACACTGACCCGCAGACAATGTGAGAAATTGTTTAGTGGAAATAAAAATGTGAAACCTGCAAAAATTAAAGGAAGCATTTTGCTCATTATGCAAATGCAAACATCATTAACTAATGTAATTATAGAAATGCATTCTTTTCAGTTGTGTATAAATGTTATACAGAGAATACAGAATACATAGAATGCAATGAAACTGTTGGGCTAATCTGTGAATTGTAAAAATATAGAAAATATAGTCAACATATAGAAAAGATGAAATTTTGAAGTAATATAAATGGAAAAGCTGCTACTATTTTCCTCAAATGTTTCTTCATTCTTTGATCTGAGCTGTGAATGGGCTGAGCAAAATCCATGAGTAGTACTTTGCAGAAAATCTTCTCAGTTCAGAGAAAATCACATTGGTTAGAGAAGAAGGTAGAACCACAAATTATTTATCTATGAAGCTAAGTTACTCCTCAGTGTCTCATGGGCATCTCTGTGAAAGCAGATGCAATATTCCAAAATGTTTTCATACAGCAGGAGATTAGGCTTGATGCAATGGCAAAGAAAACATTGTGGACCATTAGTAAATGTTACATAATTTTTACAAGTAGAATGGGGACATCTGTCAAAAATCTGAGTATGTAGATCACATAACTGAGAAGTAGGTGAATTTCCTAATTTTTATATTTCCAAGATTCCATGTGATGGTCTAGAAACTTTGGTTTGTTTTTATAAACCCTTAAGTCTGAAGCTGTAATCACTTCACAAATATCATCACATTATGTTGACTCCCCTGCTGGACAAGAATTACTTTTGTTTTACTTCCAATAATTTTTTGGAGAAAATTGCATACATAGCTTTCTCCATGATCTGCCATTTCCTATGAGTGAATTGTGGTCAGTACACAAATATGTATGTTTACTCATATTTCACAGAAAATGACACACCAAAATACAATTCTAGATGGTTTGTCTTAGACTAAGAACTATAGTCTACATGTTAGTAACAAATTGTGCTTGCACAAAGTACATTTTCATGGTTGCTTCTAAGCATGTTATTTTACTGATTAATGAAAAATATTAGTATCTCTTTCATTCTCTTAAAAGATCTCTTTCTGCAATCCCTATAGGAATCAATATTTCCATTGTGAATATTTTTAGTGAAATTTGGTTCCACGGGGAAAATCTTGGAGTTTCTTCATGTTTCAAAACTAGTGCAATAAAATAAGCAACTTCTAATCTATGTAGAATCAAACCTTTAAACCAGTTTGAAAATATTCAGGACTACTTGATGATTCCTGTCTTGGTTTTGAGAAACAAAACTATTTAAAAATAGAAAAAGTATAACAAATATTGTTCATTACTAATGTACTATTGATAAGAGTTCTAAAAACATGTCAAGTTGCTTTGTTTCGCTAGTTAAATTTTTTTTCTTTGCCTCATCATTTTTCTTTATTTTTTTCTGCCTCATTCCAAACTGGCTTTTGATTTACTTGATATTTTTCTGCTGTTCAGACTTGTTAAAGTGCTCTTGTCAACAGTTCAGTGGTTGAGTGAAGCAAAGTGTTAGTTAATAGTGTGAAAGCTTGGTGTGCTGTCAGAAAAGGGCAGGCCATTAACTTGTGAAATTTTGCTTTTAGTGTTCCATAGTCCTAGTTCTGGCAGAACAAATCACACTGATGATTTACTATTAATGTTACAAATGCCATATGAATTTATGACACTTTGTAATTAAGCACCACACTTCTGCCTAGAGTAGTTAAGGTAGAAGACTATAGAAGATGTTTTATAAGAAAAACAAGAACAACAAAAAAAAGCACACCAAAATACACTAAAAAAAAGAAAAAAAAAAAGAAAAAAAAAAACAGTCGCACTGAAGAGCAACTCCTTTTCAGCAGGAGCAGTAAGCCTGACAAAAGACTGCAATCTTGACATCACAATACTATCTTTTGACTATCAGATCCGTCAGTACCTGACTACAACAACTGTGTTAATGGCTACCGTTGTAGGAACAATAAGAACAGATTAACTTGAATGTAAAAAGTAAATATTGTCTAATTCCAGTCCTGACACCCAAGGAAAATGATACCTCTAAATTGAGATGCAGAGCCATGAAATGGCAAAGGTCTTTTAAAATAATAAATATCAGGTAACGATAAGCTATACTACATGCTATATTTCTCTCTTGAAAAATGACATATCATTGCATCTAAAACCCTGCAAGGTGGTTGATCTCAAGTTTAGTAACTTCAAAACATTTCTGTCAATCGTAATTTGTGTCTTTGCTTGAATTTACCTTCTAACAGACACTAAATAGTTACAAGGTTATATGGTACAGATGAACAATGTTCACTTTAAACAGACCTGCTGATATTGTTGATGCTGTGTCTTTTCTCTTGCCAAATTTACTCAACTTTTTTGCTAGATGTTAAGTTAAAAACTGGTATGTCATCCTGCAAACCTTTTATTTCTATTGGCCAGGTTGCTTTTGAAGTGTCATGTCACGCAGGTCTGACTACAACCATTAATCTGACTACAACCATTAATTTAATTCCTTCTTTTCATTGTTGCTGCTTTTAGATTTGACACATCTTAATATGTCCCATTGACTTAATTGGCCATTGAAAATTAAGTTGAAATCACCTACAGAAAAAAAGACTTAATTGTACAAATCCACAGAAATGGATTAAATTATTCATACTGATTATAATTTATTTTGTCATTCATCCTATCTACTCACCTTTAAAGCTCCTGTTTCACCTGCATGCTCCATCTTATTTAAAATTACATTTTGTCTTCTTCAGGATGGACCTGTTTTTTTTGTGGCACAATACAGGCACTCATTTTTATTACACACCTGGGTTTATCAGAATATAAGTATCTACAAAAGAGGCATTCAATATAACTTAAGTGCAGAAAGAAGCAAAGTTACTCACTTAAATATGGAAATCTGAAACTTGAAATCGCACTCACAAAGTAACAAATTTAAAGCTTAAGCTTGCCAGGAAATCACGTGGCAAAACTTCCCTTTCATTCAGTAGTAAAGGAGACAGATTTTTCAGTAAGGTGCTATGTATGGAAAGGTGCAGAACAAATCTTAAGCTGTATTCAGAGGAATTTTTCAATGGAACATTGTGCAACTACTTTGAACCAGTATATTTACATAATTTGCAGACATCACCATGTTTATGTCTTAAGATTCATATCAACAAAAAACTTCTTAGTGTTAAACTTTAAACAAATGGAGAAGTCTAAGAAGAATTCTGTAATTTTTGTTTGGTTGGTTGGTTTGGGTTTTTTTAATTAAAATATTAATACATCCTTAATTATATTTTTAATTGTAAATTTTTTTGTCATTAGTTAGTAAATAATTTCCAACCTATAGTCAATATTTAGAGGGAACCTGTCAAAGTTCATAAATTTTTCATTTACAGTCGAGTGTAGGCCTAGAAAAGTTAGTTAAATACCAGCACTGTTTCCAGTCCTGTAGAGATGGAACTGTGGGTGATATAATTCACAAGCTTGTTTAAAAGCCTAGGAATATACTCTTCACAGTAAGTGAAAAAACATATGGAACTCGTTCTTAGAACACTTGACAGTCTCCTGTGAGTGTATGACTGTGCAATATATAGACTGTCCTTGAAGATTTATGAGAACATGAGAAATCGCTATTGTAGTTTTTGGCAACTTTCCAAATCACAAAGTGATAGCCGGAAAGTCATTCCATGGAGCTGTTGTCAACCAGGGAGAGGTTTAGTAGAAGTTTATTTCACCTTTAAGCATTTATCTAACACATTGAATGGTGCATAATTATAAGCAAATTACAAGTACCATATCAAATTCATTTGAGAAAGCTATATTTAGCTGGTTTTGGATAATATATAAAAGAATTTTTCAGATGAAGGAAAAGGAAGCTGGAATAGAAGAACAGATAATGGTACAGAACATTCAATTTTTCCTAGTTTTTAGTAGTTTTGTTTAGACACTTAATGAAACAAGATCAAGAAAACCCCTAAGAATATCGTGTCACGTTTTTGCCTGCTACTGAACAACACTGAGTGTCTGTGTTAGTGTGTAAGAACTGTACAAGCATGCCTGAAATATCACATACTTTCCTAACTTCTGGCTCAGGAATGTTTTGAGTTGGATGTGATATTCTTTTTAATTGATTTCCTTTGATTAAATATTTCTGCATATGTATCTTTGAATCAAAATCGATTTTCAAATATACAATTCATTTTGTACAAAATGGTTTCACTGTATATCTTAATTTCAACTAGTTTTGTTATTTCCCTGTTTCTAAAGCAATAAACAATTACCTCTCATTTATTATTTTCATAATTTGATAGAGAATCATATTCCTTCTAAGATGTCTCTGACCTTCAAAGAGTTTCTGCTCAGAAGCTTTTCCATAGCTTTGGTCATCATTATTACCTTTCTCTGAATGTCTTGCAATCTTCTTTCATTGTTTGCAGCAGAGTTAGGTGAACAGGGGCAAATAGTATTCTAAATGAATAGCCACATTAAATTGGCTTAGAAAATGTTGTTCTTTCTGTCCTAACATTCAATTTGCTTTCTTTATCTGCCAGTGACAAGGTTTGTAATTGGGTGCCCAAAGACACAAAAATATGCAATTAGTGACCAACTATTAAATGTTTGGTTAAAAAATTCCATGGCATCACATAAAAAACTCCATGGCAGAAGGCAGATTCCAAATGCTCTCAAGGCTCTGTGTCCTTTTGCTGTAATCCTCTTCATCTTTCACTCCCAAATGCGGAAACTTTGCCAAATGGAACAAGTTCTCATGGAAAACAGATTGCTTTCAAAAAGCTTTGATTTTTTGCACCTCCATTCATCACCTCCTAGATGTTTCCAACATCAACATCTAGGAACAGAAGCAATTAATATAAATTAGAAACCGTTTCTTTTTTTGAAGTTAGCTAGACTACACTAACTTTTGTACACTACCTAGAGTTATACCATAATTCCAAAAATCAGAAATCTAATTAAATAGTACTGTATTCAATAACTGTACTATTTTTACTGTCAATAGCTCCATTCTTTCTGTGTATTCTAAATTGCATCTCTGTATTAGAGATGGTGAAATCTAACTGATAAGTTCAATAGTGGAAAATATCTAGAAATGTCTATATAACTGAAACCTACCTGACATCATAAAAAATTGTAGCAAGTGACATATAAAAATACCTTCACATTTACACACCGCAATCACAGATTTCAAACATGGAAGATATTTTCATTTAGGGT
The DNA here is from genome assembly GCA_038090715.1 of Florisuga fusca. NCBI lineage: Eukaryota > Metazoa > Chordata > Aves > Apodiformes > Trochilidae > Florisuga > Florisuga fusca. The sequence goes on along the minus strand of JAAWXA010000001.1, from coordinate 4,911,834 downwards.
ACTTGGGTAAAATTCGTTTTCCTACATACAATACTTTTGGGTTCTCTTTCATCCAAGAAGACCTGGGCAAATGAGAGACACCAGAAAAAAATTAACCCCTAGGTTTCATTTAAAAAACAAAGCCCACTGTGTTACCATTGTACAACATTTTATTTACAAAAAATTTTTGTTTCCAGTTGATTGACTGATAGGACTTGGGAAAGGTAAGCTATTTTTCCTCATGTTTTGTCAACTGTTAATTATTCATACCAAGGACTATTTACAAACTTCACTCTTTCTTTCAGGAATAAGCAGTTTTCTCTGATAATAAAATAAGCTGAAAGTACATGTTATTTTCAGAATTGTCAGAGATGTTCAGTGGCCATTCATAGGGCAAGATTTCAGAACTGCACAGTTCTCATTCCCCAAATAGCTGGTAGCTTTTGAGAATAGTTGAGCTACACAGAAAGAGTTTGAGCAAGCAGATGAGTTAAGGACATCCTGGTCAAACTGAAACACGCTTTCACTTGGACAGTTCTGAACTGGTCAGGCAGTTGGACTAAATCATCAGCCAGGTTGGAAAGGACCTCTGAGATCATCAAGTCCAACCCTTAATCCACTACCACTGTGGTTACCAGACAAATTCTCTTACAGTCAAACACAAATATATCTGTGAACCAGAATGAGATCCCTCAAACCTGAGATGCAGACTAAGAGCCATAAGTCTTAGGATCATGTTCAATCATTAAACATGCTTTCTTGTACTAGCAATTTTTGCCTTATTTTCTACTTTAATGTGCTGAACTTCAGTTTTCAGCTTTTGGTTATTGCTTAATACTCCTGTTTACATATACGGTAATTCCTTCCCACAATGGTTTTTATATACTGCGATCAGGTCACCTCGCCTTTTGGTCTTCATTTGGTTTCTTTTGGATTAACAACAGGCTAAGTACATTTAATTTCTTGTGCAGAATTTTTTCTAGCTTTTACATTATCTTAGGGTTTCTTTTCTGTATTTCTTTCTGAGTTTCTATTTCTCTCATTTTAAAAAGAGAATTACAAAATGTAATAAAATGTTTCAGCATCAGTATAACCAGTATCTTTATCTAAGTATGCTATGTTTACATGTCAAAAGGTCTCATTCTCTTGTCTTAATCATTCATTGCACTCTGCCTTTGTAACTGAGTTGTGCACTGACTCTTCAATACATTTTTTTTTAAGGTCTACGTCTTCTTTCAAATTTATGTACCCATTGTCTAAATTTGTGTGCATGTGTGCATACATGCATGTATATATGATTGGGTCATTTGTGGGATAACAGATTAACACTGACTTTGCTTTTGGATGAAAATGCATTTTTTATTTAAATGTCCCCCATCAAACATCCATAACGTATTCTGTAATTGTGTTTTATTTGTTCAATATCACTTCAGCAGCTGGAGTAGGTTAATATCTCCCCATTTATTTCAGTTGTTATTAAAACAGTGCCCTGAAATAAATTTTGATAAGCTGCTTCTGCTTCATTCTTCCAAAGTCATGATAAAGTGTGTGCATATGCTCATATTACTTTTCCAATTGTGTTCTTCAGAATTCTTGAGGGAACTTGGTCTAACAAATCTGTTTACAACTGAGACAGATACAAGTTACAGTCTAAGCCAATCACAGCAGTTTTCTTTAAAGTTTATCATGCTTCTAACATTAGTATTTTTGTGAGAATGCAAAGAGTCTGAAAGGATTCACAAAAGTGAAAGTGCTGCAGGCTTTCTACCTTGTTTTTCTGTGATGCTTTTTGTTTGTGCTTGGTGTTGGTATCCTAGGAAACCACTGCAGGTAGAATTTGAGAGGTGGGAGCTCACAGTTATATTGAACACTAAGAAGATTTCAGTTTTGAAAAGTTTGTCAGGTAATTAACTAATGCTAGTTTTGTTTTGTATGAAAAAATGTAGTTCTGATTGCTGTGCAGAAAGATTATGAGACAAAGTACAAGAAAATATACAATAAATAAACTGAAAACTGTGAAAACATCTGGAATAAGGTTAATTCAATAAAGTTCCTTTAAAAATCCAGGGCATGATTCTCATCTCTGTTACTTCAATATCATGCCAGTGAAGCTTTACTGAGAACAATACACATCTAAGTTTAAAGGAGTATATTTCTGATTCGATCAGTCATAAAGCTACAGAGTTTATTAAATGGAAATGTGGCAAGTGATTCTAAAACCAGGAGATTTAACATTAAAATCAGAAATCAAGATTAAATTACTTTGTACTTCACACAGAGAGCAGTAAGTATATGCAGTGAATTACTGAAGAAGATGATGAAAGTGGAATGTAAATAAACTCATGTTAAACATAGATTTATTCATGAAAAATCAGTAGATGGAAGTGTAGAATGAAAAAAGAGGATACTGGCATTAAAACAAAATTTATAAACTAAATTATGTTTTAGAGTTTAAGTCTTTGTAACAGCTATAGCACACGTTCTGAAAACAGATAAAAGTGAATAAAAAGACAAAATTCAGTATGCAGGTACACTGTTTGCATTGGCAGAGAAGAGTCCTTGCAATTGACAGCTATTTATGATTAAGCTGCTGAGAAATCCATAAACAGTGGGCTTCTTGGGTAAGTATATGACTGGCAAATGCACTGTCCACAAAATTGCAACTATTTTTATTATAAAAATAAAAGTGACTAAAAATGATAATCTGACTGTGGCTCTGGCTGATGGAATAGGAAAATAACTAAGAAAAGTTGGATCACTATATATTTTCCTACTTCTTAGACTCTTCTCTTAAGCAGCTGCTTTAGGGAAAGTGAAAAATCTAGTATGGAATATGTCCCTTTTCAGAACCACCTTCTTTTCAGGTGTGTCTGACACCATATTAACACATTCAATTGGTAGAGGAAATAGGTTTTTGTCACCAGGTTCCCTTGCAGTCTTTTGTTCTTTCACATGTCCTAGATTCAATCTCAGTTACAGAAACTGTAATGGACTGTGAGAACATCTGCTTCATTAAGATTATCAGATCAAGGAAGTTTCCTGTTCAAAGAGGGTTGCAAGTAACAAGAAAAGTGATAAACAAAACACACAGAGACACACACCTGATATGCAGGTGATAAAAAGAACAATAACAAAGACCAATACTATTCAGCAACTAATTGATGGGCTGTTAACCTCCAGGCATACCTGGAATTTGTAATTGATAAGAAAGGGGAAAAAAAATTATCACAAGCATTACGGGGGTGGGGCCTCTGCTACTGTAAAAAATTTACAAGAAAGTGTTTGGTAAATGGAAGACCAAGAAGGTGAATTCAGGGCCAGTAACTGGAGTCAGACCTGGCACGACATAGGTGGTCAAACATCTAAATGGGCTTCAGTTGTTCATTTGGTTAAAAAAGAAATAGAAAACAGAGGGGGAAAAACTGATTTTTCTTCTGTTGAGATGGCTCTGACCTCTCCAAGTTGCAAGTCAGAGTTTTCAGCATTTAACCTATCATCAGTTTCACTGAAGAATTTTCAAACATATTAATTATTTATTATACTTAGATGTATTTCTTTGGTATCATGAGCCTACTTTCATTGGACCAGGTGTTTTATGTGATTATATATGAAATGTTGAGACAAACTTTGCATCACAGTTCAGGCCCAGCTGGTACCAACCAGGCTATAAGGTCTTGCTATATTTTTATGTCATGCTTTTATGAATAGAAAAAGCAGCAATTGTTTTTCTAGAAAAAAATGTGAGGTTAAATGGTGAAATTACCAATTGCATTCTGAGGAGCACCAGATCTTTCATCTTCCTTTGTAAATTAACCAAATAGATTTGTTTGAAGTTGGGAGAGTCCATACTGCTACAAAGATAAGCATATGCTTAAGCATTATGTTAGTTTGCAGTAGAGCTAAATATGTGCATCAGCATTTTCTTGGATTTGAAACTAAACCAAACACAGCTCATAAAATGTAATTAAAATAATGATGAATATAATTCATATACCCATGCATCTATATGTATACATGTGTACCTATGTGCATACATCTAACTCTGTATGTATCAGTCTTAAGCCTGTGTGTCCAGAAGTCCTACTTACAGTTATTTTACAAAACATTGTAGAAACACGCACACAAAAAATCTACTTCATAAAATGCCAATCCAAATCTGAAAATGTAAATTTTACTGCAATTTCTTTTACACCGTAGGAGTTAAAGGTGATTAGACAAGTACCATTTCTTCCTTAAATGTAATCCTTCCCTCTGAAAAAGATGCATATAATCCTGTTCTATTCCTTGGACTGTGAGCCCCACAGAGGGTAGCTGAGGTAAGAACAAGTAAATTGGTAAATGCAGGATTTGCTATGAATGAATAGAAGTACTTTCCAGGTAACTTAAATTAAGTACTGTATTTTAACTCTCAAGTTATACTTATAATCCCAGTATATGGAACGTATTTAACTGTCGTGTGTGAATCACATTTAGAATAACAAAGCATTGGAATCTGAGTAAGGCACTTCAGAAATGGCATGATTTGACTCTTGCTACAAAGAGGGATACTGTGCCCTACTGATATAATCATGAGCACAGTATGAGTGTGTCTCATTGCATCAACACAATTTAACATACTATAAAACCCCACAGAGCAGAAATAATAAGCTGCAGTGAGAATGTGAAGTGTGAACATTAAATACTTTCCACTTTAGAAAGGGGATACTGAGGAACAACATCATTATTATCTTCTTATCACACGTGCAAAGTGCAGAGAGATTTGGAGATGAAAATTCTGTGTCCTCTGTATATTATTTTTGCTATTACCACTTTATTAACAACATGAGGACTGAAAAGTAATTTCGCACTATGGATAGGTCACAACAGATCTTGCCAGGGCAAATTATAAATCAAACTGTAAATCATTTATAAGCAGCTCACATGAAGAATATTTAATTAGACTGAATATGACATGAAAGGGACTCAGAAAGTAAATATATCCAGTTCTACCTCAGCTGGACGCTAGGTGCCCACCTGAGCCACTCTATCACTCATCTCCTCAGGTGGACAGGGGAGAGAAAATATAACAAAAGGCTCATGGGTTGAGTTAAGGTCAGGAAAAGATCACTCAGTAGTTAGAATCGCAGGCAAAACAGACTTGATTGGGGAAACTAATTAAATTTATTTGCAATCCAATTAAACAAGAATGAGTATGATGAGAAATAAATCTCAAAAACACCTTCCCCCACCCCTCCCTTCTTCTTCAGTTCAACTTCATTCCTAATTTCTCTGTTTCTTATCCCAAACAGTATAGGGGGACAAGTGGTAAGTTCATCATACATGTGTTCTGCTGCTCCTTCCTCCTCATAGGAGAGAACTCCTCACCTTTTTCCCCTGCTCAACATGTTGTCCTCCACAGGTGGATATCTGGAGCAGGTGGATACCTGCTCCACCTTTAACCTCCATGTGCTGCATGGCAATCTCTACTGTGGCACCTGGAGTGCCTCCTCCCCCTTCTTCTTCACTGACCTTGGTGTCTGCAGAGTTTTTTCTCTTGCATATTCTTACTTCTATTTCCAGCCTCAATTGCTGTTGCACAACATGGTTTTCCCCTTCTTAACTGTTTTCCCAGAGATGCTGTCACCACCACTGATGGTCTTGGCCTTGGCCAGCAGTGGGTCTGACTTGGACCTGGCTGGCAGTCCTGAAACTGCAGTGCTGATACACTTTTGTAGCCCTACAAAGCAATATAATGGAACTTCATCTGCTTCCAAGAAAAAAAGTATTTTAAAAAAGCCATGAGGTCAGAAGATGCAGGTTTGAGTGTACTTGAAAAGTAATCATTAATCATAATTTCTAATTTTGTCAGTTTCAGTGCAAGATATGATTTATTTTAAAAGTAATGAGAAATATTAATTCTACAGTATGTTGTAGGCTTACTTCATAAAGTAAGACAGTTATGAAATTCTACAATTACTTGATGGTGGCATTAATTTTGCTAAAAAGGAGGATGGAAAGCTAGATTTTTTCATCTTTCGTTCTGATGATTCTATGTTTTGTACCAGTCAAATATGTCTGCTGGTATTTTTGCAGGAGAGTCTGATTTAATTCAAGAAATTGAGCTTCTGTGGCTCTGTTGAGCAGAAATTAGTCTTATTTTTGAAACACACATCAGTATCCAGAAATGTCTCATAATGTCTTTGTAGACATGATTCCCCTTCCTTGTACAATATAGTTACATTTAAAAGTTGGTTCTGATGTTGCACCAAATTGAGGAACTGCCTTAAGCATATGCCTAACCAGAGTCTCATCCTTGCAGTGTCACCTTCCAACACACAAATTGGTCTTTGGGGAGCAATGGGCAGTAGCACTGTTAAGTCCTCTATGTTTGAGCTCTTATCCTGTTTAGGGTAGGAAAGGAAAGAAAATTATGCATACAGAGGAACTAAAATTACTGATATGATAAATTCAAATTGTTTTATTCTTGTAATCACACAGATTGATCCCTCTTGTGTGTTGAATGCAGTACACTGGTTTGAGGATAATCTCATGTAATATTCATGGGTTTTGATGTTTCATTCATAAGTTACATTTTTTGCAGTTCTCAAATGAAGTACTCTGTTCTTGGTTTTGATATGATTCCATAAGAAATTTACCTCAAGGAGTAAGTGTATAAATGTACCCCTATTCTTTTTTTTTTTTCTTTAGGGGGGGAAGGAACAAAACTGTTTCTTAATAAGATTACTTTCTTTAGTGCTCAAGATTAATATAAATGCTGTTGTCTCTCCAGGTAACTCTCTATCTATTTGTGTGCAAGTCTGCAATTAATGATTGCAGCAAGCAATCTGTCATCTTACTGATACTTTTGATAACAATTATCGTTTGTCCGTAGATACATCTCACAGCAGTGAAGTAGATGCTATGCAAGATAAGGAATCCTGAATTTCCCTCAATATTGATTTATTCAGTGTGGGTTTGAAGCTGTCAAGTATAGCTTATTTTTAATGGTAGCATTCATAGGTAAGAATTCATTCATAGCTATTTGAAACAACCCCACTGTTTCAGATACCCTCATTTCTCTACTTTAGTGAAGTTTCCTTGTCCAGTGCTTATTTACTACCTCCACTCTCTCAGACCTGCTCTCCTGATAGTACTAGTTCTTTTCAAATCCCATTTCAGCTGTAAGCCAAGTTCAACTGGTTTAATCACATCCTGCTCTAAAGAAGTTTTTTTTATTACATCACCAGATCCTTCTCCTGAACCTTTTAGAATCTTGCTGAGCTAGCAGATAGCTTTTCCTGAGTGACCAAAGGGCACAAAAAAATCTTACCCCCTGTTGTGCTAAGAATTTGAAAGTAATTATCGATAATCTAAGTTCACCCTAGTGAATGTTTAAATAAAAAGAAACTGGTCAACAGAGTGCTTTTTAAAATAACCTGCAAATGAAAACATGGATGTAATTGCTTCTAGCAACAGGCCTCAGAATTTGTTCTACACCAGAAGTTTCAGGACTGTCTTGTTCTCAGAAAGCACTGTGGAGTGATGCCTCAAATTAGCTTTATAATCAGTCAGAACACATTTGAAGAGGATTTCATTTGCAAGGTTTAACCATCAATCTTGGTTTAAATCTATAATCTCTGGTGGGTTGGCCATTTCTCCAACAAGGAATTTCAGCACCAGCTGTTCAGCCTTTACCAAAGCTCTGCAAATTGATTGATCTGTCCCAGTTCACACCCTCAGGACATGGTTGGTCTATTGGCCCCTGTAATCCTGAATGACAGTGTGGATAATAGCATGCGTAGCATCTGAATTAATTTGTATTTGTGAGTGGAATACATTCTGTAACTGTGCTTTTAAATTTGAAACCATTTTTTTTTTTTAGACCCATGTACTGCAAGAATGATATTCTACAAACATGCATAAAATTACCACATCTGTATGCAAAGAAGTCTACAGCCTAACAGCACAGTCTGGTTGCAAACACATTTTATATCCCTAAATTCAACTGTGAGAGGAACCTTAAGTATCGGAGGGTTGAAGAAATATCTCAAGAAATAAACCTACTGTAAGCCACCAAGTGTTTCGTGTTCATTGTGCTGACATTTTAAAAATACCCTCCTCTATTCTCCTGGGTTTTTTACTAGGATACTTAGGAAATACTAGAATAACTTATTAATCAACATTGAAATAAATCAACAGACACTTTTTTCTTGTCACAGATGTTTCATTAATATCTTTACTGGGTCTTGTCCTCCATGTGTATGAGAACACAATGAAAGGACACCTTTTTACATTAGAATCCTAAATTTAGCAATAAATGGTTAAGAATTTAAATAAAGATCAGTTCCTTTCCAACTTACTATTGATAAGGATATGGAAAGAGTAGGATACAATATAAATGCTTATAATTTAACAAGTTAGCATGTTCCCACAGAGGCTGTTTGAAGGCTAAATGAAATCAACAGAAACCATTCTTTCTAAGCCTACATGTGTATATCTGGCACAGGTTTAGCATATAACCAGGTGACAGATTCTCTGTTATCCCCCCACTACTCTTCCAGGAGAAGTTAAAAGGGAAATATGGAGAGAGTTTACAGTTGAAAAAAAACCATCCTAAAATAGGTTTAATAACTAACTAACTAACTAACTAATAATAACAAAACCAACAATGGTGAACAGCATACTAATATGTGGAGATAATCAAAGATATAAATGGATATGCAAATATAAAATCACAGTCCTCAGTTGGTAATTACTCCCAACCAGAAAAGCCCAAAACTGGCCTTAGCAGGAGATGGGGGTGCCTGAGTCCGTGAACCCGGTGACAGTCTGCAAAAAAACCTTGGATCAGCCAAGGAGAGGGGCTGGAAAGAGAGGGGAAGGCAACCTGTCTTGTGAACACCATTCTTTTCCAGCAAGAAAAAAGGACACAGAAAAATCATCAGCACAGGGAGAGAATACAAACAAGCAAACCCCAACCCAACCAGAGAGGCCAAAACAGGGTTTTCTGAGGAGCCATTTTGTACTGACCATCATGGCAAGGAGTACTGTGATTGGTCCATTCGGGTAATCTGACCCATCTTCTACCCCTCATAGGTACAGCTGCATGCATACACATAGACCCACCCCACTGTAATTGCTACATCAACATGATGGCAGTCCGTGCTGGGATCCTATGTGGACTCAGATTACTATGGCTGTGGAAAGTTATTTTCCTCGTACTTTCAAACCAGGACAATGTCTTACCTGTGGCTGGTCCCGAAAATTCATCTCATTGATATCTTTATAAAAACAGGAGTCCAAACACTTGAGTTCCAGACCTGTGCGCCTCCTGCAAACAAATTTTCTTCAGCTCACAGAAGGTTCTTGCCTTAATAAATAAGGAATAAAATGACTGCTGAGGAAAGAAGTATGAAAACAACTAACTTGAGACTGAATGAAAGTACTAAAAGCAGAAATTCATTTTATTGTCTTGTCCCTAGATAGTTTTGGGGTTTGTTTTCTTTTGCTTTGCATACTATCTCTTTTTTCCGACAATTATATTGAGTCACAAGGGGGAAACATTACATAATGTAGGTGGAAAGTTTCCAAATTGAAGACTTTTATTGTAATTTTTTTGGCTTACACAGAAACACATTTTGTTCAGAAGTGCCCAGTTCATTTTTTTTCAAGTTCATTTCTTCTGGGACAATGTGGCAGTAAACAGATAAGGTATAACTTGATTTCACACAGTTGGTCACGCCAGCATGCATTGGAAATACAGCAAACTAAAGAATCTGGATATTTATAACTAAGATCCCTGAAGTCTCGTTATTAGCAATAGCTTTTACCATTACAGAAATTCAGTCCTCAAAGTTCAGAAATGCACATTGAGCAACTTGGAATTCTTAAAGTACATAAAAGAATAATGTGTTTTATAACTACGTCACTTTTGCTGTATAACTGTTTAGTTAGAACTCCCACATCCTTGGTAGTACAAATAGGATCTTAACTAAGGACTTTTTCTACATGCCTAAAACTTATGAAAAAGCACCAGCAAGGTTTGCAAGATGTTTTAAAATATTTCCCCCCAGTTATAATCTGTATGTTAACTGTCACCTACATTAGAGAATTTTAACAGTAATATATATTTGAGATAGCAACAATTTTTGTGAACTTTTCCTTGATATGTCAGGAACAGTATTACACATAACGTTATTCCAGTTCATGTTTCTTAAATTGAATTTCCAGTTCCAGAAAAAGTTATAGACTGAGCATTTTTTCATATTACATCAGAGGTATACCTGTGAGACTATTCACATGTACATACACACTTAGATGCATACACTCATACATGCATTGTACTGACTATATTTAAAAAAAAATAATCTCATGAGCTTCTTTTTTAATTACTTTCAATATTTTTCCAAGTATGTTCAAAAATAAAAGTAATTAAGATGTCAGTAAATACATTCAGTAGATTCCTGTTTATCAGCTAGCTAGTACATACTTTTTTTAGTTAGGTTGCTCAAACGATAGGAAAGAATATGGGGTGAAAGCCAAAGATACTTCAAAGTCAGCATTACACAGAAGCTCAATCCATTGCCACTGACATGAATGGCCAATTGTAGTGACAGGAATATATTCTGTAAGAATGGGAAACCAGCTCTTCCTGCTTTCTAGAGGACTGCAACACCTGATAGTGAATCTCTAGTCTCTAAGTGCTTAGAAGTCCTCTCAGATTCCTGATCTCCTGTAAAGTATCTTCACCATCCACATCCACTGTAATTGCATATCAGAGATCTCTCAGAGAAAATAATTTCCCTTTTCTTTTTAAATCAAAGCTTCATAATTCCCTTTCCTTATATGACTGAATCCATGAATCAGCAGATCTTGCCTCAATGTATTTTTCTTGTTTTCATGTAGAGAGGAAGAGGAATATCAGGAAGGGAAAGGAATAACCTAAATTAAGGCAGACTTACTTTAATTTGACCAAATTAAAAAATAAAAATTGTCATTAAGAATCTTAAGTGTTAAAAAGTAGCCCTACACTCTGATCTGCTTAGGGAGAAATATGAGTGATGAGTGATTAAAAAAACACTAAAAATTACCTGAAGCAAATTACAGTACTGTCAAATTATAGCTCTTATTCAAAGGTTGTGTTTAAAAAAGTAGTTTTATCAGATTTTTATTACAGTTATAATTTCTTAAGCATTTCAGCATGGACAATGTCTAATCTGGTGTGAGGTAGGGAAAAATACTACATATATGTGTAAGAATGAAGATTTACACTTGTAAGTGAAAGACATAGAAGAATGGTAGGAGGTAGAGAACAGACTATATAATCAAAGCTAATTGATGTGAGAAGGAGAAGAGCTGTGCCTAGGAGAAGCAGGTACCTGTAGAGCTAGAGGAAGATGGTCATAATTGTCTAGAAGGATTTAGAATATAAGCTGGGATGTCAGGGAGAGCATACATTGTTTATTACAAGCAATCAATTCTTACTTTCTTTGAGTCATACCTGAGAGTTATTACCCATCCCATATTTTTTTAATTTTCCTTTTTTTTTTTTTCATTTCATTTACTTGTCAAGTGAACGAGAAGGCAAAAGTCAATCAAACAAGCTTTCACAGAGGAACATTAAACAATGTTGCTGGTGATTAAATCTTATTTTCAGTACAGTATTGAGCCTGTAGAAAGCCAACATTTGGATTAGAGAAAAAAAAAAAAAAAAGGAGGAAAAAAAGAAAAAGCATAAAATGCAATACACTGAGGGATACTTCTTTTTGTTCAAACCTGCAAATACTGCAACAGCTTCAGACTTTGCACATTACCATAATCTCCACATTTATATTTGGAACACAAGTAAGAAAATTGCTTTCAAAGAAGAAAAGATCTGGCAATGATAATTAATGATTAAGTGAACAGCAAACACAGACATCCAGTGCTTTTACACAAAATGTTCAGTGAGCACAGGAAGAATACAGAAACATTACTCAGACATTCAGAATCATAATAAAGCCAAAGCTCAGATGGACTTGGAAATAAAGAGGAGTTGCAAAGGCCAAAAAGACAGTCTCTATATTTACAGCTGAAGCATAAATAAACATAAGAAAAAATATATTCTCATGAAAAAAAGAGGTAGGAGAACTCATGACAATGGATGCAGACAATGGTGAGGTGATCAGTGCCTTCTTTGCTTTAGTCTTTAGTGGTAATGTTTGTTCTCAAGTATTTCAGTTTCATGTTGCCTAGTGGCAGAGCATAAAGGACTGTGACACTATTCATGACAAAGGAAGATTAATTCAGGGGTACCTTGAGCAAAATGGATAGGCAAAGAAGTAAGCTATAAAGATTTAATTTAAAATTATTTTGTTATTATACTCATTTCGAAGAAGCAGAAAAAAAAATTAAGAGTTCCATTAAATATCATATACTAATTGATAGTGGATCCAAATAGTGGATTAGATATTCTTAATTTCATCAAGTCACTTAAGTGGGAAAATACCTTGCTCATTCTTTCTATCTCAAAGAACTTTCAAAAAAGTGACAGTAGTGTGAAAATTTACAACCTAGCAAAACTGAGTAGGTATGCCTTTAGGTTAGGAATAAAATGGCAGTTTTCAAAGTTTCTTTATCTTTTTGTTGCTGTTGTTGTTGTTCCAAGAAGAGGTGTATCTTTATGGCTGAGGAAGAAAGTCAATTAGTAAACTGATTCACCTGAGAAATTAACAATTTTTCCTTTCTTTCCTGCGTTAGTTTTCAAATAATTCTTTCATGAAATGTTCAATATAACATGGCAGTGCACGACAAGGGATTGAAAAAGTAGATGAAATGGAAAATGAAGATAAGAGATGTTCAAAACAACTGAAGTCATAATTCCACTGAATGCAAATTTATAGTCTTAGAATCAGTTCAGTTGAGAGTTTATGCTTCAAGAGTCTTTCATTAAAGAATGTTTAATAGTCTATCATCAAATTCTACTCTTTTCATTGTCTTTATCTCAAGTAAGAATGTGTAAATGGGAAAGACCGTCATATATGAGAAAATGGGAAACACTCGGTGGAAGAGAAAGATAGGAAAGAAAGAAGACTTCAGCAGAACTAGAGGAGAAAGGATAACAGTGACAAAGGGAATAGGAAATAAGACAAGGATGAAAATGTACTGAAAATGCACTAGAAAGTAGATTTCCTTAGCCAATTTTTGTGACAGACTAGGTGATCAAATATATTATTTTTTGATTCAGAACATTATCAAAATGACCTCTTATGTAAGCAGTAAAAATTATTCAAGGTCCTATATATGGCTACACAGAATCCTGTCAATATACACTCCCTGTGAATTCTAAACACTAAATTTTCTGTAAGCATGCTCCTGTAAATATTTCTTTTAATTTATTTGAGTTTTATCTTAAATATAGTTGCCTTAAAGGTTACATGAAAAATGACACAATGGCAAGTATTTAATCCAATTTAAGTATCAAATTATGCAATATATTAAATATTATCTCAGGACTTGGTGTAATCTCTTCCTAAAATGAGTACTTAAAATGAATGGACCTCCTAAACACTTTTTTAAAAGACAAAAAATATAACATAAATAATTATATATAAATATACCTAGTATATATAATGTACATATAATGTATATGTGTTATATAATATACAAATAATAATATAAAAATATAACACATACATTATGTCTCAGCCTTGAAAATATGCAGCACATATATTCCATATCAACAATAATGTACATGCTATGAACTTCCTAACTTGGCAAGGTTATAAGCTAACACTATTTTACTTATCCACAAGGCTGACAGATTTTGTGCACAAACATCAGCAGGACAGAGACACAGTGTGTTCTACCGACACAATAATCCATCTTTTCACCTACGCATCAATAAGTAGTAGTAGTGAGACCTTGTGAATGATATCAGTTCCCTCTACTAGAGCTTGAAGAAAATACAAGAAGGTTTCATTGTTTGTTTGGTGAACTGATTAGACCTCTACCAAGATTTTCCCTAAAATATATCATAGGTATTAATATTCAGTATGTTCATAAATAGTAAGGATTAACACAAATAAACAAAAAATTCCATTAAATATAGACATTAGTGATCTTGCAGCAGAATTTTTATTTTTCTCCTATATATTGTAATATTTGATTTCCCAAGAAACACTACAATTTCCTAGGAATAGGTTAAGGTATTGGCAGAGACAAATCTTTTAGCATATTTCCATATTCTTCTAAACAAAACATTTCTAGAGCAATATTTCCATATTCCTCTAAACAAAACATTTCTAGAGCACATCATTTCTAGTTCCAAAAGCAGTCTTATTTTATATCCCACATTGACTGTGTATGTTATACTTCGAAGGGTCATACATCATCCAAAAGATTGTCTCAGACACTGGTAGTATAATTTAACTGATCAGTAGAAATAGTAAAGAGAAAATAATCTAATAATTTCTTTTATTTCTTTAATTTTTTTTTTTAATAAAACCAACCCTATCCACTTTTTACTAAGCAATGCATTTTCTCTCAACACAAATGGAAAATTCTCTTTTCAAGTCCGTTAACAGAATCCAAGGAAATTAAGAACTACATAATATGCTGGAAAAGGAAGAATTTAATTCAGAACTACTTTTATCCAAAAGCCATTCCAGACATGGGGAAAAAAAAAATCAATCAATTCTATCTGTTGGCAATTGAAGTATTTCCATCTGTGTGCACTGGGGGAAAGCCTCTGGATTCTAATTCCCTGCTTAATGAATATACAAATATGTCATGGAAAACATAATAGCATGAGCAGAATGAGAAATTTCCAAGGTATACAGTGTTATATTGTACTTAATCTCACTGAACAAGTAAAACATAGTGTTGTAAATCTTTTAGGGGAAGAAAAAAATGATACTTGCTGAAGAGTCTAACCATTGGATATAACCATTAGCTACTGGAGAAATCACAAAAAAAATCATTTTTTGCATAAGGATTTTTTACCTGGAAGAGTCTGGTGAAAAAGTCTCAAAGCTTGTGACTTGTAACCACCTGGCAGACTCCTGACTTAGAGATTCTTGCAGCAGTTTCACCTCCTGTGGGGCAGTCTTGTTGGCTTTCTAGCCCAGCCTAACTTTGAACTAAATGCTTTGCATTCTTCCTGGAGCTGTTCAGCCAGCACATGCTCTGGTCCATGAATATTGGTTACCTGATACTAACTTTGGGGCAAACCACCTACTTTTACACTATTTGTGCTGGTGGAATGAAAAGCAAAATTCATCTTTACAATTCATAGTACAAATACAGTGTTTAGGCATTTTTAAAATTGCCTTTTTGAGTCTATGGGAAAAAAACAAACAAAAAACCTAACAACCAAACAAAAGCAACTAACCAAATAACAGCAACACTTTACTACAAGACTTCAAAAACTTTAATTTTTTTCTCATTATGATTTCAGGTGAAAAGGAAATTTCAGGTGGCATGGAAAAATTTACACAATTAACAAATGCTTTTGATCACTACTCAGTGGCCTCTTAGGGACTAAAATTATCTACAAACTAAATCAAAACAAGAAAATAAAATCAGCCAGGCTTAAAATGATGGTAAGACAGTGCTAAAATATCTGCAGATCTGATCATTCATTCAAATGAGCTTTCATGGACTCCAAGCATGTATTCTGTATCAGTGTTTGAACCTATAAATCACAGCTACAATATTAACTCGTACATGAGGTTACCTGTTTATCTCTCCTTTGCTTGAAAAACTCACTGCAGTAAAATGCTGAGCTTCAATTGCTCTCATAGTGCTCCCTCACTGTTCAAAACTCACAGCTTTCACTTAGTGCAAATTACTAAACAGAGCAAACAGACCTATGAAGTAGGTGGGTATGTTGAACTTATATAATTGGAACCAAAGCAATTCAGTGTTATACCAGTGACAATTACATATGAAATTATATGCACTTAGGCAATTTACTTAAGTGGAAACTCTTAACACAGTAATTTGTGAACTAGGCCATTATGACTGTCTTTTTGGTTTCAATTTTAGAATATTATTTCAAAAACTGTAACATAAATGTTTTTAAGAAGATAATTATTGTAAAAACATGTTTTATGTAATGCTAGTAAGATATCACTGCATGAGACTACAGATGTGTATGCAAAATATTTCTGTCTATAAAATATCATCAGAAATATTGACCAAGTAAACAAAACTCAAATATTTCTGCTATAATTTTATTCTCAGAACTCACATAGGCCACTTTTGCTGCCTTAATCATTATGAAATAAACTGTTAGAAATCAATGGGATGCCAAAATGTGTTTCATTTAGAGACTATCATCCAGTGGAATGTAACAAAAGCTTTGAAAGGTCATGTATGTATATAAAGTTATTGTAATTCTTGTCAACAACAGGCTTCAATATCACCCCCATGGTTTAAACTTTCATTTACCAGACCAATACAAAAGGACTCCAGATGTCTAAGGAATCTTTGACAGAACTCTTTTGGAGAACAGAAGTATTTAGTTCTGTAAATATAGCTTCATGAAAAAAATAGTATTCACCCTTTCTTGCAATATGCTACTGACTCTTCATCAGTGTTGTGAACTTTGAAATTTAACCAAGTAATCAAAAAACTGATTTTTAAAAATTAATTTATAACAGCCATGAGCAATTAGGATCACAAGGCAAATTTAAATTAATCTATTTGGGTAGACAGTTGTAACATGTTCTAATAAATACAGGCCTACATAAGAATATGGTTTATATGAACCCTTGTTAACATTAGGATAAATCACTTCTACAAGTGAAAGGAAAGCTGCACCATTAAAAAATAAATGTTTCTTTGTTTTTCCTTAGAAGAACTCTTTACAGTCCCAAATTGAGAAAACAAATAAGAAAAATGAACTTTGCAGGAAATCCTCCTCTTCTATAGAGCATAGCAAACAATTACCACATACACATTGCCTTCACACTGTGCTCTCCTTTTCTGAAGTCCTTTGTACACACATTTTAAAAAACTGCAGATGTTGAGTATGAAACAATCCACCCCCCAAATTCACCTTACAGAAAAGTCAGTTCTGCAGCAAATGTGAAGGATTTGGAGACCGATGTGACTATTATACATAGCTCACAGAGACTGAAAGTTCCATGAATACTCTCAAATTTAGATGATTGTGTCCTGAGAGCAATAAAACAAAAATAAAATGAGAAAAAAAAAATCCAAAAGGCACCAAGATCAGGAATGGCACATCAATCTCTTCTTTGTCTTGTGATTACACCAAAGAAACCCTAGGTGGTAGACTGGCTGGAAAGCACAGCAAACTGGAATCTAATCCTGCTGTGTGACCAGTGAATCAGGAAGCACAACAAAGCATATGTGCAGTCAGACAAACAGATGAAATATCAATTCATATTTAAATGTAAAAAAAATACAAACTCATACTTAACTCATACTTGTCAGCCTGTACAATTTGTGTGTGTGTGTGGGGGGGGGTGTTTTTTGGAATCTGAATTTGGAATCTGGGATATATTGCCATGAATTCAGATGCAGCAAGCTTTTACTGAAGATTACAACACCTAGTAAATTTGGATTCCTTGTGTTATACTTTTCAGTGGCTCTTTCCCTAGATATACTGCAGGGGAAACAAACCAAAAATTAAATGATTGAAAATAATAAAAGAAGAGCTCCATGCTCCCCCCCCAAAAAAAATTACAGACACAAAAAAACAACCAAAACTCAAAACTGAGAGTCTTTGGCCAGTTGCCACAAATATATGAGACTGCTCAAATCACCATGATTAAGAGGAGGGAAAGTGTTTAAAACTTGTATTCCCCACAGAATAAGAGCAAAGGAAAAATATCCCCTCTTCTATAAAAACAACTACAGTAATAAATTCTAGAAAAGAGAAAAATGTTTGTGTTTCCTAATAAAAAAATTAAATGAGAATCTGAAACTTTTATCTGAGTTCTACAACCTGTGCCTTAACGTGATTTTTCGTCTACAACAAGTCACAAATTAATGCTGCCATTTTGGAGGTTTTTTGGGTTTCATTGTGGTTTTTCCCTTAGGGATGCTATAATCTGCCTTATAGTGACAATCTCTTTTTTTTCCTTCCTTTGTAAGTACTGTCTTACCCATTACAATTGTACACATGAAGATAAGAATCCACAAGATTTTGTCAAAAGCATGATTCATATCTTCTGAACACTTGGAAATGTTAATATTTACTATTACTCCATAAGAATTTAGCACTTCACTTCGTATTAACATGTTTAATTCTGTGTCTATTATTCAAGTCTTCAAGAAAATCTCATTCTTTCTGTAGGACATTTTTATTTCCTTTTGTATTCAACCTCCTGGCTATGTGTCACTGGCAGTTTTTCTTAGTGCATCCCTTGCATTTTTGTGTTAAGAAAACTTATGAAAATCAATCTGATTAGTCTTGAGGAAATGAGGCATTGACTAAAATGCAAAAACTGATGCGTCCGTGTAAAGACATCACTGGTCTTGATTTATTTTCTTCCTCTGCTCAGTCAGATAGTTCTTTATACTGTATCTCATAAACTGTTTACCACGAGGTAGTTTAGCTAAAACTGTTCTGTTAAAATATTTTTTTCTTTTTAAAAATTCAGGCATTTGACTACAATTCCAAGTAATAAATATCCAGTAGTCCTGTTGTAAATCTTTATTACCACGCTGGATGTTAAAAACACTTGTATATTTCACAGCACTCAGGATATCAGAAGAGGTATACATGGTGTACAGCTAAAGGGCTCATCAAATCTGAAGTGATATCTAAATCTTTTTTTAAAGTTTAATATTTTTTCTGAAAACAGACAGAAGAGCACATATAACTGTGACTCTGCTTCCACCGATTTGAGAAAATTATATAAAAAAATATTTTTAGTAAATGCTTTTTTGGGGGTAAAGAAAAAATCCTAACTCATTTCCAGCTCAGTTAAAAAACATATTAAAAAAAAAAATCATCATTTCCTTAGAAAAGACAGGCTCCTATTTGCATCTTCCTTAAAACAGCTGTAAATAAATGTTGACCGTTTTATGGTAACTGGAGAGAATAAAATAGTTTTAAACCTTCTCATCACTGATAAACTATAAATGTTTTTCTCAGATAATTGTGTTATCAAGCAACAAGCAATTACTACAATGTGTTTTAGAATTCATGTTCTGCTTTCAGACTAAATTGGTTTAAATTTTTTCCATAATTTTGCTGCTTCGTGAGTACTGCTAAACTAGAATGTTATCTAGCCTCAGGTATTTCTACTTTACCTTGGACAACTTTTAATTGACAGTGTAATCTTGTTGCTTTTTTTCCCCAGTCTGGTGTTTAATTCTAGTATTCAGCACATTACCTATGTTAAAGGGCAAGCTGAAGATTGTTATATATAATACAAGATTGCTGAACTCCTTTAATATGCTTGTATCTATAAGAGAAAGAGAGGGTTTTCACAGCAACTATTTCAGGTAGTTGCATAAACTAGAGGCTTGCTTCTTCTAAATTCTTTCTACATAGTCACCATGGTTAACGTAGGTAAGAAGCACTACCAGAATAAAGAAAAAAAAAAAAAAAAGAAATTAAAAAAACTTGTGTTATAAGGACATGCATTGTAAGCAAGGAAGGCTATTGGATAATAGCCATGGACTGGACAGGACACTGTGCTGGGCCACTGGGACAGGCAAGCTGAGGTTAAGTGACCACCTAGATAATCCTCAAGTTAATCTTTAGAATTCCAAATCCCTCAGCTTTATACATCATTTATATAAGTGATGTGTATAGATATAGATGGAATACTATAGATAGTATAGATATGTATAGATAGGATAGTATAGATATGGATAGATAGTATAGATATGTGTAGATATGTATAGACAGGAGGGAATACTTTGGTGGTCAGTTTGGGTCACCTGATCTGTCTGATCCTCCCCTCAGGTGTGACCCTTTTACAGTCTCACACTTTCAGCACTCCAACTTTGTACGTAAGAAATTTAGCAGAACCAAGAAGTGATCTTGGTTTCTATATAAGTAAGTATAGGATCCTTACTGTATACCATTCATACCACTAGTAGTAACTACCAACATCAAACATTAAGAATTCTAGGACCAAATGTTGTCTCAAAAATACGCTGTTGATTTCAGAAAGTGCAGTCACTTAGAAAAGACTTAAATGAAAAGTAAAATTACTACAAAGAAAATCAGTTCTGTTTTAGCTCAGACCAGAGCAAGAATAGACACCTGTTTTAAATAGATTTATGAGATCAGAGTACTTCCTTTGGAAAAAACAAGAAAAAAAATTTACCGCCTAGAAGTTCAGTAAGGTTTTCATAGCACATTTTTCTTGCTTTTTGAAAATCCTGCTGGCTTCATATAAGAAAATAAAAAAAAACTTAAAAACAAAAAACAAAAAAGCCAAACACTATTTTTGTGTATTGTTTCCTTGGAAGCTACTTAATAAGAGGATCTGAAAGGTATAAACAAATAGAATATGTTCATTATGTCTGTCAACAATGACCTAGTAAGGGCAATGGAAACCTCTGTACTACAGTGTAGTCACAGATAATCACTGAAGTTCTGTCAGAGCACTATGATGAGCACTGCCAAAAGTCTATCAGTGCACAATTAATTTATTGTCTACTATATCAATTAACAGATTTTTTGCAACATTGTCCACAATTTTCACGGGGTTATTCAAGAATTTATAATTATATTTCAGTAATGTTTCCATAATAAAATCTCAAGGGTTTTTTCTTATTTCCTTGCCTAGCCTTCTTTATTTTTTCTGTGATTAAATCAGACAGCTGGATCATGTCTAGTTGCATCCTGTCATGGGTTAGCCCCAGCTGGCAATGAAGAACTACGCAGCCATTTGCTCACTCCCCAGCCCTCAGCAGGATGGTGGGCATTGAACTGGGAGGGTAAAAGTGAAAAAAAACATAGGTTGAGGTAAGAACTCTTTAAAAAAATGAAATTAAATAAAGCAATAAAGAAATAATAATACCAATATACATTGTAATGAAAAGGAAAATAAATGAGTGAAATAAAACCCAAAAAAGGAAAAATACTCAAATGAAAACAATTGCTCACTACCAACAGACTGAAGCCCTGAGAGTCCCCAAATAACAGCCTCCTTCCCCAGCCTTTCCCCAGCTTTATTTGCTGAGCATGATGTCAGTTGGGGTCAGATGTCACAGGTGTGTCACCTCCCAGCTTCTTGTGAACCCTTGGCCTACTCGCTGGTGGGCACAGTGGGGAGCAGAAAAGGCCATGACTGTATAAGCACTGCTCAGCAGTAGCTGTAACATCCCTGTGTTATCAGCACTGTTTCCAGCACAGATCCAAAACATAGCTCCATACCAGCTGCTATGTATAGAATTAACTCTGTCCCAGCCAAAACCAGTACACATCCTGGGACTGGAAAACTTAGCATCATGAACACAAAACCATGAATATACTAGCCAGAATAAAAAGATTTGCAGTTTAAGGGAAATGAAGTTTTACATATATAACAGTTTTACATATATAACATACAATGCTGAATGTTATTTTAGCTAGATAAAGCGATTTCTTATTAATCTCTGGGTATAAAACTTTGCAAAAACATAGAAAACATAGAGCTGTTCTGTGTGGTAGTCAGTTTGATTCTATTACAGTGTCAAATATTATTTCTTTTACATAAACGAAGCTATAATTCAGGAAGAAATATAAATTATGTTAAAAGATGAAGTGTGTGTGCATTTATAAGCCATAGTGTCCTGCTGTTCACTGTTCCTTGACAGAGGAAATGAAAGACACAACAGCGAATTCAAGGCTGAGACAACTCAATAATATCACTGAAATGAGATATCATGAAGTCTAGTTCCTGATAGAATTCTGCAGGAAGGAAATTTAATTCTCTGCAAAATCTCTTTTCATTCATCCTTCCCCTGAGAAAGGTCTAGTACTTTTAATAGTGTTCTCTACTTGTACAGTAACCACTGCTTTTGAAGTGAAAATTGCTTACTTTAAACTCAGTGTATGACAGTTCTTTCATATATATAAATGCAATACTTGCATATAAAGTTAAGCTCATAATTGAGTTTATCCACAATAAATATGCAGTAAAGGTCCAACCAACCTACTAGTCACTATAAGACAACCAATAACATTTTGATTCAATTAAGGCTGGAGGAAGATATTTTTCAATTTACAACTTAATTTGGGAACCAGTGACCTGTATGCCCATTCTATAAGAAGGAAGCTGAAGTATGCTGACTGAATCTGCTCCTAGCTCCTAATGGACATACCGTATACTTTAGAAAGAGATGTGATTCAAATGCCCAGGGTAATTTTTTTCATATAGTATTGACTCAAGTAGTAGAGTCAAAATTATGTCTTACAACATAAGTGAGCTTTTGAGAAATCAGCAAATCTTTAGCTTGTCCATGATATGTTTGGGTTTTCATGCATCATTATCACAGCATACATCAGGAGAAAAATTGCTGTGATGAGAAACGTTTTGTCACTGGATGATCAATAGTGTGCTTGGCTTTCAGATCAGTTCTTCATTTCTTTTCAAAGTGACTACACTATACATAATTCAGAATGATGACCTTTTGCTAAGGAAATGTGAGCTGCTATATCTTTCTCCAGAGTACCTACACCAAATATTTTCAATATTGGTTATGCATTTGCTTATTTATGTGATCTTGTGTGGGGAACCCTGCCTTTCTTTTTGAGAATTGTATTTGTACAAGGAAATGTAGATGTTTCTCTGACAAATACTGGTTTTAGACACATTTCTCAGAGTTTCTGTTTCTTATGTTGCCCTACCTATGTTGGGTTTTTTGTTTGTTTTGTGTTTGGTTTTGGTTTTGGTTTTTCTCAGATAAAACAGCTATCAAAGGGGGAGTTGGTTGTTTAACTTTTTTACCATCTAATCCAAAAATACACAGCTATAGTCATTATGTTATGAATTTCAAAGGCACCAAACTAGAGCTTATTCAAAATACATATGCACACTTTTCAATGGAAAGTAACTTAAAAACTTTAACTATGTAAGATGTTTTAAACTAATTTTTCCCTAAAATTTTAAACTTGAAAAAGCAGGATACTAAATTCTTTTTCATTTTGTAGCAAATCTATTTTTCGTTCCCTTTTTCTGAACATCAAAAATATTACATTCAAGATTTCATTTTTGTCAACAAATTAAAACCTGTTTTGCTCAGAGAATTTTAGCAGAATGCATTTTTTATGCCTTCAGTTTCCTTAAACTACCAGCACAATAAATATTGCAGTCTTTAACAGATTTGATTCAAAATGAGTTAGCAACTCAGCATACAATCATAGAATCATAGAATAGTTTAGCCTGGAAAAGACCCTTAAGACCATTAATCAAACACTACCAAGTCCACCATTAAACCAAGTCTGTAAGCAGCATGTCTACTAATTTCTTTAATATCTCCAGGGATGGTGACTAAACCACTTCCCTGGGCAGTGTGTTTCAACATTGGATAAGCCTTTCAGTGAAGAATTTTTTTCCTAATATCCAACCTAAACCTCCCTTGCTGCAACTTGAGGCAATTTCACTTGTTACTTGGGAAAAGCAACCAACACCTTACTCACCACCTTTCAGATGTAGAGAATCATATAAGGTCTTCCCTCCAAACTAAACACGAGTTCCCTCAGCTGCTCCTCATAAGACATGCACTAGACATCAGCTTTGTAGCTCTTCTCTTGACATACTCCAGCAACAAAATGTCCTTCTTGTAGGGAGGAGCCCAAATATGAACACAGCACTTGAGGTGTAGCCTCACCAGTGCCAAGTACAAAGGCACAATCACCTCTCTACTGTTGCTGGCCACACTGTTACTGGTAAAAGACAGGATGTAATTGGCTTTCTTTACCACCAAAAATTCATATTCAGCCAACTGTAGAACAAGATTCCCAAGTCCTTTACCACCAAACAGCTTTCCAGCCACTCTTCTGCAAGCCTGTGATTTTGTATGGGGTTGTTGAGACTGAAGTGCAGGACCAACACATGGCCTTGTAGAACTTCATGCAGTCAGCATCCGCTTATTGATCCAACCTGTCCAGATCCCTCTGTAGGCTCTTCATACCCTCAAACAGATCAACATTCCTGCCTGAACTGGTGTTGCTGGCAAACTTAACTGAAGTAACACTCAATCCCCTTGTTCAGATCATTGTTAAAGATGTCAAAGAGCACTGGCCCCAACACTAACTAAGTCCTGGGAAACATGACTTACGACCAGCCACCAACTGAATTTAGCTCCATTCCCCACTGTTCTTTAGGCTCAGCTATCCAGCCAGTTTTTTACCCAGCAAAGAGTAAAAATATGCTTTTCTTGTGTGTTTTTCCTAAGTCTTCTGAAGCTGAAATCTAGAAGTCCATATACCTTTGATTTTTTTTCTTTTTCCATGTTTTAGAAAGACTTTGTTGCTTTGATTTCTCAAATAAAAATTGTTACCTTAAAATTTACTGTACCGATGTCATTTAAATCGAGACCCCAAAAATTGTTATTCTGGATGAGATTTGAAAGTTCATCCAGTTACATATACCATTACTGAAATACTATCTAAACCATCAAAATGTTTCAGAGAAATTAGACTTTTTTGTAATTTAGCCTCAGTCTAATATTGAACCTAAAAATGTATTATTTAATATGATAAAAGTATTCTGACAGACTAAGACTGTGATGCTCCATTGGGCTGTTTTGACAGGGACTGCTAGATGATTTTTAGAGAAAGAAGAACAAGAGCAGTATAGAATGATCTTTCCCAGGCATACTTTGTAGCCTCTGGCAGTCAGCAGGTTAATAGCTTCCACAGCTAGAAAGGATATCTAGTTTTTTTTCTTTAATAGCTATCAATGTTTCCACACTCCATCATTTCCTTTTTGAACCAATTGCATCCATGTTATATAAATGCTTTTTATATATGATGCAGTATATAATTTACAGATATCTTTGTTCACACATTCATCAACAATAATTTAACGGAATACTGTGTAAGAATGTATATTTTATGTTATCATCTAATTGCACTGTTTTGAAAGAAAATCAAACCTGTCAATAATTTGCACAAACTTTTTTCCTGTGGAGGCAGATACAGAGCAGTTTTTAAGGGGGAGGAAGGGAATACACTTCCCTTCAGTCACTCATGCAGGTAGAAAACACAAAATGATACTGAACTGAGAGAAAAGTTGAGATAGACAAAAGAAGGACTAGAAAGAGTTTCCAGATAGGCTATGAGTTCTGTGTATGAGAACACAGTACTTAATTTTTGTTTTTATCTCAGCACATTATGTCATTCCCTTTTATCTAATATGAATCTTGCAATTTAGGCTACCACTATGTTTTGCATAAAGAACAATGCTGAACTGTCCACTGAACTTTCCCACACCATTCTTCCTCATTCACCCTTCCTCCATACAAAGTCATCTTCATCCTTATCTGGAACACATTCTGTGGGATATGTACTATATATTTATATATACCAGAACTCTAAATAATGCTAAAGCTACCAGTTAACTTGAATTAATTCCCTCCAGAATTTTAGCATTAATGTGGAATATATTCCTACAAATTCAAATAATTAATCTTTTGGTTTTGGATAGTTCTTTCTTGCAACTATGGAAAAAATTTTCGTGTGACTGATTTTTTTAATTTCCTTTTAAAGGCTGAAGTTTTGTTAGTTTGCTATTCTATGCTGGGGGACTAGGCTTTCTTTATTAGTTCTGGACAGACATATTTGTAAGAAACATACTTCTGTTTCAATTTGTTCATTTTGACCTTGACTGCACTTCAAAAAGTATTGTCTGTAGTCCAACAACTGTGCCTCTGCCCTGTAATTCAAGAAAGGATACAGTAATCTCAAGTGTAGACATGGTCCAAAAAGTTTTATGACAAAATGATAAAATACTGCTCCCTTCAGCAGCTATACTTGTGGTGACCCAGATTATCTGTGCTGCAATTATCTGGAATGACCTTTTCTTTTCTTGAAGTGTAATACTACGAAATCTATATGTGATATTTACAGTATTCTTACAGAAAAATGTAATCATCTTGGAATCATTACTGTTATCATTCTCAAAAATAGTCAAGAGACCTTGGGAAATACTATTATATCAACAAACAGAAGAGCTCAAATGCAGAAAAAATAGACCTCTTAGAAATGCTTAAGTACACAAAAATGTTAAGTAAGATAAATGGGTTTACAGGAGCACAATGTCATGTGTGGCAAGATCTTGAAATCTGGCTGTGGCTAAGGCCAGGGGAGGGAAGTCTTATGTATACAGCAACTATAACAATGAACTAAGGACACATAAGCTTGAAGTGCCTGTTTAGTTAGAGAGAACTAACTTACTGTCTGGTTTTGTTTGTTTGTTAGCCTGTTTGTTTGTTTCAAGAAGACAGGAAGTAAATGAGGAGGAGAGTGCTTTTATCCACATTTTCTGTGGCCATAAGAATCTGCAACTTTGGCTTTATTTCTTTTCAAGTCAGCTTTGTTACTCTGCAGGAGCATATTCTAGCTACTAGACTATTGTGCCATTATGTGCGAGGCAGCACGGTGAACTGGAAGTGATCCAGATTTTGTGTGGAACGTAGGATAAAAGTAGGAATAGTCTCAAAATGAGAAGCCAGTTTTGGCCTTTTTTTTCCAAAATAGTCAAAATGTTAAATTTCACAGTCATATGTCCTTCTGTCTTCCCTCCACAAGACTCTCACCCCAGCCACAGCAGCTTAGTCTTACCATGTGGAGTGTAGGCACCCCTCATTGCACTCTTCTCCCAGAGCAGCAGCAGTATCTCCTGGGCCTTCACTGCAACTGAAAATACCTTCTGACTCTTAGTACCCAAATGCTCTTCAATCACCTCTGGGGTCTCAGATGTCTATCTTGTACTTCTGATGCCTAAGTGCATTTTTGGATCTCTCTACTACCTTTTATTGATTTCAGTGGCACTTAAATGCTGTGGTAGTTTCAAAAATCCCATTCATCTTCTGTCTGTATTTTTAGGAAGCTATTGCTTTTAAACAAAGCATGCAGCAAAAACTCAGCCTGGATTAGCTGAATCACAGGCTGGCCAATCTAATCAGTGATGGGCACTTCCTCACTAACCATGCATCTGCTAATGTAGATACAGTTAAATAATAAAAGTCTACTCCAAAAGTCTGAGTTAGTGCATGTGCTTGTTTTCATACTGTTCAGTGAATCAAGCGATGAAAGTAACTATTTTACAGTATATACCCCAATTTCATTAAAAAAGATTTTAGTTCTGTTTTCATGCATGTAATTTTTCTCTGGTTTTTGTTTGCTTTGGGATTGGGTTCAGTTTTGATTTTTAGGTTTGGTTTTATGGGTTTGTGTGTTGGTTCAGTTTTTTGGGGTTTGCTTTTTGTTTGTTGGGGTGTTTGTTTGTTTGTTTTGGGTTGGGGTTTTTTGTTGGTGGTTTTTTTTGGGGGGGATTCTTAGACATAATTTACAATGTACAGAAATACATCCATTGTCTATCCATTGAGTTTTCAGTGAGTACAAAGTCAGTGCTGGTTTTAGAGAAATGTAGTTAGAACATTCATATTAGGGGAACAACCTTTTATGACAAAAATATATTGTTTGCTGTACAGATAATAATAACAACAGCAAGAACATAAGTATTTTTCTGTCACAAAAATACTCTACAAATGTTGAGGTCACTCCTGAAATGTTAATCCTTCAGTTATGATGGTTTCTTCTCCAGAGACAAAAATCAAAAAACCCCACAGAAATTCTACACGTGTGTTCCTATAATGATAACACAGAAAGATCTGCTTGTCAGAGAATCATTTCAACTTTACTACAACCCCTGCATTTCAAAAAGAAGAGCAAAGGGGAAAATATTGAACCACAAAACATACAAGAACACCTTGTACAGTGTGTAAACTTGAAACCATTGTTTTCCCTTATAGTTAGCTTCAAAATACATTTCCTTAATTAAAATATTTAAAAGAAGTAAAAGTGCTTTTGCATAGTTGTAAAAATATTAATCTGGGCATAATTATTTCTCATAAAGTTTGTTTTGTTTTACATATAAAATAAGTTTGATATTATTATTTAAACATCTTCAGTTATAGATGTATAAATACATGTAATAAAGTAGGAAAGACTACATTTCAGTGTCTTAAAATAGTTTTGTTACTCTTGCTGAGATACCGTGTTTACAAAACACTTTAAATATTTAGGAATTCTTATTTAGTATTCTCTCCAATTTTTTCCCCTCTAAAGTTAAATACTTAAAAGTTAAGGAGAAATCTGGTTAGCCAAAACATTTGCTGAATTTGTTGTGATGAACCTGCTCAGAGCTGCATGATCTGAAGATAAGAAGATTTAAGGCTTTTTTCTTCTCTGGAAAGTCAACAGGTTGAAGTTGCCATCAGATAAATATATCTGATTTTATATTGCAATATCATTACCTTTTAGACTTTTATCTTTCTGTAGATCTTAAACAGAAAAAATAAATTTTTTTAAAAATAAATAGGTTATCAATATATGCAATTATAAAATCAGAAAACAAAGAAAAGTGGTTCAGAAATAATTGTAAGGCTACTTGCCTAGTGCCTGTAAGCATCTATTTAAATGTTTTGTTAATTTACTGAAAATATTTCCATCACATTTTCACGGGAAGGTACTGAGATAAAATTGTCAAGAATTACTGAATTGGCATGAATTGATTTTAATCCTGATATTTCCTATCACAAGTCATGTCCTATTTTATTATTGTTACATCTCAGGTAAAACAAATTTGATTATGCCAGCATCATTTACCTTTGTAGCTTGTGGTGCTGCACACTCCTGGTGGTGTGTGAAAGGAAGCTGGAGATGTGGATGCTCCTGCTTCACATATACTCACACCATTACCTGTAATCTATTAATGCTCACATCAGTGAGAGAGCATCCCACCATGTCAGTCAAACACCTCAGGTGTGGGTCCTTACATCCTGAGCCCCATCCAGTCACTCAAGCAGCCTGTGCAGACTCCTCACCGTTCCCGAGGCAGAGGCCACAGTGCCCTGGGGAGCCTGGCAGCACCAAAGCAGGTTTGCACTGTTCATGTTTCTTCTCCCTAAGTTTTGACTCTCTTAAGTCAACCTCAAGTCTTGAGGTGGAATGGAAGTCTTTTAGGATTCAGAATGTCAGGCATCAAAACCTCTAGTATTACAGTAACTGAGACATGATTTTCATTACTGGTCATGCTGTGAAAGGACAACTAATAGTTTGCTTATAAACCTGCAAAAAAAATAGTATGGACAAGTCATTGTCCATAAATGTTTCTAATGTAAAGGTAAAATGTTTCTGACTTTGGTTTTTTTGGTTTGTTTTTTTTTTTTACTTTCAACTCATTTTTACGTCTATCCTGCAATAAATTCATGCAGCTCAGTTCTTTCAAAACTCTGTTCTGCAGCATAATGTCCTTGCAATGTTGAGATAGAGGTACCAATAGCTTTCTTGTGGTCCTAAAATATTCTAGAGTTTCTATGAGCAGATATAGTAAAATAATCACCAGTCTGCTGATCCTCAGACACATTATCATTTTCTGTACTAACTCTAGCCAGTGCACCATTATCAAACACTCAGAGGTGATTCTCCTTCTAAAGAAACTAACCAGGTGTTATGAGACAGTCACTGCTAGTGGATAATTTTTTTTTCATGTGCTAATACAGGAAAGGATGTCCCATAATCACTGAAAATTCAGAAGTCTGGATGGATTTGTTAAATTTTTCCCTTTTAATCAGGTGCTAAATTAGATAAAATGATGGTATTTTGATCTTCTCCAGCTGAAATTCTTCTCTTCCTTTATCTTCATCAGTTGTGTGGACTTTCATGACATATATCATGATATGAAGCTCCTGTACAGCTGAATACTTGCTGGGCAAATGTCAGCAGATGAATATAATTTCTTTTAGAATTAATATTTAACATGACATGCATATAAAAGTGGTTTAAAAATAAAAAAATGGAAAATTTGCAGCTATTTTTTTCTCCTTTTTGTCCTGTCCTTTGAGAGGCATTCAAGTCCCTTTAAATCAATTTAAGATCAAAGGATGAAAATATGAAAAAATGGAGCTGTCAGAAACTCATCTATATCAGAAATAATCTGTTACCATACAAATATGATATAAAAATGGAGAATAATCACATCCTCTGTTGTTGTCTTCTTCAGAATAATTAGAGGTAAAAGACATTGGCTGCTACTCTAGTTCTGGTAGTTTTGCCCCTTATTTAACTTAATGTAGCCTACATCAAGCTATATTTTGCAGGGGAGTTTTTTTATTATCTGTCAATTAACTCCACTCCTCATGCTTTCTCCCGCATCTTCAGGCAGTGGATTGGGATTGGTTCTGAACACATAGAAGAGGTATGAGAGTATCCAACATAGTGATGTTTATTTATTTATTTACTGCAGTGAAGTTCGTGACTTTATTGAAAATCCACACTGCATGGTGGATGTCTTTACCTTATGGTCACAGTAAAGAGCACTATGCTGCTTTATGTTAACAACAGGATATATTTGATTAAATGTAGAAAAACAAGTTGTAACTTTTCCAAATTCAGATGATAATCTCAGTGCTACTTCAAGTAGTGGTATAATGCTTTTTTGTTTTTCCAGTCAACGATTTCTGTGACTTTGATAAACAATTTGATAGATTTTTTCTTTCAATCCAAGAGAAAACAAAAAAGAATCAGTGAAAACAAGCTTTTCATTGATGACTATGGATTTATTTCTATATAGTAAAGCTTTAAATATTTTTTAAATCAGCAGGTTCCCAAACAGCTTTTATATGATGAGATATTCACACAGTAGAACAGGTCTGTTTCAAAATAGGATTTGAAAAGTGTTGTTCTTTATTAATTTTGGAGTATGGTTCACAAATGGAGTATAAGGAGACTTTCTATTTGTAATTTCCACTTGTAATGAAAATAAAATGAGATTTTTTTTTTCATTCCCTTTATATCTTTTTACATTTTCTGAGTTGCCTGAGATAATCATGGCCTAACACTTTGAAGAGCATATTCAGTAGGAGGGGAGATGGTGACATTAAATAATTACATAAGGAACTCTCTTGAAGGAAATCTCACCAAGATTTCATGCAAGGTGAGGGAAAACATTTCATTTCCTTGTACGTATCTAGGTCAGTGTATTTTTTGTCTGTAGTTACAGTCACAGCTAAACATACTTAGAATCCAGAGAGACCAACACACCATTTAGATGTAACAATTTGGAGGAAATGTAAGACAATTCTGAATAACATTTTAAAGGATATTAAGGCAGACATCTTAAGTGGTTTATGAAGATTCATAAATGAGAAAATGACTGAGACCTTAGTGATGACATTCACCTGAGACACATTAATCATAGATTTCTTGTCATTCAGGATTAATGTATGTCTAACCATAATACAAAAAGGGCCATATCGAACAAAGATGGAAAAAAATGTAATGTTATGCTGAACAAGTGGCATCATAAGAGAGAGCAGACCCTTCCTGTGCCTGTCCTACTTGCATTATATTTCTTTTCCTCTACAACATAACACATGCTGACTTTTTTAAGGTACCATTAAACAGAGAGAGTAGGAAAAGTCAAAGACTACTTACACATTTCCAACAATGAAGAAAAAAATAAAAAAGCATAGGACAAAAATGTTCTTTTCCTGCCCTTACTTGCTATCTAGGTCAAGCAACTGGCATGTCAACAATAAGTAGTATCTTATGTCTCATTTAACTAAGCAGACATACACAAACAAAACCACACTTTGGCTTATAGCAAGGTAAAAGATATGTCTAGGCATTTGCTCTGTCCATTTTTTGCATGTCCATTTTACACTGTAGCCAATTTTTTTTAAAGTTCCTGCTTGCTGTAATATACATCAGTGAAAAGGTTTATAAATATAAATAATTTTTCTTTCTGTCTGTGACATAGCTTCTTAAACTGACAAAAGTTAAGAGAGCATTCTTCATAATAAGTTACAATTTATGCCCACAGGTCAGAGGGACCCTTTGTCTCCCTGTACAAAATACAAAGATGACACAATGACATGTATCTCCATGGGGCTTCTCTAACAAAATTTCTAATGAAGAACAATATATTATACATCTGTAACAAAATATTAAACTGATTGCAGGTCTTCAGGTAACCCATTTTAAAAGTGTGATACTAATACCACACAATACACTGCAGCCACTGAAACTACCCACATTAAGTTTTTGTGCAATTAAATTAGAATAGATTAGATGTCACTCATGAGTTATCTTCTGCTCTTCTACAGTAATTCATTTAATTGGCCTCAATAATCAACTCTCAGGTTTCTCATCTCTAGTGAATTTGTTCTGCCCAGAAGCAGAGTTTGCAGGGGATATATATCAATTCTGAACACTTTTCTTCAGTTCAGTCCAGATTCTCAAGTGACTACATGACTAGACATGCATGAGAATTCAGCTAAAGTCACCAAAAAACACCATCCAGACAATTTTTAAAATATAACTGCTTCAAAGTTCCTGATTAGTTTCTACTTATCCAGCAATGCATGTCTTTAAATTTGCTTCTCATAAGGTGGTCTCCAAAGAGAAGGCTGAAAGGCGAGCCAGCAAGGAAGGACCAGGCTGGAGGCTGACCTGTGGCTTAGCAGAAGTAGCCAAAGAGATGACAGTAAACCATTCCACACCAGTTCAGTTCTTCACCCTCTTTCCCACTTAGTTAGGGAATGAGCTGCAGTAGGAGGGACAACAGAAAGCTTTCACAAGGGGCAGAAAAGGGAAGAAAAATACATTGCCTTAAAGGTAGAGTCAGAGAGTCTCACAAAATCAGAGGGATTAATACATCTTTCCATTATATTCCTACATGACCAGTCAGACAGGTCACAAAGAAGAAAATGTAACCACAGGAAAACTTACTCTTGACCGCATTTTATAGGGAGGACTGAATGAAATGCATGTTGTAGGAAAATACGGAGTTTTTCTGATATAATTTTGAGACTGTTTAGGATAACAGTAAAAAAGGTGGTTAACACCTAAAGTTAACACCTAAAAGTGGTTAACACCACTAGTTAGAGATGAGAAAGCTGGCAAGAAGGTGGAAGGAATTTCTGACACTGAGAGTCTCTAGATCACATACACTGGTTCTCAGGAAGGACTTCAGTCTCTGACATGTGCTGAAATGGCAACACAGCAGCATATAAGCAATCAAGATGATTTCTGGTGTGTGTCAGGGGTATCTTCCTGGTACCAGTATCATGGTGATGCACAGTGGGATCTGCTAGTCACAAAAAAAGAAGATCTGGGCAAGGACAAGACAACCAATGGCAGCCTTGCATAGCCAGTAGATAAAGGAGAGTGACTATCTCTTTCGCTCATACCTGTAAGAGCCCATTTTGAGTCCCCCAGCACAGGTAAAATAGTGACAAAATGAGTTCAGTAGAAGACATCCAGTCTGGGCAGGGGCTGGAGAACTCTGCCTTTGAGGAGAGGCTGAGGGACGGGGCTCAGCCTGATGACAAGATGGCTTTGGGAGGACCTAACATCAGCTGAGTTTAAGGCAACTGGCCACCACTAGCTGAAAGCCTGCCAAAGGTATAAGTGAAACTGTAAAGAATGCATGCGTCTTTTTTCCTCATGGAATCAGTTTTAAAGAGTCATGATATTCTAGGCCAACGAAGTGTGCTGGAACATAAAGTTAGCTTCATGACTTTGGGTCACACGTCAATTAGTATGGGACATTCTCTTCAGTTTGTGAAAGAAACTTGTCTCTAAGAGTATAACTTTCCAATTTATACCAACATACACTTTTTTTTATAGTTATTAACAACAGAAAGTCTGCAAGTGCCACTTTTTTCTAACATGGATGGTGGTCAAGAAGTTTAAAAATTGGTGGAATAGAGCAAAATAATTACTACATATTTGAGGACATAGGAACCCTGTTTTCCATGTATGGATGGTTATTTCACTAAAAAAAGACTTGATTTATCTGTACCTAACTGAGCACCTGCCAGTGAACACATCTGGAATTGTGGAGTGTCTCAATGCCTCTGAAAAGGTTTCACAGCACTCTTCAGTGAGCTGCCAGCTCTTTGCAGGAATAGAATAGTAATAATTTCTTTCCTGAGCTAAGATGTTGTATTTTAATTTATGCCTGAGTAGTTATCTAAAGACAAGAAAAGGTAGAGCAAGAAAAATCATACATATTTAATAGGCTGGATATATCTTGATTTAAGTTCAGGACCTTGGTATCAGGAGAGTACTCTAGAGGTTCTATTTCAAACCTAGGCCCATAAATGTCTTGGAGATTAATAAAGAAAAATCATTCCCCTGGAATACAAGAATTAATTTACAATAGTTGTGACATTATATTACAGTTTATTCTAATATTTTAGATCACAATGTTTAGCTAATAAGAGATACCCTTGAAGGCAATATACTTCCAGAATACTATGACACTTGAAAAGCAAATTTAGAATATTAGTTGGAATGTAACCTTTATGTCATTGGTCAAGAAAATAACCTTAAGTGCACAGAAAATATCAGTTGAAGGTTTATTTTTTTGACGTTTATTACTGGGTATTCTCAGCTTACAAACGCCTTCTCCCACCTCTTCCTTCTTTCTGAGCTCAGGTTCATTCCTGATTTCTCTATCTTATCCACCTACGTGGCACAGGGGAATGGGGGTTTCACTCAGTTCATCCAGTGTCTCTGCCACTTTTTCCTCCTTGCTCTCTTCCCCTGTTCCAGAGGTCCTTCCCATCAGAGGCAGTCCTCCACAAACCTCTCCAGTGTGCTTCAGTTCTTCACAAACTGCTCCAGCATGGGGTTCTTCCACAGGGTGCAGTCTTTCAGGAACAGACTGCTCCAGCATGGTCCCCTACAGGGTCACAATTTCCATCAGAAAACCTGCTCCACCATGACCTTCTTACTCCACAGGGCCACAGGTCCTTCCAGGAGCCTGATTCAGAGCAGGCCCTCTATGGGGGTCATAGCTTCCTTCAGGTACACCCACCTGCTCCAGTATGGGGTCTTCCGTGGGCTGCAGGGGGATATCTGCTCCACCATTGACCTCCATGAGCTGCAGGGGGACGGGCTGCCTCATCAGGGTCTTCACCAACACTATGTTTCCTCCTTTGAAAAACTGACATAATGACTAAGCACTAAATGCAGGCAATCATGCCACTTCCCCTGATGTTTCTCTACAGTGAAAAGGACAATTAATACAAACAGATTGTGTATTTCGTCATATCAGAAATATCTGGATTCATCTGTTCGAGGTTAATTTTTATACAATGTAATCTGGAAGGTATGCATAATTAATTTCAATAAACTGATATTTCTAATAGAGAAAAATAAAACCTTTGTGCATTATGTTGTGCATTATCTGCATATTCTTTTTCAGTCTAGGCTGTTTTAGAGGTCCAGGTTAGATAATAAAATATATGTTTTCAAAGATTTGTGTAGGACAGGTACATTTGTTTTGCTGCAAGTAATTTGCATCTCAAAATTATCTGTGAGGCATTGCACTTCCCTAATGAAAAGCAGTGGAGGACCAGGGTTTTTTCCCGCAGTTATAGAGAAACTAGGCAGAAAGGATGTGAAAATACAGTCAGGGGGAGAAAAATTCACTTGAGAACAATAGCTAACTCTAAAGCTGGGAAGACACCACCCCAGTTCTTGGCAATAAGGATGTTATTCTCTGGTTGAGAGGAGTTCAAAAGAAAGTAATCTGTTAAGAGAACTGTACAGTGAGGTAGAAAGCTGTCAGTTTCTTGAAGCAGACATAGTCTGATTGAGAATCATGATTTCCAATAGATGAGCACTTACTAGGGACTTAGACACCCATGTACACCTTATTTATGCAAGAACTAAAGGGAGTGCCAAATGAAAGTCAGTTAATTGTCTTTTTGCTCCCAAACCATCACCAGCTGCTCTAAAGATTTTAACAAAACGGACCACACTTTGTTTTTAAGTTTCTGCTCCTCAGTTACATGATGCTATTACTCTCCAAGGCTTTCAGAGAAAAATCTTGAAGGCACAGGAAAATTACAGTTTTTCTAACTTTAAAGTTAGCAGTCAAGGCAGTGTACCTCAAAGGCTAAAGTAAGAACAACCACTTCACAGAGAAACAGAGGTGTAAGTCATATCCTTTGATCAGACACAACGATGGAATGGAGCAACAAAAGGCAAAGCTGACTCAGGAACCATCTTCTTCTGAAAGATGTACTTCAAAAATGATGGTAAATTACTCAGGTCCTCGACAGTGTGTTTTTGTATACCAAGAATACTTTCATTTCAAAATAATGAAAAACTTATATTTTAAAAAGATGTTTTTCTTTCTATAGATGGAGGAAATCAGGATGAAAGCTTATGTGACTGCAAATTATCTTGCATCAGGCTACTGTGGGGTCCTCCACTTTTTTGCAAAATGTTATCCGGGATCAGGAAAAATATTCTGGACTAGAAACATCTAATAATAATTCTCGAAAGATTTAACAGGGTATTTAAACACATTTATATAAGCACAACCATTTGTTATTTAAAATATTCACACACATTTCTTTCCATGCTTCTTGATAATTTTTTCCCAGTTTTCCTACCTTTACTGACTTAACAGCCTACATACATATGTCCCTTTTAGATAGAAATGAGTCAATATTGCTTTCAAACAACAAACTTTATTGATATGCAAATTCCTTTTGTCTACCTCAGAGAAAATTATTTGATAATAACAGACATTTAAACTAATGGGTCCCACTACATTTATTGTTCGTACAGTCTGCTAGAGCTGGTGTGCTTCAAATTTTTAGCCATTTTAATTTCAAGAAAGAAAAAGTAATAATCAAGTTGTTAGAGCTTTCCAGAGGAATCTATTGAGTAGTTTAATGGACTTTAGCAGAAAACAGTTTTCAGTATAAATGTTTCATGCTCAGATTCATCTCATTGTTTCTAGAATGTCCACACGTTTCTCAGAAAGAGTAATTTATCAAAGAGAGGGGCTGTGGTGTTGAGACAATTCAGATATGTATAAATTTTGATAGTTTTCTCCTAATAGTCATTTGTTCTGTATTCCATTAATCATTGCATACTACATGAAAACAGTAAAATACAAGACAGAATTTTCAGTCTGTGATGCTTTAAAAATCCTAAGGAATTGTATTTTGTTTTGCATTATAGAATCTTTATAGTTTTGATATGCTGCAGTCTATCTGAAGTAACACCTTTCCTTACTCTACTGCCTATTGGTTCCATAATGTTAAAAAAAAGAAGCTCTAAAAGTGACCGGAGAAGAAGGTGTTCTTAAACTTGGAGCACCCAAGTGAGAATCATGTGTCCCAGGCTGGTAATTACAGCACTCATTTGTTGCATAAAAAATTTGGGAATTTTAGTCAGTAAACTTGCAAAGTGCACTGAAAGTCCTGGAAGTAAATATGCAGTAAATGCTCCCTTTTTCCTCCCCACAACCTATTTTTTTTTCTGAACCTGTAATTTGTCCATACCTAGCCACAAGAAATCCAAGCTTAATGGAAAGTGGAGGTTGACCTCTATTTTCCTTCTATTCCCAGTAAAATGAGACTGTTTGACATTAAGGGCACCATACAGCAAAGCAGAAGTGGTCTTGATGAAGAGTACTAGATCTACCACTTCCTTAAATACCACTTCCTTAGGAGGAATTATTACTGTGGAGTATAAAAATTGGGTCAACTTTGCAAACTTATCTTTGAAACAGAATAACCATGTGTTAGGCTCTCACTGCAAAATATAGATTTATTAAGTTGACTTTTTTGTGCGAATTAGAATCAAATATGATACACCATTTTAGCTGAAAACAAAGTTTGGTAAATATTAGTAAATACATGGTTTAGTAATTAGATCATGGTGTTGGTCAGAGGTTGGACTGGATGATCTTGGATGTGTCTTCCAATTTAAACATTCTGTGCTTCTGTGATTCTGTGATAAAAACTGACATGTAATTAAAAGATTTAATTTCTGAAATGCTCACTTATTAGAATATTTTCAAAATATATTACTGTAAAGTGTTGTTTTAATTTAAATATTAACCTAATATATTTTAAAAGCAATTTTGAATATTTAAATGACACGACAAACAAATTATTGTGCTCCATATGGAACAAAGGTTTTATTTTATCACAACTTCACTGAGAAAAACTTGGAAAAACAGTTTTGATTCCATGTAAGGTTGTCCTTCCTCTCACCATTTTCCTCTTTGGTTTTAGAAAACTAAAAAAACCCCAAAACTATAATTTCTTCATTTCTCTCTAATGACACTTAATTCCACTGAAAGCAGGCAGCAGAAATTTGAGGGAAGGGTAAATTTGTAAGAATGCAGCATTTCTAGACATGAGGAAGTACATACTAAAAATACTATGAACAGAACAATAAAATGTTATTAATTTCACCTTCTTCACCCTCAAAAATTAGAAGTAAAAAAATCTGTTCTGAGAGCAAATCTCTAAAAGCCTTCCACTAATGCACAGCCTGCATACACATCATTAATTACTGTGGAGAACAGGTTGTGAATGACAGTGCTCTGCTTAATGGAGATGAGTAGATACATGCACTCAGCAGACTTATGAAACAATGTGTGCTTTGCTGAGTAAGGGTTTAAACAAAGCTGAAAGGGAAAAAAATGCAATCTGGTTAATTAATGCATTATTTTCCATGGAACTGCTTAAATGGAATAATAACGGGCCACACGTGATGATTCTCAAGAAATTATTGTTTTGCGTCAAGTGAGGTCAAATCTTTTGTAACATGGTATGCTTACAAATGACCTAATATTAATTTATATCACAAGTGTTTTGAAAAGTTACTGTAACAATATGTGAGAAATGGACAGCTGTGCACAAATCAAAGCATATATTTACACCTTTTAACTGAGTTTTGTTCCGAGGGTAATGTTTGCATCACACTATAAGCATCAAAACTGCTTCTTTCAAGAGGCAGTTCCCATAAAATGCCACTTACAACAGATGGGGGTAGAAATAATGCTTTAAATAAGGAACAAATATTTACAGCTCTCAGCATATCATGGGCATCCATTAAAATTCAGCTTGCACTAGGACAAGAGAATATTTTTACTGATGTGATATTTCAGTGTTTGAAGAAAGCATGTCTTCTCTGTTATTACTCATCATTTGGCAAACGGTGCCACCTGATTCCACTTAGAATAAAAATTATTGCTTTCCCTTATTTCAGCTGAGTATAGATTTTTAATAAAATCCTCCAGCCAAATTAAAGATTTGATAAATTCTTTAGTCCACCTTTGAAAAATATAGGATTTTTTTGCTCTAGTATGTGACTCTGTGAATAGTACAGGACATATATAGAATATGGGCAACTGAGTTTTAAAGATAGCAAATGAGTCTTCTCTTTCCCTAAAAATATTTAATCTATGTGATGTACATTACTTCAGAAAATATCAGTCATTTTCATATTTAAATCTCCCTTCCTCTCTTACAATCCAGAGCTTACATCTTTATACTCTGATAATTTTCTCTTATCCTCTGTTCAATTAATTTCCTTACTCTTAATTTTTTTCTCTCTTAATTCTTTCATTCTAAAGGAATAGGAAGGCTTTTATCAGGTACCAGTAGTACTTAGAAACATTCCAAATACAAAATGTACTTTAAAGTGCATGATGGATGTGAATCGCATATAACCTACCAAAACAAAAAATCATAATCTTTGATTTTTCATGTGCCTTTTTCTAAAACTACCCCTTGTCAGCATACAGTACGCTGAACACATTCAGGTTGTATTTGAAATTGTACTAAATTGGAAGGTTGTTAGTAGGCAGAATAAATAAGGCAGCAATATGTTTTGTTATTTGGGCAAATACATACACAATAATATTTATTCACTCACCAATTACAGAAGTCACAGGAAAAACAGACTTGACTCGGGAGAAAAAAAAAGTATGAGTTTAAGTTTTCACCAACCAAATCAAAGCAGGACAATGAGAAACAGAATTGGATTTTTAAAAGACCTCTCCCCATCCCTTCATTCTTCTTGGGAACAAATAACTTTGCTCCCAGTTTCTCTAGCTCCCCTTCAGCAGCACAGGGGAATGGAGAATGAGGGCCAAGGTCAGTTCACCACACATTTTCTGCCCTTCCTTCCTCCTCAGGGAGAACCCATTACATTCTTCCTCTGTTCCTGCAGAGTCTCTTCCATGGGAGAGAGTCCTTCATGAACCCTCTGATGTGAGTCCCTCCCACCAGGTGTAGTCCTTCAGGAACAGGCTGCTCCAGCATGGGTTTCTCACACAGTCAGGGCCTTCTTCAGCCACAGTCACCTCCCCTGATGTAGGGTCCCCTATGGCTGTGGGTCCCTATCTGTCCCACCATGGTTCTTCATGGGCTGCTCCCTCATGGGTTGCCAGGGGGAGAGCCTGTTATCTCACCAAGGGCTGCAGAACCTCTTCTTAGTCACCTCCGCGCCCTCCTTAATCACTGACATTGGTATCTCTGCTCAAATATTGTTCTAACCTCCCTCTCCTTACCCTTGCCCATCATTAGGAGTTTCCTTCTCCCCTTCTGAACTATGTTAATAGCAGAAGAATTATCTCCATAGCTGATGGGCTTGGCCTTGGCAAGAGGCAGCTGTGGCTTTGGAGCTGGGGAAGCTTCCAGCAGCTTCTCACAGGAAGAATGAGTCCCAACACACTGACCAACAGAGAAGAGAAAAATCCAAAGAGAAACATTGTAAAGAAAATTAAATGAGGGAGACATTCTTCCCACTGATGCCAAGTGATCCATACTTTCAACGAGCACTTTACAGAGCATTTTCAGTGTTTCACTCATGAGTTTAGATAAGTTGATTGTAATTGTCACTACAAATTTCTTCCTTTATTTCAAAAATCCATTCCTTACATTAAAATGGTAACATAATCCTTTAGAAATACTCCATTGTTCTTATTTCATGATGTTTTGGGTTGGTGCAGTGCCATTTTTAGTAGCAGGAGAGGGGTCTACAGGGGTGGTATCTCATGTAAGTAGCTCTGATCAGTCTCCCTGCTCCAAAATTCCTGGCTCACCGCAGGCCATTGGTGAAAAAAGGATTTTCAACTCTGCTATTAACACATTGAAGAAGGGGAGATACACTGTGATCAAGAGAAGGGCAGAGGGGGGGTGGTGAGAGAAAGCAACATGTGGAGTGAGAGAACAGCACCTAAGGAGAGAAATGCTGGAGCAGAGAGACCAAGGTTGATGAGGAAGGAGAGGGAGAAGGTGCCTGAACAGAGATCACAGAATCACAGAATCACATAATGTTTAGGTTGGAAGAGATCTCCAAGATCATCCAGTGAACTTTTGACTTACATCACAGTCAACTACCAAACCATGTCCTTAAGGACCAGGTACAAATGCCTTTTAAATGGCTCCAGGGATTGTGACTCCATCACTGTCCTGGGCAGGCCATTCCAATGCCTGACAGTCCTCTCAGTGAAAAAATGTTTCCTGACATCCAGCATAAACCTCCCCTGGCACAGCTTTCATTCATTTCCTCTGGTCCTATCACAGCTTAGTAAGGAGAAGAGGAGGTGTTGGACAGGTGTTGGGGATGAAAATATGGAGTATAAAATGAAAGATACATTGCCTAGGCACATATACTAAATATATAAATTACATTTACGTGTAGTTATACGTGCTGCACAGTGCAAGCTGTACAGAACAGTGGAAGTGGATTTGTAGAGTAAAAACTTAATCCTGAATATCTGAATCAAAAGTTTATTTTTTTGGAGGATTTTAGTTTGGACTAACTCTATTCTAGTCCCAACAACAGAAAATCTGCTAGCATAAAGAGCATGCTAAAGTAAGGTTTATGCTTTAGTTTATCCAAAAGAAATACTGTTCATCTTCTCCAAGAATATTTTAAGGTATAAATCAAAGCAGATACAAGAGTGCAACTTCTGATTAGCTAACACAGAGAAAACAATTGTCACAGCCGTCCACAGACTCATGAACTGATAATGTGTTCAATGATTATAAATTTATAGAATCATAGAATTACTGTATTATGGAATAATTTAGATTGGAAAGGACCCTTACCCTTAAGATCTGCATAGTAACCATCTTCTGCATATTGTTTAAGTTCTTATAGCTGCTGGCAACCCAGTGAACATTTTTAGAACCCTTGAGAGAATGCAGGCTCGTGTAAAACTTGTACTTAATTATTACATGAGTAAAATCACTTCTACTGCAGATAACTTTCTGTTCTATTGCTCTCCTGTAATAACTCTCATATGAGATGGCATGCTGATAGCTATCTGTGCTAAATGACTGATCAGTACAAAGATGTTAGTGACTTTGCAGCCCTGCAGGATAGCAATGCATCTCTGTATCTAACACCTGCTTAATGAACCACAGGACATCTGTAAATCTTTTTACTGACATATTTTGAGAAGGCCACCCTAGTGTTAAGCAGCAATGAAGCTGGTCTTATTGATACCAGACTTCTTATTTGCCTACTGAAAAGCAAAATACAATGCATAAAAAATCTCTGAAGTGACTGTTGATGTTTCTTAGTACCTGCTGTGAAGATTAAATCAGTGACCATGGGATGTGTTTGTTTTTTTCTCAGCTGGAAATAAAGCATGAAAACAGTTTTTCCTACAAAGGAATCTCTCAATGATTCTCCTTTCTCTTGGGAATATTTAGTAAGTAATATACGTAAAAATTGACTACATATTTTTTCTTAGTGTGTAAATATCTAAGAGGAAGAGCAAACTTGATAACATTAGAATCATAACATCATCATTTTTAAATTCCAATATTTTATTTATATTGTCACACTTGTTTGGTTTTATAAATCTTGAAGACCCACCCATTACAAAGATTTAGACAGCAGTCTTCCCAGATTCTAAACTCAAAACATCCCTATTTAATCTATGTGATGTACATTA
Organism: Florisuga fusca; assembly: GCA_038090715.1. Lineage (NCBI taxonomy): Eukaryota > Metazoa > Chordata > Aves > Apodiformes > Trochilidae > Florisuga > Florisuga fusca. Next base: position 4,868,947 of record JAAWXA010000001.1, on the reverse strand, counting down.
CTTCAGAAAATATCAGTCATTTTTATACTCTGATAATTTTCTCTTATCCTCTGTTCAATTAATTTCCTTACTCTTAATTTTTTTCTCTCTTAATTCTTTCACTGTAAAGGAATAGGAAGGCTTTTATCAGGTACCAGTAGTACTTAGAAACATTCCAAATACAAAAAGTACTTTAAAGTGCATGATGGATGTGAATCACATATAACCTACCAAAACAAAAAATCATAATCTTTGATTTTTCATGTGCCTTTTTCTAAAACTACCCCTTGTCAGCATACAGCATGCTGAACACATTCAGGTTGTATTTGAAATTGTACTAAATTGGAAGGTTGTTAGTAGGCAGAATAAATAAGTCAGCAATATGTTTTGTTATTTGGGCAAATACATACACAACAATAATTGTTATGATGGATAACAGCAAATATGGAAGCAGAGAAGACAGAAGAGACTCTTGGTATGCATGCACACACCACCATGATTCTCTACAACTATCTGAAAGAGGCTGTAGTGAGGTGGGTGTTGGTTATTTTGCCTAAGTAACAAGAGGGTAAATGAGGAACTGGCCTCACATTACAGCAGGGGGGTAGTTGTGGACCTGGCAGTGTTTGGTTATTGGTTTGACTTGATGATCTTGAGTCTTTTCCAACCTAAATTATTCAATGATTCTGGGATTCTATGATATAAAATCACCAAACACTGTCTCATAGCATAAAGAAGTGGCATCTCCTGAAACTACAGGTATACAAAATAAAAGTCACATGGACCATGTAAAGATATTTGTGTTCTAAATGGGAAAGGGGCTTTTGCAGTTAGAAAAGATTTAAGGATACAGAACAGTAACATGGAAAGAAAAGGTAAACATCGATTTGCTTGACCAAAAGTATAGGGTCTACCTCTGAGCAAAAAAAAAAAAAAATCAAAAATTGAACCGTTTCTCTTTAAAATAATGCCTTAGCCATCTGTTTCTTGACTACATGTTAAGCTTTTTATGTTTTCCTGTCAAGAAACAAATGGAGAATGGAGTGAAATCCATGTGTATGACATTTTTATTTTAAATCATTCTGCGTTTACAGAGTATTCATACTTGTTTGTAAATATTTCTCTATTTTGTAAACTGTCTTGTATCTTGTCAATCAGTGGTTCATCAGTGTTAGGAGGCCTTTTTTATTGTATGTACACGGTGATCCATGAACTAACATTATAGCTTAGCACAATAAATATTTTCAAAACATTCTCTGGCACTGAGGACCGCTGACAAGGAAGAATCCCATCATATGATCATAAGCACTTGCATCTTCCAAAACAAAATGGCTTCATTCAGACTGCCTGGAGAGTAACTCCTGGATCTCTGTGTTGGACTCCATCCATAATTAGTCAGTAAAAGACTAGCTGGCTTATGAAAAACTGAAGCCACATTCTAACAGTTTACTACAACAGATGAGCACATTCCATTGCCTGAGAATATTAACAGAAGTGTTTAATTAAGACACAGAAGCCTCAGTGTACCATAATTTTGCTGAAAATGTTAATTCACGGATTTATACACTTCATTTTTAATATGTTACTTTATCCAACATCCCACTTCTTTGCCTCACTTCACACTTAGCTTTTGAAGAGTACATTTTCCAGTTTGTCACTATTTCTTTTAGCATTCTCTTTTATCACATTGGATGTTCCTTTAAGACTTCAATAGCTATGAACACTTGTACTTTCAGTGATATTGAAAACATCTATGTATTTATTTTTTTTTTTTATAAATTACTACATCTGTATCTGTGGTGTTCCTATTTGTTGGGTTTTTTTGTTTGGTTGGTTGGTTTTTGTTTTTTGGGGTTTTTTTTTCTTCTTTTCTTCCTTCATTAAAACAGCTGTTTTCAGGTACTGCAACTCACTTTTGCTTAGGTTCTTGTATATATGCATCTTTTCCACCTGTCCACAAATGGAAACAGAGTGATTGATAAGCCACATCAGTTTTCTACCTTGGTTATTCAGCATGCTGTGTTTTATAAAATTTAACAAGTAACTAATGATAAGCTATATTGCTATAATCATGGACATTCTACTGACAGTGTATATACTGATGTGTCAGAACTCTTGATTGCATGAGAAATTAAAAATTTAGGGTTTTGTGATCAAGTGGTAAATTGGTTTTCTAGTTACTTAATCTTAAGAAATTAAATTGTGAATCTTCAAGGTGCCCTCTTTACATTGTGTTCAGGGTCCTCACAGATTCACATCTTCATGTTCTGTAAATAACCTATCAGCAGCTCCTACACTGGGACAGTTATTCACTTACATAGTAGCAATGTGACTATACTGTTCATTGTCACAGAAAAACTAGCAAATATAATGCAGTTATTATTTATACAAAAAAGTTGTGTAAAACAGCATATTGCTGAAGCAGAGTGGGGGCTGGCTGCCCTGCTGGGGATAAAGATCTGCAGGGGCTCCCCATGGGGATGGCAGGAGAGGGAGTTGCCAGTTAGGGAAACCCAACACCCCAACCTGGAATCAGGGCAGGCTGCAGATGGCCAAAGGCAGCCCCAGCCCTGGCCACTGGGCACCACCACAGGGAGAGGGATGTGACAAGGCCATACCAGGATGTCACCCCAGAGGTTAGGCCCAGATTTAACAAACTGGTAGTTTGCAAACTGTATTTCAACTTATTTCTTTAAATATCTTTTGACAAAGTGAATCCCATAGAAACATAGAGAAAAATTTTCCCTTTGAGATACTTAACTTTACTTTTTTTCATTAGGCTACTGACTATTAAAATGAGCTAATGGAAAATTAATTAACTATTCAACAACAAATACTGCAAATTGACAATGTACTAATGTATAGATTAAAATATTAAGAAAGATTAGCACTAAAAATTCAGATAACTAAACTCAGCAATGCATTTGATAACTTCACATGATCTTTCAAAAAGGTATACTAAAAGCTAACAAAACTACTAATTAATTAAATCTAAAAATGAAATTTTTTCCCTTTAATTAACTTTCTTCATTAACATGCATTAGCAGCATTACCTCCCATTATTTCTCCCATACAAACTTTCAAATTGTCAGGAAAAGGATCACACCTGCATAAATTTTACAGATTACCCCAAATATCAGTTTGGGCCACTAGCATTACACTAGTAATTACAATAGCCAATAATGCCCCATATGCTCTCTCCATCAGTAGCTTTAACGCTGATCCATGGATTGTTTCATGGATTTTACAGAAACTACCATATTGCTTTGGCATGAATCTTAGGCACTCAAGTTTATGAAATAGTCTCTTTGCTTAAAATGAGATATGTGCTTAATATCATGTTAGAAGAGGCATTTGTGGACTTCATAAGAAACTTGCACTCAAGCCTCCTAACTGGGGTATTTTTGTTCAGTTGGCTATATTTGACAGCTGTTCTTCTAAATGGTTAATAAATCAATTTTTCAGTCAATGTTCAGTAAGTTTGTAGTCAAAGAAATAATTCAATATACAACATTATCTGTTTTAATATCTCATTCTCAGAATAGACATAGGCAGGAAATAAGTATGCAATGTTATTCTTTAAAATAAATGCAAAATGAAAATCTAAGAAAACAAATTATATAAAAGAATAAGTGCCTTACAAGTCCACCCAGCTAATAAAAGTGCTCCTGAACAAGCAGAAAAAGAAAAAGGGAAATAAATCCATTTTAAAAGTCTTAAATTTTGTTCAAGATTGTTGGTGGAAGCACTTAGATAATGTTCCACTAAGGTACACGAGACAAACCTGGAGAGATGGGTGTACATTAGGAGTACAGACTAGAATTTGTTCTGTGGCTTGTACAGTCTAAGGGCATGAAGGCATGAAGAGTGACTGAGGTTATGCTGTTAAAAACAGTTTTCAATTGAATGTTCATTAAAATTACATAATTCTCCCTGCAGATGCTGTGGATTGTGAAATGTTATGGGGCACGTTACCCTAACCTGAAATCTTTGAGAGTTCATTCTGAAACTAGTTCAAGCAAAAATTAACACAGAGATCCCACTTAGAGGGAGCAGGTTGATAAAGGAGCATTTAGAAGTGTGTCTTACTCTTTGCCTCAAACACTTTGAGTGGGCATTTTATGAGTACAGCTTATCTGAAAAAGTAAAAGATTTTCTATTACAGTGCTGCATGTAAGTAAGTGAGTTACCTTAAACAAATGAGTAAGCCTGATTGCAGAGATGAAAGAATCATTCTTGTCAATAAATCATGGGGATATATCTGACCTTAATGACCATCATCAGGCCTAAACCTGCTGCAGTCTGACTTCCTAGCTTTACTCTGAACCTTCATCAGTGATGGACTTTTCTGCTGATCTGGACCTGGTTGCCATACCTGGGCCTTCCCTGCATACCACACTTGGATAATGTGTGGCAAGGTCCACACCCTGATGGACGTGTTATTATTCTTGATTGCCACCACCCTCTCCTTTAGAGAAGAGCTGACCCTCAGTGCTCCTCTTGCTTGCCTTACTGCACACTGGCTAAGCTCCTACTCTGTCATCCATTTACAGCCTGTTACAGAATCATAGAATTTTCAGAATTGGAAGGGACCTTTAAGATCACCCAGTTCCAAACCCCCTGCCATGGGCAGTGATACCTCCCACTAGATCAGGTTGCTCAGGCCCAGCCTGGCCTTAAAAACTTCCAGGGATGGGGCTTTCACCACCTCTCTGGGCAACCTGTTTCAGTGTCTCACCACCCTCATGGTGAAGAACTTCTTCCTAACTTCCAATCTAAATCTACCCTCCTCTAGTTTGAATCCATGCATACATGTTATGATGGATACAGTTTTTCTTGGTGGACTTCAAAAAGTTTCTGTTGACCAACATTTTCTCCAGGGGCTCTCCACTTATCAACCACCAGACATCAAGCCATTAACTATCATCCTTTGAAGATTGTAATCTACCCAATCATAATTCCATCTAACTGTTCATACATTTAGCATACATTTCCTATAACAACATTTTTCAGTCTGCAAGAGATAATTGAAGACTAACATGATAGAGCTCTTTAAAATCAAGACTGACACAACAAAATTGAATAGAGAGCAACTATTCCCTGGAACTTCCACTGTAACCAATAGAGGTCACAAACTGAAAGGGGTTAATTTCAACTCCTTGAAATGATTGTTGAATTCAGAGCAAAGATAAAGAATAATATTGCCTGAAAAGGAATGAAGATTATTCCCTGCTCCTCAACAAAGGCTAAAAAAAATAAAATAAAATTGCTGGAATACATAAAAATAAAATAAATAAAAAGGATGCAAAAATCATCAAAACAGGAGCTACCAATTCTGCTTAGAAGAGTATCTGTACTACATACCACTGTAAAGTGGAAGAGTGTAACAGAAAAGAATGACTAACCCATTTCTTTTTCTCTTCCATTGACATATGCTATTGACCACTAGGTGCTGAGTAAGATGAATGATTCTTCTAGAACTCAGTGCTATTCATGCCTTATAAAACTACTGGTTAGTGTAAGAAAAAGTAAGCATTTTTTCTTATAGGAATGGAGCCTAGCAATGTATTACTTTCTAATAATAACTGAGGCAAGGTAGATAAATTTAAAATATAGCTTATCTTTAAAATATTTATCTACTAAAACACAGTAACAAATCACTAGAGTATGGCAGTCAAAAATATTTGTCATATTCTTCCATCTTGATCACTTGATCCTCTCATAGTCAACATCTGGTGTCCAAAGCTGCTGAGATAAATTGTGAAGCATATTCTTGAAGCTTTGTTTCTTTTACACTTTTTATCATCTAATGACTAAAAATTTTTCATTAGAAAAAAAACCCACCAAGATTTCCTTTGCAGAGAATTAACTTATTAGAAGTTGCTGTCTAAAGTGCATCCTGTTGTTAAGGTAACTAAAGTTCTAAAACTACTTTAAATAAAAAGGACGTCACCTTAAATGCTATTCAAGTAGTCATAGCAACATTATTTTTTAGAATAAAAGTAATTTATAGAGTGTATTTCTTCCTCTTGACCTTAAGCTTTACTGAAAAATACAGCCTGTTTCTTTTTATAAAGTACAGGTATTTATCCAAAGTCCGATAAAATCCAAATTAAAATATGCTGAAGTATCTCAGAGCATTTTACAGGTATATAGGCTACTAACCACTGTAAGAACACTTTAAAATTTATATTACTCTTCTCTGTACTTCCAAGAAGGATGTTCCTAATACAGTGTGACAAGTTCTCATGCCAAAAAAACTTCCAATTTATATAATATTCACCTTTGTGTACCATAATAAATACATATTTTAGAGCGGCTTTCAAGCATCCATGTACATTCTATTTCTCAGATGAATAATTATTGTCTGAATAATTTTCTTTTTTAGTGTTAAAGACATGCATTCCCACAACAAAGAAGTAAGTCTTATGGAAACGTAAAGGAAAATTTTACTACATATTGTGATTATTCAAAAACAATGCTTTTTTTGCTTTTTTTTGCTTTTTTTTAATAGTAAGCCTTCTGTGTATCTGTGTATCTACTACATTGCTTTTAAGGGAAAATTTCTAAGATGCTTATTTTCATATATATATTCAGGTAGTTGTCAAAACATGACCTTCTTAAAAAAGAATCAGTAATGCTTGTGGTTGTTGTTACTAGCCAACATAGCCAAGAGAGAATGAGAGGACCATTAATCCTTGCACTTCATTATCAGACTTGTTAAATAAAGGCCTCGTTTAAAGCTAAATGAAGTCAGTATAAAAACATTCAATGTTTTCAATAAACTCTGGATCAGGCTGAAAATCTGTTTAGTTACAGGTCTATAACCAAAATGAAGGTTATGAAATTATGGCATTATCACTGAGGACATAATTTGAAACTAACAGAATTTCATCTGTAACCAAGTGCCCAATTTGGCATGCAAATCCTTATTAGCAGCAATGACAGATACAAAAAGAAGCTTGAGCCTGGCAGCCCAGATTGTGATTTCTTGAGTGAAATTAGAAATAAATATAATAACATTTTAAATATGCACATTTAATATCACTGAGAGGTAGCAAGCATAGAACTGATGAGACAGTACCTTTTTAGAGAAAAGATATACTCAAAGTCCCTTACCTTCTCAAAACAGAATATTGCTTCTCCTAAGCCAATAAAAACTTGATTCACATAAACAGTATCCATATGAGGAGTAAAACCAGAAAAAAAATATACTGGTCTTATTTGTACATGGATAATACTTTAATCTTCCGAGAAGTCTGAATATCAACAGCATGGATGCAGGATTAGGGGAAAATATGAGTGAAACACGCATGTAACACAATTCATATTGCCTCCCACAAATTATTTTTTTATGTATCTCTGCAACTTATCAAAAGATTCTGATCACCTATGTATTCAGTATTTTAAAATATTTTAATGTGTCCTGGTTTGGGACAGGATAGAGCTAATTTTCTGTCTTGTATTTTTGCTTTCAGCTAAGTCTCATATAATTAGCTGCACTTGCTGAAATTAACTGCAAGTTTCTCAGTCAGTGTGTCTGCTTCTAGGACTGATAACACTGGATGTTTATAGTTACAGCTGGAAAATGGTCTGCAGAACCAAGGCCACTGCTTGGTTCTGAAGAACATCTATCTTATGCTCCAGAAAGAGAAAGGGAATAAAGAGGTCACACCTGCAACCTGCCTTAAGGGAGAAGTGGACAAGATAAATGACCAAAATTGACCATTGTATTCGATCCCCTACGTGTCATACTTGGTATAAATTTGAAGGATCACAAGAGTCAAGCCCCTTCCTATTTTTCTTCCTGTTTGTCTTCCTCTTTGCCCTTCGCATTCACTCTTTTTCACCTCTTCCTGTTTGCTTCAGCATCCTGGGAGGATTCTCTGCATTTGTCTGCCTGTGGTCCTGATCCGTGCCAGCCTGAATCTGTGTGTTGCTGCCTCCAGCTCCCAACTGATGCTCCCAACTGAACACCCAAGAGTCCAACCTGGAATTTCCCAGGGCTGCCCTGCAGCCTTGGTGGTGAGAGTTATTGCAGGAAAGAGGGGGAGGAGCCTGGTATTGTTTTTCTGTATATTTGTATATACTTAATATTTTTTCTTTTTTATGATTACTGTTTCATTAAAGCTGTGTAGTTTAGTTTCCAACATGTAAGTCTCTCTCCCTTATTCTCTCTTCTTTCTTTACCAGGGAGAGGAGGGGGATTAATAGAGAGCATCTGTCATTTGGTTAACTGCCAGCCCAGTGTTAAACTGTGATATTGTGGAAAAAGAGTACAGAAATAAAAGATTTATGGATCCTATGATATATAGATATATAAAAATGTAATCAGGGTATTTTAAAAAATACAATGACAATGCCAAAACCTCAGCTTTGAGCAGGTTCCACAGAGAAAGGTAGTTCAGTTGGAAGCAAATAGTAAGAATGAAAATATAACGGAAGAAGAGAGAGAAGGGTCTACTTTTTCTCCATTATTGGTAATATGTCACTAACGGTAGATCTTATCAGTAAATATAGGCTGAAAATTCCTATTTTACTATGAATTCTAGTCAGCAGTTTTGAAGTAATTGAAATATGTTACAAAACTTTCATTCTCAACAACTTTCAAGTGGTGTTTTAGACATTTGACATTGTTACCTCTTTCAAAAAGCTTGTATTTGCTACCAAGATTTGTAGTCTCCAGGACTTAACAGTCAGCATGATCAAATAATTACTGATGTAAGATTGTGATTGTACACACTTTTTACTCTGTCAAGTAAAGCAAAAATTTTAAAGACAACATATTGTGAAAATTTTATCTCTTCCAGGCTGACAGCACTCTTCCAAAGACTTCCACAGGGAAACCCAAAGGAATGGAACTTCATGTTATGGGTCCATTAATATGCAAATGTGTAAAACAGAATAGTCTTCATAGTCTTTAACAGATACACTCCTCCTAGAGAGCATCTTCAGTCATCTTTGCAAGAAAGGAAAGCTCTCTTGCAACATGGTGACAAGAGACTCACAATCCAGGCAGACTGAGAAACAAGGGACTGAGGAACCAGTTTTCTCATCCCTTGTGGATAAGAAATCTGTGCTTTTTTTTATGATGGATTGAGCACAGAACAGGCAACTGCAATCCTCCCTAATGGAATGATTAAGTGTTTAAAATTACATTTTAATTCAGTCAATTAAAAGCATAAACAGCATGAGTTTGATTGAATCAGTTTAAAGAATTATGAAGAAGCCAATGTGGTTGTCAGCAGGGGTGAAAAATTGATGTATCACCTACACACAGCTTGAATTCTGTATTTCTCAATTAGATATTACAAACAACCTACTCTGCTCTCTCACAGAAGAATAGCTCTTGAGTAAGAAAAAAAAGCAGCAAAGCTTTCAAAACATGTGTGGTTAATTAAAAGCTAGGCACTCAGCAGCCACTGTCAAACATTTAACAAATATGACAGTATGATTAGCCTTTATTTGTTTTGTGTCTTTCATATGCAATTTCAAGAAAGTTTTTGATGGAGTTAAGATTTAAATATACTTTTAAGAGAAAAAAAAAAAACAAACCAGCATTAAATGAAACATCTGCTGTTTAAAAATAACTCATTTTTATACCAGTAGAGACATTCCTAGAGCACAATAGATTTTAAAAAACCCATAAATATTTAACTACTGTTAATTGTGTTATTGAGTGCTTAAGAGATAGCATCATGAGAGCAAAAAAAATCATCCAATTGTAACATAAAATTGTTTTTATCCTACAATACATGCATTTGTATTGCAATTTTTTTGTTAGTGTAAGGGCAAGACTTTCCAAAAATGCTCAGTTTTGGCCTAACCAGGAATTAAATTTACTTCAATGATAGAAATCATTGATTTTATGATTGCAGGGGAGACAAGCTGCTTTTGGAAAGATATGTTTAAAAAAATAACACAAAATATTAACATCTGTCATTGGAAAGTATGCATTTAATTCAATCCATAATTACATAAGAACAAAATGATTATCAGAATAAATTCATTTATTTTCATCAATTTCTACACCTCAGTTGATGTACCTCTGAAAAATTTTTTAAAATTTTCATTATAATCAATACTTGATATTTCTTTTTACCCATTTTATCAGCATAACCTTTTCACATGGCTAATTGTTCTTTTAAGTTTTACCATCATACTGATTTTTTCCATTTAAAAAATTGAGCTTAAAATCATATAACTTTTAATAATAACATACATATGAAAGCAAATAACACACAAAGTTCACATTCTCTGCTTTGATTCTTTTCACCTTATGTTTTAATAGCTTTGTTCTCATAATCCAACAATTTTAAAAAGAAAAAACAGTTTTTAAAATATTTATTGGACTGATAGTGTTCATATCATTCATATAGTGATGAAAACCTTGAAATGAACTGAGAGTAGTATTTTGACAAGAATATTTAGCTCTTGATCTACAAAAAGGACTGAGGTATTAAACTACTTCAAGCAATAGAAAATAAATAATTAAAAACCTCAAAATATCTTGCAAGCCAGTTCAAGCATTTTACAAGCAATGAACTAGTGAATTAAAAATGCATTGTTCAGAAGACCTTGGCAAAGAATTTGCTCTTAAACATGATGGAAACCTATAAATCAATTGGATACTTACTTTACCTGAAAATAAGCTATAAAAAAGCCTACTATTGGGACTAATACTATACCTGAAATTTGCTTCAATGACTAATGAGATTACATTTTTCAGAGAAAATGATCATACAGCCTTATATTGTATGAATATAGCATTTCACAAGTCAGGTCACACTGCAAGACCAGTGAAAGGTTACTGCAAATGCAATATTAAAGGAAATAGTGCAGTAAAAGACTTTGGGAACTTGAGATAGCTTTAGTGTAACTGTAGTCACCTATACAAGGGTCCTATATGCCAGACAGACCCTCCTCTTAGGGAAGTCTGCTCTCTCCCTGGGGACCAGGTTAAGGACATCACTAGAAAACTTCTAAGCCTGGTACAGCTCTGAAACTACGACCCATCACTTATCTTCTATGTGTGTGGTGATAAAGCCACAACACAGAGCCCAACAACCTAAAGAGACTTCAAGGCCTTGGGATGTTGGTGAAGGAAGCTGGAGCATAGGTTATTTTTTTCTACTCTCCTTCCAGTTCCAGACAGCTATGTTGGAAGAAACAGATGGACCAAGGCTATTACATGGGTCCATGGCAGGTATCACTTCCATAGTTCTGGGGGTTCTGATAATGGGACCAGGCACTAGCACTGCTGGCATTGGATGGGATTCACCCTCCTTAAAATTTCAGGCTTGCCTGTGACAAGCTATGGAATGACATGCCAAGGTTAGAGGGATGGGGTGCTAGTGAGGGCCCTCAGCCTATTGCTCTGGCATGTGTTGGGTACACTGCACCACACTTGAAGTCTTACAGAGATGAGTAAGGGGCTCTTGAGGTACTAAGAACAAACAGGGAAACACCAATTAAATACCTCAAAGGAATTAAGAAGTGTTCTTCTCAGAAGGTCATATGGCCAACAGCCCATGTGCAGTGCCTATAAAGCAATGCATGCAGCAGAGGCATCAAACAGGAGAAGCTGGAAGCCACCATGCTGTTGGAAAGGTACACAAGGAGAGGACTTTCCTTTCTCTGAACCAGCAAAGCAAGCTACAGCTTGTTTCTTTCTGGTATCCTGTTATCTCTCAGCTCCTTTCCTTTCACAATGATGATAATCAACTCCTGTAGTATTCTCTGTAGGCCATGAAATAAAAGAAAAAATAACAGTAAGAGATTTCATTGTTGTAGGTCCAATCTGACATATTAGGAATATACAAATTCAAATAGCCAAAGTCTGATCTGTTTGGCTATTCAGAACCCAGGTAGATAGCTACTTTAAATTTAGAACTGTTTGTTTCTAATCTATCATAGGTTTTATTCCATAAAAAAAGTAAAGTACAGGAGAGGGAGAGAGGAGAAAAATTTTGTCCTAAATACAGATTTGAAAAGGACATAGATTATAGTAGAAAGGCTATAGTGATACTACTTCTAATTTCAGAGTGCTTCGGACATTAAAAAGTTTTTTGTTAGAAATTGAATTTACAGAACATACACCTTCCTTTAAAAATTCACCTTCTTTTCCACATCTTATGTGGTTTATAGGACTAAAAAAAAAATTGGTTTTCTACATCTAAGTGTGAAGAAAGGTCTTTATTAGATTAATATGGAAACTATCAGCTCTGATGATTGCCCTTAGCATACTAGCTAATAAAATCTATGCTCAAAAAATCATTAATGGTATCCAACTGTCAACACAATAGGTTCCTACAGCCCAACCATGGTTTTAAAAGGAAGAAAATGATCATTTGATTGTTATCCTAATGAAAAAAATCAGAGTAAACAAAAAGCTTGAGATTTTTAAAATAAGTAATATAATTGTAATTGCAGCTAGAACAATTGCATTATGCTGTATCAAGCAGTATTTACATGAACTTGTGCAAGTTCTAGTCTCATCACAGATTACAGTACAAAAAAAAGATTAGGAAAAATGTTCAAGACTTGGAGAGTCTGAAGTTTGGCTTATTGTCATTTTCATTAAGAAATGTTTCCCTTGCACTGATTTTTTTTTTTTTTAATCCCTTTTTTTCATCTAACACACTGATGAAAAAGTGATTGTAGTGCTGGGAGCAGGCAGAAGGATTGGCTTGAATTTCGTATCACTGTATAAATTTTGCAGGTTTAGAACATCAGCAATCTGTTACAAGACTTGCTAGAAGGAATTATTATTTATATAATTGGATGTACCCAGACAGCATCTGTGCTCAAGAACATGTGTCTGCATATATGACAATCCTTCTAAAAAAGCTGCCATTTGATTACTGTGAAACACATTCTTCATCAGCAGTTCTATCCTCTGTATGTATGGTTCAACAAGCTCATGTTGATGCAATTTCATGTCACACTCTGGAGATAAAGAAACATTTTTAAAAACTTGTGCAGAATCATTAAACCACTTCCAAATGTATGCTTCTCCATATGCTACATCTACTAGAAGGATAAACCTACTTAATATATGTTTATGGTATTTTTAAATCGTGTGTTAAAGTTAAATATTCTTCCTTTTCTGGTTAATTATTTCTGCCAGAAAGCTGGGAACATCTTCTTTCTAAAATGATAAAACATTAATCTAGCCTGCTGAGCTCAGAATTAAACTGATTTATAGATATGGCATTTTTGAATTTTCTGATTGGCATATGTACACAGACACAATTCTCTGGAAAGCAGAACCAGATTTAAAATTATGCCCTTAGGGGCCTAAGATTGGCCAATGCAGGGGAATTCAGAGTGATAGAATGGTGCCAAGGTTATGCATGACTGAGAACAATTTTTTGTTTTACCCTCTGCTCACAGCCTGGTGTCAGCTCTACTGACAGAACCTCTGCTCTTCATGCAGTTGTATTAACTATGTGTAGAGTAAATGGCATTCTGTCTGGTCTCTGTGCTAGTAGGGCACACACATCAGTCTATTTTTTCAGTTGTTCTTGTTCTGTAGACAGCTAGACATGTTTCTTACACCAATTTCAATGACTTTTTACTAGTAAAGCTTTAAGTGGTTTGCTGAATTTTGCCAGCTTACTGTTCCACAGACTACAGAGCAGAAAGGAATTTTTTTACAATTACATTTCCTTATATTTGAGACCCATAAGCTTCCTTGCTCTAGATTAGTCCCATCATTTGTTTTTCTTCCTTGAGCTTTTTATCACTCTGTTCTGCAGCCCTTTGTACAATGTTTTTTCCCTCGGCACATGCAGTCCTTACTTCAGCTAAGCTTGCTAATTATATCCTCTGCTGATATAATTTTTTTCTCTCATAGATTCTAATTTTTTAGGCTAATTGCTCTGCAAAGAGTGGTGCAAATGGAAGAAATACAGAGGATCCTGTAATGAACCTAGCTGCACAGAAAGCCCCATGATTAACAATCATATGATCAGAGGCACATGGCTGATGTGCCTCAGCAATGACTTGCTACTTCAGTCATGGTGTTAGTTAAAGAAGATTGTATCTCACTGCAAAGCTAATATAGAAACCATTATTAGCAAATTCTGGGTGATAAAAAGTCAGCACAACCACAGGAGGCATGAAGGGAACCCTGCTGTTGCAGTGGTTTGGTAAAATCTTGTCAAGAACCAGAAAGATGTCTTGTACTGAGTGCACAAGCCAAAGTATTGAGTAATCTGGCCATGTGATATTTGCTTCAGATGCAATGGGACTGTAAGATCATTACAAGGAATGATGATGGAACTAAAGCACATGTAATAGTCACAAAGACAAAAGCCAATAAGATAGAGACATAACTAAGAACAGAATGTTGTCTGTAAGCTTTAGCAAACAATCCAGGGGAAAGGCCAGAAACTAGTGCCCTTTGTAATGTTTTTTCTGCTGTTAAGAATTTTACTTGGCAAATTCAGCTACTGTTTTATTCTTTGACTGTTTGGGGTTTTTTTGTTTGTTTTTCATAAAGAGTTAATGTCATCTGCTTGTAGTTTACTAACTTGTCAATGCTTATTCCATATTATGAAAAATTCTTCCTAATTAAAAGACAAAGAAAGTCCCAACCACAGTCTAAATCTGTCCATCACTTTCTTGAGTGTTGGGGTTTTTTTTAAAATATTTTGGAGGAAATGGGTAGCAGACTTCATACGTGCCTCAGAAGCCAAAACACTTTATATTCTGAGACATCTATCACACTGGGCAGCCATTTATTTTCTGATTGTTCTAGAATAGTTTTTTCTGCACTAAGACTACTTAGAGGAAAGAGGAAAATGGAATATTTGTTTTCTTGGAAGCAAGATTTCTAAAAGAGATTTAATGCATTTAGTATTTCTAGTAGACAAGACTTTGGATCTAAGTCTCACTAGGCAAAGAACATATTCCCTATTCTGAGAGTTGACAGAATTTAAACATTCTAGAAGAATTCTCCACAGGTAAAATGGCTTTTTGAGAAATAAGGGTAAATATTCAACTTCTGCCTTTCTACTCAGAATAAATATTTGGATTTGGTTTTGGTTTTGTCTTAATACTTAGGGTGTGGCTGAGATGTAGAGCACTGTAACCTTAATTCCAAAGATATATAGGGCAGTGAAGGAATTGAAGAAAATGCTAATGATGTTTACTACCTTAATCTGGGTCTATACTAAGATAAGGGTATTCATGGAATTCTTTGTCATATGTCCCCTCTTTTCTTGATCAACAATAAAGAAAATGAGATTGATTTTTAAAAAACGTATCACACAGAATCACACACTGAATTGTTGCAGTTTAAAAAGACTTCTAAGATCACCACATCCAACCATCAACACCAAACCAAACCAAACCAGAAAAAACCCAACTACCATGCCCACTAGAGAATGTGGGCATCCTTCCCACATGGATAAGAGTTTAGTGCTCAGACAGGAAGAGCCACTTTATTCAATATTTATTGAAATTACAACAGAATATTGGACTGACTTGTGTCTTCCTATAAAGCACATTTATTTGTATATATGCTTTTCTGGTGCACTTGTGAAAGATAGTTCCTACTAGTTGCCATAGTTGCTGCCTGCAATCTTAATAAACTACTTCAAGTGTTTTGAAGAGCGTGCAGAAATACCATTCCAGGCAGGCTGCCAGCTAGAAGGATATTATAAAATAATGCATTAGCTCACCAGGGGTTTCCCACAATCTCCCTCCAGCTGGCAGCTTGCCCTGCTAGACAGGAGCCTTTGGGAGGGTAATACTGTACCTGTCACTGGCAGAGCTGATCTCACAGTAGGGTTGGGAGTGTCCCAGGAAGAGCTTTTAAGAATTCCTTCAGGCTGACATATTGATGTGGTTTTACTTTGTGCTTGACAGAAATCTGCCTGTATAAAAAATAACAATAGCTTATGAACTGAATCTTCCCTCAGTTTATAGAAAACTTCACAGATTATTTAAATTTGTACAGATTTTCACACCAGATTTGGGAACTCTAAACATTATAATACAGGAATAAATAGGATAATATTGTACCTCAGCAGTGATCTAAAATGCAAATATCAAGTAGTTCCTCCAGGTTTCGTTAGCTGACAAAATTAATATTGATTTCAGTGTTTTATCACGAGCAAGAGTTTCACCTTCCTAAGTAGTTTATAGCCGCGACTTTGACAAGAAAAACAGAAATAGAAAGGATTTGTGTTTCATGAATCACATATTCATTTTCAAAACCTCACTGAAGTATCTGAAGATGACTTCTTTTTTTCTGCTTTTCAAAAAAGTCTTAGGGTTTCTGACTGCTTTTAGGAGGACCATGACAAGAGATTTCTTGGGGCAGTTTTTCATGAAAGTAGACCCTGCTCTCTGAAGTTTAATACATTTTACTTTATTGAATGAAAATTCAGCAACTAATAAATAAATTAAAAAGCTAAAGGTGGCCTGGGAAATAATCTTTTAAAATATAAATAATAACAGCTTTAATTCAGATTATCTGAAACCTTTCCATCTGTATCTGCTGACTGAGCACAGATCTTAACAAAGGATAAACACAAGGGAGAAGAATAAAGCATAGCTGCCAAACTGTGCACTTTCAAACAAAATGCTATGTGGTAACTGGTACCTTTTTTGGTTCTGCATCATGCCATAAAGAAGACAATTTGAACATGATAAAGAATGTTGAAATTTCATATGAAACTAAGAAGGCTTGAATTCTTCTCTTGGACATAAAAGCAAGTTTCAAAATTTTCTCCAATCTGGGAAGGTAAAATATAAAATGTTCATAGCTTCATTTTCTTCAGGTGTGTGTTAGGAAAGTTTCTGATCTGACGTAGAGGGCCAGACTGGGCTGAGTCAGTCTACTATATGCAAAACAAATATTTCCCATCTGGACAAGACTACTCTGGCCCCAAATAGCAGGGAGCAAGAGTAGGTGTCCAAAACATTGTAAAGCTGAATTTCCCAGGTAAATCATTAGAGTTTAGAAGTAATCAGATCTCGATTTTGGTATTGCTGCTTAAGATGATGATGACACTGAAAGAACTATCAAGAACATGGGCTGTGTTTCAGAGGGCTCTTTTTCAGTTGGTACCAGCTGGGCCTAGATCATAATAAAAATGCATAACAACAACAAGAAACTACCAAGGAAACAATCAATTAGTTTCTATGTGATTATGTTATCAAAATTTGTGCCATAATGCATACTCTCAGGAGGGTCAAATGAAGACTGCAGAGGCATTAGGCCTGTCTTTTCCAAGTGCTAAGGTTCTAGATCTCATGCTTAACTATATTGCTTTGGAAATCTCAAAATCAGCAGAACTTTTAGCATCAGAACACTCACTAACTGTTATTCCTGTAGCTATTTCCCCCCCACATTTATTACAGGACTAAAAAAAAAACTGTCACTCTTATTTTATGGTGGCCCTGGAATTTTTTGTGGGTATAATAGTGTTTATAAATTCATGATGATATGTAACAAAAAACTTATGAAATACAGTGATAAATGCTTTAATACAGTATTCCTGTTATATGCAAAGCTTAATGTACCTGCTAGAGCAAGATGTATACCTTTCAAGTGGTAAACCCACCATCTAATGCAACACCATAGCATAACAGAATAGTGAAATTGGCATAAAGTATTTTTCAGAGCACTAAATCCATTCAGATGTAGCAAAGAAGCAGTTAGTGGTAAAATAAGGTTTGTTATATTAACACATTGCAGATCTTCAGTGTTTTCAATTTCATTAACAGAAAATGAATTTCATCTAATTAATAAAATTAATGCAAATGTGTGAAAGGCAACATTTTGTTTCTATTATGCTTATATACAGCTTTCAACAAGACAACTCTCTTTAATCACAAAAATTACCCAGAACTTTCACATGGCCAGAAATTGCCCCTTATGCTTCATAAACCACAAATTGAAATTAATTATAAACATATATAATTATTTCTGCATCCTCACCTTCCCAGAAAGATCCCAGCTTTTTATTTCAAGAAAGACCAGACATCAAACAGTTCAACTTTGGGCAGTAGGAAGTGCAACAGGCATCTGAAGTAGGACCAAGGATTTCTAATAGTAGATCTGTCAGTAAAAGAGTAAGATTCAATGCCATTAGGCACAAAATCACTTTAAGAGCTCTATAGTTTTGGTGTTGTCACTGCTTCATTCATACTCCTATGAGTTGGGCTTAAATGTCTTTCAATGTGCTTGATAACCGTGCTCTGCAGGGCTGAAAATTTCTCCCTTGGGCTATCAAAAGAAATGTGGAATTAAGTAGACAACAAGTTAAAATACTTATAAAAGTAAAAACTGTGATTTCTTTATAGTCACTGGGAAAGGGATCATCATTTAAAAGGCCAGGCTTTGATTTTTTTGTTGGAAAATATAAGAACAAAAAGATAATCATAGAAGAGCAATGAGGTATGCATCAAAAGGGTAAATTCTTCTATCAGGTAACTCAAAAGCAGCAGTGTCCTTTTCAAAAAGTAAAGGTAAAGAAAAGGGATTACTTTAGCAATATATTTAGAAGATCAAAGGGCTCATTTCTATGCAGGTTGGTTTTTATTTGTCTTGAATTATATACATCAAAAGTAGATACCTCAGGCTTAAGAGAAGAAAAGAATAAGAAAGTCAAAGCACTGAAATTAACATCAGGGGAGCAGAACAGGAAACAACTTCAAGACCAATAAGTAGCTATGACTTTTTCTGTTATAAAGATAAACATTTTGACCTTTTTAAAACATGACTTCTGGAGTTGCAAGGGCAACATAATCAGGGCACTTTCAAAGGACACTGATTCAATGCAATAAATTGAAGAGTTCTCAAAGAGCTGGAAAAAGGGAAACTAATAAAATGTTAAACCACGATTTACTTGTTTTTAATAATCTTGGCCATTCTAAATTCAATCATTAGAGCCCTGATAGGTTTGTGTACATTTGATAGCATATTTCAAAACTTATTTGAATTATCAACCTAGTGGAAATTTTTTTCAAGGGCTGTAAATATGGTGCTAACATAATCTTATTGCTAAGTCTATATATATATTTTATATATATATATATATTACTTTTTTTGTATATATTTTATGTATATGAATGAAAACACCATTATTTTTTAGTGATGCAGCTCCAAGAAGTCCTCATTATGGATTATGGAAAACACCATTCTGCTCTGAAAAAAAAGCATGGAAAACTTCAGCTTGTTAAGTAAAATAGCATGCAATGTGTCACCTATCTAAAAAAACCAGAAATCTTCCTGTGAGGTTGAGGTGGATAACATCTGAGAATATTTCCCTGCTTCCTGAGAAAAATGATTGATGATTTGGAACAATCTTTCCTCACCCACTTGTAAGTTGTTCTCTGAGTATACTCTTCATTATGGAGAAGTGTGAGGAAGCAGCTCCCTGGGGTCTGGAAACTGGGACCACAGGGAGTCCCCAGGCATGGTGTAGCAGCCAGGACCTGTCCCAGCATCCTAACTGGGAAGCAGCTCCAGACCCTGCCATCAGGCATCTCCCTGGGGTTAAGGAGGGGCTGAGGCTGGGCCCATGGCCTGGCTGGCAGGGCTGTGGGGAGCTGGGGACTGGACCTTCTGTGGCACCATGGAGAAAGGGACTGAAAGTCACGTCGGGCTGAAATGGGGTCACAGGCACTGGGCAGAGGTGCAGAGAGGCCCCAGGTGCAGCTGGGGAAGGTTAGTAAGGCCTCATAGTGTCCTCAGGGGCCTGACAGAACTAACTATTTTGAATCCAAATAATCTATTCTCCTAGCTTCTATAATACCTCTTTTTAAAGCTTTTCTCATTACCCTTTTTGATTGTCGTTTGTGTCTTTCCTCATTTCTTTAGAGTGTGTTGGTACATTGTGGCCATTGTGGCCAGTGAAATCAGGCATAAAAGTAAGTTTTTATTTTGAAGTTAGAAGCAAACGATGTTAGAACAAGTGCAAGCTCTGAAGTAATTACTTAATATTTCAAAAGTAAGGTCAATGCTTTGGGTCTAATGTCACATAAAGATTCATCTATTACTACATTTGTGAAATCTAACTTTTAGTGTGTCTATCATAAAACTGACAGAACTGAGGCTGCTTAGCCTTGAGAAAAGAAGGCTGAAAGGGGATCTTATTAATGTCTATAAATATCTGAGGAGTATGTGTCAAGAGAATGAGGCCAATCTCTTTTCAGTGGTGCCCAGTAATAGGTCAAGGAATAATGGGCTTAAACTAGAACGTAGGAAGTTCCACCTCAACATGAGGAGAAACTTCTTTACTGTGAGGGTGATGGAGCACTGGAGCAGGCTGCCCAGAGAAGCTGTGAAGTCTCTAGACTCTCTCCTCTGGACACTTTAAAAACCTGCCTGGATGTGTCCCTGTGTGGCTTGCCAAAGGCTATCCTGCTTTGGTACGGGGGTTGGACTAGGTGATCTTCCAACCCCTAACATTCTATGATTCTATAATTATCTAGGAGGAGTTAAATATTTGAGACTGAAATCCATAAGACCAGAACAACAAGAAAGTACCTCTATTATACTGAGGTATGAAGTGCTTGAGCTCAAACCTAAGCATTCTGATAAAGACAGTAGATGTCCAACAGTGACGTCCTTGTGTCCTCTCCTATAGCCTTCATTTCTCCTGGCCTTGTTTTCCACATGTTCTAATCTGCAGTAAGGCTGGTGTATCTCATCTACCTAGGAGTCCAATTTTCACTCCTGCCTAGGAAGAGCAGTACCAACTTCAAGAAAGGAAGAGAAACTACAAAGCTAAAAATAACCTGCTGTGGGGAGTGAGGAATGTGAAGTCCTACCAGGAAAGAAAAATTTCAAATTCACCTATTTGAACTGTTTCATGGTAAAAGTATTGATTTCTTAGTATAGAAAAGATAGCAATGCAAATACATCGTTCAGCATAATTATTGGAGTCTTTATTGAAACAAGGATAACTCTGGTTCTAATTCATGCTCCAGTTATTTTAATGGGCTAAAAAAATTAGCTTTTACTTCCAAACATGCTAATTCTGAAGTTTCTGTTCTCTTGAGGAACGGCTTTATTAATCCCCTCTTACCCTTCCTTTTTCTAGCCTTCAAAAGCATTAACAAGAACACCTTATATCCTCATCAACCACTCAAATCCAGAATGAACTGGCAATTTGAACACTCCTCTGAGAGGTCCTTATTTCAGGCAGAAATAAAATCAATGCCAAGTCTTTCAAATTCCTGATGAGGCTATAAGTGCTAAGATACTGCACAAATGAACTTTCCATTTTTCTGACTCTGGGACAAGAATGTTGAGACAACTACACTGGGTTTGCCTTGGGTAGAGTGTCCTGGTTTAGGTCAGGATAGAAATAATTTAGTCTCTTGTAATTTTTGTTTCAGCTAAGTCTCTTTTAAGTATCTGCCTTTGCTGAAATTAAGTTTCTCAGTGTCTGTTTCTAGGACTGATATCACTTTATAGTTATGGCTAGAGACTGGGCTGCAGAACCAAGGACACTGCTCAGTTCTGAGAATCATCTTATGTTCCAGAAAGATAAAGGGAGTAAAGGGGTCACACCTGCAGCACTCCTTTAGGGAGGACTGGAGCAGACAGGTGACCAAAATTGACCAGAGTATTCCATCCCATACACATCATACACAGTATAAATATGAAGGATCACAAGAGTCAAGCTGCTTCTTCTCTTTTATCCCTGGCTGGTGTTCTGGGAGGATTCTGTCCATTTGTCTGCCTTGGATCCCGACCCACACTCTCCTGAATCTGTCTCTTCCTGCCTCCAGCTCCGGTCTGCCACTGACTCCAGGATCTCATCCTGGGACTTTTCCAGGGCTGCTCTGATGATGTGAGTGTTACTGGGGGAAAAGGAGGAGGAATGTGATATCACTTTTGTGTATATTTTTATATATTTAATAATTTTTTCCTTTTTCATCACTACTCGTTCATTAAAGTTGTGTAGTTTAGTTTCCAACCCAGAAGTCTCTCTCTCTTATTCTCTTTTCTCTGTCAGGGAGGGGGATTAATCAAGAGCATCTGTAATTCATTTAATTGCCTGCCCAGTGTTAAGCCATGATAGTAGAATTAATTCTAGTTGTAGTAGCTCATATGGTGCATTGTTTTTTAGCTGTGATAAAAACAATGTTTTAAAAACTGATGTTTTAGCTATTGCTGAACAGTGCTCATACACCATCAAGACCTTTCCTGTTTCTCATACTGCTCTGCCAGTGAGTTGGCTGTGCGTGCACAAGAGGCTGGGAGGGCACACGCACAGGACAGCTGACCCCAGCTGACCAAAAGGTTATTACATACCATATGACCTTGTGCTCAGCAATAAAAGCGGGAAAGAAGATATTCAGGGTTACAGTGTTTGTCTTCCCAAGTAAACATTTCATATGATGAAGTCCTGCTTTCCTGGAAATGGCTGAATGCCTGTCTGTTGATGGGAAGTGGTGAATGAATTATTTGTTTTGCTTGGCTTGCATGTGCAGCTTTTGCTTTACCTATTAAACAGTCTTTTTCTCAACCCATGAGTTTTCTTGCTTTTACCTTTCTGATTCTCTCTCTCATGCCATTATGGGGGAGTGAGTAAATGGCCATGTGGGGCTTAGCTGCCTACCGGGTTTAACTCACAAGATTCAACTTAAGTTATATGAGTAATATTGCTCAAGAAAGTAAGCAATTGTCTAAGTCTGATGTTAATTTAAATAATTTCAGTGTCTACTAGATATTCTAATTAATAAAAACATTATTGAAGAACTTAGGAAATGGATAGAAATTAATATTTAAAGTTTGTAAATTCAAGACTTTCAGAAGGAAAACATTATGAAGAGGTTTTCCTTTCTACTAAGGAAAAAAAGGAACTAACAGATGAAAAAAATCACAGAGGGAAAGGATCACTTCCCTCAACCTGCTGGCAAAAGTCTTCCTAATACAGCCCAGGATGATTTATTTGATTATAAAATAGAATAATTTTAGTTTCTGACTCACTGTAATCCTGTAATTCTATGATAATTTTTTTAATGACTGGTCAAAGATAGACCTTATGCATGTCACAATTAATACTGCCTTGTTATTCCAATCCAAGCACAAGGTCAAGGAGCTTATTCTTCAGTGGTTACTTTGGCATTCAGTTTACAGTTTCTTTTCCTTAGTTTCATTCCAGTATTCTAGCTACATCAGTTTTTTTTGTCCTGCACTAAATTATTTCTGACTAAGTATTTAAATCTCTTGGCTATTTGTAGCCCATTAATTCTTCCTGCCCTTTATCACTGCTGAGTCAAGTTATACAAACTTTCTTCTTTTCATCTTTCCTGAGAAATCAATTTCTCCATCTCCTTGATCTTTTTTTTTTTTTTCCCCCATCCTCTCTGAACTTCATTCAGTTTGTCAGTACCTTTTTTTTTTTTTAATGTAGTGTCTAATATGAAATGAAATATTCAAAATATATTGAACATGAACACCCCAGAGAACACCACCAGTTGTTTCTTTGGTGGCTGAAAGTGCTCCAAACTCCTTATCACCTTCTGACCACTTTGTGATTGATTGTTATGCCAACTGCTGAAACATATTATATACCCAAGGTCCTTCATAGTAGACATATATCTCTATCTATTGTCTACTTCTACTTCTTTGGAATGTCAATGAAGGAACCTCTCAGAACTGAATACTACAAGTAATCAAGGGAGAGCACAACAGAAACAACCTTTGTAAACATTGCCTCTCATGCTATCATTGCATTTATTGTTTATATCAGATTTTTTAGGTTTTGTAGTTTTTATCAAAACTACAGAGTTTTCTTGAAGTTGTTAGTACTGTAAGACAACTGAGAACCCAATAGGATATCAAGTTTATTTCCCCATTTATCATAAAAGACATTGTATGGTAACACATAAGTGTACCAGGCTCCATCTCAAGTGTTCAGGTCTTCTGTCCTACATTGTAAATTGCTCATAGTCATAGGAAAGGGACAAAAACTTCCACTTCCTTTCCAACATAAACTATTCTAGAAATCTATAATTTTCTGTTGGACACAAACAATAGAACAGAAATGGCCATCTCTGAGGTACAACTGTAGGATTGCCTAGGTTGTTTTTGCAAGATTTGCTATGCAAAAATTAATCAGTGAAAAGTACAATAAATAAATAATTAACCATGTTCTTGTTTTCTGACACCAGTTTACTTATTAAAAGTTCATGTGGCAAGATGCAAAATACTGACAGTTATTGAGAAGAAAATTAAAAACATCTCTGATGTACAATGCAATATTTTTTTCTGTTAGAAATACTCTGGTTAGAACTGCATAATGGCAGTAAGAAGTATCCTTATAGCTGTCCACTAAATCATATTAGGAGATTCTCTATACCCATGCAGTCAGAATATACAGTGTGAAGTGACTGTCCTTAACCTCAATTACTTCTGTGACTTTGAAATTAATATAAAGAAGAAGAAAGTATATAGAGTGATTATAATTATTCTGCATATACCTGACAGTACCACACACTTGCTGGCAGGACAAAGAATTTAAGGTTGTCGTATCAAACCTGCTGCATTCCTGTACTTAAATCCCCACAAAAAAATTTGACACAGAGAGGAAGGAAGGTTCTTTTATTTGAGTTGCTGCTCATTTCTGTCAGTAATTTAATTTCTGAGCTGGTCTGCAAAGTTATAACAAGAAAGGAGCTTCAACAAACCTTTTGAGTTACCAGATCTAGTGTCATATTACATCCTTAGTTTAAAAAAAAAAAATTTAAAAAAATTATGTCCAGCCTGAACTCCATGAAATAATTTAAAGCTGCTAAATTTTTTTAGACCATCTCCCAAATTTCTTCCATCATATCTTTAAGTCTCTGTCAAGAAGTTGTGGGATGTTATTTAGATTGTAATTCAGTCTTCCCTTAAATGTCCTAAATAAGCCCTGCTTTTTCAGTCTCTCTCTGCAGGATTCCATAGATCTGTCTTCAAGTTTGTTAAAAATCTTTTGGATTGAAACTCCAGTTGTGTATGGTAGCTGATCCCACTTTAGTATCAGCCATAAATTTGCTGATGATGTATTTTGATCTGTCATTGAGGTTGTTGGTGAAGATATAGAATAATATTGGCACAGAGATAATCTATTTGTTACCAGACATCAAATGGGATGTCAAGGGATTGATTACTCTCCTTAGACTCCTTTGGTCCATTCTACTCTCCACCTATTCAGTTCAGTCTTTCGTTCCTCTCTTTTCAAATACACATGTGACAAGAGAAAACATCAGAAATCTTACTGCAGCCA
This sequence comes from Florisuga fusca, assembly GCA_038090715.1. Taxonomy (NCBI): domain Eukaryota; kingdom Metazoa; phylum Chordata; class Aves; order Apodiformes; family Trochilidae; genus Florisuga; species Florisuga fusca. Next base: position 4,843,721 of record JAAWXA010000001.1, on the reverse strand, counting down.
AGGTGTATTTTATTCACTGTTCTCACAATGGTATTTTACCCATTACCATTCAATGCATTTTTGGAATTTATTGCAATGCGTAATTTAAAGCAATCAGGTTGCCATGGTTTGCTTTATCAAAAGCATGTTGTCTCTTCCTGATTATTTTCCTTTATTAAACATGCTTGGAAGTGATTTTTAAGAGAAAATTCTTCATTCTTTTTACAGGGACTGAGGTTAAACAGACCTGCCTATCGTCTCCAGGTCAACAGTTTCCAAAGGTATCCTAGCCTGTATCAGAAATAATGTGGCCAGCAAGAATAGGGATGTGATTGTCCCGCCCCTGTCACTCGACACTGGTGAGACCACACCCCAAGTACTGGTTTCAGTTCTGGACCCCTCACTATAAGAAGGATATTAAGGTGCTGGAGCAAGTCCAGAGAGGAGCAATAAAGCTGTTGAAACATCTAAAACACGTCTTATGAGGTGCTGCTGAGGGAACTGGGGTTGTTTAGTCTGGGGGAGACCTTATTTCTCTCTAAAAGGACCTGAAAGGAGGTTGTAGTGAGGTAGGTTGTTGGTCTCTTCTCCCAAGTAACTAGGGGTAGGACAAGAACTCAGGTTGCACCAGGGGAGGTTAAGATTGGTTATTAGGAAAATTTCCCTTATTGAAAGAGTGGTCAAGCATTGGAACAGGCTGTTCAGGGCATGGGTTGAGTCACCACCTCTGGAGGTATTCAAATACATGTAAATGTGGCACTTCAGGACGTAGTTGAGTGGGCATGGTGGTGTTGGGTTGACTGTTGGACTTGATTTTTAAGGTCCTTTCCAATGCTAATGAGTATGATTCTATTCTATGAACTAGTGAAAAGCTTATCAATATATGACATCCTAATTTTCTCTTATGATAATTTTTGGCATTTCTAAGGGGAATGGAAAAAGAAAGTATGCTAAAATGAGATGAAATACAATTTGATACTGGTAGCATCAGTTCTGATGCAGCCTTTCAGTATTAAATTTATACCATTAGTTGCTAAGTAACTAACCTTTTAGGACCACAGAACTTAATTCCAAAACAAGCTCAAGTAAGTAAAATGCAAAGGGATATTTCCATGAGAAGGAAAGCGCTGCTGTTTTTCTCACAAAGTTGCTCCTTTGTATTTCAAGTATTTCACTTTATATTTCTCCTCCATAAATACTGATTCTTAAAATATTGTGAAAAACCTTCACCATTGATATGTTTGGACATGTGGAATTTTCACACTTATTGGAGCAAATATCTAAAGATAAAGGCCCTCAGTCTTAATTTCTGGTTTTTTTTTAAAAAAAAGTTATTTTTTCAGTATGACAGAAGGTTATCAATTCTTTTGATGTTAAGATTTTGAAAGCGGCATCTACTACAATACAGAAATAAAGCTGAAGTCCAATAATTCTATCTCATTGGAAAAAGTGGAAAAGACAAGATTTACAAATTATTCTCTTTAGGGGTCTAAGACGACTAAGGATTACTGGTAGTATTGCTGAGGCCAGTCAGGGTGAGTAGGAGCTGTCCTTTCAGTAAGTGAGGATTTGTTGATAATATTAATGAAACTGAATTGCAGCTTGCAAATAATTTACATCAGTTAATGAGCACTGTATAAACCTATGTACAACTGAGAAGAGGAAAGCAAAAGAGGGGTTCAGGAAAAGGTGTTTTTAATAAGCATTAATGGAGCCTACTTAGCTTGTTTATAGCATTTTTCTTGAATGAAAAAAAACATGCTAGCTAGATGACATCATGAAAATGGAGTCATCTTGTGATTTGATACCCGAATATTCAACTTTTGTGGCTTCTAAAGAAAGAAATTATTTAAATTCTTTTCAGCAGGGAAGTGGTTGTAAACACCACAGATAGATTCACTAAATCTGCTTTCCTCTAGTGTGCTGCAGGGCAGCAATTCTGTTTTGCTCATGTGATTTGACAGCATCAGTACATTGTTATCTGCTACAGCAGATGGTCTTTGGCTGTGGCTTCCCATATTGTGGAATTAAAGCCATATAACCAAAAATTTCCTGAGCATAACTTTGCAAATATTTAACTGGCCAGAATTTCAGCCGCTTACCATATTTTTACAGGTCATAAAGAAAAATGTCTTTCCACAGCACATTCCCAGAATTCATTGCCAATACTCAAACCATCTTGGCTGTACTTACAGGACCAATGCTTAGATGCTAAATAGTTAATGAAATAAAATAAAGGATTAACAGGTATATTACTGTGGCTACATTAAGTTTTTGAATACCCTCCATGAAATAAAAAGTTTCAAATAGTTCAGTGTAATATGTAATAAAAAACTTTTATTTCTCTTAGTGAACTTAAGTTCCAATTATTTAAGAATTTAAAAAGCTACATCCTCTTTGCTTTTTTAATGGAGCTTTAACTGATAACCTGGGCAAATGCTGTTATCTGCAGTTTTCTCTAAGCTGTTGCTTAAAGGTCCTAGGAGACTTATGCTGCATGAATTCAAGCAGTTTCTTGGTGCAAAGATGGATATTATGGTGAAAAGCACTAAGAGAATTTATAGAGAGTAAAAAAGTAAGGGAGATTGGGCCAGTCTTTTTTCTTCAGTATTCTCATTTTTACTTAATGCACTGGCATTCCATCCAGGGGATGAATATGTGAGAATAATCTCAATTTCATCAAGTGGGTTAAAAATGAAACATCTTTTTGGGCCTAAAAATCCTAATCAGATGGCCTGATAGAATGATTCCTGACAAGGCATACTGACAGATATAATTAGAGCAACTTCAAATTGAAGCATGCTGAGGTAAGGAGCATAGTTTGGGGAAATAATGTAGAGAGAATGCTAATCAGCTGAAGATGAAGTTACTGTAATGGACTTTAAGACTCCTGAAACTGTGCAGTCAAAATATGTTGTTATTTGTTATCAACCAAAGGAAAGAAAGCTGCAGTATTGTATCACTTCATACAGAGATATACTGTAAAAATTAGTGTTCACCCTGCATTTTGAATACATCAAAGGTTATAAAATGCTATTACTATTTTTGTTCCTGCTTGAGTCATTCCTGTTCATTCTGTACTTGTTGGCTATTAAAAATAATTGATCTCTTCACCTTTAATATGTCCCTTTCCATTTGTGTAGATAGTTATTACAACTCTACTTAACATTGTTTGCTTCGAGCTAAACAAAAACAGCTCTGTTTTAACTAATCTATCCAGATTCAATTATCCAAACCTTCCATCATGTTTCTTTCTCTTTTCTGAATTATATTCAGTTTCTACAGTTTATTTTGAACTGCTGCATTCCTTACTGATTGAAGGGCAGCAACAGAGGTCTACTTATTGCTGAGCAGAAACATTTTTTAAATGCACTTTATTAGATTTCCCTGAGCTAATGTTTACATTTTGATTGTTACACCACACCAAAAAATATTTTTATATACACCTCTTTCTCTATCCAGCTCACTGCAAAAGCACAACCACATTAAGGTTGATGGAAGAGGGCAACAGTCAAAACCAGGGGTGTGGGAAAGCCATAACTGTTCCTTTCATAGGTACTGTTTCCTTATGACAAATTGAAATAACCAGCTCTTTCCTAATGCTACTTCCATCTGTCTTTCCAATGCTAACTCATTCCTGATTGCATTTCACTTTAATAGCTGATATTTTGAAAATTCCTTTATCTTAGAGGTTTCCATGTCCATTGGAGAAAAGGCTGACGTATTTAACACCTTCTTTGCCTCAGTTTTCAACAGTAAGACAGGTTGTCCTGAGGACAACTGGCTTCTGGAGATTGTAGAAAGAGACAAGAATCTGAACAGCCCCCCTGTAATCCAGAAGGAAACAGTCAGTGACCTGCTGAGCTGCTTGGATCCCCACAAGTCTATGGGACTGGATGGGATCCACCCAAGGGTGATGAGGGAGCTGGCAGAAGAGCTCGCCAAGCCTCTCTCTATCATCTACCAACAGTCCTGGCTCACTGGGGACATCCCAGTTGATTGGAAGTTGGTGAATGTCACGCCAATCCACAAAAAGGGCCGGAAGAAAGACCCAGGAAACTACAGGCCTGTCAGCCTGACCTCAGTGCCTGGCAGGGTTATGGAACAGATCACCCTCAGTGCAATCACACAGCACCTGCAGGATGGACAGGGGATCAGACCCAGCCAGCACGGGGTTAGGAAGGGCAGGTCCTGTCTGACCAACCTGATCTTCTTTTACGATTGGGTGACCCGTCTGGTGGATGAGGGGAAGGGTGTGGATGTGGTCTACCTGGACTTCAGCAAAGCCTTTGACACCGTCTCCCACAGCATTCTCCTGAAAAAGCTGTCAGCCCACAGCTTGGACAGGAGCACCCTGTGCTGGGTTAGGAACTGGCTGGAGGGCCGGGCCCAGAGAGTGGTGCTGAACGGTGCTGATCCAGTTGGCAGCGGTCACTAGTGGTGTCCCTCAGGGATCAGTGTTGGGCCCAGTTCTGTTTAATATCTTTATTGATGATTTAGATGAGGGGATTGAGTCCATCATCAGCAAATTTGCAGATGACACTAAGCTGGGGGGAGTGTGGATCAGCTGGAAGGCAGGAGGGCTCTGCAGAGGGACCTGGACAGACTGGAGAGTTGGGCTGATTCCAACGGGATGAGGTTCAACACGGCCAAGTGCCGGGTCCTGCACTTTGGCCACAACAACCCCATGGGGAGCTCCAGGCTGGGCACAGAGTGGCTGGAGAGCAGCCAGACAGAGAGGGACCTGGGGGCTTGGATTGACAAGAAGCTGAACATGAGCCAGCAGTGTGCCCAGGTGGCCAAGAAGGCCAGTGGCATCCTGGCCTGTGTCAGGAACAGCGTGGCTAGCAGGTCCAAGGAAGTGATTCTTCCCCTGTACTCAGCGCTGGTGAGGCCACACCTCGAGTCCTGTGTCCAGTTCTGGGCCCCTCAGTTCAGGAAGGAGATTGAGGTGCTGGAGCAGGTCCAAAGGAGGGCAACCAGGCTGGTGAAGGGACTCGAGCACAGATCCTATGAGGAGAGGCTGAGGGAGCTGGGGCTGTTCAGCCTGGAGAAGAGGAGGCTCAGGGGAGACCTCATCACTCTCTACAACTACCTGAAAGGAGGTTGGAGCCAGGGGGGGGTTGGTCTCTTTTCCCAGGCAACTGCCAGCAAGACAAGAGGGCATGGTCTCAAGTTGTGCCAGGGGAGGTTCAGGTTAGATATTAGAAAGAATTTCTTTAAGGAGAGGGTGATCAGACATTGGAATGGGCTGCCCAGGGAAGTAGTGGATTCTCCATCCCTGGAGATATTTGAAAAGAGACTGGATGTGGCACTCAGTCTAGTAACCACAGTGGTAGTGGATCAAGGGTTGGACTTGATGATCTCTGACGTCCCTTCCAACCCAGCTGATTCTATGATTCTATGATTTTTTTTTTTCACAAATTATTCCTAGCTTTTTCTGCAATAATAACAGCAGCAGAAATCCTAAAAAGGGTTCTCTCTATCTGGAATTAAAGTGTTATTAAATCAGGACAAAGACAGAGGTAAAAATGAAAGAAACCATAGCTCCTGGCTCTATGTTCCTGCTGAGTTTGAAAGTCAGTGGTATCTGGGAATCCTTTGTCTTCTCAGAAGCAAGATATTTCTTATCAGCACTATCACTCTCTGAGGCAATAGCTTACAACACCTATTAGTTGTAAACTCAGCAGCAACTGCAACCCCCTGCCTCTCAAAGAAACAATACTTTTCCTCTGTTTGATGCAGATTATCCAGAAAAAGGAAGAGGAAGAGATACAAATTGGATGTGAAAATGTGCTACAGTCCCATTTAACCTGCTGTTGATAATGCATTGTGCTAAAGTCATGATCCCATGACTAATGAGAATTTTTCACTTAGATGAATTTTGGTAGGAACAGGATCTGCAGATTACTCCTCCTGTGTGCCATGAGCTCCAGGGATCAGGAAAAGATTGCCGGTTGAATTTTCTGCACTCATTTTTTTGTTGTTGTTGTTTTTCTTACACTGAGATCATATTACCTAAATACACTGCTTTTCTCCTCAAAACTCTTTGTTGGTACCAAAGCAAGTTAGGGTTGGCATATAAGGAAACTTCATTTAGGCAGAACTGCAGTAACAGCAAGCTTTGATCCCAAGCTATCTTTCTACTGGTGAATTGTCCTTTTGGTACAAGAATTATAACAGATTCAGATTACAGTTCTTGTATTTCAATCCCTACATAAAACATAATACTTTTAATATTATTTTCCAAAGAGGTACACAAGCAACAGACATTAAACAGACCGTTTTCCTTTTAAAAAGCTGAGAGCTTATCAGGCAACAGTATGGACAAGAAATGAGTGACAGAATGCTTTTTTATTGAACAAAATGATTTCCCATGAAGCAATGACAGGAACTTGAATATTTAGAACAGGGCAACCACAGTCTTTGTCTTACAAAATAGTCCACAAAAAAAAGTGACAAGAAAATCAAGATTTTTTTTTTTTTTCTGCTTAGGATTGTGATAAAACTTCTCACCATTTGCCTGAAGAAACAATATTTGATGACACATCATTGCCTTTTGCTGAGATAGCTTAGAAATTTGGAAATCTCGTATTTTATTTCCCATCTCTTCACACTCAAATACTCTCTTTTTTAGCTTCAGAACATCAGATTCACAAGGCTCATTAAGTTATAACAAACCTCATACAAAAATTTTCCTCCTCACAGCCCTCTGTCAATTATGCTACAAGAATGCAAGAGAGTAGACTGAATGAGACTGCATATTTGCTCAGTGTTCAAATATTGTCTCCCACCTACACGAGAATTAGTGAAAATACTTAGATCTTTGTCAAGCTAGGGAAGATTTGTGGCTTTGTAAAAGGTTGGTTTCTAGCTGGAATTGAAATTGATTACATGCATTCTTGATATTTCCTAATGCAATTTATTTTTATATGAAATATATTCCAGTCTTATTTGGGCATTTATGCCCAAACTAGAAAGAGACAGTCCTGCTAGAAAGTAGATAAAATATTATAAAATCAAGCTCAGTTATTAATATACAAAATAGTAGGAACAAAACACAGACAAAGTGTAAGACCACCATTTTCCTCCCTTCCTTTAAAAGGTAGTCTATATTGTAAATGTTAGAATAACTCCACAGCTTATGAAAAATAGATTCTTAGTGAGAAATTTTCTCTACAACTAAGCAAGGGAAAAAATCATCCAAATTGGGTACTTAACCAAGTTGTAAAAATTATTTAGTCCTTTCTGCTGATGTCAAATGGTATAAGTACAAGAGCTGCAAAGGAGATATTCTGTCTGCAAAGGAGCTATTTCCAGAAGATCCATCTAAAAATCTCACACTGGAAAAGCAATCAATATTTAAATAGAAATGTGAAGAATAAGGTCTGAGTTGGAATTTCCAAGTATAATGCGTTTATTGTGAGCCTGATAATTATAACCTGTGGAATGATGATTATACCTTGCAGCAGATGAATGAAACTTGTAGGCACACACACTATTCACTGGGAGCAGGGGTGGAGTAACTAAGACTTCTCAACTGTCTCTGTGGTCAGTCATCTCTTCTCATTGCCTACTATGAATGCAGAAGGCATAAGAAGAATGTGTCACGTTCATTGAAAGTGGTTCATCTAGAAAGGATGGTCATAGGCTTTTTACTATGCAGAGAAATTTCCATTTCTATATTATGTACTTTACATGCATTCTAATTAGGGAGTGTATTATATTGAACTACAGCGCATTCAGGTCATCTCCCTTCCTGATACTAAGTTTAAAATGTTATTACTTCTGTTTTAAATTATGAACTATTTAATTAGACTATGTAGATATTTGCATACCTCTTTTTTTGGTGGTACCATAATATCAGTATTGATAAGAGTAATGTAACAAGAATTCACCCCAACTAGATCTCAAGCAATACTTCGTCTCCACTTTTAAAGGTAAAAGCATTCTGTTCTCTCCTCTTTTAGTAATCCTTTCTAAGATTAATAAAATGTAGTTGTGTCTTCTCATTATATACATTAGCTAGGAAAAGGCAGGAGTCACATATACTTGTCCTTCACCTTGATCTCTTTTAAATTTTATAAATTACTACCTTTACTACTTCAGCAGTCATCATTCCATAGAAAGTATTTCCTCAAGTGCAACGTTTTTTCTTAATGTTTCAATAATGTTAAGGGGTTTTAGAAACATTACATGTCTTTTAGCTATCCAGAATATAAATATCACGGAACACAGCCTTGAAATGAAAGTGTTAGTAAGGGAAAAATGGATATGAGGACTTTTTTCATTTAACATCTAAAAATTTTACCAAGAAATGGAAGACACATTAAAATGGAAGAGAGTGCTCAGCACAACATGTTGAACAGAGGCAGTCAGACTGCATCATTACGTTCCTGTTCTGCATGATGCTCCTTTTGCCACCACTCTCATTGACAGGCAGACCACAACTAACAGCCTTCAAGACAGTAGAGGGAGAAGCTGGAAAAATTCAGGGTTTTATTTAGGTTTCTGCTGTTTACCATAAAGTTCTGAAAAAAACCTAATAATCCAATTTGTCAGAAAAATGTTAAAAATAAAAGTTTACATGAAGGACATGTTGTGAAGGGCAATGACAGGGCAATCCATTCTTCAATTTTTTTTTCTCCACTTACTGCAGAGGTTACAAGATCAAAGGCTCTCTCCTTGGTTTTATTTCACATGAATAACCGTCCTTCTGTCCTCTGTATTCTTTGTAAGTAGCAAAATGCCATTTATGTTAAATTCCACTTAGCCTCTTTGTCCACAGAAACCTTCAGTTTGAATTAGATGCTGTATCCTCAGCAATGTCTAAAAAGAAACAAATGAACAAATACAATAATCTGCATGCAAAGTTTGGAAAAAATTCAAGACACTAATGTTATGGTGATTATAATATAACTGGGAAATATATAACCTATGCCAAGGTCAAAATTCTTCTGCAAGTACAGTATGTCTATATTCATTTGAACAACTAAAAGACTTAGCTGTGATCAACAGTATTTATTATTCCTGGCAGTTTGTATTGTCTCCTTCTTATTATGAGCACGTTTGTATTTCCTATTTCTTTAGGATTTCAGTTTTCTATAACGCTTTCTATAGCCTAATTCAAAGTTTGTCTTATTATTGAGAACAAGTTATCACATCATACAGAAGGTTCTCCACTGATAGATAGTTGCCTTCAACTGTCAGAGCTGCTGAGTTTCTTCTTCATTCTCTTGTGTCACCTTAGGGTATCTCAGTGAACTGTGATTTTATAGTTATAGAACATACTGCAAAGCAGAATCACAGTATGGGACAGTGTAGGTTTCCTTATCATTGTGCTCCACTTAAACAAAAGTGTACCCCTAAGCAAATATATGGAAACATTTATGAGGAGGGAAAAGAAAAAAAAAGAAAAAACCAAAATAACTGGGGGGGGGGAATAAGTAGGCATATACAGTTCTACTTCACTCAAAGGTCACAGAAACCTTTCTCCTGCAGACATCTTATTGTAATAGATTATATGCCCTGTAAGAGACTTCATTAAATAATCCCACTCACAGCCTTTCCAATATTAATTTCTCTCATGCTTAGAAACATTCCAGTAACTGATAACCTAAATTTATTCACAGAGACTTTATACCTGTTTGTTCTTGTGCAAACATTGTCTTTCAGCTTAAGCAATCCTTTTCTCTGGTATTTATGTCTAGAAAGCAAGTATATTCTCTCCCAGGTTTCACTCTGCTGAACAGACAAGTCTCATTGAGTTTCCAGGTCTTATGGTCATCTCAATAAAATTTCTGTACACCAGATCTTAAAAAAGATGTCCGGAACTGTGCAAAAGATTCCTTGTAGGAATTTACCAATGCCTTGTAAAATGTCAGGACTACTTCGTTAGCTGTAACAGAAATACTTTTTCTGATGGAGACTCCAATGTGCCCTATCCCTTACCTCTCCCCCTTCCACCTTGGAAACTCTAGGCATTCTGTCATTGACTAAAATGTCCATTTCCACTTTAAATGTGCCTAAGTAGAAAAATCCTAATTTACAACAGAAATTATTTTCTTTGATACATAAATATGTGATTGCTCATGTGCCATTCCATTTATAAAGTCATGGAATTCTTCTTGGCAGATATTCTGAACTTCTCTGTTGATGATGACTTCCAATTTTCTATCATCAGAAAATTTCATGAGTAGCTTATGTCTTTTGGTGACTTAATGAAAGTCCCATTGCTTCCTCAAAGATCTTTTAAAGTAAAGGTAATCTAATGGATAACAGGTTTTTTTGGGTTTCCAAAGGCTCTGAAAAGTTTCTTGACAGATACTTTTAAAGCAAATAAGCAGTAATAGCATAAAAGAGATTTGCAAGGTTTAATTATTTACAGAAAGATAGAAAATTAAGGTAGGAAAAGTCAGTTCTCACATGAGACAGGGATCAACTACTGGTGGCCTACACTGAGCTGGTGGTGGTGAGTTACACTGATAGGACCTGTGAGAGCATAGCAAATGGGTGAGAAGCAAAGAAACAACACTTGGAGGTGACAGGAGTTCATTCCAGATGGTAAGGATAAAGGCTGATTTTGAGTAATTGTAGAAGGATCTTACAGAAAATAGATATTAAAATGGATAATGAAGTTCAATATGAATAAACATAAAATTAAAGCCAGTAATAATTGTCTTTACAGTTCTAATAAGGAATTTAATAAAACATTCTAACTTCTCATAAAAATTATCAGCTCTGAGCCTACAATCTACGCATCGGAAGCATGGCTTGCAGTTACAAAAGTAGGTATGATGAAAAACATTAGCTTGATATTCAATACTGGTCATAAAAGCTAATCAGGATACTACGAGCTGGCAAAAAAAAATAAAAATCATAGTTTTTCCACTGCACAGATCCAATATTCTCCTACATTTTGAGAATGGTGTAAAATTCTCTTTCACTCTTATCACTACAAATAAAATAAAAACGGAGAATGTTCAGGGAATGGAAATACTTGTGAGCAAAAGTATAGAAAGACTTCCCTAGGATCAAAGTCTTAGTATGAGCAAAAGGAAATATATCATAAATATTACAATATATATATATATATCATATATATACAAATATGTACATATAGCCGAGAATTTTTGTTCCTAAAAACTGAGCAATCTAATCAGAATGAAGCAAAAATAATAATACCAGCAATCACAGTCTAGACGAATACAGATAGCCTCATTAATAATTGTACCCTTAATTTCTGAAGAAGAAAACTTAAATATATCTTTTCTCTGCTTTTATGCCCATCCCTTTCCGGTCCCACTATGGCCTGAGGTCAGTGTGTCTAGTCTTCCTGAAGCAAAGAGTTGGAAACACAGGGAACTGTCAACATCCTGAAGGGGAAGTCCCTTTTTCTTTAGTATTGGAATCTATATTCACATTATTTTCTGTGTTTTCCAGTCACAGTCCTTTACTTGTCACTGGTTCCCAGATAATTTTCCCTCAACTGACAGAGGGCTGACAAGACTGGCAGCTCCATCACAGTCCTTCCAGGCCCCCAAGCCAGGATCAACCTTGACACTGATGGCCTGGCCTGGCCTCAGTCTTTCCTCCACTCCCCAGCCCTTCCCAGCCATCCCAGGGCTCTGACCAACACTAGTTCACCCCACTAGGTCAAATTCTGATGCCAATATGCAGGCTGATTCCCCAGCCCTTTCCCAGCACCCTCAGCCTCCCTGGCAATCAGCCTGGTTCTGGCCCTGGTCACCATCATTGGAGCTCATCCTGACTCATGTTACTGGCTTGTCCTTGTTCACTTCTCCAAACATCTTTGGTGTAGAAACAAGTGGTGGAGGGAATTTGGAACAGTGCATGGAAGCTTTTTCTACTACTTCTTGATTCTTTCTGCTCCCCTGCTCTGGTATAGGAAGGGCCACAGTCCCTTCTGAGGTGTCTACCCCAACATGGACTACCCAAAGAATGCAGTCTCTCAGAGGTGTCCTTTCTCCAGCATAGATTAACTCCTTCCAGGGGTGTATCTCTCTCTCTCTGTATCCCCAGTGATGTCTCTTTCCCTATATCTCCCCCATTTTCTCCAAATGCTCCTCTTCACATACATCCACCTGTGTCTCAACTCACGTATCTCCTTGTATCTCCTGTCCCCAGCAGCCACCACCCTTCCTCAAACATTTCAGAAGAGCAGTGCTGTGAGGTCATCTGTCTGGTTGAAGGTTTGAGGTGTGCTGGACTGTTTCCATCCATTTGGAGCCTACTCTGATGAGCACCAGGCAGTCCATAACCTCTTCCCACATAAGCCACCCTGTAGCTCCAGCTACCAAACCCTTCCTTTTATGCTCCATGCATCAGGGTTTCCCTGCCCCCTCCCTGGAGTTGGTGCTGGTTGATGAGGACTGTGCCCTGCCAGCCTCTGTTGTGAACTCCTGTATCTTATGGCTTCCTAGCCCCACAGGAGGCCACTGGGCATTGCTGTGCCCTGACATAAACAAAATAAATGCTTTTGTGCAATGGCTACATAGCTTGTGAGACTTCTACAACGCCAGATATTCAAAGAGTTGAAGTTAAAAGAAGTGTGCCAGTGGCCACCAGCCAGTTGCTGTAACAAGCCAAAATGAGCTGAGGACAACCAAATTCTGGCACGCTGCTCTGTCATTTCATTAAAAATCCTGTGACCTTTTACTAGGAATAACAAAAATTATATTTAATGGGCTACAGTATAAGGACCAGCTAAGTAAGTCATTTTCTGGCTAACATAAAAACACAAAAATCAGAAAATGGTAGATAAACTAGAATGGATGGAGCTTATTCACTTTGTCTAAAAATGTCAGCATTCACATTCAAATCACTGTTTGAAACCTAAAGTACGGAATTTGCTTTGCTGGGGTCAGATCTAGGTCATTTTAATTCCACACCACCTTGATCAGACAATTTCTGTTTTTTTCTTTCCTTAGTCTATACTTACTGCTGCAGCAATTCCACACAAATTATTCTGCTGAAAAAAAAATCCAAAAACATAAAACCCCACCACCTTACTGTCTGTTGTTGTACCTAGGATTAAGTCTTTTTAAGTTGGTTTTTTTTTCCCCTTACATGGGATTCAAGCTTCAAATGCATTCCAGACTCCCCTCCTTGTTATTGCCAGAGGCTGCCTGTGTCCCTTCAGCCCCCCAGTGAGTGAACAGTGCTAAAGCAGAGGGGAGGAGGCTTACAGTCAGTCCAGTGTTTTCTCTTGGCTGCTCCTTGCTACTCACACATTGCTCAGGTGTGTCCTCCATGGGCTGCAGGGCAAACACCTTTTCTGGTGCCTGTAGCACCTCTACCATTTCCGCCTCTTCTACCTTTTTCTCCTCTTCCTTCTGCTCCTCCTCATCCATCATGCTGGCGAGGGCGAAGGACCTGAGGGGGACCTTGGATTTTACATGTCAACAACTGGTTGTACAGCTGGTGTTGAGAGCAGAGTTTCCATTTCAGTAACCATGGAACCCTCTTTGAAGGTCAACAGCTGTTTGGAAGATATGGGATCCACTTGACTAAGCAGGAAAAAAGTATTTTCATCAACAGCATGGGCAAATCGGTAAAAGCAACTTCAAAATATGCATGACTGGGGAGGGACAGATTCATCAACAAACAGGCAAGGAAGTTGTCAATGGTGTAGGCAAGCCCATGACTGAGTCAGGTAAGTCTAAATTTCATTTACATAAGAAGTCTTTAACAGTCTTTTACAGGAGCTTTTACTAAAACTTTCTGATTGTTTCATAAAAGGAAAAATACTGTAAGGTAAAATGCATTATTAAAAAAATTAGATATAAAAAATAAATTGTAAAAATAAATTATCAGCTTTCAGCATGAAAAAAATGTTAGTAACTGGATTCCCCAAATGTTTGTATGAGGAATGCAGTTGTTAGATATACTCAGTATTGCTACAGAAAAGAAGTTGGTGATATTTGCTAGGAGCACATTATTTAGATTAGTCAAGATTCCAGAAATTGTATACGATTTCCAAAGAAAATGAAATTTAGTTTTATATTGACAATTGAAATTTAATTCTGATACATTGAAGTTAGTGAAAACACAAAGAAATCATTTCACATACATAAGTAACTTGCAGTGGTTACATTAATTCTACCCACTGATGAAGTTAGGTTACTCGATCATTATGGACTGTTAAATGGGAACCCCTGCTTAGTTATAATAAAATAGAAAAACATGTAAAGAATTACTGGAAGTTATAATTTAAAATATTGTGAGCTAATAAACTTTATTTTCTGACACAAAATATCTATTTTATTCCCCGAACAGATATGTGTGTATGAAAAAGAGCAATCAATTTCTGAGCAAGGATAAAGTTTGTTTCTTTATCCTGTGACACCAAGGTAGATTCAGGAAACAGAAATAAACTCTTCCTATTGATAGTTTTATGTGAGTTTCATATTATATATAGAAATATTATGTATTTATTAGCATAATACATATAACACTGCAAACATAAACATGTGCATTTATTTTCTTCCACTATGAAATATGGATTGCTGCTTTTCTGTGGGGAGGATGGTTGAACTTTCAAGTCCTAGTAGTTCTGTAAGTTTAATTGTTACTGTTTTAAACTCAGGAGACAGAAAGTAAAAATGAGACTTGCTGACCCATTTGTTTTTAATGTTATCCTCCTCAAACCCACAAAAAAGTCATTTTAATAAGCTAAAAATATAATAGAAAAACCTGTTGCATTCCCATCAGTGATGAGGTGAAGTTTATGAACTAAATTTACTAAGTGAACTGTGAAATGGAAGTACTTACTAAAAGAAAAAGATGGACTCTGTGGTATGCACTGACACTTTTCTTTGAACATGGTATATAAATGTATAGAAAATACTGTGTATGATGAAATTTAAATTAATAAACCTGCATACATTTATGGCAAAGACATAAATGTGAGATCTGTCCTTCCATTTAAAAGGTAATTATATAACTGGATGAAATGAACTGCTAGTTGCACAGTTGCTGAATCTTACTGAGTTTCGTGAAAGAAATTAAAATATGAGTAGATATAACTCCATATTGCAGATTCTGTTGCAGGTAACCAGTATTACAATCTCTTAGCCTAATTCATCCACTTAGAGAGCTTCATAGATACCGGCAAGATCATGGAATATTGCATCTAGAAAAATACCATTAGTGATAAATGGAGCCACATAATGGAACATATTGTTAATTACTCCAGATAGGCAATTATATTGCACTCCTCTGATGTGTAAAAGCAATCTGCATATGCTGTGCCTATAGCAACATTTTGGAAGTTCAGAAGATCTCTTTTTTATCCAGGAACAAATTGATATATTGGGTTTTTTTTAGTTTTTATTTATCCGTGACACTCTTCTAGCTGAACAGCTCTAGAGTTTTCTTTAAATTTCTCTCCTTGTAGTAGGCTAAAGATTCTCAGATCCCATCTCATTCATAGAATATTAAATATTCCCTGTTGATATCTTTTTTTCTCTACCTTTAATTTCTTTAGATTGCAATGAGAATTAACAAGGCTGATTTCCAAGATCTATAAAGGTAAGGGAAAAAAAAATTTTCCCATACATCCCATATGCATATAAACAAAATGAAACACAGTTTGAGGAGATAATGGAACAGGTTGGTTTGTTTGTTTGTTTGTTGGTTTTTTGGGGTTTTTTGTTGTTGTTGTTTGGTTTTTTTGTGTGTAGAGGGGTTGCACAAGGCTTTGGAAATGTGCATTCACTAGTGCTTTGCTACTGTGTGTTCTAAATGCAACACACATTGCTTTGACACCAAACAAATAAAGCTTGTAAAACATCTCATCACTATTTTGTTTCAGGATCAAAAATTGTAAAGAAACTGTCAACAAGAATTCAATTCAGATGCTAATTCTCAAGTCCAAGGAGGTTGTGGGGTAAGAATCTATAGAAATGTTTTATATTAGAACAACAATACATTTTCTTTTCTGTTGCATTGTCAGAGAAAGTATGATGTGGAGGGAAAAGAAGAAGGATACATTATTTGAAAAATAACAACTCAAACATCTACCAAGCAATTTCTTACATCTGGTCCATACCTATATTTATGTGCAAATGTGTATTTATTTATATACAGTTATACATAAATTTATATTTATTGTTACACACCATCAGCAGTATCCATATTAGATTTAGTTTTCATATGAACTCTTTTTTTTTTTTCTCCAAAGAAGTATAGATATCCAACGTGTGACAACACCTTGCTGAAAGATGAACTGTTGATAATGATTTCCCCAGAGCCCATGTTGTCTGGTCAAAAGGGATAAACCAAGCTACCTATCAGATTCTAATGGGCAGAGGTCAGTTTAACATCTTCCCTGTCTATTTTCAACTTGTTTCTGAATTCATGCACAGCATTCCTCTGTCCAAAAAGTTGTTCAAGCGTATAACTTCAGTATTAATAAATTGAACCTTTTTTTTTTCCAGCTGATATAGTGGCAGGTTGTTTTTCAGCTGCAAGAACAGCTTATTTAAGTTTTTTTTCTTGCTTTGTTAAAAGGGAATAAAGTGACCAGAGACTGTACATTAGGAGTCTCCTTGCTACAAGTCAGTGATAATGAGCAATTTGTGAAGTGTAATACCTATGCTCCAGTATCAAAAGTAATGTTATCCAATGGATTTTTCAATTTTACAGCAGCTTCTTTGCTCCTTTTTCAGTTTTACTTAGCTGGCAGCACTAGCTTTTGAAGCCACCCTCATTTTTAATCCTCCTTTGTAAAAGGAATCAACTAGTACTCAGCTTGGATGTCTACTGTAATCCATTCCTGTAAGAGAACCTTTGAGAGATGTAAAGAACTCCAGACTCAGCAGAAGTTCCTCTCTGCAGACCTGCAGATTGTATCAAACTAAGTTTCCATCTTACCTTAATTTCTGCAGACACTGGAAGAAATTTTGAGTAACTGGAACCTTTTTATTGTAACAAATTTTATTTGATCACTTCTTAAACTAATAGGTTCTTCCTTGGTGTGCTTGGTCTTTTTTTCTGATATGTTTTACTAACCACCAAACAAGCGAAGATAAACACAAGCCAAACAGTAAACAGTAAATCTGGTCATAAAGAAACAGTCAAACCCACTTATCAACCGGCTGTTGTTGGTTTGGTTTTTTTTTCAAACAGGTCTTTGGCTGACAAGCAAAACATAGAAAAGTGGAATGAAGTGGTGGTGAGCTAGCAGAGGGCTCCAGAGTGCTATGCCTTTTAGTTCCATGATTTTTGTGAAAGCTGTGGGTTGTTCTGGTCTTAGCATATGCTCATGTGATACCACAAGAAGAGCACTGCAGTTGACATTAATGGATTTTGCTCTTGCAAAAAAAGATCCCAAGGGCTAAGTGAGCTTAGAGACTGAATCATCTGCTGATCACACCATTTCAGAGTTTGCAATTATGCATGGAGAAGGAGAAAAATTAAAAATTGGGTTATATGAGATACATTTGTGTAAAAAAGCTAACAGTACTGTGCTTTTGTAAGGAATAATTTCTCAGGGGAATTCACATTCTTCCATACACACATTGTATTGGGAAAGGCAGGCATGTACACTGGGGATACACAAGGCTAGTTTAGGAACAAGGTTTTACAAAATGCTGCACAGTCTGGGAGTGCTGCAGTATGCCTGAAAAGTTTAACAAATTCTGCTTTGTTGTGCAGCATTTTATTAACAAGGGTTAAAAGGACAAAAGAGAATTAGGGGGTTAGAAAAGCATTATTTTTGCTCTCCTCAATTCCAGCTCACTTCAGATAGTTACTCCTTTCTTCAGCGATCTTTTGTATGGGATTCTTCTTGCTCTTCTGTTTGTGGTTACCTGATGTAGAAAAACCTCAAGAAGCAAGAAGGAGGTTTGAGAGAGAATGAGGAGGAACATTGCCACAGAGAAAGACTGCATGTTGAAGACAACAGAAGTGAGCCACCCATCTGCTTGCTCACTGCTCCTCTACTATAACCCTCTGACTTCTGAATATAAGCTTAATTCTGATTCCATTTCTTCAAGCCTTATACATTTATATGTATGCCTGTGTTTGTGTCTACTGCCTCTTTTCCCATATTTATTTATTCATACACCCCATGCTGCATGATCGATTGTACACAGAACTGAAGGTAAATGATGTCAGCAAAGGTGCAACACACAAACTGGTGGTAGGCGAAGGCATTTAGAATGAAACAAGTAAGGAGTCAATGGATTTGGAAAGTCTGCTTTGGAAAGCAAACCATAATCCATAAAGAGCAATTGAGCACAAAACATAAGGCCTGAAGGAAGGGAAGAAAAGTGACTGCCTCTATGCAATATGCTGAAAATAAATACTTTATATGTAAATATATGTAAAGAGATACAATCTTATAATAGATGATATACATGATACTGATTACATTTGATACTTTGTATCACATTTGATGCTATGACAGTGCTGGCATAAGTTGCCCAAGGAGATTGTGGAGTCTCCATCCTTGGAGATTTTCAAAAGCTGTCTAGACATAGTGCTGGGCAACTGGTTCTTTATCCCCCACCTTGAGCAGGGGGTTTAGACTAGATGGCCTTCAGAGGTCCCTTCCAACTTCAAAGATTCTGTGATTCTGTGAAAGGGATGTAAAGTTTGAGAACCATTTTATATAGACTGGTGGCCAGCAGGGAATCCTTTCTCCCGCCTACATTCTGTTGTCAGAGAGCCTGTGAGGTCTCAGCCTTAACAGGAACTTTCAAACACTTCTCTAGTGAAAATATTAGCTAATGCAGATTTATTCAGCCTTATCTGACTAAGCTACTGTGCATTACCCCCAGAAGGTAACTCAGCCTCCCACAGCCACTCACTACCCCCTCAGTGGGATGGGGAGGGAGCTGGAAGTGTAGAAGTGAGCAAACTCATGACTGGTCAGTAACTAAAACTAAAACAAAGCATACCAGGAAAGAAAAACAAGGGGGAAATAACCCAAAAACCTAAAAACTAAAAAAAACAAACAAGCCAGAAACACTAAGATATTTGGGATTCAACTGTATGGATCTTTGAGGAACTCCTTTATGGCCTCTTTAGAACAGTCAGCTTTGACTGTAGATTGGGGTTCCAAGGAGTTCCCAAGATTTTTTAGAGAGGTTCCAAGCTGTCAAATTGGTGACTATAGTCCAGTTAATATCTAAGTGTTGACTGGTTTTGTCCTTCTGTAAAAAATATATGGAAATATCTCTGAATAATACTAAGAGAAGCACCTCTTCCATGAATTATAATTTTTTCTTTTTTATTTTTAATTGAGCTTAGTAAAGATAGAAACTTATGAAATCCAATGGAAATTTGGTCTCTTAGCAGACTGACAGGGAAAAATGAAGAAGTGTTCCAAAAGCACTTCTTAAAAGTATTTAAATTTGAAATTATACGTTTTTAATATTATAGCTGCAAATTTTGCTGTAGAAAGAACAAGATATGTCTCATAGCCACAGTAACTCTCAGTACCAGAAATTTAAATACCAGCAAATTAGGAGCAGAAATTTAATGAAGCCATCACAGAATTTATAATGAGGGAGTGGGGGTTTTTTTTGCTTTTTTCTTCCATAAGAAGGGTAATACTAAAAGCTGCAACAAGTACCTTATGTGAAAACAAATCTGTTGTAGCAATGTGTACCACTTCTGGAAACAAAATGAAATTCTTTGAGCCAAGGGATTCACTACATATTGGTTCCATTGGTTTTATTTCTCCATTGCTGGCAAGTTAAGGTAAATACTCCTGTCAGCAGCATGGTTTAAGGAAAGTTAAACATTAGACCTGAATAGAAAACTGAATTGCATCACTGCTGTATCTACTGTTCTTAGGACTGCATAAAGTTACATAAGGACTTAAGAGGGTTATATAGATGAAATGCGACTTATTTATTTTTAAAGCAATAATGATGAAATAAAAATCTTAAGTATTATTCTATTTAAACTCAGTTTCACCTATGAAGGCATAAGTTTTTCTATATTGTTTATTTAGCTATGAGGCAAACTTTCCCTCCTTTTCCACTTTTCTGGTGCAATGACTGTTTAGAAGAGTTTCAGGATCACCTAAGTCCTCAAAGGTGAGCGGATTGCTTGCTCTCCCACTGCCAGAAGACAAAATGTGCCTTTGCACAGATACACAAGTAACAGAATGAAGTTGGTGCAGCCAGCACCAATTTCTAAACAAAAAATCAAGATGACCAATATACCTTGCCAGAAAAGTAGTGAAGGAGTAAATGTAACTGTACCCGAGAAGTTGTTTTTTTTCTTAATTTTGTGAAGTCATGCTATGTTAACAAAATATAATGTATATACATGTAGGTATCACAGATTTCACAGTCACCCTGTGCTGAGATTTCATAACTTCTGCACACTTCACATCCGACTTTATAGTATGTCTATCTCTAGAATGTAGCTATGACATTTTACTCTGATAATGTGAGAATTAAAGCACTCTGAGGAAATGAGTCATACACAAGTACATTTAAATGCACTGTATTATTCTTATTATAAAACAATGAAGTTTTAGGGGAATTTGTGTTGGAAAAATTTCTTCCATTACAAAAATAAAAATAAAAATTTTTAGCAGGACTGCTGCCACCTTCTATTATTAAGGTTAGCCAGTGATTCATCTTTGCAGCTGATTTTAACTTTGCTTAGGTTCAACAGTCTGAACTTAAATTTTCCATGCTGAGCGAACAACTCAGAATGGATTTATTTGCACTTTTTTTCTACCATAACAGTTCAATCAGACAGATCTGCTATTCCCAAGAAAATGTCTAAAGAATACAAAGCAAAATAAAATATAGCTTCCTTGTATCAAAAAATCTGCAATGCCACACATTTTGGAAAAAAAGATTTTTGCAAAGTCTGTCAAGGATGTGTCTGTGGTTGTAACGTTAAAATCTTCCAATTCACTAAGGGTATAAGCCTCTGAAAAGGTTTCACATGCTCATCATTATAGAACTCCTAACAATAAAAGCTATGTGGAATTGACTGATTTTTTCTGCAGATAAGTAGAACTTACTAGTTCTATTACCTGGAACTCCTGACACTAAATTCAGGAAGTTCACTTTCTCAGTCTACTCTAATAGAAAAGTATCCTTCTTCAGTGCAGAGACAGAACTGCAATAAGTTAGAAAGGACATGGGAACTGGAGCTAGCAACATGATGGACAAGGAATTTGGGGATCAGAGTTCACTTTTCCATGAGTAGGACTGAAAGAGAAGAGGTCAATGGGTAGATAGGAGACTAAAACGGTGAACTTGTGATAGTAAACTGAAGTGACAAATAAAGGTCTGAGAATAACAAAAGAAATCAAGATGACTGCTGGGGCCAATGTATTTGGATGAACCCTAACTGACAACACAGAGAGTCTAGAGAAATAAAGAGGAATATAATTAAATACAGGAACATGGAGACTGACTCCCCTCAAGGTATTCCTCTACTTGGGTTTGTCATGGTCCAGCCATGAAAAATTTTGGAATACAAGGTAGAACAGTTAATCACACCATTACTCCAAACTTCTTCATGCCACAGGTAGTGAATTTCTCTTTTTCTGGATGTACCATGAATGGCTAACCTGCTGAACCACAGGACACCTGCAGCAGCTGCAGCTGAATATACTGGGGATAATAAACCAAAATGAAGGGCTAAGTACTCTAAAAATAAGTTTCTGAGTACTCAAATTAGTCTTAGGTTTATCTGATGCATCTCACTGTCCCAGTCATAAAATTAATCTCTTCAACTCTCCAATCCATTTTGTAAATAAATTCAATAATATGTTGGAGTCAATGAAATATCATAAAGTTTTGACTGCTTTAAAAGATAATGTCAAAACTAACGAGCTTGTTAAAAAATCTTTTCAGAGCAGGCTTTTAGCAGTGTGAACTGCATAAAATATGGGCCGTATATTGAAGAATGTTCTGAGATTAGTAAGTCCAGGAGTCTATTGGAAAATTTAGCCAGTGTTTGTGTTGTTGAAAACAGTATCTAGAGAAAGGATGTTAATAAGGGTACAAAGTCACATTAAAAAAAATGAAGCTTTATTACATTTGAATACTTAATAAAAAGCACAATACCTTTAGATTTGTAATTACTATAAAGGAGCTAGATAAAAAAATTGTACTATACATTTAAATATCTTTCTTTTTAAAAGATTGTCTTTCCAGAAAAATATATATCAGCATTTAGGTTATTAATGTAATTAACACTCAACTATTACAGATATTTTTAAGAAGTTCACAAATGTCAGGATTAATACATTTTTACTCATTTAATAGCATTTTTGAGGTATCACTTTTCTTTGACACTTTTAACTCAGGTTCTGTTTTCCAGACATTATTTGTGTCATCACTGCTGCAGTTAAAGCCAGTTCCTGAGTAATTATATGGTCCTAATATCTAGTCCTAAACAGTTACTTTCAAAGCTCTTGGCTTCAGTGTCCCAGAATTATACAGCTTCCTTGAGAAAATCAGTGTCACTTTTTCAAAGCTTCTACTGGCCAGTGCAGAGGTACTTTTTTTTGACCTTAGGCATCACTTGGCATAGTGAAGGATGACAGAGGCTTGCTTTTCACTAAAAGGTCTAATATAGATGACACTTAGAAACAAGAGGCTTCCCTTGGCCACTCATATTTGTCACACCTTTTTCTAAGCTAAACAACACAAAAGATATCAAGAATAAGTTTGGACATTTAAGATGAACAGAAACTTCTGTGTTTGAAGCATTTGGAAGAGCAGAGGGAGAATAGAGCCTGCTACTGGTGTATGTCTGCCTTGTAGGTGAAAATATTAAGATCCTTACTATTGTGAATAACCAAGAAAAACAGGTTTTTGGTCTTTTGAATTTTTATACTGAATGTATGATTTTTTAATGAGTTTTTGAGGTGGATTTCATGCCTTGCAGTATGTGACAATGTATAATGGTAACAGAATATATATTCTTTTATCTACTCTTTTTCCTTTTGCTTTGTCTTCTTTATCTGATACATGAGGGTGTAAGGTAGTAGTCAACTGCAGTTTAGAAATTTTAAAGTTAAGAAAACCTGCACTAACTTCACTTAGCTGAATATAAGATTTAGCAGTGTGAGGGGATAAATACTGTTAAACTTTTTTTCATTCAGACTGGATAAATTTATTTTGGTCTGCAGTCTAAATAAGGCAATATTATCCAAAACCTTAGTACTTTCCATTTGTGAACAGGCAGGTATTTTTAAATAGAGTAATTTTCATTATATTAACAATACTTATATAAAACTGTCTTTTGATACAAACATCAAAAAGACAGATATTAAACCCCTAGTTTTCCTCACCTCTCTTCCAGGCTCAATTTCCTTTCTTCACTTCCAGCTAGCCCCTCTACCCCATGCAGCACAGGGGATACTGGTTGGGGTTATGGTCAGGGGTTCTCTCTCCATGCTGGTTCTTCCTCCCCATGCTTCTCCTCTGCTCCATAATAGATCCACCATAGTCTGCAGTCCTTTGGGAACATCCATCCGTACTGTTGCAGATCCTCCATAAGGATCACACTCCACAACAGGGGAATATCAGGTCCACCATGGAGCACCACCTTGTCTTTTTCTGACTTGGTTTTTGCACTGATGTTTTTCCATCTTTTTCTTCTCTCCTGTTCTCTCTGTTTAGCATTTTCTGACCTTTCCTAAGCATGTTTTCACAGAGCCATCTCCAGCTTGGCTGACAGGCTCAGCTCTGTCCTTTTATGGGTCCACTGGAGTCAGCTGGAACAGGATGGAACTGGCTGTGTTCTCCTAGAGGATGCCACTGGAGCCCCTCCCCACTGCCAACACCTCATCAGTAAGTTTAATACTTAAAGCTAATATAGAGGAAGCTTACTACAGAACATTCATAGAGTTATAGAATGGTGTGGGTTGGAAGGGACCTTAAAGATCATCTAGGTGCAACCCCACTGCCATGGGCAGAGACACCTCTAACTAGACCAGGCTGCTCAAAGCCCAATCCATCAATGGCCTTGAAACATTGCAAATGAACTATTTAATGAAGAAGACAGAAACACGGGAGGGAACAACAAAAAAAATAACCCAGTTCTCTTTCTTCCTTTCTGAAAATTTTCAACATGAGGTGGCAAAAAAACACTCATATTTTCCATTCAAGGTGTAGAGTTAGCTTCAAGTTCCATCTTCCTAAAAACTTCATCCATCATTAAGGCTGCCTGTCTCCATTTTAGATCTACTCTGTAATCACTTTAGGAAAGCTATCTTCAAATCTTAATCAGTATGTAGAAACAAAGCCATCATAATTTTCCATCACTGTATTTTTCTCCTAGAAATCAAGCACAATTATGGACCGCCCCATCTTTTGTTGAAGAGATACTACCTATAATTAAAGTACAATATAGGACATAATTCAATTTGCAAGCCTATGCCTAAAAAGTAGACTTTTAGGAAAATTCCAGATACTAAAATCTTAAGTGGATTTCCTTCTGCTTTCAAAACAACCAAAATGAACATTGTGGGATTTCTGTCATTCGGGGCACTGATAATACTTAGTCTAAACCCCATGGTTACCAGAATTTGCTTTAGTGTTGGAGCTATAATGTTACACTGTGGGTTTTATTTTTCTTGCTGGAAATATATTATTCCATTAATATCTTTCAGAATTCTAAGGAAAACATAAATGTACATTTTGTACTATTCAGGTGATACTACACCCCTACCTGGTTAAACAGACAAACTTTCCAGAAAGGGTCTAAATGGGAATGAACTGTCACTGCTGAATACGATGGATATTTCTACATGCAGTAGATTGTGGTAGCCAGCATATTTTAAGGCAGACAATTAAAAAATATACATGATCTCTATCATTTTTTTTTTTTTTCCTATCAACTACTTCTGGCAGTATAAGTCAGAAAAATAAAATCTTTGTATTTAATTAAAGAAACAAGTTTACAAGTGATATTTGTGCCTTCATTTCATGTTTGCATTCTGTTTTCCATGGACATTATTTTTTTATTTATTCAAAGCATTATATTATTTGATTGTATGATATTCTTGCTGCAGTGGTTCCTTACCTTAATTTCTGTTTAATTTCCCTTAGGCAGATCTTTGTAAATATTTATCTGAATGTTAAGAAACATACTAATACATCTTTCAAAAAGTTCTTTGTTACTCTTTTCATACCTTGTTCATAGTTAGAATATTCTTTCTCAAACAGCTGCAATATATGTAATCCTGAAAGCTGCTTTGATCCCTGAAAGAAGCTTGTTGGAGCTTATCAGTATGGATTTGGAAGATATGTATAACCAACTCTACACATGATTAGAGTCTGGATCTGTGTGCTTACTAAACCACCTGACTCCCCTGTTCTCAGTAAAAAGTACAATTTTTAGCAATGCGGCAGAACATGCAGTCTCAGAGCCTTATTTAGAAAAAATTACCTAAAAAAAAAATAAATTCTCCTACTTTCTGAGTAAACCAGAACAACTTTTGATTCATACTGACATATATACTCCTTTTACCTGTTACAATGATCTGCTTTTTGTCAATGAATTGTCATAATCACTCACATGTTGTAGATGTAAAGAGCTTCATACCAAGATCCCTGGTGCTATTAAATAATCTGACATCTTGTAGCATCTTACACTGTATCTATACTGAATATACTGTCTCAGTGCTTTTAAAGTTACTATCAAATTAATTCTGTGGGATAATAGTTGCAAAATTTAGATGTGCCTTAATTTTCAACATTTTTGCCCTGTTGTGCAAGCCCTAGAATAAATGCAAGAGGAACAAGATTCTCTTTGTGTGTTCTTGAGAAAATATTTTTTTTTTCTGTCCTTCTGGCATTTATATTGCTATTAAATGTTCATATACCATTAATTTTAATTAAAATACAACTAGAAGTGTAAACAATATTGTTACACTGATGCTAACTTTTCAGGAATAGGAAAAAAAATCTACAGAGATGTCTTGGTAACTAATTATCTTTTACTACTTGATATCAGAAAGGTTTTCTGCACAAAGAGTAAATACATTTAAATTATATATAATTATTTTTATTTTTTAATAGATACACCATGCCTAAATGAAGTCCAGGTTCAGTTTGTAAATCCCTGAATGTACAGAAAATATTTTTAATGAACACTTTACAGTTCCTAGTAATGCCATTAACTAATTACTCGGAGCAATTACTTAGAGATGTAAATACATACAACTTTGTGAGTTTATGAATTTACCCTTATAAATATTAAATCACATAAACAAAATTCTATCTTCAGGCTAGCTTAAATACATTAAAAGAAAATTCAGAACCAATCTGGAGACTACTTGTGCTGTTTCATTGGTTTTAGATTTTTTAGCCTGTTTTAGTAGAGAAGCAGAGACAGAGCTCAGACTATGTTAATATTCATGATTTATATTATGTATCTTGTAATTTTATTCAATATTTTGCTCCAATAACCTTTGCTAAAACATTCTGGGCAACAGCTACAACTGACTAAGAAACCAATATATTCAAGCAAACCACTAAAAGCCACATGGTGTTGAATTTCCTTTTTAGATGTTTTCACAGTGTGGTTTTATCTTTATAGTAAATTGAACAGATTAGAATAGAATAATATAGACTCTTAAGGATTAAAGCTATGGAACTGAAAGAGTTAGATAGCAAATGTCTTCTGTTTCACAAGACTGTTTCTGTTTCACAATATGGAGGGGCAGACTGGAGAGACTTTAGAGAAGGAGGAAGTTAATAAAGCAAGAACTGGATGTCTTCTAACAAAGATAAAAATAAACAAAAAAGAATAAATCACTCAAAAAAGCACCCCAATTCTATAAGTAAATAGGGAATCAATTAATGGGTAAGAACATCCTGATGTTTAGGCTTCATTGAGACCCAGCTGAATTCTCTAATTTGACAGGGAGTCAGATCCTTTTGGAGGGCATGGTTCAATGTTGTAGGCATCTGGAACAAAAAAATTGCATGTGATCATTTACTATATGCTATAACATGTGGGTTCTGCTGGTAAAATAATGATAATAAGCATATTTGACATTCAAAAAGACATTAGTAATATGTTGATTTACCAAAGTACATTCTGAATGCTTTTCCTTGGGCTGTCAGGATTTTGTCCATGAACCTGTTCAAAACATTTGATTTTTTAAAATATCCACTTAACAGATATAAAACATCAAGTCAAAATGTATCTAAGCATCTAATATTTCATGTGTTCACCAGTACATGGAAGATGGGCAGAAGCAGAGCTGACAGGGACAGTTGATTTGAGGAATCTGAATAAAATTATGTTCTGAAAGATGTTTTAAGTCTAATGCGCTTAGAA
Organism: Florisuga fusca; assembly: GCA_038090715.1. Lineage (NCBI taxonomy): Eukaryota > Metazoa > Chordata > Aves > Apodiformes > Trochilidae > Florisuga > Florisuga fusca. The sequence goes on along the minus strand of JAAWXA010000001.1, from coordinate 4,816,436 downwards.
AACTTTAGAAGGAACATAACAGAAATATTTAAACAAATGTTTCTAGTAGTGACACTATACTTATTAATGAGTCTGTAGTTATAAAATAATTTTGGGATGATAGTTCCCATGAGGAAAAAAACCAAGAAAAACAAACCAAAATAACAGCCAAAACCAAACCAAACAAACCATTTAAATTATAGAGACTCTGTCTTCCATTTGTCTTGTTTATTTTTTTGAGGAGCTGGTTGCTACAATGACATAGTGTCAAAAGATGTTAAAGCAAGTATTTATAAGGTGTTCTAACTCTAATGTACTCTCTAAGAAACTGTTAATTTATTTTTTTTCACTCTTCCCTTACTTCTGAAGTTCATGCAGTCAAATTTTTTGTCTAAATGAAATAAAATCTCAAATTTGCAATTCCCTGAGTCTCTGAAGGAAGGACTAGTGCAGCTGCATAAATATTCACACTTGGCAAGTTACGTTGTCAAGTTTTACTTATTTTTTTTGCTTCCTTCACAGTTTATTAGAAAAAAGAAAAAAAAACCAAACAACTATGAAGCTCCATTTTTGAAGGCCCTGTTATTTGCAGCTGATGTCAAATTAACATGTTATATGTACTGAAAATAAAAATCTGCAGACAGATCTAAGTAAACACATTCCACAAAATACCACTGAATAATAATGCTAAAAGGATACTGAAAAGCTAAATTAACTTTAGGAAGGATGACTATCATTCAGTAGTAAGATGTACTAAAAGAACAGAGCATTTCCAAGGCATCCAAATTTGTTGTTCCTTTGAAGCTAGAGACTATAAGTTTTTTGAAGTATGACATATGTCCTAAGGATGAAGACTGCACCCTTTAAAAATGAATTTCTAAACCTTTTTTTTTATTATTTTGCAGAGATTGAAAGAGTAACTGAATTCACATGACTTTGTTGAATGGACAATCCATTCTACATTCCTTTAAGGGACTAAGGAATGGATGAACAGAATGAAAATAGCAAAGGATTTCTGGGAAAATGAAATATCAGTTTTCAAATAAATAAATTTTAAAAAATACTAATTTACTATCTTGATTAAAATTTTAAAATATTATTGTAGCTGAAGAAGTCTCACCTGTATGAAATTCATTGCACTCCTGCAGCAGTAATTCATGATGTGTAGTTTAGTATTTTTAACATATGAAAAGCATTTACCTCTTAGGAAGGCACAAAAAGTAACTTACAAGGTGTCTCCACAATACACTCACCAGTGACTGTTTCACCTCCTATTCCTTTCCTAACAAGTGACAGGGTTTACCAAGGAGCAAAATGTTAAAATTTGGAGAGAGACTGTATCACACATATGTTCTATTCCAGCCATATTCAACCTCACCTCTGCTTCACAACATTTCTGAAGTTACTTTCCTGCTTACTCTTTCCCTCTGTGCTTCTTAAATATCCACGCTTGAAGAATAACAGCATACATTTATTTTTCATTATTGTTATTGATACTAGTATTTCCTACCTCTAGCAGATATTATACTGTTTTAGCTACAAAGAGACGTGAAAGAAACCATTGAACATCTCTTCCCCTGAGTCTGATTCAAATTATTCATTTGATTCTGTGTGAATTTATTTTACCCTTTATTAAAATGTACTGCTTTATTCCTCGTTTGAACTTCATTCTGTTATTAAATCCCTTTTGGAGGTTGTCACTTCTCTTCTCCCACCCCTTAATTTTACACAGTCTCTAGCTCTTCATTTTTGCTCGCTCTTTTAGGGAAGCCTGCTCTTTTTTATGTGTTGCATCGCCAGCATTCATTTTGAAAATTCTGTTTTCTGCTTTAATCGACATTCAGCTTCTGAAGACTGGCACAGTACAGGGAACAGTTGAAAGCTTTACAATGCCTCGCATACCACTCTGTGACCTTTTTCTCTATCTTGCCTCGTGATCACTTAAATTAATGCTAAGGAGTGCTCTCAAATCAAAGGACCACAAGAAGAGTCCTCATCTATATATTCCATGTAAGGATAGTACTTATTTTTTTTTACTGAAACAATCAGAATAGTCCATTGTCTTTCACAGGAAAAAAAAACATTTCAAACTGTGCCCTACTGAACTGGAATTACCTGCATTATAAAATTTGATTGTAAAAATGTGTTATTGCTACCTCATGCTTGTATTCACTGGGAGCATGAGATCTGAGAGAAAATTCCTTATTTCTTAAAAGCTTGAAAAGCAAATTATAGTTAAAAGCATTTAGGACAGAACAAGAAACTTAAATATATTCATAAGGGGAAATAAGCATGCATGTATTTGTAATGAAAAGAAATGTGGTCTTCTAATGCTAAAACTGTAAGTATTTATATAATATTAAACTACAACAAAATAAATGCAAAACACAGATCTCATCAGGATGATAAAAATTATGATTTTTCTTGCAGCTCAAAGACATATTGACCTGAATTTTTCTGCTGACATAATTTATTCTTTTTTTTTCTTTTCTTTTTTCCTGCTAGAGCCAAATACTTGTCACTGTGTGTAGCCCTAGAGCCCAAAAAAAAAATGCAGAGCTCATGTAATACAGTAAGTGCTATCTCCACTCAGGAAGTCCCTCCTGCAATATTTAAGTGCCAAAGAAGATGATCTGCAAAGTGAAGACAAGTACATCGAACTCCTGAGTATCTGAAACTGCCAAGCAGACAAATTGTTTTTAAAGCATTTGCCTAAGAAACCCATTAGTACCTCTTCCACTTGGAAGCCAAAATGAATGCAACATAAGAGCAAGAGCAGAGTCTGTTTGTAAAGCAAGCCTATGGCAGACAATGTCATTGTTGGCACCTGCAGCACAAAGGAGGAAAGTGAGAAAAGTTGTCCTGGTTGTGGAGATAACTAATTCATTACTATTAAAATGAGCTGCATCTCTGGCTCGGTTGAGCTGTACAAATATACACACAGAGAGGCACCAAATCCTTCAAGCTTCACAGCGGGAACTCAGTACTGAAGACTGTACCTTCTGAGCTTCTACCCTTTTCCTTATGCAATATATTTTCAAATGAATGAATGTCAGGATGAAACAAATACATTCAGCTTCACTGGATAAATACCTTTGCCTGATTGATGTCTCTGGTAATGAGGTCAGTCCACTAATAGATAACACTAGATAATAAGAAATCCTCCTATGCCTCTTTGATTTATGTTTCACCTAGCCTTCACAGTGATTTTATCTATGGACTGTCATTGACAATATTCCTGACATTTAACAGTTAATTAGGAGTGAAAATTGAAGACATTATTTATTAGAAAACTTCTAAAGATCTTTAGTTTTAACTGTCTTAAAAATAAAATAGAATAAAAATGCCCACACTCAAATTGCTCTCTATTTGTCTATGTATCTTTTTGCAAAAGTCCTAGATCACTTGGATAGGTAACTTTTTTATTAATTCAGTTATCATTGTTGCTGTTTCAGCTGGTTTGGCTGACAGCTGAGAAGAATGTGCTATTTTATGTTTACACTGAAAAGTTATCTTTACAAATAAGAGAGAATGAAAATTCAAGATTTGCCTGACAGGGTTTCTCTCATTAAAAAAAATATATGTTGAAGGATAAGACTTTTTAGGGAGTTTAAGTGGTTTGTTTTCTCATTAAAATTTTATCACACAACAGTTTCTCAATAATTGGAAATCACCTTATAGACTTAGTCTGCCAAGTCTGACTTCTGAATTTGCATTCTTGGTGCAAATGAAAAAAATACAATAAAATTTGGGAGTATGAAATTATATCTATTCTAGACTTTTCCTTTATAAATTGATAATATGTCCACTAAAACCATTTTTGTGTTTGATTTTTTCTCAGATTAAGCAAATTCATTATTTCTCTTAAGTTTACAGCAAAGTTCTTGCTGTAAAGTTCAGTAGGACTTGATTACACCCTTTCTGTATATTTTAATGGAATAACAGGTCTTTCAACAACATTCAACAGATTATTCAGAATGTGACGAAGAATAGAAAGTGGAGTAATACACAAACATCTTCTCTGCCACTGAGGAAAAATGTTATATTCAATGAAAACATGGAAGAAAGTCCAGGCAAAACTTTTCAAGACTTTTTTTAAGTTTCCATAAATCCTTTTTCTAGCACATAGATTTCATAATTTTTAATGATTTCACTTGTCTATAGATCTGGAAGAAAGGAAGAATGTAATATTCTGTTTCAAAGATTGCAAAGCTGAAGTATATAAGAGTACTGAACTTCTACAAGTCCCAGAGCAAATCTGCAGTAAAGACAAAAATAGTCATGATATATAGATATTTATGTCTATGTAGATATAGATAGATACATGGATAGATAGATATGGCACACATATACATATTTTTATATATATATATATATCAAGAGCTTTTGGCTGGGCTTTGTTTCTCACATATTATGGAATATCTACTCATATTTACACTGCTAACAAAGTACCATTTTAATCAATATATCTTTTTCAACACACAGTGGCTTCTCAAAGTGTTATTTATTCTTCAAAAACCAAGAAGACAGGGATGGGGAGCAATTTGAAGCCCTTATTATCCAAGAGGAGATGTAGGTTAGCAACTTACTGCACCACTCCATATAGAAGTCTATAGGCCCAGGTGGGACACACTGAAGGGTATTGAGGGAGCTGGCAGAAGTGCTCATCAAGCCACTTTCTACCATTTACCAGCAATCTTGGCTCACAAGGGAGGTCCCTGGAGACTGGAGGCTGGCAAATGTAACCCCTCATCTACAGGAAGGGCCAGAAGGAGGATGCTGTGAACTACAGGCCTGTATGTCTGACCTTGGTGCCAGGAAAGGTTATGGAGCAGATCATCTGGAATGTCATTATGCACCAATGTGATTAGGCCCAGTCAGCATGGGTTTGTCAAAGTCAGGTCCTGCTTGATGAATCTAATCTTCTGAGAGAAAGTGACCCAGTTAGTCAGTAGCTGAGGTGGAAGGCTGTGGGTGTTGTTTCCCTGGACCTTAGTAAAAGCCTTTGACACTCTTTCCCACAGCATTTCCTGGAAATGCTGTCAGCTTCTGGCTTAGACAGGAGTATACTTCACTGGGTAAGAAACTGGCTGGGTAGCCAAGCCCCAGAGTTGTGGTGAATGGAGTTAAATCTAGCTGGTGGCCAGTCACAAGTGGTGTTCTCTAGGGCTCCGTATTCAGTCCTCTTTCATATCTTTATCAGTGACCTGGACAAGGGGACTGGGTGCACTCTCACTGAATTTTCAGATGATACAGAGTTCAGAGGGAGCGTTGACCTGCATGAGGGTAGGCTACAAAGGAACTTGGACAGGCTAGATTGATGGGTTGAGGCCAATTGTATGAGTTTCAACAAGACCAAGTGTTGGTCCTGCACCCAAACCACAGCCCGAGCCTGGGGAAGAGTGGTTGGAAATCTGCCCAGAGAAAAAGACCTGAGGCTGAACATAAGCCAGCAGTGTGCCCAGATGGTGAAGGTGGCCAATGGCATTCTGGCTGGTATCAGAAATAGTCTGGCCAGCAGGACTACAGAAATGATTGTCCCTCTGTATTCATCATTGGTGAGACTGCACCTTAAGTATTGTGTTCAGTTCTGGGACCTTCACTACAAGAAGGACATTGAGGTACCAGAATATATCCAGAGAAGGGCAACAAAGCTGATGAAGGGTGTAGAACACAAGTCTTATGAAGAGCAGCTGAGGGAACTGAGCTTGTTTGGTCTGGGGAAAAGTGAGGCTGAGGGAAGATCTTATTCTTTACAGCTGCCTGAAAGAAGGTTGTAGCAAGATGGGCGTTGGTCTCTTTTCTCTAGTAACAAGAAGCATGACAAAAAAAAATGGACTCAAGTTGTACCAGGGAAGATTTAGAGTAGATAATGGAAGAAACTTCTTCACTGAAAGTGTTATTACATATTGGAATAGGCTCCACAGGGTAGTTGAATCACCATCCCTAGAGGTGTTTAAAAGATGGGTAGATGTGGTGCTTAGGAAAATGGTTTATGCACAGGATTTGGTAGAGTTAGTTTTATGGTTGGTAGCGTTAAGTTATGTTTGGACTTGATCATAAATGTTATTTCCAAACAGAACAATTCTGTGATTCTGTAGAAGTCAGTCACTAGTGTGTGGAGGGCCTGCAATGCAAGTAGCATATTTGAAGCACAAACTCCTTGATTTTGTTGCCTACCTATGAAGGGATGTTGGGCTAGAAGGATCTGCACAACGCCACCAGAACACACAAGTGGGGATAGTTAGTTTAAGGATCTTCCTGGTGGCTTTGTCTGCCACCTAGTGTCAAGCAAGTTGATAATTTTGAGACCATAGGGCTATTTTAATATTTATTTGCTGGTTATCAATCAGATGGAGGCTCCTATTGAAGGCAACTTCTAAGATTCAAGTTAATATTAAATGCAAAATTAAGCATACATTGGGTTTTGAGACATGACTGAAGCTGATATTTGATAGGACAAAAAAAGGAAAAGGTTAAAAAATGTCATCAGTATGATTTTTAGACAAATGCCCAACTATTGAGGTCTTCATAAAGGGGCTTGGAGACATAATATATTTAAGCAACCTAGTTTTAAGCCTGTTGAACAATCTCACTGGCCTCACGGGATTTACAGAGAGCTTGTCTGAAGAGGACAAAGAAATGATCTGTGAGGAGGATCTCCAGTGGTAGTTCTTGTTTAGAAACATTATTCTCCCTAGTTCTCCTAGTTCTGTAGCAAAACTCCATAGTTCTGTAACAAAATATACATGATCTGGTCTCAACTGGTGATTAATTATGAAGAGCTTTTGCTGTCAATCATCTCACAGCCTAGGTACTGAACCGTCAAAGCCTCTCCCATATTTAAAGGGTCTTTGTTTTTTTCTCTTAAAACTTGTGTTTTCTGTCTTTCTCTTGTCCCCTCCAGCCTACAGAAAGCTTTTTTCAAAAAATTATCTTTTGGGAAGCCCTGAAAAGTTGAGGCAAGAACAGCATCTTTAGTCAGAAAATAGCTCAAGGGTATTCAGCTGCAGGGCTGAAGTAAAGGGCTTTCTCTTCCCCTGCAGCAGGCAGCTGCAGAAATGGATCTTGATGTGACAGAAGGTGCCCAGAACAGAAAGCTAGATACAGGGTTTTTTCGACCAAGTATGTCATTTGGTTTGCACATGCCAAAATAGCAACCTGCCTCTGTTTTTCATCAGGTCGTTCCAATAAGCCAATGAGGAGACAATTTGAATCTTTTGTTGTGATGTGTCTAAGCTATCCAAAACACTTAATTCAGATTTTGGTGAAAGCATCCTTTTCAAAGAACTGGGCATCCTCATTTTTGTGTTGTAAGTTCATAGTGCAAGCATTCTGTGATTCTTTAATGGAACTTCCAATACATAGCTCTTAGGCTTCCAAATACAGAACCAGCCAGCCTCAGAACTTGACACCTGTAAAATTTACCCCTTGTAATTCTCAAGAAGCATGAGTATCCAAAAAATTAGACTGCATATTTCTGAAAATAAAATGTGATACATTTGCACACAGAAGGGGTATTTACTGACAGAAAAAGATGCATATGCATACTCTCATGCCTGTGCCTGGAATTTCCTTCACATCTAGATGAAGACACAATTAGCCCTCTCTCAACTTTGGTATGCTGTTAGTCCTATTTTCCTGCTATGTTTCTCAGCTGTCTTTGCTGTCCATCTAACTGAATCAAGTAACAGTCACTGACAAACTCCCCCACACCCCGTCCAGCAGAATGGATCTCTTATCTGAGGGAGCCTTTTGTTTTAGGCTGTATTTTAAACTGCTATGAAGTGGTGAAGTCATAGATTCAGCTTTCCACAGCTGTTATACTGGCTTCTCTGTTCAGATGACTGTTTATCTGCTCCTCAGTCAATCCTTATAAAGCTTTTTGTTTCCAGATTTTCTACATTATGTGTGAAGTGTCATAGAACAAACAAGTGATGGTATAATAAAATATCATTTAACATCAACAAGTGGGTGCTAATTGCCTTTATAATTAAAAACTGAGAGTAATCTTCTCAAACAACTACACAATTTTTTTTTCCAAAAGTTTTTCTCAAGAAAGAGCAATACATTAATTAACGAATTGATCGCAGCTCGACCTTCTGGTACCTGAACAGAACCTACAGGAAAACTGGGGAGGGACTTTATACAAGGGCATGTAGTGACAGGATAAGGGAGAATGTTTTTTAAATTTATATTAGGTATTAGGAAGAAATTCTTTACTGTGAGGGTGGTGAGACACTGGCACATGTTGCCCAGAGGAGGTTGTGGCTGCCCACTCCTGGTGGGATTGTTCAAGGCCAGGTTGGATGGGGCTTTGAAGAACATGGTCTGATGGGAGCTGACCCTGGCCATGGCAGGGGGGCTGGAACTAGATGACCTTTAAGATCACCTCCAACTCAAACCATTCTATGATTAATTAAACAGTGACTATTCAATATAATCAGAACACAGTTACATGGATAGATAAATATAGCACAGTTAAAAATAGTTAAACAGGTATGGTAGGAATAAGTGTTTTCTTGAGGATCTCGAAGCATGGAACATTGGTTTACCAGCAAGATAACATATAGATGCAAAAAATATGTAGTCCTCTTATAAGTAATTACTCTTCCAGGAAATTTTATTGCTATCTGACTTGAAAAAATGAAGGTAAAATATTCAGTCATAAGCAGAGAATACTCATATTTCATGTTTAAAAGTAAACTACTGAAGTAGTTTAGAAAGATCTTATTCTACCAAAGTCTTAGTTTTTTTCTTAGTTGACAACAATTGCAGTTGCAATTGACAAGTAATAACTGGCTCCCAGAAGAAAATCAAAAGCAAGAATGAGGCAAAGATTAAAAATATTTCTGTTGAATTCAAATGTTGGCAAAGTAGTTTTCTATGTGCTGTTAAAACCAGTGTGACTAAACCCTGGACTGAATCATGCAATGTTCACAGGAAAGGATGTTTGCAAGCACAACGTCAGTGATCCTTGCCTGACTACAAAGAGTGTTGTGCTAATTCAGTAAGAGTAGCTCTGAAAACCTTTATAAGCTCACTCAAAATACCGATTCATTAGCCCAGCAAGACTGCAGCCACGACTTTGCAGCTCTTAATTTAGATTCAGTTTGCATCTGCAGAAATTTAAACAATGTGTATGGAGACGTTTGTAATCTTCTGCAAAATGTTTCACAGACATACCTCAAGAAGTTTTTTTTTACCTGTGTAATCCAAGTTCCAAGAACACCACATTTTTACAAATTCTAAAATCAAATTATTCTGAATTATAAAATAAGGATAAACCTCCAATGAAGATATTGATGGAGAACTCATTTTTTGAAAGTCCTCCCTCTGAGCCTTTTTTATTTTCTTTTCCATTTTAACTCCATTAATAAAAGGAAATTAATATAGGGAAAGGAAATGCATTAATGTTGTTTTAATGATTTGCCTTTAACCCAAGAAAGTAAGAAAATTCAAAGATAAGGCTTCCAATTAATCTTTAACTTGTAACATAAAAGCACTGATTTCAAGCCTTAACAACGTTGCAATTATAAAGGCACAGGGGGAATGTACTGTGGACATAGTCAAAGTTTTTATCCTAAATGTGTCTGGTTCTTGTGAATTTATTAGAGCTTTAAAATTTAACATCACTTCTGTGTGTGATATAAACATATGTGTTCTTGACCCACTTCGAAAAACAGCCACAAGTGAAATACCATTTACATTAATCATTCAGGAGCTTTGCAAAAAGATTGCATCTCAAGAGATGACTTTTCGACTGAAGTTTACACTGTTCAGCTTGGTTTCATTACTTTTTATGTATATTGAATTGCAGCTGCTTGTTGTTCAAAGCATTGATTTTAGAATTCATTCCCATTATTTCACTCCAAAGGTGTATGTTGTCACTTAATATCCTGAAGCGAAAAATTAATTTCTATGTAATTATAGTTTTACCCTGACAACTACAAGAAATTCATTGTACAATAATACCTTGCAAATGAAATTCCATTTTCACCCTTTAATCAGTATGTAATAAGACTATGAAGGAGATGTTTGTGCCATGTTGAAATAATAAATAGACACAACAACAATTTTTCACACATTTCACTAGATTTTTTACTGAATTTTTATGGGAATAGAGATCCACACTGGTGTCTCTTTTTGCAAGCCTCTGAGATTATTACGTATTTGCAAAAATTACTTTTTCTATCCATAATATGGTGTTATGTTGGAAATATTCTGTGGCTGTTATTGGTACTAAGAAGACAGTAGCATTTAAGTTAGTAGCATTAATTAACTAAATTAATCAGTGAAACCATATATCTGGATATTAGACTTTGAAAAATTTAACATTGTTACAACATATTTTTTCATGGCGCTGAAATTCATTACTCCTGAGGAGGAGATTTACAGCGTTGAACATTTTTTAAAAATTACTTATTATTTACCTGTCTGTGCAAAAAAAAATATAAAGAGATTGAAAAACAGTGATAGTTGAGTGTGCTCAATTTTAGGAATATGAATGATCTGATGCCAGATAAGGAAGATAGCCTTGATTCTTGAACTTAACACTAACTTTGTTTTTTTACTTCATAGAAAAATAGATACAAATCTAAGCTTGTAAGAACAGGTGATGCAGAAAATTTTAAATTAAATATGAATGATGCAAATTGTCAGGCATAAATCTTCATTATTGTGCTTGAATTAGTGAAGCTCAGTGCCTTCAGAAAGGTCCAGTTATTGCAATATTAGTTGAGTATGTTTCAAAAGAAGCTGGTAACATTATCCACCATTAATGTTTTTGGATACTTCCTGGCTTAAGATATTTTCAACAGACATTTATTTGCCCCCCAGCCTATGACATTTTGAGACACTTTTTGCTTTAAAAAATAAAGTGAGACAGGTAGATTCTATTTTTTTCTGGAAAACAATAACTGTAGATTGTTTTGCTAGTGTTAAAGTACCCTTGACATTTTTTCTTTGAAATGTTCTAGCACCTGCCTATTTTGGAACAGGGTCTTGGAATTTGGCAGGAGGAAAGGGGCTTTATGGCAAAGTTATAGATCTGAACATAAATTCTGCAAAGTCTGGAAAAGTTATAAGCATACAAGAATCACTATTCATGCTGCTGAGTACTTGACAGTGTTTACTTAATAAGTTTCTGATTAGTTTTTCACTCAATAAATATGCTCTTATCACAGCTCCCAGTATGATCAGACTATGCATACATCAAAATATGCAGGAAATGAACATCCATCTCAGAGCTAGGAGAGAACAGGGGGATTTTTTCTGCTCTCAGCTGCTCTGGATTAAGCCTCAATGCTTGAATTAAAAGATGACAATCTGCTTCTCCTGTACCTGAGTTACCATCGACATCACTGATATAAAGAAATTATGACAGTTTAACCCCTTTGGTTGAAGGATTTGGTCTGGAGAAAACATTAGATTCCTTCAAAGCCTTCTGAACTATCAGTGGAAATGAAGACAGGAACAATTTATTAAGAATCCATGCTAGGTTGACCCTGGCCAACAGTGAAGTTCACAACCATTCACACACTCCTTGATTCCAGCAAGATGGGGAAGAGAATCAAAAGGGGGAAAAAAAGATAAAAAAATGCATGGATCACAATGAAGACAGTTTAAGAAGTGAAAAAAAGAAAAAAAAGAAATAAGTGGAGCAAAGGCAGTCACCACTTCCCACAAGCAGCCTAACACCCAGCCAACCTCTAAGCAATGTCTGCCTCGGAAAAACTGCTCTTACAGCCACCAGTTTTATTGCTGATTGTGACTTTATATGGCATCAAATATTCCTTTGGTCAACTGGGGTCAGTTGTCCCAGTTTTGTCTTCTCTAAGCTTCTTGCCCACCTCAAATCCACTCCCTGGGGCAGCAGAGTAAGAAATGGAGAAATCCTTGACATTGAGGGAGCACTGCTCAGCAACTGCTAAAACATTGGTGTATTATCAAGACTGCTTTGGTCACAAATCTAAAATACAGAAACATATGGGATGCCATGAAGAAAACTGACTCCATCCTAATGAGAATTACTACAGAATATTACCATTCTGGTTGGAAACTGGAACAGATGAAAACCAGAAAGAGCAGGGAACAGAGAGGGGAACAGGTTAAACAGGGAGGCTCTTCAATATACAAAATGAATAGAGCTCACTTCTGTATGTCTTATGAATGAATGAATGTGTCTTATTTCTTCAATATTTTCAGAAGGGATAATTATTCATGTATGTATTGGCTTTTCTGAATTAATTTAATGTTTCACAGATATATTTTACTATCATTTTGTAACACCTTTGAGAGGCAATGGAAAGTCAGGGACAGTTTTCATGTAGGAAAAGAAAACAGAATTTAAGAAGCATCTTTAAATTTAGGGTAATTACATATGATATTCACTATATGAATTTCAGAGTGCTTTGTATTTTCTGGCACTTCACATGTTCAAAAACACATCTCATTTCAACTGCAGCTAAGAGTTCTCAGCAGTTCAGATTTCAAGATCTCTAGATATGCTGTTACTAATAAAATTAGCTTAAATTATTTTCCTAGGACCAAATGGTGTAATTCCAGTAGTCTAAGGACACACCTACATCCTTTCTTCATTTTTAGTATGTTCAATCTCAGAATAAATTCATGCAGCTTCATTTTAAAATATGAAACATGAGCCATCTGAAGGTAAAAACTTATGAACTAAACTAGTTTTCATTGTATTTCTTCAGTGGATAATAAATAGAGTGGTGTCTGACATCTCCTGTTTAAATATATTAGTGATAATTTAAAAGCCCCACATATGATCACTTAACCCCAAAGCACGAGGCACACTGTGATAGTTGCCCTGGCCAGGATACCACCATGAAGGCTAAGAAGTGTTGCCAGACATCACAGCAGCCACCCATACAGCTGCTTTGTATTAAAGGAACAGCACTGATTTTTTTTTTTTTTCCTTACATTCAAAGAAACTCTGGCTCCCTAAATTAGCATTTTTCTTCTTTACTTGTCAACATCATGTTTTCTTATGTTACCATGGGTCAAAGTGTGCAAAAGAAAATCACCAGTTTTATCCTAGGATTATGTTACTATTAAACCAAAACGTTGGCACATTTTGGTCATAATTTATAGATGTCTTTTTGATTTCTTTCTCTTCAAAAAGTAAAAAGAATAAGTTATACTAAGCCCCAAATTCATTCTATCTGATATTATCAACTAAGCCTGTGAAAGAACATTAGAAGCACCTGTATTTTAAATTGCAGCTGATAAAATAGCAAAGCTCCTGCTGAAGATAACAACCAAAAAAGGGATAACATCACAGTAGAATCAGACAGTGCCATTCAATTGTCTGCTCTGCCATTTGCAAAGAAATGTGCCATTATTTCTTGATTTAAGATTATGAAGAACACTGCTCAGGTTATATTCACTTCTTTTGGAAAGCTTTTCATGCACAGAATTAGACAAACAAGATGCTATCTTCTGAAACTGCTGAAAACCTATTGAATACAACAAATTCCTTTTGTCTTTTTAAAAGTCAAACAGCAAGCTTTCTTACACTATATGCATGTTAGCATCTGATTCAAGATCCAAAATTCAACTCATAAATATAGGTCTCATTGAGTGTTAAGATGACTGAAAGAAGAAGGAAATTGCCTAGGGTTGTCAATGCTGAAACAGCAGAAAATAGGAATAAATGTACAATTTATTGAAAGGAATTTGTTCACAACAAAGAAAAAAGGTAGCCAGCTACTTTGAAGAAAACAGCCATCTGTAACTGGTTCAAAGGACCTGCTGATTTTGAAAGTCTATACCTTTATACTGCAAATGTAATCCTTTCCAATACTTAGAAAGCAGTTATATACTCTATTTATAAAAGATGAACTTATTAATATTTAAAGAAGACAAACAAAGGGAAAAACTGAAGTAAATTCCCCATGAAATTGTTCAGTGTGTGTATATCATGAGTGTGGCCAGGTGTACCTGAACATAAGATGTGTCTTTACACTTATACGTGAAGAATAATCACAAAAATTCACTTGAGTATGTAAACACAAAAGGAAAGCCCAGACTTCAGCTTTAACAAAGACCGTGTTTTTTTTCCTTTGCTAAGAAGTAAATGATGACATAAGTTGCATTTAGGACATCTCCTCCCCGTTCTTCAGAGAACAGATAATCAGAAATATTGGCACAATTTTGTTTTGTACACTACCAATTAGTGCTGAGTGAAATGCTCACTGCTGAGTTATTCAGATTTCATGGAGCTTTTACCAGCATTTTACCCAGTGAACGGTACTTTTTTCTATCAAAATACACTTAAATAGCTCATGTTTTTTCTTCAAAAAAGCCAAATGTTTTTTTCCGATCTATGAGGTATTTTAAGCATGGGTACAGGTAAGTTTTTTAAAATGCTCCTTCTCCTAGCTAAGAGCTGGTTTTGATTTTCAAGTTAAAAGAGAGATAGCTGCACTTACTACTTTTTGTTCTAAGAAAACCAGAAATGTTCCATATTACCATCAGAAAAGTGTCTGGTATAACCCATTCAAACTACTGAAATATTTCCTGGCTTCCTTAAGAATAATGAAAAATGAACTCTTATGCTATCATTAAAAGCTTTATCCTGTGGCTATGAAAATTGAAAGAATCATTGTTTTTAAAGTTCAAGATCAAATTACTTTCAAAAGGAAATAAGAGGAGAACAATGAAAATTAAAAAAGAGTCTGGAGGCCAGGATGATTGCTTTTAAACTGATAGATCTAAATTCTAGGTGGCTATCTCTATGTCAGAGATAAGAAAAAAAAATGAGCTCTCAGAAAAAAAACAGGGCTTAAATTCCCTACTTTATCAATGAAAGAGGGGTGGCATTTCTGAAAATCCCAATCACACCTATACTAGGCTCAAAAAGATCTTAATGCTGTGATTCACTTTATCTAATTTAGGTGGTTACTTGACTGAAAAAAAAAAGAAGCCTGCATGCTGTTCATTGTCATATGTATTTGTTTTGTATTAGGCCACCACTGGGGAAAAAAAATCTGAGTATTCAGCCATCAGGAGTCATTGGTGGCAAGTGGCATTCCTCAGGAGTTGGTGTTGGAAAAACATCTTTGTTGGTGACATGGGGCACTGGAATTGAATGCCCCCTCAGCAAGTTTGCCAACAACACAAGCCGTGTGGTGCAGCTGTCAGATTGGAGGGAAGGGATGGCATCCCCAGGAACTTACACACTCGAGAGGAGGGCCTGTGGAAACTACATGAAGCACAACAAGGCCAAGTGAAATGTTCTGCACATGGGCCAGGGCAATCCCAAGCAGAAATACAGGCTGGGCAGAGAATGAATTGAGAACCTGGGGTGTTGTAGATCTGTTTGCCTTTTTAGCTGTGCCTTACTCAATTAGAGACACGAGTATTAAATAGATAATCATGTCCCCAAAACAAAAACTTCTAAAGAAATGGCTGAAAGCATTCAAGATATCAATTCGTCCTTTAGGTGCTCATAAGCTTAGGCAGGCGTGTAAAAAGTATACACACTTATGGGACATCTGTTGAAATTAGGTAGGACTTCAGGTTCCCTTGATAAGATTTCAGCAGAACAAATATCATCCCAAAACTCACTGATTTGTTTCAAAGGTATTTTTAGAATGACGCAAGTAACTTGAAGCAGGAGATTAGGTTATCTTTCAGATTAAGTATATCTAAATCATACCATATAGTGAAAACTTAGGCACACAGGGAAAGACTGAATAATTCAGCTGTAGAAAAAAGGAGAATGATTTTCTGGATATTATAATGGATTGTGAGTGGCTACTTTTTCATCTGTTTATGATTCTACCATGACTGAATTTTTCTAATTCTTTCATCTTTCATTTGATTAAAACTTTACACTAATGTATAAGACAATAGAAAATGGGACGCTGTCCTCAGATGAATGCAAAAAATGTATAAGTATAAACCATATATTATTATATCTACCAAATACCAGTCTTATTCAATATGTACCTTTTGGAGTAATAATTTTTAAAATGTCCACAATTATCTGCTACTTCTAACAGTGTCTGAAGGGTGACTGCACTTACAAATGGACAGATTCTCCAAAATCAGCAAGCACATGTATTTCCTACTATTCCTTAAGTATAAACTTTGTTAAAATCAGTGCAGGGTTGAAAATATGTTTTGATGGACATCATCCAGCTCTGATTATCAATAGCATTCTCCCTTTGCAAAAACTTACTCACCTGTTTAAAAATCACCAAATGCTAGAATGTCAGAGAATGAAAAATGATGGCATCTAGCCCATTCCCAGCTAAGGTATAAATCTTCATTACTTGTTAGCACATACCTGACAAATGCTCTCCTTCACCCCAAATATGTCCAAAGGTCAATATAACAGCTTTTCAGGAGATCATTTTGGATGGAGTCTATAAGATATAGCATACTGCAATAAATCTAGGATTAGAGTACAAATTTAGAATCTAACCTGTGTGTACTCAGCACCGTTCCAAAGAAGGAATGGGATCAGGCTCACTCCATCATGATCAGCTTTTTCCCCACTTCTGCTTTACAGTTTATTTTGCCATGTTCTAACAAGGATATTTTTCTGTGCCTGCCTGAGCTTAGGCAAGTGAGTGAGATAAGAAGTATGCTTAGAAGAAAAAGGTTTCATGTGTTCCCTTGTTTTCTGCATTCACACACGATAAAGTGAACTTAAGGTTTTGACATTTCTGTCAGTTCTGACATTAGTATTTACTTGTTATACTTCTTCATTAACATCACTTAGTATGAAAAAGTATAAATATGTCTTTCATACTTCACAAAAAGGATTTATGGAAATAGCTGGGAATACTTGTAATAAACTGAAGTTATATGCTGCTTACCTATATGAATAACGAAAGGAAAGTGAGGGAGATAACCTTTCTCCCCTTTCTTTCTCTGGTTTCCGCAGTATCTGGAAGCAGAGGAACAAGAGGGCAAAAGTTATGGAGAAAAGTAATTTTGTTCATTAGACCAACTGATAAAGTTGGCAAAGAAAAAGAACTTTTTTTTGTGCACAAAAGCCTTTCTTCAGAGATAAATAAGCACCAAAGCACCTTTCCCTGAATTGCTGGTTAGGGAATAAAAGATGTGAAGGGTTACTTCTCTGCACCTTGTTTCTGCTGCTGCACTCAACACAGCAATGTGTGAAAGTTTCAGTCACTTATCTCCATTAAAGTTATACTCTGGAATTACAAATATTAATTGCTAGATGGTGCCTTCCAGGCAGAATTTTCCATTGCGCTCTGGTTTCACTAAACATTACCATGACTCCTCTCGAGAATGGTGATGAAAGAACAGTCATTCACAGCTCATGTCCTCCTTTTCTCTGTTGTCTGAACAAGAGAGGCCCAAATGCCTGAACAAATTTGTGAATTTATTCAAAGCCAGAGAAGACAGACAAAGTTTTTAGAGCTATGTTTCCTAATCCAACATATTAACTTCAGTAATGAAAAATGGCAAATTTGTTTTAGAAATACATTTGAATCCTGGTAACAAGTATAGAAGCAGAACACACTTCCTGCAAACTTTACCAGGATTCACATACACGCAAGGATTCTTCAGAATATTTTCAGATGGCTGTTTGTCTGTATTTTAAAAGACAATATGCATGTGCAAGATATGGCTTTTAAAGTCCTGCCCAACAGTGAGATACCATGGTCCAGTCTTACATAACATGTGGAAGTCACTCCCACAACTTGGAGCTCACCATGTTTCAAGATTTTTCTAAAAAGTGTCAGGACAATTTTTAAATAAAATTTCTGTTACAGATGGGAAATTCATCCCTGAATTCCCAAGAACCAGTTTTACACTAAAATAGGCCAAAAAAATTATTTTAGCATTTTGTATTATACCCTCTGTCATATTTTACCCTACTTGCTGCTATATCTAAATTCAGGGACATATTGGTTCTGTGTAATAAAAGGGAAAAAAGTGGGATAATAATCAGATGAGTTTCCATTAGTGCTGAGGACCAGTAAAGTACATAGCATAAAAAGCTTCAGCATAAGAATCTTAAAAGTCTAGAGTCACTCGGACATTATTAATTATTACCAAAGTTCAGAGAAAGACAAGCCATGTCTTATAGACTGTAGCAGATATCTTCAGCTTTTTCCTCTGATAAATATAAAAGCAGGAAAGTTCAAACAGGTCCAAATTTCTATAAATAAACAATACTGTATTACAGAGTTCTGTGAATGTGTCAAGTCTTGAAGAGCCAGATTGTGATCGTGGCTTTGTGCCCACACCAGGAATTATGAGGCTGTTCAGCATTTATGCTGCCTACATTTGCTGTCTGTGTAACTGCCAGCAAGATTAGAAGGAGCTTCTATAGGATCTATTCAGCCTCTTTACAGGTAGATGGTGAATGATCAACTAGAAAGTTGACTACATAGACTGAGTAGTCATATAAAATTATGTTTTAAACAAAAGACTGATATAAACTGACATACTTCTCCACCTGAAAAGGAGATTGGGAAAGACATTTGAAAACACAAAACTCTGTGGCTTAAAGTCATAGTGTGACTTTTTTAAGGTTTGTGCATTATCATTTTCGTTAACCTAAGAGGTAATCCTAATTTAATCTTTGCACAGTGGGTTAAGAACCCATTCCTGACTCCTGGTTCCCCCAGTTCCATCTGTCCTGTTAAGTAGAGGAGGGAGGTTACCCAAGCACTAGACCTCTGTTCATCTACACCTGATTAATTGGTAAATCTTTCCCTTGTCGTGCTTTAGGCTGCTCCAAAGTCTGAACAGGCTTTTGGAGGCAGTTTGCTTCAAGAACTGAGAACCAGAAGTCTATGCAGATGCAACTGTTAGCTTGCAGCCATTTTTACCTCCATGTATTTTACCCAGTCCTCCAGTACCATCCCCACAGGCTAATGACCCAGTTGCACATCACAGAGCCTCGTGTCACACCTCAAAACTTCCAATACACAATCCCTTGAGTTTCTTGATATAAAATTCTATTCTAGGAAGCTGCAAAGTAGTTTTCACATTAGTTCAGGCACTTTAATCTGGTGGGGATGTGGCAAAACCACCCAACACAGATCCCCAGACCCCTAAAATAAAGGTGATCTCTCTGAGCCTTAAGGGTTCGGCTGAAACACAGGGTCAATTACTATACAGTTTGGATCTGGTAAATCTAAACAAGTCTGCCTATCTCTAACAGTGGAAATGAATTAGTCCTTTGCACTTGATCTCAGAAACTAAGACACTCAGTTCCCAGAAATCCTTATTCCTTCACAATTTTTTACTTAGTAGTGTGAACACAATCTCAAGTTTCTGTCCATTCACTGACAATTGCTATCTATCTTTCCCCTGCTATTTGTTTAACAGTTTCTATATCAGTAGTACAGAACTGCCCTGAGAAAGCAAATATATAAATGTGGGGATCCAGAAATGCAAATCACAATTTTAAAAAGCAGACTTTTACACTATTTGGGGATCTTTTACACTCTTTATCATATTCTTCATCAAATGCACTAACAGATGACTGCAACAACTTCTAGTGCTATTGTGAAGGCAGACCTCTTTTTTATAAGCTGAACACTCCAGTCGTCTTCCCACTCATTACATCCTACGTGTTGTCAATCTTAGTTTCAAAAACTGTCAATCAGAAATGTAGTGGGTGATATGCTTTTTTTTACCACACTAAGGTGGGCATTTATTTGATTTTCCTTTATTTTCTTGATTGCAAAGTACAATATGTGTCTTACATGCATACAAGCAAACACAAAAGTACATGAAAAACAGTAGTTTGAAAACTGAAAACAGAACTCAGAACAGTAACCCTGACACATAATCAAAATCTTATTGTTAGTCAGACATCATCCTGATTATTTAATACAGTGGTTCCAGATATAATTTCCTCTTTAGACTTAAGGCTATTGATTTAGTAAGAACAATGATAAAATATTAGCAGGAGAGAGAAAATAAAAGTCACAATAATTTGCTGAAGTACATTGTGTCTTCTACGGGTACTTCAGCATTTGTGATCAAACTGCCTGGAAAAGGAGAAACAGAAAAAGAGAAGGAGAAAGCAGGTGGCACAGGAGTGGAAATAAAGACTAATATTTATACAAGAATTACTTCTATCCTTATAGATATATAGATGTCTTGTATAACAATAAAACACAAGCAAAATGCTGCTCTTATTTAATTCACCTATGGAAATTTTGTGAAAGGTGTTTTTTTTGTTTTTTGTTTGTTTGATTGGTTTTTTTGATGGGTTTTTTTTTTGCTGTTTTACAAAAAACAACATTTTTGACAAATCCTTCAAACAATCTCAAGAAGTTTACCTGCTGCCATTGGTATCAGAAAAGGGCAATGTCCCTTATCCTTGTAAAGCCCCTGATGCCAAACTTGCTGAGCTGGTTTGCCTCAAAGGCACTAAAGCTAGCCAGTTGGTGACCTATTGCAGAGTTACAGAAATGGTACTGAAATTATTTGAGCAGTGGGTATATACAGAAAAAAAAATCTTCAATGAAGAAGAGAATAAATGAAATCAAAATTGCACCTTCTATTCTGGAGCTAAAAAATGTTTCCTTCCTGTCTACCCTAGTAGCTGAACATTTTTCAGTGACAATTCACAGAACTACTTCAGCAACAGAGTACATTTCTAGTGCAGAGCTTCATGACTTCATGGATTCTGTGGGATGATCAAGAGGTTAAGCACTAGTGATGGTTATTACATCATAAAATACTCTACTTAGACATTTTGAAATACCTAAAACCTTCATGTGTGACAAATATTGCTTGAAATGAAAATATTTACATTCTCTTAACTACAGAGACTGTCAGGTGATGCTAAATTTACCAGTGTTGCACAATACTGAAGGAAACATTACTGATTGTCAGCTACTAAAAGAAACAGATTCTTTGTTCCAAAAAGCCTTATGAACTCTAGCTTCTCATCTTTTTAAAAAAATTTCTTTGTCTCAAAAAGCACTGACTTTCTTCAACAGGGCAATGTTATCGCTTCTCTTCCAATCCTTAACACACAGGATACCAAGAGAATAGACTAATTTTCTATTTGTCTGAATGCTGTTTTCTGCAAGGACTCTTTGAACTATAATCCATTTTATGGCTAATCCCTTAGTTTAATTCCTTATTTATTGGCATGACTGACAAGGGAGCAGTAGCTAAATAGCATTCCAAACTCACCCTATTAAGGGGCAAAGGAAGTTAAGTACCCAGAGAGTGCAGATAGGATTCAGATGAGCTTTCACAGCCCAGTATTTTTGCCACTAAATTTTTTACTTTCTCAACATTCTCATTCATTGCTTAACTTTCCAGGTTTTCATTTCTTTATTTCTAGTGAGTAGCAGGTATCCGTTCCCTGGCTAGCAAATGGTAGACACAAATATTTCTTCATTATGTCTTTGTCAGTGTTCTCTTCATGTCACATGCAGAAATGAGAGTCATTTTGAACAGTGAAGTTTTTGGAATAGAGGTGAACTAACACCTCATGTGACCAGTCACAAAGTAGAATGTAGTTAAAACATACTGAAAAAAAGAATGGAGAAGATGGACTGCAGCTAATTTCTGAGCAATAGTTCAGAGATTGGTACTTTTTTCACACATGTTCTGGAGCTTCTGACCTCAACTTGCCTTGTCTTTCTCACTTTTGCAAAGCACTTGAGGTTTTTGGAAAAGACAGTGTATAATGGCTAGATTTTTAGTTCTGTGAGAGGCATATGCATTGGAGTAAAGGACACTTAAGACCTTCCTTAAGACTGTAATGAATACAACAATATGCAAAATTAAGTTGGTGTTTTGCATTCTCTAACTCCTTCCCTTTCCAGAAAACAAAGATGAAAGATGAATGGGATCACCATCATCTGTATAAAGTTGGTGAACCAAAGTAAGAGTGAGATATACTAATTAATGTGGTTTTGGTACTTTTCAAGACAGTCATCATAATCCTAGTGCCAAGTTGGCATAGAATTGATTAAGACTTCCTAGAACAACACACCCCCCTTCGAAATGCTCAAATTGTTTCTATTCTGTTTCTATTTACTGAGTTGTGTCTAAAAATGACAATTTCTCTATTAAATGTTTGTAGAATAAACAGAAATATATTGTGAGCACTAAAGGGTGCTGTTGATCAAAAAAAAAAAAAAAAGTAGAAAGAGAAAATATAAGTATATAAGTAGTAGCACTCTTGGAAAAGGAGAGAAATAATTCTTTACTATCTGTCCACATCAAAGTGACTTATATAATGAATCTCATAACTCAACTGGATTGCTTCCTGTATGGGTTTCTTTCAAAAACATGGTTATATAGACATTGAGTAAATTAACTGAGAGATAGCAAGAAGTTTTTTGCATTGTGAAAATCCACTAGAACAAATGTACTAGGAAACTGATTAAATCATGCAGGTGTCAAGGTGAATTCAGCAATTCTTTAAAATTTCATATTTATAGAACAATCTGTGAGTATAAGCAATTTTAAATACTTATCAAATTATTCAGCTGGGAGTAGACTGTGAAAAGGAGACCTTATTAATATAGACTGTATGCTTTTCAGCATTAATTTTTCACTCTGACAAAAGTACCAAGTAAAAGAAGGTTCTCCCAAGCATTAAAATAGGCTGTGGTAAAGAAATTAGCAAAATGTTGAAACACATACATGCCAGATGGCTGTGTTTTCACGTTCCAGTGGAAGGGTGTCAAACTTCCATTCTGGACTGAGGTTCTCTACATAAAAGACACCAAAAATAGAATTTATCAAAAAAACATATTCTACTGTGAGTATCAATTTTAGGAGTCCCAGTGCATAAATGGAAATGGCTGACAGAACAATCATTTAAAATGTGCAAAATCTCTGTAGAAAAAAATTAAGCACAGGCCACACAAAAAAGCTATCTAAAGCTAATAGAGAAACACTTAGCATAAGTTTGCATTTGAACTCCTTTTTTCTAGATTTCAATTACAGCAGACTTATCTTTTGAGAGTACCTAGTGAGCTGAACAAATTACAAGTTTTCTAAACAGGGGCTAATTGTCTGCTTTTGCACAGCAGTTTACACAGAACCCAGAAAATGGCTTAACTCATCCAGAGATACTCAAACCTACCTCTGAGATCTATCCCTCCTGTTGAAGTTGTGCTACAATTCAAGCATTCCTTGGCCTGAAAAAGAATATGCAATTATGCAATTTCTGTTAGAGTAGTAAGCAAAGCACTTTGGGTATGATCTGAATTTTGAGTTTGTTCATTTCATATCAGAGATACACTGAACTAAAAAAACAAATATGAAGATACTTTGGATATTGAGAGTTTGAGTTCCTTCCTACCTGTTCTTCTGGACAACATCCTCCCTCTTCCTCTGATACAGTATACCAAAGATTGAGAATAACCTCAAAACTAGTCCAAAATGTGAGTTTCTGCATTATGAACTAGGCTAATACTGAATTTAATTCTCAAGTGTTGTTTTGAATATTGGAGTTAAATTTATGCTTAAAGTCTACTTTGATTCTCCAACATGAATCTCATTACCAATACCTTATTCAAGTAACTGAAAATTTATATCCTACTACTAGGCAGTGTTCTTCCAATGGCAGTTTAAAGAGCAGAGTCTGAAATGACAGATCTTTCCGAAACAAGAAAATATTTCAAACTTGTTACAGATATTACCTACACATTCTTTTGGCTAAAGAAATATAAAATAAAGAGGTTTTACAGTGGTATGTTTTCCAAAGTTGTTGTTCTGAGTTTTTTTTTTCCCTTTCCAGTCTCAAAAAAGTGAACCATATATAATATATAAAATATATCTACTTAAAAGACAATTGCAGATTAGACAATATAAGGCAAATACCGATGTAATCTAATACTCTTATTGAAGATATTTTTTATTGAAATAAAGTTTCTTGCAGATATTTGAATAAAGGGAATTAAAAACAGAAATATAATTTTCTAATAAATTGATAAAAGTAGAGAGAAGTAGGATGGTTTGGCAAAAAAGAAAAAAAAAAGGATTTACAAGCCTATTAAAAATAGAGTGGAGAAAACACATTTTCAACAGCAAATTTGAAATTTATTATAACACAGGACACATAAAGAGTGGTCTTTGAAAATAAGGCATTCTTCTGGAAATAATAATAATTGATAACGGAAGGAAATTGTAATTTATTTTTCCGTGTTGTATCAGAGGTGCATTGAAAATTGAAAAGTCAAGTATTTTCAACATTAAAAGCTGAGTAAATGTGTGAGAAATGAAAGATATTGACATCAACATGTCTTTGAAACCAAGGAGGTTTACATGAAAGAAAAGGAACCAGTTATGGTATATATGCCTTTGTGCAGAAATCCTTCAAGAGTTAAGGTATGACAATGGTGTTTCAGGGTCTCTCTTCTCAGGACACCAGTGCCATACAGAAACAGCTGACAAGATGCTTGTGAGAGTCTGCTGACCTCACTGATTGGAATTTGTCTCAAAAGGACAATTTTAAAGTAAATAGCCCTGGCTAAGTTGGAGGACCTGGCCTGGCGGAGCTGAGCAGGGGGTGACACACAGAAAGAGACAAGAACTACCAGTTGGGTGGACACCCCTTTTCTGAGGGCCAGACTGCAATGCTGGGACATCCCTCCAGGCACGATTACCCTGGCCAGGGTGGAAGAAGCCACCTTGATTGTGTTTGCTGATGTACCTGGGGCTGGAACTGAGTGGGGAGTGGTGCCTGGAAGGAGATAAGAACTGATGAGTGGGCGGGGGGGCTGCACCTTTCTTCGGAAGCTCCCCCCCTCCAGGCAGCCTGTCTGCAATGACTCTTACGC
Source organism: Florisuga fusca (assembly GCA_038090715.1). Taxonomy (NCBI): domain Eukaryota; kingdom Metazoa; phylum Chordata; class Aves; order Apodiformes; family Trochilidae; genus Florisuga; species Florisuga fusca. The sequence continues at coordinate 4,791,672 of JAAWXA010000001.1, read as the reverse complement.
CAATGAACCTGGATTCTGTGTCAGATGACTTCCCCTTTGGAACAAAAGGAACTCAGGGGTATATATGGCTGTCCATGCTGTGGCTGCTTTGTTGTCTCTTGACCCACCGCCATTTTGCATCAGACCCTGTCCAGCATCAGCGCCATCTTGAAGAACCTCACTGGACAACTGGACCCCTGGTGGTGACTCTCTCTCCCCCTCTCTCTCTCTCTCTCATTCTTTCTTCCCACTTTCTTACCTTTTTCTCTCCCATTTCTCTCACTTCTCTCTCATATCTTCTTTTCCTCTCTCCCTCTTTTGCCTGGCTCTATAATTTTGCTTGTGTCAATTGTCAAATAAAAGTTTGCTTGCACCCAACCCTCCTACAGTTGGACTTTGTTTCACGGATCCAAATCAAAATAAATTTTAATGTTACTCCATGAGCTAAGGCACCTATGCATGCTGTCAAACAGCATTTCATTTCACTCTGCAGTTCACTGACTGTTCATATTGCTCATCTGTCGGTTTGCTCCTGGGCTCTCTTTTGAACTGCCACAGATAGTTTTCTCTCAGGAAAACTTCAGGTGTGGGTAATTTACTCCAAAGTACACCTATAGGCATCTGCACCACCACAGCCAAACACAGGCATACACAGGCATCTACACGCTGAGACTTCCACAGCAAATCAAGGCCTCTACTGCCCCCAAGTTCTCATGTCATACTTTCAGCCATGCAGCACACACTTTTGGTATACTTTTATAAAAAAAACATCACTTGTGGGCTACCCAGGACCTTAGCTTTCCAGAGGAACACAAAGCCCTATGAGAATGGATGAACACAACAACATAGATTGCCCATGGTTCTAGAAACAGTACAGCTGTATGTATTAGTAGGTGCTTAGCCCAGATTAGTAACCCCCTTACTAGCTGTTCAATTTCACTGAATACATACATATTTAGAATATCCATTCCTACACGCCTGAATTAATACAACAAGGTTCATATAACAAGGCAGGACTTGATGGGTCCTGGCCTCCTGCATGCTGTATAAACACGCTTATAGTTTCTCAAAACAAGTAAAATAAGACCTTTGCATTTCAGTATTCAACAGGAATATGCTCCCAGGGCTGCAGATGCACTTGGTAGTGGATTGTTGAAAAATAGTTCAATTCAGAACACAAAAGCTTCAAACTGTCAGTGTCATACATTTAATATTGTATAACATTTATTAAAACATATCTCAAAGTTATTTACAAAGTAAGCGACTATCTAGAAAATACTAGCACTACACAAAATGATGACTCTTTCATTTTCTAACTTCTTTACCTGTTCACAGTATAGAGATCTGGAAGACAAGGGACAAAGTTCTAACACACAGTCCAATCACTGAATAAATTTCTTCAAAATTCTGGGAGTATGCTAATATTTAGATTCCTCTGGAAATAAATGTACCTGATAATATGTATTACCCCAGCATGGTACAACTAATGAAGATTCTGCAACCATTTCTATGTGTATGAGCACTTATCTTTTAAAATACATCTTTTATTACTGGTTTATGTTTATATTTAGTTAACAAAGCGATCTTAGCAGTCTTCTAACTAGAGTAGATATATCTCAACTAAATACTCATTTTTACAGCACTGGTCATATTTTTCATAAGATTAAGTTACTGTCAGGGGCTGCATCACTATTTATGTCTATAGCCAAAGAATTAATATTTTTTCCAAAATTGTTCATACAAAAATGACACAACCTGAAACTACTTAGATAATTTTTTTAAATGCAAAAATTTATTTGAAAGTATTTCAATATTTACCACATTATTTATCTCTTTTTCCCAGTTATAGGGAAGACAGACAATACTTAAGACAGCCAAAACAAATCAGGTGAAGAGTACAAATCAAGAAATATTTCTGCTTATAGGACAGAAATGTATTCTACCATGACAGGTTTGGTTTTTTCCTTAGATGAAAAAAAAAACCAACAACAAAACATAACCCTAAACCAGAAATAAGGGTGAGAAAACAGTAAGGAAAAACTTAAAAAATCCAGCTTATGACTTTGGCTTTCCCCCAAGTCTTCTGGAGCAGTGTGCAGAGGGAAAAAGATCTAGGACACACACCTTCCCTTCTAAGTGTGTCAGGGCTTGGTAACACACTCACACAGCCAACATATTGTCAGTGTTTAAAGTCTAACCTAAAAAAATCCACTCACTAAATTGAATGGAAATGAGTGTTCATGTCCTGAAGAAGACTTGAGTCAAACCTACCTCAATTTAAATCATTGTCTCAGAGAATTCCAACATTTCCATTATGTTTAGAACAGTAAACCACTCCCTCCAGCAGTGCCTGGAAGAGACATTTCTTCTCCCTTTCTTCCTTTCTTTTGAAATCAGTTTCTTTCACCATAGGAAACATGCTGGCAAATTGTGAAGGGTAAAGAATTACTAAGATAAGGTCGTCAAAGAGGTGGGAATAGAAATCAGGAACTCTAGGCCTAATTCATGCTCCTTGAGGCTGAAAGAGAATTATGTAATATGAGGTTTCCTATATCAGGCACCTACTATTATACATTACACAAGAAAATGCCTCTTAGAAATTTTTATGGTAATGCTTTTTCCTTGGTTGGCAATTCCAAGATATCAGCATCTTCTAAAAAATGGAATAAGAAACTACTGTATATTCCATGCATCTTAATGTCTAAATCTATATAAAGAATTCACTGAGTTTCTTATACTGTCTACTTGATTTGAAGGGGGAGGAATTAATGAAATGCCAAAATCAAGTGAGGCATGTCTCAAAAACTTACTTACTAAATTATTTGTTCTGTCACTATAATGATAATATTTGAACAATCCTTTACTGAGATCAGAGAACTGATTTTTCATCACAATGATCTAGCTGTGGGGAAAGCAAATTATTTTCTCTAATCTATATTCAATAAACTCTTCCACTACTACAAAAATAAAGTACATCAATTAAAAAATCCTCAAAGACAGAAGAAGGTGATGAGAAAGACAGTCATTCCCCAAGCAGAATCTGCTTCTTGTCATTCAGATTCAGCATAACATTTAGGAGCCTTTCACACTGCAGTGAGAATTTTAGAGCACATTATGTATATAACAGACTTAGGCAGCAATTGTTTGGATGTTTTATCTTTTTTTGTTAACATTAGGGTCGTGCAGGGCCATTGGTCTGAAGACAGGTAGGTAGGGAGTTTTCTGCTGCCATCTGTTGATGGATTAGGAATAGAACTGAAGTCTGCCAGGGAGCAAGCTTACTCCCACTATACTTTGGTGACCATAAGGATACTGAAGCTTGGAAAAAATCAGTCTGCCTCAGCTTTTCCTAGGAAGCTCTTAAGGACTCACCAGAAATGCATGCAAATTTCCACCAGCATGGAAAGAAAGAAAAGGTTCTGTTTTGTGGTTAGGGTTATGCTCAAAGGTCATGTGCCTGATCTCATCCTGCTGCCAAAGGTTTTGCAAGGAAATGAGGCAGATGTAATTGCAGGAAGGCATCTTTGCATTAAAACACCATTTCGTTAAAGTGGCAGTGGGCAGCAGCAGCAAGCCTAATTCTGGTTGTTAACTTCCACTCTGACATGTCCTGAAGGCTTCAGAAGCTAAACCAAAAGTACAGTGGATCAGAACATGGTTTTAATTATGCAGTGTCTCAAAATTACTGTCTGGTAAAAAGACAAAGAGAGACACATACACTCAGATGCAATACTTCAAGGAAAGTGATTCTAGTTGAGTAAGAGCATTGTTGTTTGGTAGACAGGTAGATTGTTGTTTGCAAACACAGAGATGAAATGTACCTAAATCTGTACTCATTATCAATTTCAGACATGTACACAGAAAGATTATTACTACAGTTACCTCTTTTAAATTATGTTTATAGAAACACGTTCTTAACATAATATTTGCAGAGAATTACAAAAAATCTTTTTTAATACCTTATATATAAGAAAGCACAATGTCTGGAAGAACTCTAATAGATCAACCTTTTCTTCTTGCTTTTAGTATCAAATCAGCTTCTGTAAGACTCTTTCTCCAATATTCACTGTAACTTGACTTAATATTCATCAGAACTTCTATGTTACGAGAAAGAATGTAGTAATTTTAAAATAAGTTTTGTTTAAATTTTAAAGTTAACTGAGACCAGTAGAAATTTGCCCAAGTACCTGTTTAATATCTGCAAGATAGTAGAAAAAGTTGATATCCAGCTTCAACTGCTCATTGATAGAATTAAGTATATTGTTTCTGTCTGCTCTCTGCTTAGAGAAGCAGAGCTGTGACACATCTCCAGCCTTACTGGTTGGGAACTGGTACTTTTCACAACTCATGGATTGCTAAGTATTCTGATAAACAAACAGATAATTTGTTCCTGGGACACTTCTTTTTATTCACAGTTGTCAAAGCTTTGGGCAGCTTGTGGAAAACAAGTTACACTCAGTGAAAAAAAAAAAAAACAACAAACCAAACCTCAACATTTAAGTTCTCCTGCTGAAATCCAAATATTTCACATCAAGCACAAAGGACTGGCAACCTTGAATCTGAATGTCATTCATTCTCTATTGCAACCAGAAAACTGATCTCCTTGTAAACTGCTTAGATCATGTGAAGAGTTGATCAATAAGGCAGCACCAAGAGACCCAGTCCCCTGTATCTCAGATCTCCAGAGTGACACAACCCACTGACACCAAACTACAACTAGCATCAGGCAGCTAAAGAAGTGATATGGAAAGGGGATATTTGCTTGTCTAATATATTTTCCTGTGATGAGAGAAACAAAACATTGGCACCAAGCTTTTCTGAACTATTGTGTTGTCCTTTTTTCCCCTGTTTCCCTTTTGTTCACACTGCTGTACTTGACTATTTTCTTTCCTGCAGTTTGCTGCTGCTGGCAGTGCCAGTCTGGGCACAGAGCCTAAGTTAATACATTCATGGGATTATACTCTGTTCTGTGCTTCACCTTTAGTGCTGGCACATTTCTCTACTGAGAGCAGCCTCATTCATTGGGAAACAGTGAACTAAAGGACTAAAGTGCAATTGGTGTTTTACTAAATGTTTATATAAACCAGGGGCTGATAGATTCTTCTGGAGCTTTCCCCACATAGATTAATGAGTTCTTTTATACAACATCGGTACATTTTCCTTTTTTTACATGTCAATTCAGTGCTTGCATTTAAGTGAACATTGCATGTTAAGAGACCCAAGGAAAGCATTTTGGTTTTTTAGGTTAAAGTTGAAAGTCCTTGCAAAGGCCATGGAACTGCAAGAAATTTGCTTCAGATAACTTGACAGGAAGATTACAAGTAAAAGCTTTTGATCTCAAAATTCAAATACAAAGTTCTGTCGTAAAATCTGATTATTCTATTTCCTTCATTTTTTTTCCATGAAGGTTTTTCCTTCCAAGATTGCCTGATGTAGGATCTTTCTAAAGCAGTAGCTAAAATTTCCCATAATGTCTAATTCTTTACCTCTCAGAGGACTACAGCAGTGAACACCCCAACTTGCTCACATATTTTATGCTTCCCTTTATTGTATCTGAGAGGCATAGTCTTAAAACCTTTTTTCCTCAATTCCTCTCCCACTATCACCACAACACAGTAACCTTCACACTCAATGAGAATAGCTGCTATAGCTTCCTGCATGGCTTCTCAATTGCTGGCAATTGAGTTGGCCAGATGGGGTTTCTGTGGAGAAATGGGAAGGATAAGTGTGCCCCTGCAGAGCTCTTGGCTCCTGCTGACTCAACAAGTGAAGGACACAATCAAATAGTAGGACACAATCAAATAATAGGACTTCCACCTCTTTTCTTACCTTCTTTATAACTCCCTTCTATTTTGGCTTCTTCCATTCACCCAGGGCTGTGTCTATTACTGTGTATTACTATTTGAGGTGACTTTTTTTGTTCCCCTTGTCCCCCATGAGGATCTGCAGTGCCTTGAAACTAAGGAAATCTTTACCAGTCTTACTCTAGGTTCCTACAGGGAAAATGTGAAGTTGCAGGCACTAAAGTGAGGGATGGGGCTTTAGCAGACACACGAAGCAGAAGCAATGAGTGTAGATAATATGAAATGGTAGCACAGAGCTCTCCAGCCAGGAATGAAGGATAGTGAAGTGTCTGCATATTGTCTCTCCATGAGCAGCAGAGTGAGGCATCAGTTGGTTCCTGCTCTTACTGATACTAGGAGAGCATTAAGAGCAGGAGGAGCAGCTGAGACATAATTTTTTCCAGAGAAGCCTTAAAAAAGACTAAGTGAGGGCAGATATTGAGGGAAACGAGATTTAAGCCCCATTATAAATGGAAATGTCTTCAAACAGAGTAATTTTGAAAATGTGCTGAGGCACCAGTCCATTTAAGTCATGGGAAGGTATTCATTAACCACATTAAAGTGAAGGAGAGTCCCACAAGACACGGTTACATTTACAACTGATTGACTTCAGAATGCCTTTAATTGGCACGTAGATATTTTTATAAAGAATAGACAGCTCTCAGAAACAAAACAGTGAAGAAGGACAGACAGTCAAACAAGACACCTTATCAAGAACAGGCTACAAGCAAGTAGGATTCTGGACACAGTGTACTTGTACATCAAATATGAGAGTCTAGCTCTCTTGACATACTTCTTTAAAAAGGAAATGTGCCCTTCTTCTAGCAAGTTACACCTTTTGCTTCATAAATATGCCTTAAGACACATGAAACAACTGCAAGATGAGAATATTTTTGTCTCTCTCCAGTTTGCAACAAGGTTTAATGAAGAATCATTAACAGAAATCTTACTGCGGTAAAGATAAGGCAAGAGATAAATATTTAAAGGGTTTCTTTTCACTTTATAAAGAGCAGATTATTATTTTTTAAATGGTACTTCATGTGATTAGTCCTCAGTCTAACCCAGAGGTCAGTTTTTTTGGAATCAGCAAGTCAGATGTGTCCATGGCCTTGAATGGTGGTTTGGACGAGAGTGCTTGTGTGGTGAGAAATTACTATTGCATGGGCTCTTCTCAGTCTCAGACCTAACATTTCCAGCATGACTGAGGATCATAGTTATGTCTCCATTCTTCTACCGGCAGTTAGTTTGACATCTAATCTTTCTTGATATTAAAAAGCAAGCTCTTCTCTACAAAGCAATTATTTCTGCTTTTAAAATAGAAATAAAATAAACAAAAGCAGCCCTAATTATTAGTTCCAAGAATTTCTACCAATGAATCTGAGAAAACTGACCATATTCTCTACATCACTGATAAATATTTTTGATGTTCTATTGAGAGCTCTAGTAGTTTATATAATTTTACATCTGTCAGCAGCTGCTTGAGAAAGGTTTTCTTGCTATTATCAGGTGAAAAAATATATTTATGAATATATATATAAAAGGATGCATATATATACTTATATATATATATGTTGGGTAAGAATTTCAGAAATTGGGCCAAGGTAAACTGATTTATCTGGCATGATTTTCTTCCATTTGTCTCAACAGGAAAAAATCCTCAAGTTTACTGACCTGTGTCCTCAAGGTGCTTTCTTTCAACCTGATTTATAGCACAGTGGACACGAGGCTTGCCTAAGTGGGAGGAAGGGTGAAATTTTAAATGAGTTTTGCTGGAGGAAAAGGGGAGACAGATGATGTGGACTCATTGAAAATATGACAACAGAAAACTCCCTTTATTCTGTATCCTAATAGTTAGGATACTTAATTGAATATAAGGTGTTGGTATGTTAGACAACTTTAAATAACTTTTCTGAAATTTTTATATGTTTTATGTTACATATTCCTTTGAGAAAAACAGAGATATTACTGGATTAAGAGAACTGGCCCAGGACATCTCTTTCACAGGTAGATATTACAACCTAGCCTAATCTGACTCCAGTAAAATTACTGAAAACAATTTGACTGGTCACCCAAACTTCTCTTTACAGAGCAATATTTAGTTGTCATTACATCTGTGTTGCCTCCCCAGACCTGACCCTTTCTAATTCTTTCATGGAATCTGTTTCATGTCCAAATCTTCTATCTTTCAAGTCTTTCCACAAAATTACATTCCATCTGTGAAGTCTATAAAGCCTTAATCATGCCTTCTAACAAATGTTATCACATTTATGTAGCAAAAGATGCCCAGAGAGAAGACTAGAACATTTGGAAACTTTTACCATCTGTGCATCTCCCACTTATGCTTATTCAAGAGTCCTCCCCTCACCTCATTTCCCTCATCTCCAAAGTGTTGTATCCCTAAATGCAAATCCTTTTGTGGAGACGGGGAACTTTGCTGTCCTCTGTCTGCAACAGAAATTACTAAATGCCACATGATAACTAAAGGACGCCATAAGGGTTAAAAATTGAAATACTAATTTTATAATTAGAAAATTATAGAAATAAAGTTATCTGTGGAATTGTAGCTACGCTCACTTGTACTTGTGCAGTCCGACATAGACTTTCATTACAGTCATATTTCTTCCTCTCAAGGCCCCTAGTTCCTTCATTGTACAGAATTTACCTTGTCTGAAGTGAAATCAAGAGGAAAACAGTGTTTCACAGTGTAAAAACATCGTACTTTGAATCTAGAAACTGATGCTCACTTCCATCATAGAATTCCCTCATGACTTGAAGTCACAGAACAAAACATTTTGATTGTGATTTCCTCTATTTCTGAGTTCTTACCTGAAACCCTAAGACAGCAAGAACTCCAAGCAGACCTTATAAAAATGAAAGTTTTGGATTGCACATTTAAAAGGTATGTAATTTTTAAAAATCAAAAAAATAAGATATGCGATATCTATGGATGTTTTTCATTTGCATCTTTATATTATCTTCCCATTTGTAATACTGCAAACATGATAACCACCAGTATAATACAATTATTCACAGGTTAAATAATATTTTTAATTTTTTTTAGATAACAAAGTGAGGTACATCTGAAAAGAATCACTTTAGTAATGCCTTGTCTGGGATTGAAAAACCTGCAGTAAATTAGGCCTTGAGACAAATACTGAACATTAAAAAATATAAATATTAAATAATTTCTTATTAGGTGCAATCTTACATTTTGCTGTATAATTGAATTTATCTGTGTTTCATTAAATTATTTATTTATTTACTTACATGCTTCCAAATTGCAATCCAGTGCAGAAAGAGTAAGTGAACATGCAACTAAACTGAAATCAAATATTGCAATGGATGGTGCAGTGGCATCTGAATTGGCGTTTGCTGACACTATTATTCAGATATTTTTTATTTCTGAGTATTTAATCTTGTAATATGAATAATGTTCTTGATAACAATTCACTATATTTATCGGTGATCTAAATGAGGGGATTGAGTGCTTCCCCAGTAAGTTTATAGACAACACCAAGCTGGGTGAGAGTGTTGATCTGCTTGAGGGTAGGAAGGCTCTGCAGAGGGACCTGGACAGGCTGGACCAGTGGGTCAAGGTCAATAATATGAGGTTTAACAAGGCCAAGTGCCAGGTCCTGCAATGTGGTCATAACAACCCCATGCAATGTTACAGGCTCAGGGAGGAGTGGCTGGAAAACTTCCAGGCAGAAAAGGACCTGGGGTTCTGTTTGATACCCAGCTGACCCAGCAGTGTGCCCAGGTGGTTAAAGAAGTCAAACAGCATTCTGGCTTGTACCAGCAATAGTGTGGCCAGCAGGAGAGGGGAGGTCATCGTGCCCCTGTACTCAGCACTGGTGAGGCTGCAGCTCAAGTACTGTGTTCAGTTCTGAGCCCCTCACTACCAGAAAGACACTGAGGTGCTGGAGAGAGTTCAGAGCAAGGCAACCAAGCTGGGGAAGGGTCTGGAGAACACTGTGAGGAGAAGCCGAAGGAATTGGGAATATTTAGTTTGGAGAAGGCTGAGAGGAGACCTTATTGCTCTCTACAGCTACCTGAAAGGAGCTTGTAGAGATGTGGGTTCTGGCCTTTTCTCTCAAGTGAAGAATGATAGAACCTGAAGCTGGACCAGAGGAGGTTTAGACTAGAAATGAGGAAGAATTTCTTTACTGAGAGTAGTTAGGAGTTGGAAGGGGCTGCCCAGGGGAGGCAGTGGAGTCACTGTATATGAGGCACTTCAGGACATGCTTTAGTGGGCATGGTGATACAGATATTGATAAATATGTTTTATTTCTTTTATTAGGGGGGGGAAGTTGACAGTAGTTCATGATGACCTTGGAGGTCTTTTCCAACTGTGACAATTGTTTGATCTGAAAATAAACTGATTCAAAAACTAAAAAAAAAATTTGAATCAAAAATTCTTGATAGCCTTAACTCCAGTATCCTGAAGCACAAACCTAAGCACAAAACCTAAAGGGTCTAGAACAAGAATTCTTAGTGAGTATCACTATGAACATCTCTCAGTGTGATTTTTAGATGGTTTTAGAATGCAAATCTTCAAATTAAATCTTGAAGGAAAGAATGAGTAGTGGAATGAAGGTACAAAACAAACTAAAAATCTATCTAAAGGTTTCAAAGAGTAGACAATACCATTTATCTGAGATCTTTCTTTAATAATTTGTCTTGTAAGCAATACAACTATAAAAGATCTCACCTATCTGGATTTCAAAATAATTTTTGACACTATCTGATAGGAAAAGTGTTAGTTAAGATAGGGAATACAAAGAATTGACTAATCAGGAGAGAACACGTTGTGTTTGCATCGTTAAATGGTGGCTGCGAAGGAGTTCTTCATAGGCAACCTTGCAATAGGCCTTTTTGATACTCATAAATCAAAAAAACCTGGAGCACGCTGCTGAAATTTTCTGGTAAAACAAATCTGAGAATTATCAAAATCATTAAAATATACAGGAAGAATCAGGTGGACTTGATGGCTTCTATAATGGAAATGGGATTAAACTTAATAGTGTAAAGAGCAATATAACAAGATTTTCTGCTATAAACTGTGAGTTCATCAGCTATAAATTACAGAGAAAAGGAAAGATCCAGACAAACTACTAGAGAAGGACTATCAGCCAACCAGATGTGGTGTAGCTATGTGACATGAGAATATGGAGAATTACACAAGGTATTTCTGGGAAAGAAAGGGATGGTCAACATCATGTAGAATACTTCATAGTGGAAATGATGAACAATTCCTGTTCTCCATAGTAAAGAAATATTAATTGAAAGCTGCACTAAAAATTGAGTGAAAATGAAAGGGAAACCTGTCACCATGATGTCAGGAATCCAGAACCTTATTCATGAGAGGAAATTGAAAAATCCTGTGCTATTTTGCTAACAAAAACTAAGAAAAAAAAACCAAACAAACATATAAGAGAGTATACAAATGTTTATAGTGATGTGTTCAACTTTGAGATCAATACCAAGATAAAATTATATAAGTATATTTTTAAAATATATTTTTTGCTATGTGAGTGCTTGCACTAGGGGAGGATAGGGCTCAGCAAACAAGGATCCACTGCCATTTTTTCCTGAGTCATAAAGAGGATCTCTGTGGTCAGGCAAAATAACATTTACACCAGCAAGTGTTTTAATGGCCTTTATTTTTATTAAAATGCACATATATTTCTCCATCACTCATCTGATTAAGATCTACATAAATAGTTTAAACATCATTCACTCACTAGTTGCCTAATGCAAAGCTTATTTAGTCAAAGTACTTCCATTGACTTCTGTATGCTTTGGATTAGGTTCTATATCTTTACCCATCAACCAGCTGCTGCAGGCTTCGAGTTTTATCACAATATTAGACTGCTGTTCTCTTTTTCCCATGATCTTAAAAGGCAGAGAAAGAGGTATACTTTGGTTTGCCCTGACTGTTCTTTAATGTGCTTAGATTGCAGTTATTTCCTGCTGAGCCCTGGATGAGGTTTAGTTTGTTGAAGAGCAACTTTTTAATCATCTCACAGAATGAATGAACTGGAAGATATGTCGGGCTTCTATCAGAAGATGAAAAATGTGGAAACTTATCAGTACCTCTCTTCCTCTGGATATATTGTAGGTCATAAAACCCCACTCTGTACAGTACTTATTACTGTTACAAAGGAAGCTAAAAATGTAATTATGCGAAGGATGATCACCAAAAAACTTTGTAAAACAGTTAAACCAGGCATAAAATATGGCTGCCTGTGCATGCCAAAAAGTGCAAAGGAAGCAGCAGGAAAACAAGCCATTTTGAGGCCAGGCTATGTGATCTTCCTCACAGGAAGGGTGGCTGTAACCCCTTCATTCTTAGTTTTGGAAAATTAAGCAAGCAGTCCAAAACATTTCACAAGCAAAGCTGATGAGGATTAAACCAACATACAGATCTGTGTTTAACAGTCTAAAATGTATTTGGCTACTGGGTAGACTTGGGTTTTTTTTTGCTTTTGGGTTTTTTTGTTTGGTTTTTGGGCTTTTTTTTCTACATATTGGTGCTTACCAGATCCTGTTTTAGGGTGATATAAGCAGAGCTTTCCCCAGCCTCTATTTCTCATTTTGGCTAAGTGCCAAAGCTCTTCACTAGGCCTGAGCAGTACAAGCATGGATATATATGTTTCTGATTCAATCTAGTTCAGGGAAAGATTCAAGGGACTCCACTTCTCCACGCTTGCTTTCTCTTGCTCACCACTAACAACAAATGGTAGCTTATTTTTTTTCAGTTAACAGGCATGCCTCTGTTAGGGCCAATGGATTAAGGAAAAAATTATTTGCTTCTGCACTGTATTGCTAACTAAGAGTTATAACAATATGACCTCTAGAGGTTATAATGTTACACTTCTCAAATTAAAAGAAATGGCACATCTAGCTTTATAAAATACCTAGTAAATCAGTTTAAATCACTGCAGAATAATCCCAAATAGACTGTCCAATAAGCAACCAACAGTTTGGTCATGTTCTAAATTACCTTCCTTGCCACCATATTTATTTCCCTGATTTATAATAACTGTGTATTTATATGACCCTTATTTCAGCCACAGAGCAATGATTATTTTTGAGGATGTAGACAAAAGAAGTTCCTAAACAAGTGAGTGTATGTGTAGATTTAAAATTTACACTTTAGGTGTAGCCAGTAATGTATATTGACATTAACTCACAGAAAATAATAGAGCACCACAGGGTTCAATTATCCATAGCAGAGGTTGAATTTTAATATCAAAGGTTCTTCCTCTGAACTCTGCAGAGCTGCCATCTTGCTTAGATATCTTCTTTTCTACTCAACAGGCAGCTGACACAGTAGGTTCACGAAGATGCACTAGATCGTTTACACTAGACAGATTTATATTAATAACGAATTAAAGATGCACAAAATGCACTAGGAATATCAGGCAAAATATTTTATGATCTGGTGATTCTCATTCAAAAATGAAGGAAAACTTTAAACAAACATAAAACCAAAACAAACCCCACCTCCCCCCCAAAAAAATGTAGAACATAGAGCTGAAAAATAATAGGCTGAGAAGCCTTCAAGAGTGTGTAGGCAAAATGACTCTAGAAAATCTGTATTAATTTATGTCTATAGGAAATAGCTTCCAAAAATAAAGGGGAGCAGAAGCTGAGAATAACAATTTCAATACATCTATAATAGTTTATTATCTTTTATTGCTAACCATCAAATTTGATGATACAAGGCTTTCCCTTGTAGCTGTCTTGAACAAAAATATGCTTTAGATTCTCTTCAGAATTAGCTTCTTTGATTTTTCAGCAGCCCATCAAATAAAGCAGAAATGATTGCCTCTTATTCCAAGACAAATATTGGGGTGAATCCAGAATATATTAAAACAACACAACCTGCAGAAGAGCAAAACTGTGGTCTGATTAACTTAATCTGGAAAGACTCATTTGTTAGGGGCTTGTTGGGTGAATGAGGAGGTCATTGCACTGGCTTTTATTCCATAGGGATAATTTACAAAGCACTTTGAGACCTAAGTGGTCTCACTATTTGTATCAACCTTGTAAACCTTATACTATAAAAATCCTAATTTATTTCCAGAAGAAACCATGGTGTCCTCTGCTAGTGAATGCATATGCATACCAACTGTACCCATTTAATATTTTCAGTGACAAGGAACACATTTTTCTTTCTTTGTCAGTGCTACCTGGTTCTCATACACTTCATTTAAATTAAATCCAGCTTTAATTATCTCCCCTGAATGTCTCATTGCATCTCTTTATGTAAAATATATAATAATGATCCATAATTTCCCTCTATTTTTATAGGAATTCATCCAAAGTAACTTCAAATGCCTTTTTCCCTATAGCTAAAACCACAATTAGAGAAATTGAACAATAGTTTAATTTAAAAATAAATCTATAAAATAATGGGACTGGTTGCAGCAATCATTCATATCCCTTCAAATCCAGGGAAGACAGCAGCTGAACATAAAGCATAAATCTAACCAAAGTCTTCCTTCCCTTATGAAAATTTATCTATTTTTTAAAGACCTTTCATTATTTTTGTCTTCCAATTTTAAATAAAATGCTATTTCTGTATAATTTTGAATGGTTAGATTTTTTGTCAATATCAGGGGGGAAAATGCTGTAAAAGTCTTTTCATGACATATTCTACAGAATAATGTATTTTTTAAAAAGGAAAAAATAAAAGAAATCCTCAGACTTTATTGTTGTGATTTAAAAGGAATACATATACACTGCAAAAGTCCTAATGAACAGAATCACAACCATTTTTTCTAAATATTACTTCTCATCATTCTTTAGAAATGTGAGAACTCAGAAATGCTGATGAGTTCTTGCCCATGCAAGAACCTTTTATTTTGAACAGACTTCAAATATTACTTTAAGAATTGTATCACGTGCAATTCAGCCACTGTTATCTAACAGAGATTATTTTTGCTCTGCGAGCAACTTTTATGGTGCATTAACTAGTTCAAAATTCTCACAAAGAGTAGAGAGGATTTAAACAAAGTAACTATGCCTAGCTAGCATTCGGTTAAATAAGCACAGATACAGTTATTATCTGCTTAAAAGTAAATCTGCGGTTGCCTTATTTAAACCCTTAAGTTTTCATGTCTATCAGAAAGGCTGTTGCTTCAGTGAATAATTTAATCACTTCTGCCTGTTACATGCTACTATTCAGCAAGCTGATTTGCAAAGTTGTGAAAAGACACAGGGCAAATGTCAGAGCTGCCAGCAGTCCCGCCGACCTTCCGGTGCAATCCCTGCAGCCAACTAAGGGAGCTCTGGAGCGGCCGGGGGGAGGTTGTGGCGGGGAAGGGAGGTGAAGAGATCACAGCAGAATTGCACCAGATCAGCACGACGCTTCAGAAAGATGAGAGGTCAAGGCGGGCGTAGTGCTGTTGTGGTGTCATTTCATCTCTTTGTCCCTTGGTGGAGTTCTTGAGTTAGTTTCTCCCATCCGCCAAATGGTTTTAACTGCTTTGCGTGGGGGTTTTGTCCTTGTGTTTCGCCTGCTTTCGAATTGTTTATTGTATTTAACCTTTTCCTCGTATTATTATGAATATGCTTCTTTCAAGACCACCTGGGTCATTTTTTCTTTTCCTTCGGGAGCTTCTTCACGCGTGTGTGCGCGCAAATACTATTATCTATTTGTTAATGCGTAGAGTGGTACAAATATTTAAATAATCTCTCTTTAGCCCGAGATGGATTCCCACTGCAGTTCCCAGAAGTAGTTTTCCAGTGAGAGCTACCGACATTACTAAACTGCGAAAAACAAATTGTCGTGGGCTGAAAGCGCCGAACTGCGGACGCGGGTACGGACCCCGGCGGCAGAAACCGGGCTCCACCGAGAAATGCAAATAAACTAGCCACTAATTGCGAGTGCTGTATTTTAGCCATGAGCTCTGTCTTTCCAGTCAACACCTACAAGAAAGCCCCGCTGCAGAGCATAGGGAATGGGGTTTGGGGCGGAGGGGGGGGAGCGGGATGCAGAGGAGCAGGGGAAGCTCCCAGGCTGCTTTAGGATTTCCCCACGTACAGCAGGCTGCGAATGACAGCAAAGACAGATTCCTTCCCACACGCAAGCTGCCACCTCGGTGGCCTTATCAGATGTTCCCTTTAAGGACACACAAGCTTTTATTTCCCCTCTGTATAGCTCCAGCATATCGGGCTATTTTATTTATTACAGCCGATTACATTTGTGATCCCGCTTCCCACTCGATCTCACTAGATCAGGAGAACAAATGCTGTGTCGTGTCTGAGCGCGTGTGGGCGTCTGTGTGCATCTGG